>OZ024885.1:7533395-8733395 GCA_964017185.1 Rugalucina vietnamica
GGTGTTATATGCAGTTGAATGAACCAGTAAGAGGGGATGGATGCCAGAACTGGATAGGGTAGGCAACAGTGACAACTTCAATTTCTGGGGTTTTCCATTGTTTCTGCAAGTCTGCGAGAAGGGCTCGCAGGCAATGCGAAAAAAAATGGAATGTTTGCACGGTGATGGTGCTGCTATATATCTATAGCAAAATTTCGGGTGTGAGATTACCAATATGTCCTGTAATTAAAAATAAAGTTTTGATGCTTATCAAAGTTTGAGTAGTATATCAATAAAATGCAATCATGATGGAATCATACAGTTTTATTAACATATTTAATAGAACGCAAGGTCCAATTTGCATTTTGAAATTCAAATCATCAAATAAATACATTTTATACTAAAATAGATATTAAATAAAACACTTTCTTTCACCCAAACAACCATAATTTGACTTTTTCACGTAAACAAACGTAAGACGAAAACATCATGCATATTGTAAGCATATTGACTTCAAATAATCATCCACAATCTGACAATAAATACACACAGACACATGAAAACTACATGTACAAGCACACACTCGCTAAACATCTCGGCAATGAACACGCGAGTGTCACAGTCGGAAATAAAAACATTTGACCAAACGTTTTGGCTGGTCCTTTTCGCCTGCCAAAAAGGATTTTTCTTAATTTTTGCTCCAAAATATAGATTATGGGTACTCGTTGGCTGAAACCCAATATAAAAAAACGTGTACTCACAATCAACTTTTTTAGCAAAAATACGAAAAAATATCAAACCTTTTCTTATGAAAAATTTCATGTTTTAGAACTTTCAAAATATCTGTATATACCATGGGCGTGTCTTCGTAAAGAAATTTGAGCCGCCGCATGGGAAAACCAACTCTCTGCATAGGCGAAAACAAAGTAACTGCGAAGCTGATCAGCGCATTTGTTTCGCTACACGGATAGTACAATTCCTCTACTTTCTAAATCCAGCCTCTAGCCATCTTCTGTGACTGTACAGCCTGGTTTATGTCAGACCTGGTCGGAACCCAAATTGTTGGTTTTGTCGCGCACAGGCTCATACATAATTTGTCACTTTCGGAATCTCATTGTTCAAGTAAAACATTCAGATTCAAAAACGATGTATCTCTGACGTCACTCTCATGTTGATGGCCGAGTTCTGTATAAAAAAGGTAAAATTCTTGATATCACGCTATACATATTCATGTCCTGATTTATAAAGATTTCATGATGAGAAAAAAGGTAATGTTTATGCCTCGCAATACTAACGATTTATAACTAGCATGAACGATAATAACAATATGGGCTCGATCCAGTCACGTGAGTTCAAGCGACACGGTCAAATTGTTTTACCTTTTTACATACACATTTTTAATATATATACAAATAAATGGTGTGATAAAAACAACTTCGAGACAGGTTAAATGTCGGTTTTGACCCCAGACGGGTAAAAAAAATGAACGAGTGCACATATCATAACACAATAATTATTACTATAATTGCTCGTTTTAGTAGTGAATCCAATTTTGTCATAACATTTTATGCTGTTCCATGGGCTCGTCTATCTTTTGATCCGTCTCAGGTCAATATCGAGCTATTGTAAGTTACAAATAAACGTGATGTTCTGATACTCCTTACTCCGGCGTTGCCAATAATTTTTGAATTAATGAACAAAGACACTTTTTATCCACATGTGTTGAGCTTGCTATAAAAGTTCATAAAATATTGCATCGTGTCCATTCGAAACGGATGAAACGATGTCATACTCGTTATTCCAGAATTTCATTTGTTTAACACCTTAATATTTCATAGTCAAACGGACCATAAATCTGTCCTATCGGCATGACCAAAACAAATAAATATCACACCACGGTGTGAAACAACAGCAAATCCGGAGTATTTAAGCGTTTCAGAAAGAAACCAACATTATGATGAAGCTGATTTAAAATTATCTTAATATTTGGCTCAAAAGACCGATTTCATACTTAACATAGTCTGATTGACTGTTTAAGGGACATTAGTCAACAGTGAGGACATAAATCATTCGTGCACAAAACCGGTGTAAAGGACAAAATATACTAGTAAAGTGAGATCATAATCCTGGTACCCTAGAAAAGCCATTCTGACTTCTAACTGGAAAGCAATCAGAATTCTAATTGTCAAATATTCGTAAATATTCACCCACTTAACCTTTAACCCGACGCCGCCCCCATTTTCGTCTTATAGGACGTTTTCGTTTTGGTTTCTTGGTTGGTTTTACGGTTGTCGTGGGCGCAGTTGTCGTCGGCAAAGCAGTTGTCGTAATATCCTCTATTTCTATTTCTGGTGGTTCTTCCGTTGTCGTCATAAATGATTCCGTTGACGTCATAAATGTTTCCGTTGACGTCATAAAGGGAACTTCCGTTGATGTCATTTCTGTATTCATTGGGATTTCCGTTGTCATCATATCTGTATTTGCTCCTGCAGCTCCATGTAGGGTTTGATTGACTATGTCTTCTAAGACGCTCACGAAAAGTGGGTCAGACAGATAGCTTGTTATGTCCGTTCCGTTCGATATTAACTTTAGTTCCTTAGCAAGACTCGCTAAATCGATGTTATTGAGAACGGAATCATTGGATATGTGTGGCGATTTATTTGTATCAAAGGCTGTTTGATTTACACCCTTCGTTGTTATATTAACATTTAGGACTTCAGCTTTCACATTTGGATCGACCGACTCTTGTGGAGGTACAGGCTTTATTTTCAAATCCTGCACGTCTGTTACACCTTTCTTGAAAACTTTGGCAGTCATGTTTAAACCTGGAATAGAATGTTCAGATGCAGTATTTGATTGTATTATTGCTTCTTTAGTTTTACCGCCTGGTAGTTCAGGTTTCACAACAGTATGTTTATCCGAGCTGGGTAGTACCTGTTGTTCTATAGGCTTGTGTTTCACATCAGGTGTCTTCACACCAGATACATTTGGAAGAGCTGTTAACTGATTTATTATCGAAGGATCTACGGCATGTACTGGCCGGGACAGAAACTGTACCCCTGGTCCGAGACCCGATTGCCCCGCCAAACTCTCTAGAACTATCTCCAGTGCTGGTTTACCCGCTGCTCGCGCAATTGCATCTACGGTTGCAGCTATGCCATTGTTGATGTTGACCTCCTTTTGTGCAGCAGTATTGTTGATCCTCAAATCGGTTACATGGTCCACGGGAATACCTTCGATAATTTGGCTTTCATTGTCGCTATGTTGTTTGTCTAACACCGATGACACGGTTTCGGTATCTGTGATATGTGTTGATACTCTGGACGTATCCATCTGATGTGTTGATACTTTGGACGTATCCATCTGAGGGACTGTATCAACAATGTAAGTCGGTTGAGAGGAGATTTCATAATGCATTTCTTGATTGTTTCCTGGAATTGGTAATGTTTCTTGTACATGTGCATCCTTATTAGGACGTTCTACCTTTATATGTGCAACAACTAGCGGTTCATCTTTAACACTAACAGATTCCATGTGATGCGTTGGTTTTAAATTGGCTTCAGTGGGGTTTATGTGCGGTGGCAGAACCCGTTCCAATAATGCATCCGCCATGTAAATCGGTATTTCCTGATGTACTTTTGACACGTTGTTGTCAGTACCATTAACATTCTGGGCAGTTGTCTCTACGTTTACATCTGCACTTGGTGTGATGTCAAGTATCGCAATTATATTATTGTCCTGTGGAGCAGAGTTAGCCAGATTTGTCAAAGCGTTATCAGTTACGTCATTATTCTTCGGAATGATTCCGGAGACATTTGGTGTTTCAAGCAAAATGTCAGTCGTTGCGCTGTTTGGTGTATCACTTGGTACGCGAAGCTTGGGCATTTCTGTATTCAATTCTGAATCCTTTGTGACAGAAAATTTCTCTTTCAATAAATGGGTCTCTGAAAACTGAGCAGGCACAACCGACTTAATTTTAGACACTCCATGCATTAATTGCAGCAAAGGCTTCTCTTCTATAGGCAAGTTAGTGTTCTTAATCACTTCATTTGCACCTTTCTCATTGATAAAGATATTGTTTGAGGCAAATTGTACACCGGCAATATGAGTATTGATATCCGATACAATTGGTGCTTCTTTAACATTGCCGACGTTTTTACTATCGACTTTCATATTGAGTTCCTTTATACTTGCTTTCTTTAAGAATTCCGTGGTGTCTTTTGCAGACTGTTTTATGTTATATGCAATTTCATTAACTTGTTTATCATTGTGCATGGAATAAGCTGGTGGCATTTTGTTTCTCATGTCAAAATGAGCTAGATCAGCTGGAACACTGACTTCAACATTTATTTCTGTTTTATCTTTATTACCCAAATTGATCGAACCATCGTTTTTTAAAACTTTATTTGAAGCTTTGATAACATCTGGCGTTGTTTCAATTTTGATCGGTTTTTGCAATTTGCGATCGTCTGCAACTTTACTGTCCGTGTTATGACTATTAAAGCTATTAATCGAAAAATCTTTCGATTCAATTTTTACTGGTTTTAGCAATTTCATACTATCCTTAATTATGCGTTCTTTTGCAACTTTAATGTCCGTTTTAATTTGCTTATCATTATGCATGACATAAGCTGGTGGAATTTTGTTTCTCGTGTCAAAATGTGTTAGATCAACCGGAGCACTGACTTCAACCTTTATGTCAGTTTTATCGCTATTGCTTAATTCATTCGAACCATCGTTATTGAAAACGTTATTTGTAGCTTTGAAGTTTTTTGGTTTTGATTCAATTTTGATCGATTGTTTCAAATTGCGATCGCCTGTTACTTTAATGTCCGTTTTAATTTGTTGGTCATGATGCATTTCATGAGCTGAATGTATTGTTTTGCTCATATCAGCATTTGTAAGATCAGTTGGGATAATTACGTCAACCTTTATGTCTGTTTTGCCACCGTTCATAATATTTATCGAGCCATCCTTACTTAATACTTTATCTGTTACTTTGAAAGTATCTTGGTTTGATTTGATTTTGGTCGCTTTCTTCAACTTGAGATCGCCTGCAAATCTAAAGTGCGTTTTACCGCTATCAATGATATTTATCAACCCATCGTTATTTAAATCTTTATATGTTGTTTTGACCGAATCTGGTTTTAATTCAACTTTGATTGATCTATGGAATTTTTGATCTACAACGTTTATATCTGTATTAAGACTATTAACAATATTAATCGAAGCATCGTTATTTAATATCTTATCTGTTGTTTTGTCAATATTTAATTTTGATTCAATTTTGACTGGTTCCTGTAATTTGAGATCATCCTGAATTGTGCGTTCTTTGGTGATTACAGTAACAGGTGCCTGTTTGAGATCATCCTGAATTGTGCGTTCTTTGGTGATTCCAGTAACAGGTGCCTGTTTGAGATCATCCTTAATTGTGTGTTCTTTGGTGATTACAGTAACAGGTGCCTGTTTGAGATCATCCTTAACTGTGCGTTCTTTGGTGATTACAGTAACAGGAGCCTGTTTGAGATCATCCTTAACTGTGCGTTCTTTGGTTATTACAGTAACAGGTGCCTGTTTGAGATCATCCTTAACTGTGCGTTCTTTGGTTATTACAGTAACAGGTGCCTGTTTGAGATCATCCTTAATCGTGCGTTCTTTGGTGATTACAGTAACAGGTGCCTGTTTTACAACTATAACATTGGGTAGCTGAGCTCTCTTTTTGTTTGTAATATATCTAACTAAAGCTAGCACTTTATCTTTTATTCGTTTTTCTATCGGGTTTTTAATTTTGATTTCGGGTGCCTTTGTAGTTTCTGACATTGAATTGTAATTGATCACAATGCCTAAATCCGCAGCCGTTGGTAATCGGTCAGTTCTTATGCTCATGTCAATTGGAATTTCTGTTACTACGTCAACCGTAGTGGGAAGGCCAGGTGCGACTATGTCAACGACTTTATCAATCGGTTTTACTTTGGAATCCACTTCATTTATTGGAATTTTCAATTTCACAACTTTTGAGTCAATCTTAGTACCTTTGGACTCAGAATTTATTCCAGTCTCATTGGAAATCTGCACTTTGACAATGTTAGAGTCTGCCGCCGCACTGTTTGATTCGATAGCTATGGCAGACTCTTTCGCGACGTTTAGCTGTTTATTGCTCTCTTCGGTGACTGCAAGTTTAGGTTTCGATTTGATTTCCTTTGAAACCTTTATATTGACGGTACCTGAATCTGCAACCGGATTGTTCGATTCAATATTAATGAAGGACTCTTGAGAGACTTTCACTGCTTCTTTATTAGTATCGGTTACGGCACTTATTGGCTCAGTTTTAATGATAGTATTGTTTGGAAGCTTAATTTCTATGTTCGGTGCTTCATTCTTTGGTTTCCTTTCTGGTTTAAGGCTTGTTTGAGAAACCACCGTGGACAATTTCTCCAATAGCTTTTCTTGTAATGCTACTGGATATGATGCTGCCTGCAGAGCGTCGGTGATAATGGTAATCAAATTAGAGCTTCCTCTACTAGTTGTGCCTATGACCGGAGTGACAACTTTCGTAGTGTCGTTTCTTATAACTGCATCGATCACTTGTTCTTTTAGTTCCGTAGAATTGTCAGGAAGCGGTTCGACTGTCAATTTTGGAACTTTTTCACCGGCATTGGTGTCAATGGTTACCTTCGTTTTTACCTCGGCTTTCACTGTCTTTGTGTCTGTGATAGAAGATTCATTAAGTTGTTCAGCAGATGATACAGGTTCAACAGAAATTGTTTTTTCTTTAACAAGAGATGTTTTAACGATTTCTGGAGCTAGTGTGGTGCCTTCTCCCTGTGGGGCAGGTATCTGCTCATGTACAACTTCCTTTGCAACAACTGTAACAGTTGTTTCGTTAACAATTGGTTCTGTTGTATTAACGGTCGTTACTTTTGGTGCCATAGTTGTGGTTGATATGGGATCTGGTGGATCCGTTGAATCACCGAAAAGTTCTTGCATAAATCCTGGATAGAGTGGAGCAGCCCATGGATTCATCATTCCGGGCCAGTATGCTGTTCCGAATTGGTTTACCTGAGGAACTGGCGCAGCTACAGTTTGGGGGATCCCAGACATTGCACTGGGTACACCGGACGTTTGAAGTAAGGCAATAACAGATTGTATAAGTTGTAGGTCTTCTTCCAGAGTTGGTTCCGCGGGTGCTTTAGAGACAACAGGTACGACGGCCGGTGCTGGGGTTTGTTTCGCAACTGGTGCGATAGACAACACTGGTGTTTCAACTTTAACTGATGCACCAACTGTTCTCTTTGGCTCTGTGATAATTTGTCCAACTGCTGCTATAGGTGATTGCGCTACTACAGTAGTATCCAAAACTGGTACGCTTGCGACTACCGGAATTTTCGTTGTCTTTGGCACTGTCTTCGGCTTAATTACTTGCACCGATGGAGCAACCGGTAAACTCGCTACTGGCTGAACAATTTCTGACTGAGCGACATTAATTTTGGGGTTGGAGACGCCATGAGCTACTGTGGATTGAACAACTTGAGGATGCTGGACGACAACTTTTGGATGTCCAGCAAATTGATTATGATGGCGTTGTGTATGAATCGCTATAGGTGTGCCTACTTTCGGAGCCACAGTTATACGTTCCGGCTGAGAATGCGATAATGGGTGTTCGGGAACAACTATTGCTTGCCGCTGTAAGGGTCGAACAAAAACTCCATGATGATTCGCTTTCGGGCGATGAGCGGCGACATTGTTGTGAACTACGCGTCCTTGGGATACGCCGGCTTTTGACCTCACAACTGCAACATTCCCAATATGTCCGACACGTGTAGTAGGTACTCGAACATGAACCATATTTGAAGCAACTGCATGCCTAGTGTTTGTTTGTATCGTATTAACACGAGGTATGTGTATCTGCCTGTGTCCATGTGCTCGAATGTGATTGTGTCCAATGATTTGACTCTGTGTTTGTCCTTGAGTCTGAATGGGATTTTGTCTAACCAACGCACGACGAACTGTTTCCGTGTTTGGTCTGCTAACCCGAGCGCTTGGCTGCCTTGTTAAAAGTCGTTGCCTTTGCGATTCTAGACTAACACGTGACGAACGACTCGGCTGATGAAATTCTTGAAGGAAGACGTCACGTGGTTGAAACGAGGCCTGAAAGCCTCGATTTGGATTTTGAAATTGCTGAGGAATAGGTTGGAATAAGGAATCTTGTCTGCCCTGTGTAAATCTTTGGGAAGGTTGTTGCTGTTGGACATTACTCGGGAATGACGTAGCCCCTCTTCGAAAATTAAACTGTTGTTGCCTCATGTTTCCATGCCCAGTGAATACCCGACGTGCTGCAGGGTTTTGTGGTACTCTAGATGGGGCACGTGAGCCCGGTCCTCTCCCTCGAAACTGGGAACCAAACCAAACTGAAATCGGTAAAACATACATGTACAATCATAAAAGAAAGAAAAGGGGAGCGAAGAAGAAGAAGAAGAAGAAGAAGAAGAAGAAGAAGAAGAAGAAGAAGAAGATGATGATGATGATGATGATGATGATGATGATGATGATGATGATGAAGTAGAAGAAAACGAAAAAGAAGAAGAAAGTAGGAGGTGTAGCATGCACCCAAGACCGTGTGTATGTGTATGTTGCATAAGAACAAAATATATAGTTGGTCAGCATTTTTCCGTTTTTCATTTTACTGCTGATCATGCACGGCTAAAACATTTACACTTTAACTGTATTATTATTATTTTAGCGGTTCTGACTCAACCTTCCTTTGCTTACCGTTTGGGGGCTGCCTTGTTTCAAAGCCATTGTTTCCAAGTTGAAACCCCTGCTGTTGGGGCGGTCTGAGAAATCTTTGCCGCGCTCTCCCTGTTTGTCGAGGAAATCCCATTCTAGCCTGCTGACCAAACCCAGGAAACCTAGTACGCTGAAACAGACATTCATACATGTATAGTTCGGCAAATGGGTCACTGTATGGGCGGCAACTTTAATATTCATATCTGGGCGTGGTCGGCTATTCCATCTGTTCAAGTAGGGGGATAATAGAAAAGTCGAATTCAGTCAGCCTAGAGCGCTGTCACATATTTTACCGTTAAAGATCAGCTACTTAGTAAACTCGGACTTTCATTCTAACGGACAACATGTGAGTTGAGCCTTTCAACTGTATACCTTTAGTTTTTACCTAGGTCAAAAGTAGACCATACCCAAAAACGTATTCATAAGGTAACGCCCATACAGTGACCTATTTGCCGAGCTATAAAAACTGACAAAACTGACACTTACAATGTATGTAAAAATAGGGTGGAAAAACAAGGAATTTCTCAAATTAAATCCATAATCCCAACATAGAAACGACTGCACATGACGCCTAATATATACTCAACAAAAAAAGTTAAGGAAAATATGTTCAAGTGCTTATTGCAATAAATCTAGCAAAAAGTTAGAAATTCAAACTTTAATTTGTTATAGAGTGTCTTTTTATCTTTCCAATGAGGCCTCATTTGAACTTGTAGCATCGGCAGTGGCTGAGAAAAACAGTGTCAAAGTTGACTAGTCGCCAATCCAGTTTTCACAAAATTGCAATATTGTTTGGTTTGAGTGAAAAGTGTCAATATAGACTCTTGCTTTAAAAGCATAGGCTTTGAAGACAAATTTTCTCACGACAACAGATCAGTGCACAAGACAAGATGTTGAGGCATGTCATACTGCTTTCCCTGCATCAGCAGCATTTCCTAGATGGCAATATCAGGCTGCAAAGCACCACAGCCAACCGACATTTCTTTGATCTGACAAACAATATGTCGTATTTGGTGCTGAGAAATCAGCATCCTTTCCTCCTGAAGCACCACAGCAAGAGCCTGGGGAGTTTTTGGTGCCAGTATTCCACACCAAACCATATCATGCTGTCCCAGAATGTGTAACACTTGTCCAGGGGGGACCATGTTTGGTGGGTGGGTTACCTAGTCCTTGACCTCAACGTTGTTCCGACGTAGGTAATCTTGTGTAATACTGGGGAGATTTCATCTGACATTGTCCTCCTGGTACCAACAATGGTACTGGTGCTAAAAATGCTTTACAACAGGTCTGCTCCCCTCTGTGTGTGCACTGCACAGCTGTTCACGAGAAAATTTGTGTATGGATACATGGTTATTGTGTGAAAAAGCTCCAGTGACAATTGATACACAAATCCAACAATATGGCAATTTTGTGAAACATGGAAGGGCGACCAGTCAACCTTGACATTGATTTCTAAAGCTTCTGTACGTGTCATCATCTAAAGCAAGCCCTCATTTGAAAGATAAAACGCCACTTCATAATAATATGTAGTTCACATTTCAAGAAATATAGTAGTTCTTGTGTTATAGGCCCTCAAACACATTTTCCTTAACTTTTTTTGTTGAGTATATATATTTTGTTAATTAAGATACAAAAAAGAATGAAAAAAAAACTGCCTTTGTCGGTGTCGGCTGTTTTATTTTCCGACTTTTCTAGATTTTCTTAATGCATTTGTATATATGAAATGCTTCTTGTCGTCATTAAATCGTTACGAAAACATGCCCATGCAATATACAGAGATTTTTTTTCTAAACTGAAAAAATAAAAAAAAAAGTCATTTGAAAAATTGTGATATTTCTTACAATGTTCTTCAAAACATTGATTGTGGGAACACGTTAAAACCGCCTCCGCGAGGCGGTTCTAACGAGTACCCGCAATCTATGTTTTAGAGCAAAAATTGCTATATAAATGTGGGGTGTAACGGGGTATAACTGTCACGGACATGTTTTCCTGACGCTACCCTACATTAAACGGTGGGAGCCCCGCCCACTTAAGGTCCAGAGACATGAAAACAATGTGGTGCCTTTGCCTCCAGACAAAGCTTTTAATCGAATTATCGACCAACAAATTACTGGATAACCGCTGCGCCTGCCCGGAAATGTGGTTTAATGTCAAACCATAACCATCCAAACATATACATCACGAGCACAAACATATGTCTGTGTAATATATACCCTCTTGAACCCCAATTTTATATTGCAAAACTGGGGTATGTAGGGGTATACATTGTACATAGTTTTCTTAATTTCGCTCCAAAACATATATTGTAGGTACTCTTTCGAACCACCTCGCCGAGGTAGCCACAATCTATTTTTTGAGCAAAAATAAGAAAGCTCCCAAACTTTTTCAGCTGATAACAAATCTCTGTGTCTTGCATGGGCAAGTTTCCATGATGGGAAATGTGATTTATAGTCAAACCATAAACACCCAAACATATAAACATTGCTTGTTTACTTGGGCGGGTACATTGAAAGCATATTTCGGACGTCATGATATTCCCAAATGTTAGGCAGAAGTCACATATAATGGAGACACTGTCCCGTCATGACAATACTTGTTGACAAGGACGTAAAGTCACAAATCGAACGAATAAACAAAACCAAATCAAATGGTGGACATGTATAGATATAAGGCACAAAAATGGCCGGTGACCGAACTCACAACCTCTAGATCTTTGCACGGTGAATATCCAATCCTCAGGACCACGGAGGCCGTATACCAAAGTGGTTAATATAAAAAATAATTCAACTTACTTGAGTACCAGTTTCCTTTGTTTGTAAAGTAATTAATTTACTTTAATATAAAATAGCATCATCACAATTTGATTGATAAATGTGGTTACATGTACAAAAGGTTAACAGTGTTTAGTTGTCATCAGAAAGATGAATAGTTTGAAAACCTGCAACTATTATTTAATGAACCACAGCATGTGAAAAACAACAATCTGCATGTGCGAAAACAAAGACGCAGATCAGCGGTGCAGTAACTACACGGATAGTACTATCCCTCTTCTTTTTAAATCCGACTGAATAATTCCCGGTTTGTGTCGGACAAAATTGGAAACCCAAATTGTTACATGTAGTTTACACACGCACAGACTCGATTTTATTTTCTTAAAGTTTGTTGAACTATTGAAACTCATTTTATTTATCACTTTAAAATGCCATTATTATATAAGCCTCCGCATGGGAAAACCAACAATCTGCGTAGATGAAAACAAAAGTGCAGATCAGCTTCACAGTAACTGAAACAGCGCCTTTGTTTTCGCTTCACGGATCCTACAATTCCTCTACTTTGTAAATCCAAAAATTCCAGCCCCTAAACATCTTCTGTGACTGTACAGCCCGATTTGTGTCGGACCTGGTCGGAACCCAAATTGTTGGTTTTATCGCGCACACTCAGGCTCATATCATTGTTTGCATAATTGATAACGTTTCATCACTTTTAAATGGATGCTTTGCTCTCAATAAGTCAGCAACAAGACAGGCATGTACATGTAACGGCATGGGATCGAACCTGCAACCTTTTATCAATTTCACTAAACCTCATTTTATCTATTACATATACATGTATAGAGGCACGTATCAGACGGACAAATACTGAGTTCAACAACCAGCGCAACTTTATTTTTAAATCTCATTTTTAAATTGGATAACCATCTGAAAATTTTGTGCCCAATCAGAATCAAAATGACCCGAACATCTTTATGCATTATCAAATATAGGGGTTTAGTGCGCATGCGCGGCAACATGCATCCGAGGGTAAAAAAATACATTGTCCTTGTCTTCCGCACGCGAGCTCGAGAATTTTCAAAATAATGCACAAATTTCACATCTTGGAAGATCGTCGGTTACAACTTACGACTCCCTTTAAGAAGCTAGATGGGTAGGTAATACTGAATTAGTGGGGCAAGAAAAAGGTCTTGTCAGTGGCGGATCCAGAAAAACAGCAATGTTGATTTCCTATTTACATTAACCCCAAGACAGCTAAATAAAAGGTGTGCGGGCGAATTGTGTCCACCGACCTCGTAAATGGACACTATTTTTATGTAATAATAATTATAACGTAAGTTACAGTGTCAAACGATGCTAGCAGGCGTGTATTAATGGAAAAAATAAATAAATAAATAAATAAATAAATAAATAAATAAATAAATAAATAAATAAATATTTATATATAAACAAAAATTAATCATTATAATAAAATAAAGATAAATAGAACACGAATTAATCAGGCAGTTCTCGTAAGCGCGCGCTGTTAATACACGACTTTTATTTATGCACGTCACCGGGCTCAACGCAAAACATGCAATAAGAAAAGCTGTGGTTTTACCGGAAAGAACGTCAGAATTATGCACCAGTCAGGGACATAGCGGGGCTTAAGTGCCGAGATTAAATTTCCGATGAGTCCCGGCAGTGTCGGGGATGTGCTGGGGGTTTACTTTCCCGCCAATATAGCATTTTAGTGTCCAACCACACCTTCAAACATGAATATCCCGCATTAATTTAAGAATTATTTAGCCGTGTTTCACATTTAATAACTTTAATTTTATGAGCTGTTTTATTCTAGTATGCAAAATTCTATGAACATAAATTAAGTTAATTTAATGCCAAAGGCTCCCTCCTGGTGCGTGGGGTGGCTGAATGCATTTGTATGTAGATGTGTTTTCAAAAAAGATTTTGACACCACAGGGCCAACTTATGCCTTATCTCACCACCATGGAACAGGCAAGTAAATATTATTCACATAGCTTAGGTCATTTGTCCCCGGGGGACCGGGGCTTATAGCAGGGATTTTACCAAAAATTTTGCCCCGAAGGGCGGGGCTTTTACCAGGGCTTTAAAGTTTGAAAAGTTAAAAGCCCCGCGATTCCCCGGCCCTAAAGTGCCTGGGATACAAATGACTGGTTCATTACTGCGGTCTTGGGTTTACCACTCCCCTCGGGACCTTTCGAACCCTAATGAATGGAAAATCATGTTTGATCCCTCTAATAGTCACATCATCATTGATGTTAAGAAATGAGCCGCCTCGTGGGAAAACCAAAAATGTGGTTTTCGAACATGTCTGACACAAACCGGCCTGTACAGCTACAGAAGCAGGCTAAAAGCTTGAAATTTTTGAGTTAAGTAGAGGAGGAATTGTACTATCCAATATCTCGCGACTATTTTTACTCGCTGCTGCCGGTATTCATTCAGAATTCCTCGTCCAATTGAGTGGACAATCTGATTGTTTCTATTATTCGCCGGTATCGTATGTTTTGGTATGAAGGCACAGATCGACCCGCCAAGTTATGGATATTTCTAACGATAATCACTTGAAATATTTCTTTGTCATTACGAAAACTTGCCCATGCAAGATATAGAGAATTTTTTTAGTATCAAAAATTGAAAATTTCATCAGAAATGTTTTGATATTTTTCTTATTTTTGCTCAAAACATAAATTGTGGGTACACATAAGAACCGCCTCGTCGAGGCGGTTCTAACGAGTACCCACAATGTATGTCAGTTTGGAGCAAAAATAAGAAAAATAGGTATACCCCTGCATACCCCCCGTTTTTCTATATTAAAGTGGGGTTCAAGGGGATATACATTGCACGGATATGTTTTCCTTATGTAGAAAATGATAATCTGACTGAATCTTTAAAAAATCGAACGGATTGCGTTTTTACTATCTATAAGGCTAAGTCTTGTGAATGCACCAGTCATTTGTATCCACGGCCCCTCTGAACAGATACTCAAAATTCACAATTTTAAGGAAAACGAGTGTAATAAATGCAAAAATAATATCACAGCCATTTCGTACTTATTCCTCACTTCCATGTATCAAAACTGGGGTTTACATGGGTATACCTTTTTTTTCTTAGTTTTTGCTCCAGAACATGGATTGTGAGTACTCGTTAAAACCGCATTGCCGAGGCGGTTCTAACGTGTAGCTACAATCTATGTTTTGGGTCAAAATATTAAAAATACCTTTTCTTCGCATTTTTACTGCTGAAAAAAAATATCTGTATATTGCATGGGCGAGATTTCATAATGGCTTCCGTAATGATTGAAATAATGTTGAGTAGAATGAAAAGCTGCAAAATAATATGCTGATATATTCATTGACTTACCGGATTAAATCTGTGATTCTGCGCATTCAACAATTCCAAGTCCATCATGAATATTGTTAAAAATATTCCAAGTAAAACGTTCCCGCGCAAATTGAACGCCGCCATTTTGATTTTTAAAATGAAAACATAAACCAATAGAATTTTAAAATTCTTGTAATATTCTACATGCTAGCGACATTCCTTGAAAAAAAGTAACCATGCTAAACAAGGAATGTGTCCGGGGAAATGAGGTTGGTCACGACAAAGCCTGCCTTCGGGAGCTTTGTCTGGGTAGATGTGAGTGCAATAAAGACGCCCGAAAGCTTTACTTCCGGCAGAAATGGAGTGTTATAGGTTCACCTGCAGTACGTGCGGTGACAACGGAGTACACATCAGCCTGCACATGTGTATGCAGACTTATACGTGCGTTTCTTGTGTGTTAGACAAATTCCGGTTTTTGCCTGACAAGTCCTGTATTTGACAGTCTTGCGTAATGAACATTATTATTTTGACACACAATCATGTAATTTTTGACATTTTGACAGCTATGATGATTGGATAAAGACGGGGTGTCATAAACCGATAATTATCAATATATTTTGCACCTAAGATGTTACATCAAAGGTCGCACATGTGTATTGAGATATAAACATGTGCAATGCCTGTCTGTTGCGTATGCATGGGTGAAAGTTCCAAAAAATCTAAAATTTACTGAAAAGCCATTTTTCCAATACTGAAAACTAATGTTTTCCTATACCAACTCATTGGGGAAAAATCTTCCCAATACTGAATTCAGTATTAATACTGAAAACTTTCAACCATGCGTATGGTCAGCATTCTTTGTCGTAACGACGCGTAGCATCGTATATTCGAAAACCATCAATGAATACCCGATTACACCCCACTTTAATTTATGGCAAAACAGGGGTATACTTATGGTGTTCTTATTTACGTTCCAAAACATAGATTGTGGGTACTCATTAGAACCGCCTCGCCGAGGCGGGTTTAAGCGTACCTACAGGCAATGTTTTGAGCAAAATTAAGAAAAAAATGTTGTTTTTCTGTTTGTTTTTTTTCTACTGAAAATTCCAATAAAGAAACTCTGTATATTGCATGGGCAAGTTTTCGTGATGACTAGCGCTAAGTTGTGTCTTTGATCACGTCATCTATGATTACATATACATGTAGTACCCAGGAAGCCGTGACGTCCTGCCAACATTGAAAACTGTTGACTTTCTAACCGGAGTTTACATTACGAAAACACGCCCATGCAATATACAGAGAATTTTTTTGAAAGCAAAACATGATTGAAAATTTCATATGAAAATTTTTGACATTTATCTTATTTTTGCTCAAAACATAGATTGTGGGTACACGTTAGAACCGTCTTGGCAAGGCGGTTCCGACGAGTACCAACAATCTATGTTTTGAATCAAAAATAAGAAAAATAGGTATACCCTACATACCCCAGTTTTTGCTATATAAAAGTGGGATATAAGGGGGTATACATTACACGGACATGTTTTCCTGATGTATAACTCAAAGACTTATTCTCAGACCACCAAATTTATTTCACGGAAGATTCAAAATATTAAAGTGTTAGTTGAAGTAAAAATAAATTCGGTTTAATACCACTGCTGTTGCAATATGGTCCAGAAATGAAACAAATGTCAAAATCATGGCGGTGGTGATTATCTCATCTCTGCAGCGGGTAATCATAGTAAAGAGCCCCCGCTAAAGGATAATACCTGCTGTACTATTGTTAATTGATTCTATGATCCCTGAGAACATGTGCAGTAAAACTGCTTGCCTCTGCAATCAACATTGTTTTAGTTTCTTTTTGGGTCCCTACCTGTATTCAGAGTCATTGTCAGGGAACCAGGTTTTCAAGTGTCATGTTCCTTATTACTGTTCAATAAATACGAGTACAGGCCCCGAGGTTATAGAACTTTTTTCAAGCTAAACTCGGCTGAGCATGAAATTTCAACTGCTCATAAATGTTGAAATAGTAAACATTTGTGGAAAATTAAGGTTCAAAACTCAATAACTAGTAATTTATCCTGCTCATAAATGTTAAAATGCCAACATTTTAACATTTATGAGCAGGATAAATTTTAGTCTCAGCTGAGCTGAGCATGAAAAAAGTTTTATATTCTCAGGCCCAGGTCTTAAACGACATGACAAAGAATGAGCAGACGCTTTTGCAAATATCACAGCAAATTTTTCTCGCATTTGCCGTCAGCAAAACAAAAGCACATATTTTGATGAGGCGGTTCTAACGTGGACCCCACAAACGATGTTCTGAGCAAATATATCTAAAACGTATTGTTTTTTTTTTTTTTTTTGTTTTTTTTTTGTTTTTTTCAAATATGTTTTCCATTTTGTAACAGCTAAAATTTTCTCTGTATTGCATAATATAAGTTTTCGTAGTGAACAAGAGGCGCTTCACGAAAACATGTAATATACAGATTTTTCTGAAGTAGTAAAAATTGAAATTTTTTAGTAGATATTTTTCTTATTTTTGCTCAAAACATAGAATGTGGGTATCCATACTCTATGCTTTGGAGCAAAAATAACAAAAAAATAGGTAAACTCCTGCAAACCCCACTATTCCTATACTGGCGTCAATAAAAAAACGCCTCACCGAAAATGTTGTATAACTTGGCCAATAGATATACAATATGAACGAAATTTGCATTTTCCTCGATTTAACCGTCTCTCTCATGGTATAGCACAAATCGAATTTGGTTAAGATGCGCACTTTTCTCAAAATTGTGTGGGGTGCACCATTTTTAAAAATGCATCCTGGCGTCATTATACAGACTTTTTTGACGTGAAAATTCTTGAAAGCCGTGCTAAGTCGTTTTGCAAACTTAAGAACATTTAAAAAATTTTGAAACGTAACATTACTGGACTACGTGAAGTTTAAATACTGAAAGTAACATATGGACTTTTCACAAGAAAAGAAACAGACGGAACGAAAAAATGATACTGTTCATTTTCTGGCGTTCGCAGCAACTCCATAGTCCGGGCCCATCGTTCGCTTTGGCATAAGATTTCCTCTATCGATTTTTGTTACCATAGCTTCTGTAGAAAAATCTTTTTGACGTCGACGTCATTTATGCTTACGAAGTCTGATGATGAAATGATGCTGTTATATTCGGATGCACACCTTGAGTTCATTTTCGTAACGTATTCGCATTATTTCAAATGAATAGCCAAGAATGGAGCAATGGTATTCTGACGCTTATTTCCCTAGACGTCAAATGCACGTTATCCGTAAAGACGTTCATTTCACGCTGAAAATCAAGCCTTTTTGAGAAGTAACAATAGAAACTATTCTTTGTCAAATAGCCATGCCAGAATAGCCTTTGAAAACTTTTTGACCATTTTTACGGCGATTACCATTTAAGCATTGATCATTAGCTGCAGTGACGTCAGTAACGCAAGAAAACGAAATTCGGTTTTCAAAAATGTGTTTCAACAACATTTGGTCACGTATGGATATCCCACTATGGCTTATGTGTTGGTATTGCAAAGGAGACTTTCAGTAATCGAAAGAAGCGATGCCTGATAGACCGATTCATTAACAGAATAGGGATTTTGAGACGGGTGTATGTTTTCAACAACATGTCATTTTTCAAGCAGCTGTCTGAATAATTCCATTTCAGCATTTCCGAATGCGTAAAAGGTGTTTTTGTTGACGTCAGTGGGGTATCAGGGAGTATAAATTTCATAGACATGTTTTCCTGATGTTTTAGGCCCTGTTTATCAATCAGTAATCGTCTTAAAGTGTGTTTCCTAGGTCGCACGTGATATAGCCAATCCGATTGATCCGATCGACCTGAGCATAAGGATTCTAAATCAAGTAGTCGAAATGGAGCGCGACGAAGCGCTCTGCCGTCCAAGGTGGCCTGCTCTAAACAACATGGCGTCAACAATGTTTCAATGCGAGGAGTGCAAAATTTATTTCTTCAGCATGGAGGTGTTTGTGAGACATCCATGCGTATTGCAGGGTAATAAACACGCCGTAAATCAAAATCATTTAAAGCAACAATCTTTATTGCTTTTCCTCACTTGTGTTAGTAATGGGAATGCACTCCGTTTGCCCACTTTCCCTTGATTTAGCGTGCTGCTCGGACCAATCCGATCACTCTTAAAATTTCTTAATAAAGTACGCCCCTGGTGTCTGATAATGTTTTTGCAGATATTTTCCAACTGGTTAAATACACTCGAAATATTTTCTTGGCATGATTGAACATTTAGTTTGTCGCAAAATATGTAGTAAACATTTTGAAAACCGATCTTCAGGTCACAACATTTTGGAATAGGGACTTTCTATAAAAAAATCACATGCAAGGGAGGTAAATATTTTCTCGTTAAAATTTTAAATTCTTAGTACATGTATTTCATAATGAATGCTAATTATCATTATTAAATGACATAGTGTACATGTACCTAATACCAAATCTTCATGGTCAAGTACCCATTTTGAGATCATTGATAACATGGATGATCCCTATTCAGAATTCATTTTGGCCGTTAAAACTTTATCTGCTGACCGATTTTCATATGTTTCGCAGGCCCTATATGTTATTATGTTGCTATATTTTCTGCGAAAAAACATTATCTGAGGCAAGGTTTTAAATCATGGTATATACACTGTCACGTGGGTGTGAGCATGACATCCCCTGGTAAATTTGATCATCAGGGCGGCCCCTTTGGCCGAGTGGTTCAGAGCTCCAATATTTCATTACCGCGCTTAACCATTCGATCATCTCTTCTTTGTGTCTGGTTTGTGTTCGAGCCGTAAGCGTGGAACATGTGAGAAAAGCCAATATCTGCTTGAGGAGTGTGTCAGGTAGTTTTCCTTGTTGTTCTCCTGTTTTCGCCCCGACTATTGATTGGCCCGTTTCATATGAGCTGAAATAATATTGAAAGGGACGATACACTGAATAAAAGATAACAATCAAGCACAATATCAGAATATTGGGATTTTATTCAGAAGAAAACGCATATAAGAAAATCAAGCATATATATCGGCGTTGACGCATGTCAAAGATGTCCTGGTACAAATAAACAAATGAGCCTTGTCATGAGAAAACCAACATTTTGTAACTGCGAAAACAAAGGCGCCAATCAGTTTCGCAATTATTGATCTGCACCTTTGATTTCGCTACACTGATAACACAATTCTTTTTCTCTCTAAATCTAAATTGCCCGGCCTCTAGTCTGCTTTTGTGACTTACCGTACACGCCTGTTAGTGTCGGACCTTGTACGTGACACTAGAATGTTTCAATGTTGTATATTGCATGGTCCTACTGCCTACTGTCGGTCATTATATGGCAATAAAAACATGAATTTTATGTTTTGCGGGTTTTCCGCATGCCTTTACGTACTTTATACAAAGCAGGCATTCTATTCTTCTTTCTAACACTTCAAGGTCTTTTCAGTCCTTTTAGGCTTACTGAAGCCTTTACGTATTGTATACACAGCAGGCATTCTATTGCTATTTTTCACTTAAAGTTCAGTCATTTTGGGCATCCCAGCATGGCTTTCCGCAAGCTTTAACGTACTATATACAAGGCGGGCATTTTATCGTTCTTCTATCCTTTAAGGCCAGTCCTTTTGGGGATAACATCATGACTAAGATTGAGGCGATATTCCCTGACCGAATGCAAAACATTGAGCATGTTTAGTTTTGCACCCGGAGAAAGAACAATTTCTTTTTCTTGTGACGATGCTCAATTCACAGTGACCAACGTGAACACAAAATATCCCAATTTAACAATATAACTGTGATTGTAAGGTACAAATCTGAACGCATTTTATTTATGCATAGTCAGAATTATTACCGAGCGATCAGTACGGCTTGATCTGTGTTTACAATGTACCTGCATGCTGTTTGAATAAGTGTTTGCTCCTTTAAGTGACACGCCGATTTTGTAAGAAAATAACATGAAACATTCAAATAACATGCTAGAGTTAGAATGACTGAGAGATCATATACCCTTATTTGTATCAGGGCCCTATAAAATATGTTGTGCTGTACCTTTCATCTGATTTTCAATAAGTGGAGAGATCATTTGCGCTAAGTACGGCCAAATTATTATACTGTGGCTTGCTCTCACGTCAACCTTTTTATTTTGCACATTCACTATATGTATACAAAATGCTCTGATCATGATCAGGTCCTACATTATGTGGGGCTTGACCTTGGTTATTTCTGTTTTGTCGAATAACCGTGACGTGAAACATGACTATGTTTAGGAACTATTTTGTCATTAACGCAGCCTTTCGAAGATACATATATTAAGCTGAGTGTTTCAAGTGTCTGATCCGGCTACTCGGAATATGATTTTAATACGAATATAATCTGATGCTTAGTATTATGAAGATTAAAAATCACCGAAGTCAAGGAACGTAGTTTGCTCATGGTGTTTTTGCTTTCGTTTTTGTATGCATTGTGCATTTTGTGCTACCTTGTATAAAATTGTATATAAAATTATGTTGATTATTTGCATTTCGTTTATTTATAGGTCATTTTGGCTACTCTCACGGTCACTTTTGTTACTCTG
The DNA here is from genome assembly GCA_964017185.1 of Rugalucina vietnamica. Taxonomy (NCBI): domain Eukaryota; kingdom Metazoa; phylum Mollusca; class Bivalvia; order Lucinida; family Lucinidae; genus Rugalucina; species Rugalucina vietnamica. The sequence continues at coordinate 7,554,872 of OZ024885.1, forward strand.
TCATAAGAATAATTGTATGTGAAGATCTGTACTATCAAGTGTCATTATATCAAACTTTCTAAGCTGATATCTTACACACAAACTCTGAACTGTAGAAAATAGTATGCTGTTGATCATATATGTACAGATTTTATTTTACCCTAAATGCAAACGTCTTTATTACGTTCATATAAACTTCATGATGTATTGTGCACCACCTCTTTTGTTTGTCGTTTATTTGAAACATCGTTTAAAGTACAAACATGTAATAATTCCATCAAAATTTCGAAATTTTTTGTATAATTTTGCTGTCTCAAAGATATCTGTATACATGTACCTCAGGTTTTTGAACCTCTCAGCTCATTTCAAGACACATCGCTGTAATGACATAAACTTGGCGTTACTTACATTTAGATATTAAAGTATTTAAAGTGTATTTATTTTTTGAACTGAAGTAAACAACAACAACAACAACAACAACAACAACAACAATAATAATAATAATAATAATAATAATAATAATAATAATAATGCTTAACATGAAACTGCATTAACCGCTACCTTCTCAACAATGTTTTAACTCTTCAAATTTAAGTACTCACATTATTCTCACTCAGTGAAAAATATGTATTTTTTAGTTTGGAAAAAAACAATTTATCTGATTATCTCATGTATCCATCTTGCTTTTGTTTTTTGTCTGCTTATTTTCTATTGTTACCTATTTATTGTTTTGAGACTGTGTCCGATACCGATGGTCCGATGGTTGCTGTCTGTGCCACGCTGATTTTTTGTGTTGTTGAAATTGTTGTCATGACGGCTGGTGTCAGATTTTTGTTTTTTATTCATGCAGTTACATAATGAACCTGTTACACCTGCTGTCATGTCTTCATACTTGTGTAATTTAAATTTTGCATTGTTTGTTCATGTTTTGGTCTTTTCCGTGGTCATGTTTAATCCAGTACATGTCTTTTCATTACATTTGTTCATTTTGAACCAAATACATTTAGAATCTAGATTAAACATCGTTGCGAATCGAAAACGACTACTCCCAAATATGTTTTGGATGAGAAATAAAAGTTTTGTGTCGAATACTTTAAAACTGTTTACAATTATTTTACTATTTACATGGCTGCTTTGTCTGCTGCTTGAAGCCGGTGATATTCATCCGAATCCAGGACCAAGTACGTCATCATCACCATTATCATCGTCGACAACAACAAGCAGTATTTCTAGTTCATTTAACAACTCATTTAATGCAATTTTAAATAGTTTTCATCATTTGTCATTCGTACAATATAATGTACAAAGTATTTATAACAAACTTGACATCCTTTCGGCCGAGTTACTTGAATTTGACATAATGGCATTCACGGAAACATGGCTTCATCCTGGTATTCCAAATGAGGATTTGAGAGTAGCAACTTATCAAACTCCTGAAAGAAAAGATCGCAACGAAAACCCACATGGGGGTGTTTTGATTTATATTAAAGATAATATTCCTTATATACGTAGACATGATTTAGAAATCCCAGGTACTGAGTGCATTTGGGTAGAAATTGTAGTGAATCATAAGCGTTTGCTCTTTGGACTTTTCTATCGACCTCCTGACGCAACAAACCTCACACTTATTGAAGACTCAATTCATCTTGCTATCGATACTGGTATGACAGATATTGTAATTACGGGTGATTTTAACTATAATATGTTGTCTGAACCAACTCGACGTAAAATTATCTCAATTTGGCTACAGTTTTCTCTCTCTCAACATATAACGGAACCTACACATTATACTGAAAATTCTGCATCTTTAATTGATATCATTATGACCTCGAATAGCACGAATTTACATCTTACTGGAGTTGGTGACCCATTTCTTTCACAAAATATTCGTTTTCACTGTCCCATTTTTGGAATCTTAAACTTCTCAAAACCAAAAGTTAAAACCTTCGAAAGGCAAATTTGGTTATATAATCAGGGTAATTATGACCAGATGCGTGAGAAGGCTTCGTCCACAGATTGGGATTCATTTCAAAATGCTGATATAGATGTTTACGCCGAAAATATAACAAATCGCATAAATGAACTTTCCAATGAATGTATTCCGAATAAAAATGTAAAGATTAAACCTTCTAATCTCCCCTGGCTAACTACAACCATAAAAAGGTTAATTCGGAAACGAAAACGTCTTTTTCGAAAAGCAAAGCAAACAAGTAATCCGGCTTCATGGCAAAAATTCCGCCGCTTGCGAAACAAAATAACATCCATGATACGACTTTCTAAACAAAACCATATTAATACGTTGGCTGATAAACTTAAGTCAGAAACCCTTTCGTCTCGAGACTGGTGGCCCACCCTCAAACATTTTATTTCAACTAGCCAAACTTCCACACTACCCCCGCTTCAATTTAACGACGAATTGGTAACCGATGATACAGAAAAAGCTAATTTACTGAATGATTATTTCAGAGATCAAACTCTACTCGATGATTCAAATGTTGAAGTGCCTTTTATTCAAGATTATCCGGTGACATCATATCTGAATGATATTAATCTAAATTCTGACGAAATAAGACAAGTCTTAAAATCATTGCCTATCAGTAAAGCTTCTGGGCCAGACGGCATTAGTAACAGAGTGCTCAAAGAACTTGCTGATGAACTAGCTGCATCCTTATGCTCAGTTTTTAACCAGTCGATACACGATGGATGTGTTTCCAAAATTTGGAAGTTGGCACATGTTAGTCCTATTCCTAAAAAGGAAGATAGATCGTTAGTATCAAACCACAGGCCTATTTCATTATTAAGCAATGTTGATAAAGTTTTTGAACGTGTAATGTTTAAATATTTGTATAATCATTTAGTTGAAAATAATATATTGACCGCTTTTCAGTCGGGATTTGTACCAGGTGACTCGACGACAAACCAATTAACATTTTTATATGATGCCTTCTGCCGAGCTCTAGATGAGGAAAAGGAGATAAGGGTAGTGTTCTGTGATATCAGCAAAGCATTCGATCGTGTTTTGCACAAAGGTCTTGTTCGTAAATTGGAAGCTGCTGGTATTACAGGCACTACCCTTTGATGGTTTACTAATTACTTAAAAGACAGAAAACAGCGGGTTGTCATTCCAGGGGCAAAATCGAACTGGAACTATATTCAAGCCGGGGTACCGCAAGGGTCCATTCTCGGTCCCATTCTTTTTCTTATATATATATTAATGATATTGTCTCAGATATACAAGCAAATATAAGATTATTCGCTGATGATACCAGCTTATATGTAATTGTAGAAAACCCAGATTCTGCTGCCTTATGTTTAAACACTGATCTAAATAAGATTTTCAACTGGGGAAAAGTTTGGTTAGTTAAATTCAATTATTCATAAAATGAATCCATGATCCTCACTAGAAAAGTAATCAAACCTTATCATCCTCCAATCTATATGGAAAATACTGAAATAGAAGAAGTTAATGCGCATAAACATTTAGGGATTATCTTTTCTAACGACTGCACTTGGCACAGTCATATAGACTATATTAAAGAAAAAGCATGGAAACGAATAAGTATTATGCGGAAACTCAAATTTGTTTTAGATTGGAAGTCTCTAGAAACGATCTATATATCTTTTATAAGACCAATCATAGAATACGGTGACACTATTTGGGATAACTGTGCTGAATATGAAAAAAGAGAACTAGATAAAATCCAAAATGAAGCTGCTCGCATAGTCTCTGGCGCGACAGCATTAGTTTCCTTGGAGTCTTTATATAATGATGTATGTTGGGAATCACTACAGGAAAGACGTACCAAACATAAACTAAACCTATTCTTCAAAATGCAGCATGATCTTGTTCCCGGTTATTTATTAGCACTTGTTCCGCCATCTGTCAGCGAAATATCAAGGTATAATTTAAGAAACGCAAATGACTTTACTACTATACATTGTAGTTCACAGCAATATATATATTAAGTTCAACTTTCATTCCATCAGTCGTTCGTGAATGGAATAATCTACCTGAAGAGCCAAAGCAAATAGGTTCATTGATCAGTTTTAAATTTTATCTAAATCGGGATAAGAAAAAAAAGTTCCTAAATACTATGGTATAGGTAAACGGAAGCTTCAAATTCTCCACACAAGATTACGCACAAAATGTAGCAACCTTAATAATGACTTATTTCTCAAAAATATGACTGAATCAGCTCTTTGTGCTTGTGGTGCCATTGAAAATGCTCATCATTATTTCTTTACATGCGGTCGTTACGATATTCAAAGACGTGAAACGTTTGATTGTCTCTCTGAAATTCCAAATCTAAATCTTAAGAAACTCCTGTTTGGCGACGAAGCAATGTCATACCAAATAAATGTTAAAATTTTCCTAGAAGTACAAAAATATATTGAAAAAAAAACTAGGCGCTTTTGAGACTGAATTTTCATGACCAGTGGAGATAAACCCTTCTTAAGCATATTACAATGCGAAATGTTGTTTTCAGTCGGCACTGTGTGCGACTTCTGGCCCATTTCCATCGGACACTGTTACAACCCCCCCCCCTTTTTTTCTGTTCTTATTCCGAAACAAACAATAAACCCATGTTTTTTGTCTTTTTTTTTTTGTTTGTTTTTGTTTTTTGTTGTTTTTTTTTTCTGCTTTCTTTTTGACATATTTGTGACTAGTTTGTTAAAGTTTCAACGAAGCACTTATTCATTATGTAATACCACTCATATTGAATTACGTTTTAGCATTTAAAGTGATCACTAATATCATATTAAGTCAAATCTGTAAAATTGTATTCCATGTATAGTTATGTTTTTTTTTCCTCCAATTTATTCATTCTGTTCCATTCTTTTCTCATATGTAAATGTATAACATCTCTGAAAGCTAAAATTTATTACGAAAAATGATTGTCGAAATGCACTCCGATATTTATGTAGCAATAATGTTTGGGGAGATGAACTTAATAAGCTTTTACAGCTTCCGTTCAAATCCTATTGTACTGTTTGTGTATTTACATATGTTAATGTGTATGTTTTTTAATAGATCAAATAAATATGTTTAAACCGATCGCGTCCTTGACCCGTTGCTTATTAATATCCCTTCCACACCCAAACCACGAACGGTCGCCTTCCTGTCTCGGACCCGCTGCGTAGTAGTGATATTCTGCCACCATATTGTTATCGTTCTGATAAATCTCAGGGTTGATGTTTTTCAATCCCTTGTAAGTCTTCTTTGGGGAGGAGAGGATAATGGTCCGGTTCTTATTGTTACCACCGGCTGCCCGAATCGCTATCACTGTAGGCTCGGTCCATGCATGATAAGTGTCAAGCCTCATTCGAATACTGTTCGGACACTTCTTATGGAAAGGCTCACATCCCACATAGCCAAGTTCGGTAAAGAGGTTTAAAGCGACCCTATAGTCCTTTGATGCGAGTCTCTCCGCCACCTTCTTCCACCATTTGGTGTATTCTTTTCGATACTGCTCGTTAGGGTGTATTTCCGGGTGTTCAGCAAGTCATGAGATTATTGGGAATACCCCAGCTTTTAGGCAATCATCCACAACTTTTTCTAAATCGTTCAGGAAATTATCAAACTTTACCGGATCGCTTACATTATGCATGGTCGCGTTGCTGCGAAGCCTAACATTACGGAAACCGGCCTGATAGATGTGCTTACAATTTTGTGAATTGTATAGCGCCAGAGAATCTGGTGTTTTGAAATAGTTGGTTGAAAATCCTCCCTTTGCTTCTTTAGCCCAGACTTCCGCACTATGCGGTTGATTCCAATTCCTTCTAGCCGAAACTAGCATAGACATACAGAGACACGCCGTGACTTGGAACATCATTTTGAACCTGGAGATATAAATAAATATACGTCATCAGTCTCATTTTGCCTGATCCGTTTTTGAGTTTTAGGGGCATGTGAATATACTCATCAAAAGAAGTTAATATGTTTGTCATTTTAAAATTATGTTTACATGTAGTATTGATCTTTTTTCAAATAAACTTGAAAACTTCATTCCATCTTAGAGGCCCGGACTTCGTGAATAACAAGTTTAAATGTACAAAAATGCACGTTTTGAAAACACCAAAGTTTGGGATGCAGCAAAAAAGCCCACTTTTTTTTCTGGGCTTCCGAGTCTGAATTCGTTTCACATCCTCACCCGACATACTGGAAGCAATCATTTAAAGCAAAAAAAAAAAAAAAAAAAAAAAAAAAAATCGGACAAAAACGCTATTTTTGACCAAAAATAACGATTTTTGAGATTTTGTTTAAATTCTCATATAAAGCATAGTTACTCATCTCTCCAACAAAATGGGTTGTTTTTTCCATCATACACAGCATGCAACACCCCTTCATGTTTGACTGGAGGTACTGCTTTTCAACCCATCCAAATTCCGACTATTTAAAACGTTGCATATCAAAAACAAGCTCACATGAGGTCGCATTTAACAGAAAGAAAGTATGCGGTAGGTTTTGATTTCTCATAGTGTTCAAAATTGAAATGAATTTTGATTTTACACATATTCTCCAATATTTATGATCGTCCCGGTTGCACTGGATCCTACGAAAGAAGTTGCACGTGCACTTTGTCTTTGAAAGCTAAAAAATGAAAGATAAAGGTGTAACAAAAATAATGCAAAAATACACAAAAATCACAGAAAACTTGTCAACGTAGACACCGCCGTACGCTTAACCGTAAATACATGACTTGTAATTAGTCGATAAACACCAAAGGATCCAATTTCTGATTCAAAATGGCCGAACTGTGCGTCATTTGATGTGACTTCAGTTTGTAGCGCTGTGTATATTTTTTTTTCTTGGTAACTGCAGATATAATATGTAACATAAGATGCAATGAAATTGAAATCCCAAGCCATGTGGTTAAACAAGGTGACGAACACGCGGCTACAAACAAGAAAAACAAAAACATAACCATCTCTTGTACAGGAAGACAAAAAGTGTAGTCTGTGGGGACATGCTCCAAAACATAGATTGTGGGTACTCGTTAGAACCGCTTCGCCGAGGCGGTTCTAACGTGTAACCACAATCTATGATTTGAGCCAAAATAAGAAAAAACTTTTTTTTTTTTAAAAATCTTCTGAAAAATGTCTTTTTTAAAACTTTAAAAATCCGTCTGTATATTGCATGGGCAAGTTTTCGTGATGGGTCGAAAAACTGAAGAAAATCTCTTGTTGAGATCTTCACAACCTCCACGCGATTTGTTTTATTTATTTCAATTTTCAAACTAACTTGTACATGTTATAAGTCATTGATTTTGATGTAAAGACAATTATAACGAAAAGTAATAGTTAATATACCTTTCATGATACGGAGAAAGCTTCCATTCAGAGTACATGTACTAGTGCTGTAGAAATACTTCTCAACTAATGCGCATTTGCTTGAAATGTGCAATTTATATTGACTGCCTGTTGTCCGGTCACGTGAATCATTTCGTTGAACCATTACGAAATCTTGTCCATGCAATATGCAGAGATTTTTTTTCAGCTGCCAAAAAAAAAAAAAAAAAAAAAAAAAAAAAAATAGAATGCAACACACGTTTTCATGCCATCAAGAAAACATGTCCGTGAAATATATATCCCCTTATATCCCAATTTTATATAGTAAACCTGGGGGTTACAGGGGTATATCTATTTTTCTTATTTTTGCTTCAAATCCAAATCCAACACATAGATTGTGAGTGCTCGTTAGAACCGCCTCGGCGTGTACACACAATCTATGTTTTGAGCAAAAATAAGAAATATATCAAACATTTTCCACTGAAAATTTTAAATGTTTACATTTTCAGAAAAAAACCTGTATATTACATTGGCGTGTTTTCGTAATGCATCCAGCCATGTCCCGTGACTGCACAGTCATTTTCTATCAAAGAAAATGATTTTAGGCGTCGTTTTCTTGCGATGCTGAAATATGTATATGAACTGATGGCGCACAAATTTGACAAGGTTAGAGAGCTTCATATCCTCATATAACCACCCAACAAACCCAACAGGGACAGGTCCTAGGTTCGATCACCACTTTGAGCGCCGATCTGTGTTCTTTGGTACATATATGACACATTCTCCCCATAACCAAGGAGCGATATCACCGTCCATACGCATAATTATTGACTGGGGCGTTTAACCTCGTTTACAAACACTCAAAAGGACTTGTTTGGAAAGGTAAATATAATTATTTTATACTTTACAGTGAAAACCAATGTATATCAAAACATGATAAAATTGATATTTTCATTGATATGAAATTTCACTGATATCAAATCTCACTGATATCAAAAGTCACTAGTGACTGACATCAGCCTATATCTTCACTGTAGAAGAGGAACTACTTTTAGTATAAAATAAAAAGAAAATGTGTTGTTGTTTTTTTTTCGGTGAATACCAAATATATTTCATCTCGTGAGTTGAAAACATCTTAATTTTCACTCGTGCTGCGCACTCGTGAAACTTCTGATGTTTTCAACTCACTCGATGGAATATATTTGGTATTCACCTAAAAAAAAAACAAATATCCTCTATTTATGTCAACGATCAGGAACTGATGCTGTCAGAACTAATAGTGGAGTGACTATGACTAAAAAAGTGGCCTATTTCATGGAGTAGGTGACCACAAAAGTACCACATTTAATAATATATATCAAAATGTTCACCATACTATGAAGTTTATGAAATGGGCAGGATAAGGTGTCCAATGTTGGTGCGAGCCGAGAAATCCAAGATGGCGTCCAAGATGGCTGCCAGAAATAAATGCAAGAGGTTGATGTACATTACCCCCTTTACTGTTTTAAAGCATCTCAATATACCAAACAAATGACTTTTATTTTTACAATATATGTTCAAACTTTTCAATGATAAATTTAAAGATGATTTGAGTCCCAAGGTCAAGGTCAAATTCAAGGTCAAACCCAAAATATTGCGAAAAATTAACTGATCACTCTCATTTCTTTTGTTATAACACCAAAGTATGCATGAAAAGAAAGAAGTATTATATATCAAAATAAACTACAATGTATATGCTTTATGGACTAACAGGAAGATAGAATTATGTTGTGTTGCCATGGAGATTTTCAAGATGGCGTCTAAAACCCCATGTGGTAATATTTGAAAAAGGTGTTTTTTCCCATTATTTTTTCCCTTTTTCAACAGTTTCTATTCCATTTTAGTCAAAGTATGGTCATTAAAGTGGTCTTCAAAGTATAACATGCTAAATTACAAATCAATACATCACTTTAAGATTCTAAAAATAGCTGCTGGACAATCCAAGATGGCGTTGAAAATGGGCAAAAAAATCTTCACTCAGGCATGAGGCTTTAAAATCCAAATAATTGGAATTAATCGATTATTTCTCACATCAAAGTAACACATATGTGTAGATTCAGGGTGAATAATTTATATTAAACAATTTACATCCAGTCTTATCACTAATATGGAAACATTCAGGTTTCGTCCTTAGATGGATCAAAGGTTGGACCAGATATCAGATAATACATGTACCTGAAATCTTTAAACAGAGTGCAACATGTTTTTTTAACGTTAATGTTATCAAAGGGCAATGGATAAGTTGTGATAAGTATTATTCTAATTCATCCAATTTACCTTCCCCATGAAGGATCAAGTGGGCTGCTCTGGAATTTTTCTTGGCAAGATGGTCAAACTCATAGATGTATTGAGGCATTGCTATGACAAAAGCTATATATCATATGAAAAATTATCGTGCAATTTACTATATACATGTAAATTGATTCATTTTTATTCAAACAGTCAATTACTAATGCATAGTGTATTGTTTGTAAGCAAATGTATAAAGTGCAGTCACATTTGACACCAAAACATCAGCATCTTTTTCATGTTAGGGATTATTTCATGCAGAATTACCCCACCCACAACTCTACATACAGTGGATTGTAACATGACATTTAAGTATTTATCAGACTATTATGATATATTCTTTGAAATGTATTATAAATATTTTGACAAATCATTACCATTCACAGTAGTAATCTGCAATCTCATTACAACATACCTCGATATAACATTACATGTTAATTGAACTGCCATAAGTTGGAGCCTTTGGAAATACACTGTATAAAAATTCGCAGTATTTCTCCTATTTAAATAAAACTATAAATCAGAGTATGTTATTATATATCACAAGCAACAGTGCACTGTCTTAGCAATAATTGGAAGCCATTTGGAGACTTTAGGTCAATTAGCAGCCAATATACAGGTTATTTTGTGAGTCAATTTCTTATTTTTCCGCATTTTGCTCTTACTTCTTAACTTTATTGAAAGCTAAAATCACATGACTTATATATAGTGTATATGAGTCAATATATATTTTTGCAACCATTTCAAGGGGTTAGTTGTTAAAAATTCAAACATCTCAAATAGGAAAGTGACATTAATAAACATGTTTATGGATCTCTCCCCCGTGTAGAACACTATTCGGTGACCCTTAAAAGATATCTAATTTGCATATTCATGAATTTTAATGAAAACAGTAAAAAATGACAGAAAATCGTTAAAAATCAATAAATATACTAAATTTGAGGTTGAAACTATCATTGTGACACTTTGTTATTGAACCAATAATACCATATGACAAATCTATTGATGTCATGGGCCAAAATGACAATTATCTTATTTGCATATTCATGAATATTAATAGAAAATGTCGAAAATCAAGGAAAAACGAGGGATAAACTCTAGCAATTTCAAGGTTTTGGATGGGTTACAAGATCTACCTTGCATCCCTGACACCAATGTTCATGGCTGCCAGTGTGTTCAGAAGGACCATCTAAATGCCATAAAATATTGTCCTCAACGATGGACACATTTGCTTGATGTAAAATTATATAGTAACCGCATCCACCCCTACTGTGATTCTAAAGAATAGGGTGTACTCACAAAAATATTCATATACGAACAAAAGTGTGCTCTAAAATACTATAATGGGTTTGGTTGTGATGCATGGACTGATCAATTTAACCGTAATACCTATTTTTCAAATCATTGATATTGCTTATTCATGAAAATGAATGAAACACACAAGAAATCAGAGAAAATTGGAGGTATACATACAAAGTCACTTAAACCATAGCTGTTCACAAACCTAGGATGCTGAAAGAAGTATAAAATGAATGCTATGGCAGTGTTCTATGACCCTTAAGTCTCATATAAGAATAATCTTATTTTTTCAGTTTCATGAATTTTCATGAAAACTTCATAAATTTGAATGAAAAAATGGAAAAAATTTAACCGGCAAACCTAAAAAATGGTGTGTATCTCGGCAACCAAAAGCCCTTACACGTTGAAAATGGCATGAATTGATTGCCAGGACATTAGTATACCATCCTGTACTACAATATATAAGTCAATTGATTTTTTGTATTATGAATATTAACAAAACCTTTCGAATTTAGATGGAAATTACGGAAAAAAATAAGGTGGTATACATAGAAAATCACATGTATCTTGGCTACTGACTGACCTAGAGAGCTATACTTGGTATCAAATAATTACGACGACAATATTCTACGTAGGTGATCCAAGAAGTAATGCGAACACAACTGTATTTTAGTACCCAACGCAGATACAATTAAATAATTTGGCATGTGTACACGTGGATATATGTGCAGTTATTAGGTGTAATATCATGAAGTTCGGATGACGAATTGAGATTTAAGGAATATTTGATTTGTCGACCCGAAGTCGACATGGACGCGAAATTGACTGAAAACGTCAATTTGTTAGGGGTACAGCGAAAGATTTTGTGCTCCAATTTATTAAATTGACATTTATATACATACAAATCATATCAGTTGTGTTATATATGCCTTACGTTTGGAAATAATAGAGAAAGCGAAATGCAAAGATCAGCAAGGACTATTCTATGTTGCCTAGCAACGGCATCTGACAAAAATATCACGATTTCGACGATGTACGACAAATACCTATAATTCGTGCGTATATTTGACTCCGATAAGATTGTAATTATCGATATTTATGCCCAGAGCCTATCGCAACGAAGAATTTTTATTCAAAAAATGAATATTGTATGGGATTTAAACTTTTTGGTTAAGTAGAATAGGCGTTGATGAAAATGTGGAGAATTTGAGAGATCAAAATTGACTCAAATTCTAGGGGGTACAGATAGCCAAACCTCAATAATTTGCGCTGTGTCAAACTAATAAAGGTATGTACTGTAAATCTGTTCAAGGGATTATTGTACTTTGGAATAAAACGCTTATTGACGTAATTGTGTTTTGCATATGACACTGCAGTACATAAATAAAATCAATTTTAACCGTGGCCAAGGTCGTTTACCTTGCATTCTCTTGTTGCTAGGCAACGAGGGTTGATATGTGATTCAGTCAAAATAGTAATCGGATCTGGAAAATTCGATAATGCATCATAATTCTGATGTAAACTATCTTGAAAAACGGCAATGGTGAAAGAAATTACACATTAGTTCGCATTACTTCTTGGATCACCCTCCTATAACTATATAATCCGATATTTAAATCACCAGCTTCTTCTATTAGAATGGTATTAATGAGATTTATATAAATAAGGGAAACATCAACGAAAAATGAAGGGGTACACCAACAAAATTGAATATATTTCGACTACCAATGGCTGTAGAGATCTCAAAAAATGACATCAATAATAGCTAGGACAATATTGTATTATCATGTATTCAGATAAACAAGGGTACACTTGCAGGCAACCAAGATTCAATTAAATTTATTAGAGCACAAGCTTCAATTTTCTGTTCATATTACACTTTTCATACATTTTATTCAGTACTCTCAAAAATTAAAACAAAAGTGTGATCAGACTGCATGACATAATTGCATAATCCTAGCATTCTATTGGTACCATTGCAGCACATATGGCAATTGTCAGCTGAGATATATGCAATTGTGGTGGTATATCACTTCATTTTTCGTTATTTTTTCTCTTATTCTTAGTGATCTCATTAATACCCATACAACAAAAGTCACTATTTATTTATATAACAGGTAATATGGTTATAGAATATTGTCCTATAGCACTCTAGGTCTATCAGTAGCCGAAATTAATGTGATTTTCTATGTAAACTGTCTTAATATTTCCGTAACTTTCCTCTATATTCAAAAGGTTTTGTTAATATTCATGAAATAAAAATAACATATTGTAGTACAGGATGGTATAATATTGCCCTAGCAACCATTTAATGCCATTTTTAGCATGTTAGGGCTTTTGCTTGCTGAGAAAAGCATCATTTTTATGTTTGCCGGTTAAATTTTTCACTTTTTCATTCCTATTTATGAAGTTTCCATTAAAATTCATGAAATTGAAAATAAGATCATGCTTATATATGAGACATAAGAGTCAGAGTCCATAGCCATAGCATTTATTTGATAGTTCTTTTAGCATCCTGGGTTTGTAACAGCTCTGCTTTTAGTGATTGATTTTGTACGTATACCCCTATTTCATCTAAGAATTTTCTCCGATTTCTTGTGTGTTTTATTTTTTCATGAATAAGCGAAATTAATGATTTGAATAATAGGTATTAAGGTTAAATTGCTAAGTCCATGCATCATTATCAGACCAATTATAATATTCTAGAGCATGCTATTGTTTGTATAGAATACCTTTACGAGTACACCCTGTTCTTTAGGATCACACAAGGGGTAGATGTGGAAACTATATAATTTTTTTTTACATCATGCAAATGTGTTCATTGTTAAGGACAATATTTTATGGCATTAAGATGGTCCCTCTGACCACACTGGCAGCCATGAAAATTGGTTTCAGGGATACAAGATAGATCTTATAACCCATCCAAAACTTGCAATGGCTTTAGTTAATCTCCGTTTTTCTTTAATTTTCTATATTTTATTAATATTCATGAATATGCAAATGATATAATTTTAATTTAGGCACATGAAATCAATACATTTGTCCTATGCTATTACTCTTTTAATTACAAAGTGCCACAATTATAGTTTCGACCTCAAATTAGTTTATTTATTGACTTTTCATGATTTTTCTGTCATTTTTTTAATATTTTCATTAAAATTCATGAATATGCAAATTAAATATCTTGTATTTCTTACCTTTTGATGAAATGGCAATGTCTTAGCTTTAAAATGTGACCAAGTTCAGTGGTAATGAATTTTGTATGCACACATCCATGCTCCATTTTTTTTTAAATGAGCTAAATTAATTTTCAAATGTTCAAATGCGAAAAAATACCGCTGATTTTGAGAATCTTCCGAAACCCAAATAAAACTAAATCATTCCATATTTTGGACAAAGGAAGTGTGGTTTGTTGGATACAAAGACAATGTTGAAATTTGCAGACAGTTAGAACCGAAAAGACAAAGGCATAAATGTACAGGTTATTATGCTGAAAGTTTCTTTTTTACTGGCTTAACGTATACTTTGTTCTCTTGTTTTTTACTAGAAAAATCAGCTTTTTGATGAATGTTCAATTATTTCCTTAATGTAATAACAGGGTAATTTGGGGTAATATGGACAATTGTGGAATATGGGCCACCCTGTGTTTTCTTCAAATATTTTACTCAAGACTCATGTTTGACAAAAAGTAATAACATTTTGTTATTCCCTGGCTATCCATCCTAAATTATCGAAATCATTTTTACATTCATACCCGAGCTGGTGTTTTCGGACAGGTTAAATTAATGAACACAATTAAACAGCCTGTGAAAATCGTGCCCTTAAAATGTTTTAGCTTACACTTAAGAACCAATAGAAAGATTACTGATATTTATATAGAACCAAGTTTCACGTAAAATTAACCTAATACACCATTTTTAGAAGATGATGCAAATGGTCATTTGCATGAGCTATTTTTCAGTTTTGGAAAATTTCTCCATTGACATAAAGGTAATAATTGGACCATCAATTTCCCAATGTAAATTTTCCTTTTGGGGTAATATGGACCATCTAAGAATTTTGTCTCAAACTCTTTCTGAAAGTGATACACTGAACATTTGATACCACATGTCTTTAGAATTTTAACTTTTGCACTTGCGTGATATGTTTTAAGCTATCTTTGAAAATAGATTGTTTTACAAGTGAAGTTTATAAGCAAAGTGTACATATTTTGAAATCTGTGACATTTTTGCGAATGTCCGTTTTGTAAGTTTGTCAAGGTGTTTTGATTTTTGATGCGAAATATTTTTCCAGTGAATTTGTTTCGTGAACATCTATGTTTATTTTATGCTAAATAGACTTTTAAATAGAAGTTACATATTGTTTTCCAAATTTATATGTTGACATCGTCAGCATTTTAAAGTTGTGGTCCGTATTACCCCAGTAGAGTGGTCCATATTACCTCAAATGTTTGGGGTAATTTGGACCACCCAGTGGGTGTATTTATCGTAATACGCAACTAAAAACTAGCATACAAAATGATATAAAATTTATATTAAAATGGTTTACAGATGCCTGCCTAAAAATAGACTCGATATACAATAATAACGTTAATAGCCTGTGGTTGAACTGATTCGTTTTGTGCTTAAGCGGTCCATATTCCCCCAAATTACCCTATATATTACTTGATGTAACGTGTGTTTGATAAACAGACATATTTGACATCTATTTGTTGAAATTGTATAAACTATAAAAGTTTGATATTTGGAAGTAGCAAAAACGTTCAAATGCAGGTAGTATTGGCCGTATTGCGCAATTTTGGGTACTGAATCCTCATCAGTGACCCTTTATAAAGTCTGAGGACTCTCTGGCTGTATTGGAATTGCTGTGTTGCTCTGTGTTATACAATGAAACTCATAAAATCAAAGCATATAAGAAATAAATATCCTTTCCTCGAAATATTGTCCCTGATGTAACGATTTCTGTCCCTGATGTAACACTTTTCACCGTTACATCACGGACCGTTACATCAGGGACATATTTTAGATAAATCACCTGTAAATTGCTTCCAATATACTTGTGTGTTCATTGTTATGGTGAAATGTTTACACAACCACTAAACACGTTTTATGAATAGTACCTACATATTGTCGCTTGAAACAAATAACCAGTAGAGGCTGTTACATCAGGGAACTATTACAAATATACTCACTCACCTGAAAATTGTAATTATTATTTTTTTCAGATCTACTCTATAGATGTGTCATCATGGCAGTCAGCCATATTTAATTTCAATGTAGCTCTTTAAAATGCAGATAGATGTTCCACCTTTACCATGGGGAGTCACCTTGTACTTGGTAATTTTAGATAAATTGTTACATCAGGGACAAAATGCTAGGTACAAAGTTTGAACACGTAAATCTAGTATTAAAACCATGGATACTTGCTATCAAAATGTATTATGTCGTGCATGAATGATTGAATAAAGATGGAGTAGTATTTAGAACAACCACATTAGCAAAAAAATCATTGAATCGGAGACAGATAAAAAAAAAAAATCATTTTGCAGACAGCGAAAATATGCCATTTTAGACACTTTGAGTAACAATTTTTTATATTTGCTAGCACTTTAACGATTTTGTTTTGGATGACCCATACTCACCTCGATTCACACCACATTCCAAGCATAAAACATTTACCAGAAGTAAACGGTTTTCAGAAAAAACTTATCCGGACAGGATTTGGTTACGAAAAAATATATTGACTCATATCTGAAACTGGACCAAAAGAGCAGTGTCCGAGCAATCGTTTGATACAATTTACATGTAATCTAATGATATCATTTACATCTCTATAGGTCCATAAAAAACGAGATGCAGTAACTTATATCCCTTTAATTTTTCCTCATTTTTCTTTACTTTTTTAAGTTTTCATAAACATTTTTGAAACTTAAAATCATGTGATTAATTTATTTGAACATATAACAATAGAAACTTGTCTTGGTTATCATTTTGCATAATTTTCAGCTCTTAATGATCATCTGAGGTCATGGCACAAGGACATTTGTATGTAAACCCTTTTATAGTTTCGCATTTTTCCCTATATTTTTGCATTCATGAAAATTAATACATTTAATAATGTGATTTATATATCTGAATACCGGAAATATGCCTTAGTCAGAGCAATTATTTGACACCATTTGCATCTATTAAGGACCACCAGAGGTTGCGGTACAAATACTTTTGTAAGTATGCCTTTTGTAAGTTTTCCCTATATTTTTGCATTCATGAAAATTAATACATTTAATAACATGATTTATATATCTGAATACCGGAAATATGCCTTAGTCACAGCAATTATTTGACACCATTTGCAGCTATTAAGGACCACCAGAGGTTGAGGTACAAATACTTTTGTAAGTATGCCCTTCAGTTTTTTGCCATTTTTCATTAAGTACAAATGTATAAACGTTTTTTTTTTTTATATTTTTGAAAGTTTTGATCATATGATGGACTTATCTGATTGCATGCCAACAGCTAATTGTCTAAACGATCATTTGATGCCATCACCAGGTCTTTATAATCACAGGAGGACTAGAAACAAGAACTTTTGTACGTATACCCCACTATATTTTCTGCATTTTTCCCTCTATCTTCTATGCTTTTACAAAATATTACTACTTTGGGTCATATGATTTATGCATTCTAGCCAGAGGCTGTTAAGTTATAGACTTCGATAAAACTTTAACGTAAGTATGACGGGAACAGGAACGTGTACGGGAACACGAAAGACTGAGGTGACTACAGTAGTTCTATGCATTAGTACAGTCAAGCTAAAATGCGGAAAATCTAATAGAGAATAAGCACAAACTAGAACGAGTTTTCAGAGGAAAACATATGTGCCCCCTCTCTGCCCAAACCCACTTTTAATTTTGTAAATTTTTACATATAACCCGAAAAAATATATACCAACAGACATTTTAAATTAAAACCAATATATACCAACAGACATTTTAAAAAAAATCTGTAAAAAACCAAGTTTGAGAGCGGAAACGAAAACAAATGCAATTTTTAACCTCAATCAAGGGCCATAACTCTAAGGTCATTCAACGAAATTTGCCCATTTACAATCCCAAACCACTCCTTGCCGGTATCAACTCATATGCAAAGTTTGAAGAAAATCGGTCAAAAACTACTCAAGTTAGAGAGCGGAAACGAACAAAATGCATTTTTTAACATCAATCAAGGGCCATAACTCTGAGGTCGTATGACGAAATTTACCCATCTACAATCCCAACCCACTCCTTGTCGGTATCAACTCATATGCTAAGTCTGAAGAAAATCGGTCAAAAATTACTCAAGTTAGAGAGCGGAAACAAAAACAAAATGCAATTTTTAACCTCATTCAAGGGCCATAACTCTAAGGTCGTTTGACGAAATTTACCCATCTACAATCCCAAACCATTCCTTGTCGGTATCAACTCATATGCAAAGTTTGAAGAAAATCGGTCAAAAACTACTCAAGTTAGAGAGCGGAAACGAACTAAATGCAATTTTTAACCTCAATCAAGGGCCATAACTCTAAGGTCGTTTGACAAAATTTACCCATCTACAATCCCAAACCACTCCTTGTCGATATCAACTCATATGCAAAGTTTGAAGAAAATCGGTCAAAAATTACTCAAGTTAGAGAGCGGAAACGAAAAAATGCAATTTTTTACCTCAATGAAGGGCCATAACTCTAAGGTCGTTTGACGAAATTTACCCATCTACAATCCCAAACCATTCCTTGTCGGTATCAACTCATATGCAAAGTTTGAAGAAAATCGGTCAAAAACTACTCAAATTAGAGAGCGGAAACAAACGGAGACACCTGGATTATCAAACAGTTAATTGACCTTTGAGACCTTGAAAATTAGGTCAAGGTCACCGAAATCTAATCACTCCATTCGGCTGTCCCAATGAAGGTTCTGTGCCAGTTTGGTCTAAATCCATCCAGTGGTTCAGGAGATATCGTGCAGACAAAAAGCTACGCCGACGCCGACGACGCCGACGACGCCGACGCCGACGACGCCGACGGGATCCACACCAAAAACAATATGTCCCCCACCCCTTCGGAGGGGGGACATAAATATCTTGTATCTTGACCTCTGAAGGCCCTTCAAAGCTGAAATGGTGTCAAATGATGGCTTTGACTTTGTTCAATAAGTTTGTATTCATAAACATACATAAACTTATATAACAAAGTCAAAACCATCATTTGACACCATTTTCAGCTATAAAGTGCCTTCAGAGGCAAAGAAACAAGATTTTTTGTGTTAACGGTTTCCAGAAGTCTATATATAGACATTCAGTTATAAGATAATATTCATAGTTGGAATGTTGGTACCATGAAGGGTTGAGTGTCATTTCATGGCAACGGATAACTAATTCCATGCCCGAGGGGTGGGGCTGGAGGTTAAATTCAAGAACAATGTAAAATTAATATACTGCTTTGTAGCTTTTACAAAGATGTACAAGTAGGCAATGATCAGTAAATGGCGCAGTCAGAAAGAAAATTCTCCTCCAAAACCCGGAGGGGAGGTGGGTTTTGGGGAAACCTAAATTGATAATTAGGTACCTTTTTTTTCTTTTGCACCGGGTCTCAGTTAGTTATTCGGGGCCCAGGGATCTCCATCGTCGGGCAGCTAACTGAATTTGTTGAGTCCTCGTTTTTCATTCATCAGGGTGGTTATCATGATTTATTTGTTTGTCCTTGATGATTCATTGACTAGTTAGAGATTCACCACAAGGACAGAACCACTAAATAAATGTTTGAACCACTGCAGAAGATGAGGGTCAGGTTAAGCGCCAGTAAATAAAAATAATTGTTAGATCCTTTGGAAGCAGTAAAACATTCAAAGCGAGAAGATGGGCCATATTGTACAATTTCGGGTACTGAACCCTCATCAGTGACCCTGAAAAACTGGCAGCGAAAACCAGTTTAAGGCACCCCAATAATTTCATATTACTAATCATTCCAAGGCAATACTTCTGTTGTGGTTCTAATTGTTTTGTGTTTTGGAGTCGATTTTTGTGCTGTTTAAGCCTTATGTACGTTTTCATATTTTTAGTTAAGTTCGGGTAACTGAGTGGCCGCCTATTGAATAGCTGCTCGCTCCGCTTACGATGTGCTTTCTTGGTATAAGTACCTAAGTGTCATTTTTAGTTTTTTTTCCACCCCTCGGTTTGTGGAGTGGGAATTATTTTCTGATTGCGCCAATAACCTGATCATTGCCTACTTGTACCTTTTTAATACAAAGAAAACATATTGTAAGCCTAGTGAGGAGCTATTCTTTAATAGGTGGCCACTCAGTTACCCAAACCTAACTCAAAATATGAAAACCCACATAAGGAGCAAACAACACAAAAAAATCAACATCAAGACATAAAACAATAAGAACCACAACAGAAGTATCACCTTGGAATGATCAGTAGTATAAAATAACTGGCGGGCTTAACTAGTTTTACATGGCCATTACCTCACTCTTAGCTTCTGCAGTGGGTCACAACATTTAGTTAGTTGTTCGGTCCTCGTAGTGAACCTCTAACTAGTCAATGAATCTTCAAGGACAAACAAGTCCACATCTTGACAACAACTCTCCATCAAGCATTCAAACTTCATACATTTTAGGTTCCATGTCATCGAACCACTGGGTCGTAGTTGGGGATGGGGCTAGAGTTGCATGATTTATATATCTGAATATTGATAAACAGAACATTATACCAGCAATAATTTAATTTCATTTTCAAATCTTTGAGGCAATCAGAAGCCAAATAAAAATAAAACTGAGATCCTTTAATAGCAGTGAACATATCATTGAGAAAGTGTATGGGCCATACCGCGGTTTCGGATACTTAAGCCTCTTCAGTGACACTATAAGATTTGGCAACACGGAACCAAAGAGAATTACTATGATTTTGTAATCTTTTAACAGGGTAATCAATACAAAGACTAGTATAATCCAAATGGGGCCAAATATATTCAACGTTGGTTAGAAAATGAATGTGCCAAAGCACAAAGAATTGTTGGAGGTTTACCCCTATGTTTTTTCTGCATTTTACGTCTCTTTTATTATTCTATCATGGTTCTTAACATTTAAAGTGAAATATTTTATGTATCTGTATCAGGTCAACTGAAATAACTTCATACTTGACCAAAACAAAGTTTTTAACAGCATTCAAAGTTTTTCTCCCCTACTAGTTTACAATTAACCACACTAAAATACACCCGTATTGACATACATATAATACTTTGAACATGGATAAATACCTTTCTGGTGAACAAAATGTGGCAAATTTAGTACTTCTAATTTTGCCTTCAAAATGTTTCATGTATAAATAGACGAAACAATGAATTGTTTTGTATTTAAAAGAACTGATTTTGGCAAATTGCATGCTACAGACATACAGATGAACAGACCAAAATGGTCAGATGTACATACAAACACTTGGATACGCACAAAAACGTGTAACCTGGATCAATTATAATGTTTAACGCCAGCAAGATAAAAGTATCTAAAAGTGCCATGCCATCGATCAATTTTGTTAACACATGTTGCTTGAAAGTGGGTGGGGTAACTTGGCATGGAAAAAAAACTACATTATAAAGGATTTGTTGCACTTATCACCTTCAAATGCATTTGGAAATATATTAATTTATTCACGGGCGAAGTGTTTGCATAGATATGCATTGTTTTATCAACCAAAAAAGCACAAGTGACTTCTACAAGTTTCTGCTTTCAAAAAAATGCCTATTTTTCTAAACAACCTCAGTCGGTAATTTTCTCATTTTCACAAAGGTGAATCAATTTATTTCAGTATTTTTTTTTTCATATTACATCAGCAAAGCAATTTGCCCTGAAGCCTTATTTGTTTGGAACATACTCAACATGGGTAAATCAGAAGTTTCCAGACACAAAAGTTAATATCTTAAAAAAGAGACCCCTCAAAATTTTTTAAAGACCACCATCTTGGGCGCCATCTTGGATTTCTCAGCCGCACCAAAATATAATGCTTTGAACATGGATTGACACATTTCTGGTGTACAAAATGTGCCACATTTAGTACTCTGGTTTTGCCTTCCAAATGTTTAATTTATAACTAGCTGAAACTAGTAATTATTGTTTTATATTTAAAAGAACTTATTTCGGCAAATTACATGCTACAGACATACGGATGAACAGACCAAAATGGTCAGCTGTACATACAAACACTCAGATACACACAAAGACAAAGTGTAACCTGGAGGAATTATAATGTTTCACGCCAGCAAGATAAAAGTATCTAAAAGTGCCATGCCATCTACCAATTTTGTTAACACCTGTTGCTTGAAAGTGGGTGGGGTAACTTGGCATGGAAAAAACCTATATTATAAAGAATTAAATGCACTTTGTGGCAATGAATTGCATTTTGAAATATATGAAGTTATTCACAGGCAAAGCAGTTGCATAAATATTCATTGTTTTATTAACCAAAATAGCACAAGTGACTTGTACAAGTTTATGCTTTCAAAAATGCTGATTTTTCTTAACCACCGAAGTTGGTATTTTTCTCATTTTCACAAAGGTGAATCAATTTATTTAAGTATTTTTTGTTCATATTACATCAGCCAAGTAATTGGCACACAATATCATTTGACTCTGTAGTACAAATGAGGTATTTTCATAAATTTAAAAACAAAAAACTTAGGTGAAACAGTAGATTTTTGGGGAAAATTGACCTTGACCGTCAGTTTGACCTTGACCTTGATGTTGTTGCTCATCAATACATGTTTGATTTTAAAGCCTTATTCATTTCGAACATATTCAAACATGTTGCTTAATCAGAAGTTTTCATATACGAAAGTTATTATTGTTTAGAAAAGTGACCCATAATAATTTTAAAAGGCCGCCATCTTGGACGCCATCTTGGAATTCTCAGCCCGCACCAAAATCGGACACTTTAGCCTAGTTATTTCAGAAACTTCAGGATATGACAAACATTTTGGCATATACCATTTAATGTGGTACTTTTGTGGTGACCCCATCCCCAAATAGGTCTTGAAAGTCACCCTACTATAAAGTCCTAAATGACAATTAGCTACTACGCCAAAGAGAACATACTGTAATCTTTCCCTAATAGTGGCCACATAATTACCATAGCTTAACTAAATAAATGACACCCCCGTGGCCGAGTGGTTAAGAGCGCTGATATCATGAACGCGCTTAATTCCATCATTACACCGCTGTGTCTGTCATACCAATGCGCAAACGGCACAAAACGATTCCAAAACAAGAAACAAATATAATTACAACAAAAGTACCTCATTATGCATCAATCATTTGTATGCACGGCCCGTATAGGGCATGGGAATAGCTGTGATTTTGACTTTTCAATTTTGAAATCCCTGTTAAAAGCCCCGCCCTCACGGAGACTGACTAATGAGGAACAGCAAATTGAGACTCAAGCAGAGGCCGCGGTGTCATAGCGGTATATTGTCGGACTCCAGACCGAGAGGTCCTCGCTTCGAACCCCGTTGGGGTGCCGTGTTGTGCCATTGAACAAGATACATTTACACCCTTATTAATATTCTGGGCTCCGTCTCGAGCTGACTGAAATATTATTGGCTGGGACAAACAAACAAAACATCATCAAGCAAATCAGAAACGTTTTTGTCAGTCATCAATGGAGGAACCTCATTGGCCCAGTGGTAGAGATCATCTCCCTCAAAGTACTAGTTACATGTTACTCAGAAAGCGAATGTTCCCTGCCGATATGGATAGAAAATCGTTACTGGGACATTAAGCTTTAACTCAAACAAACAAAATAGCACCAGCGATCATTCATTGAATGAATCTGATACAAGTCCTCGCAGCAGCTATTTTGCAGGTCAGTATTTGAGCAGACGATCTGCAATGAGAACAAACCACGCTGTCGGAATTTCTAGTCTACTTGACAAAAACCTGTTAGAACAACAACAACAACAACAACAACAACAACAACAACAACAAAAACAAAACAAACTAAAAAAAACATAATCAAAGCACAGCCCATGATTCCCAGCAATCAACAGCAACAATTTGGAACCAGTTACGTGTACAGGCGCCAAGAACATTTATTTGTTCTCGATTGTCGCCAATTTCTAGAACGTAAGTTATACGTAGTATACATTTCTGAATAGTTTGAATAGTTTACTGGTGACACGCCAAATGACATTATTACACAGTTTTGGACACTTTTACTATTAATTTTGTAATGGTAAATTGTGCGTAATTTTTGTCTTATAAAGAAGTTATGTGTACAAAGCTACAAAATCAAAACCACAATGAAATTGCACAAATAAGGTTCTTGTTAAAACATTATCGGAACTGGGAAAATGATTCGGAACTGGGAAGATTGGTGGTCTGCTTCAAAAACGTCGTGTGGCACATAGCACATTCACAATAAATCAAACTGACGTTTGTTATTTAGACGAATGATTATGCTTTGTAATGGTAAGGTCAAAGCCTCATTTGCTCTGAGCAATTCTTTGGAAACCACTTCGAAAAAAGTAACCCGGAACTGGGAAAATAATTGTAGATCCAGAAAACACAATACCGCCTTGAAAGGGTCATATATATGTTGGGTATAAACCAGTTATCAAGACGCCACACGTCACTTTGCTATTGAGATGTGCAGCTGTATTGCCTGAAAACAGAACACGGTGTCAGAGTTGCACGTTTGGTACTTATTAAAGAGTGGAAGTATACGGTGAACTTTTGCCTACTTTAACCGCAGTATAAAAGTTTGATTCATGGCCGTGAACTAGGTTCAACAACCTATGATGACACACCAAAACTAGTTTGATAAATAACATGTAAAGCAAAGTTAATGAGAATGGATTGTCAAAGATGTCGTAAGTCACTCCAGGAAATAAGGCAAGGTAGGACAATATTACGTAATTCTAACGCATTAAGCCAGGCGTCCTATTTATGGGGCAATACTCAAAGTCGTTGAAAGATCTAGAACTAGTCCGTTTGAAAGAAGGAATTTTATTAAAATGAAACAGAGAGAGAGAGAGAGAGAGAGAGAGAGAGAGAAAAGAAGAGAGAGAGAGAGAACAAATACACACGCGCGCACGCACGCACACACATGCGGTACCAACTGTCATTTAAAATCCTTTTACACAAACGGACTGACTTTAGATCAGACACAGTTATTGACCGAAAATTCCGAATATAGGCTTCTCTTAAGTTGTATAACCCATAGGTCCAAAAGTTGACATTTATGAAAATTACGCCTTTGTTTTAAATGAGCCACCTCGTGAGAAAACCAGCAATGTGGTTTCCGAACAGGCCCGACACAAATCAGGCTGTACAGTCATAGAAAAGAGCTAGAAGCTTGAAATTTTGGAGTTAAGTAGAGGAGGAATTGTACTATCCGAGTATCGAAAACAAAGGCGCTGATCAGCTTCGCGGTTACCGCGAAGCTGATCTGCGTCTTTGTTTTCGCCTATGCAGATTCTAGGTTTTCCCTTGGGGCGGCTCAAATGTTAATGCATTAAAATTTACATAATGCATGTTTGTTTTTAAACTGAAGTTGATCGCGTCATGAGAAAGTCTGTTTAAAATATTAATAATTGCTTTTCAGCTTCTATACACTCTTGCTCAAACATTTATTAAGAAACTAGAAAAGTTGGCTTTTAAGATCCTTACATGTCTAAGTAAATTTTTGCAGAAATTTAGCATAGGTATATATAACAACGCTAATCTTAATTTTTGTTAAATATTTCAGACAAACTGAGCCCTGTTATTAGATGATAATTATGGCTATCTTGAACAGTTCACAAACTGG
This sequence comes from Rugalucina vietnamica, assembly GCA_964017185.1. Classification (NCBI taxonomy): domain Eukaryota; kingdom Metazoa; phylum Mollusca; class Bivalvia; order Lucinida; family Lucinidae; genus Rugalucina; species Rugalucina vietnamica. The sequence continues at coordinate 7,580,599 of OZ024885.1, forward strand.
GAGTCAGAGTGTTTGTGGATGGAAAAAAGGTACAAGTAGGCAAAGGCGCACTCAGAAAAAGATTCCCACACCAAAAACCGAGGTGGGAAAAAACTAAATTAACAATCATGCATGTACTTATATAATTTATACCATGAAAACATATCGTAAGCCGAATGAACAGCGATTTTCCCAATAGGTGGCCACTCAGTTACCTAAACTGAACAAAAATATGAAAACATACGTAAGGCGCCAACAGCACAAAAAATTAAACACCAAGGCATAAAACAAAAAGAACCACCACAGAAGTATCGCCTTTGAATGATCAGTAACACAAAATTACTGGGGGCTTAAACCGGTTTTACATAGCCATAACCTCACCCTCAGCGATAAACAGATCATTATGAAATCCTGCTCATGCGATTTACAGAGATAATTTCGGCAGTAAAAACTAAAAATTCCATTGGATTGGGATGAAAAAGCGATTAACAAACTCAGCTTATTATAAATTATAATAATAGAAAGATCATCATGAAAACATGTTCTTGTCATATATATTCCTTTAATTCCCACTATTGTTTAGAACAAAACTGGTGTTTGCAGGGGTAGCCTTTTTTTTCATATGTTTGATCCAAAACACAGATTGTGGGTACTCTTTAGAACCAGGCTTGACTATAGTGTACACGCATTCAATGCTTTGAGCAAAATCTAAAAATATCGATTTTTTTTTCAATGAAAGTTTCATCATTTTTGAAGGTGCAAAAATGGTGTATATTGCATGGGCGACTTTTCGTAATGTCAATAACTCCGGCAGAAAATGTCACAGACTTTTACAAAATTATATTATATTATATTATATTATATTATATTATATTATATTATATTATATTATATTATATTATATTATATTATATTATATTATATTATATATACTCAGCTTCATAACCAACGCAACACGTCATTAAAATTTAAATAATTTTTGTGGTTTCAGTCTTTCATTCAAATTTCCGCATATATGTAGCCAAACCATTTTCAAAGATGGCAAGTGAATATCAACCTTCAAACGTTTTTCATTTGCCTACAATTGCGTAAAAACTGACGAGGGGATCAGTTTGAAAAATGAAGGAAATCAGCGAATTTGACGAATGTCTTGCTAAACTGTGCAAACCACCCTATTCGTACGCAGCGAAACGCGGTAAAAACAAATTTCCCATTACTGCAATACACTTTATTAGATAAGGCTAGGTTGCAAACACAGAATAAAGCATATGGTTGACAGGGCTGGAGTCAAATACTTTCGAAAGTATTCAAATACATTAAAATTACTTTCAGTGATGAATGATTACAATTACATTACAATTACCAGACCATAAGAAATGTAATGATTACAATTACAATTATTTAGAAAAGTAATGATTACAATTACAATTACTTTTCAAATAGAATGTTGGACGACAACAGACGCTGGCTCATGGGTATTCTATAATCTCATCCTGTGAGCTTCAGCTAGGGTGAGCTATTACAGTAGTGCTGTTTTAATACTGGTTTATAAAACCATACAAAGTATGTTCATGATTAAAAGTGTAGCGCTGTAGATTAAAACTGGTGCGGCAATTTCAAATTGAGCAGAATGCGTGCCTTGATACAAATTAACATTCACATCTCAATATAGCAGATAAACTAGCCATTTCACAAGAAAATCCATTTGTCATAATTGTGACAAAGCTCAATGGATATACTAACAACAGGTATCAATTTGGATACCCTCAGGTACTTTTCACATGAGCTGACTATTTTGATCTCTAACAAAAGATTATTACACCTTTGTGATGTAGGGCAAGGCACAGAAAAATGTCATTTTAACCATGAAATCTTGTTTAGTTTTGCTCTTGATTTTTGTAATCTCTATAACCTGTAGACCATTTGGGTTCTAACTTCAGAACTGCACAAGTCATTCATCATGCAGAACACGCAAATGCTACATTTGAGATTCAGGTAAAAAACAAACAGATAAGAACACGTTTAATGCTCTGACTGGCTTAATGAATTTATATGTGAAATCAGCTATGCATGAAGACATGAGTGGAACTAATCATTGTTTGTCCAATTTCTTTAAACCCCCCAGCAAATGAAGGGGAAATTTTCTATGAGCTGTCAATGTTATCTATACTGAGGCAAAAATACAACATCATCTTCCAGAATTTCCTGTAGTAGGATTAATTTATTTATTTTTATTATTTTTTCTAATATATCTGGCATCTGAAACATCTGATTTCGGCAAGTGACAAAATGTTTTAAATTTGTTTTTATTGAATATCATTGTAAACAAGTCTAAATAGAGGCTACATGGTTGGGAATGGGAAAGATTTAGTCATTTTGCTCTTCGTGCATGTTTTAATTTTTTGTGATGTTTTCTAATATTTGTTGTGAATGTCTGTGTTGGAATTTTAAATTTGATTGTACAATTGCTGTGCCTTCATGCTTGCTTTACTTATCTTTTGTTTCTCAAGTTTCACTATCTGTACCATTTAGTTTCTAGTTGTGGCTCAATTTTCACTATCTGTACCATTTTAGTCGTGGCTTAATTTGCAGTGGGAAAAGTGAAATGTATTTGAAAGTATTTGAAAGTAATAATAATTACAACTGAGAAAATTTTCAGTAATTGTAATCATTACATTACATGTATTTGAGCCAATTCATGATTACAATAACTTATGATTACTTTGAAAATTGTATTTAATTACAGTTGATTACAATTACTGATTACAATTACTACAGCCCTGATGGTTGACATATGCAGTAACGCCGACCACGTGATAAAGTGAACGCCTAAAAAGAAGCAATCTTTGGGTACTCAAAATCAATGGCGATTTGTCGCGTTGAGCCGTAGGTTACAACATTGAAATTGCCATACACTCATCGGACGACCTTCAAAAATTTGATTTGTGTGCATTGTTTTCAAATAATTTGAGCCTGCGCGTTCGAGGCACGGAACACTGAGGCAAGTTGAAGCGCATGCGCACTAAAACTTTGGATTTGATAAAACACAAAGATTTTCGAGACATTTCGATGTTGATTGGGCACAAATGTTTTCAGATAATTGGTCATTTTAAAAGATGAGATGAAAAACTAAAGTTGCGTTGGCTGTAGAACTCATTATCACCAATGTAGATAATGATGCGTACTGCGTATGTATGCACGATTTTTCTCTTTGTATTTAGACCTGTGCTGATATTTTTGGACTTTGAAAAAGCTTTTGACACCCCTCCACATGAACTTCTTAAAAGCAAATTGTTTAGTTATGGTATAGGTGGAAAGACATTGGAATGGATAAATGCTTTTTTGTGCTTCAGGCAGCAAAGGGTAGTAGTTAATGGTGTTAAATCTGACTGGGCCCCTGTTGTGTCTGGTGTCCCTCAGGGCACCGTTCTCAGTCCATTGTTGTTCTCCTTGTACATAAATGACATACCCGTTGGCATTGACTTTCAAATCAGGCTTTTTGCTGATGACTGTGTTTGTTACCGTGAAATTAGAACAGTAGAAGATACATTGAAACTTCAGAAAGACATTGACCTTTTAGGGAGCTGGGCCCGAAAATGGGGCATGAGATTTCAACCTGTCAAATGCAACATGATGCAGCTGACAAATAAGCGGATAAATAAAATTGAGGCCTCGTACACCCTCGAGGGAACGGTATTGGAAAATGTTGATAGCATTAAATATCTAGGTGTAACAATTACAAATGACCTCAAGTGGAATACACATATCAATAATATCTGTACTAAAGCCAACAGAACACTTGGATTCTTGAGGAGAAACTTATTTTCTTGCCCCCAAGATGTTAAAGAAGCAGCTTATAAAGGACTGGTGCGCCCAGTCCTGGAATATGGAAGTTCTGTTTGGGATCCTTATACTAAATGCCTCCAGGAGGAATTGGAGAAGGTACAGAATCGTGCCGCTAGATTTGTAACTAGGAATTATACTTTCGAGGAAGGTAGTATGACTGGCATTCTTGAACAACTCAAATGGGAATCTCTCAAGAAAAGGAGGACGGATAATCGACTTATATTACTATACAAAGGTCTGAAGGGTAAAGCCAGAATACCTACAGATGACCTTATCCCAAAGACTAGGCGTTGTAGAATTAGCCACTCCAAGGCATTTCAGCTTCCATCTGCTAGTATAGAGGCCTATAAATGTAGTTTCTTTCCCCAGACTATCAGGGACTGGAATGACCTCCCTGACTCTCTGTTTTCTACTGCTGAAATGTCAGATGATTGTGTGTCCAAGTTCGCTTCACTCGTGCGTTCAAGGGACTAATTTCTCCCCCATCCGACCCCCCTGGTGAAATAATGTCATTTGGCGGGTCACCAGTAAACTATTCAGATTCAGATTCAGACCATGTACGCAGTGAAAATCAGCGGTACGCAAACAGTTTACGGTTTTATGCGTACTCAGATTTAAAAAAAAAAATTAAAATTGTCACAAAATGACATTTTATTCAACTAGTTTTGTCTGGCTGCTCTGTCAACAATCAAAAAGTAGTTACAATAATGGTATTAATGCAGCTTTTGATCGTTCTTTATTACATAGCATGCAATATATTATGTATCTGCAGTATTCATACCATGCATGTGCTCTCCGTTCAGTGCCTCGGTCAGACAAATTGTTTACCAAAGGTTTATTCATGAAGCTTGATAGTAGTGTGTCACTTTGGTTTATTGATTGGGCATTTTGCATCGATTTCTGGTCATTGTTTTCAATTTAAAACTTGATGTATTCTATGTTCCACAGCTATCCCAGTTTATCACGTTTTCCTCATTTTTTCTCTCTCTCATTGTCTATGCAGGGGAAAAAAGTATGGTTTAGCATGCCTAAATCATGATAGAATAACATGTGATAACAGGATTATCAACCAGTTTACTTGAATTTTCAAATCTGAATAAATGGTCTTATCTACACGTGTACACAAATCTATAAGTTTGATTCTGAATGAGGTTAGAATACTTGAATAAAAATAAACTGAGATCCTTTAAGAGCAGTGAGCATATTAATGAGAAAGGGGATGGGCCATACCGCGGTTTCGGCTACTTAAGCCTCTTCAGTGACCCTATAGATTTGGCAACATGGAGCCAAAAAGAATTACTGTAATTTTGCAACTTTCAACGGGATAGTCGATACAAAGACTATTCTAATCAAAAAGAGGCCAAATACGAGGTATGGCAGGAAAGTTCGTAGACACCATTAGTATTTTCAACAGGAAAGGAAAATCAGTCAAAATGAATATATCTGGATTTGCAAAAATATTTCTTGAGGAAATAGACGATATTTTATGAAAATCTGGCCAACACGACATCTTCTACAGCCTTTTATGTGCACCTCCCTAACCGGGAGCGGGGCAAGGGTCAACGTCTCTCGAAGTTTATTGCTGTCAGTGCTTTATATACATGTATTTGTATCACGTTTAACCGATGTTTCAGAGTTATTCCACATAGGGTCCTTGGATATCGGTACAATTTTATTTTGTGTATCCAGCTGTCAAATGCAGATCTGTACCAACTGTCCTCAGGTTTTCTGATGAGCGATTGAAAATATGAAACCATTTTCATTCGCTGAGAATGTAAGACGAGCGCCCTTCCGCCGCCGTTTATCATCTTAGATGATCTATCGAGCATCCAAAAGTCAACTCTGCCACTTGTAAACTAGTGACAGACAAACTGATAGCTTTTATGTTGTTGTTTATATCATTTCCATCGTGTTTGTTGGCCATTTCCATAACAAAAACACACAATTTTATGGTTATCGGCTGTTCTCCGACGTCAAAATTACGCCATTTTTTAAAACATTTTTTTCGGACTGCATCTGAAATTTTATTCACAGATATCAAACAGTAATGCCGCCAAGGCCCAAACATTCAGAAAACGTTGTTGATTGAAAATTCTTTCAGGATCAAAATATTTTAACGTTACAGCACACTTCTGTGCCGCTTCATAAGCAAAAACAGAATGTGAAAACCGTCACATTTTATCCCGTTTTGACACCTGCCCCGCACGGCCCTACCCTCAAGCAGAAAAGTGGCCATACCAAGCGTGTTATTACTTCAAATTGCACAAAGTTTCTGAAATATACTCATAAGATATTGCTGCTTGAAATTATGCTAAACGCTTCTTCAATAACGCGTTATTTTTTCTGATAGCTGAAGTGTCTACGAACTTTCCTGCCATACCTCGTATTTTAAACCTTGGTTAGAAAATGAATCTAACCAGAAAATAAATATCTTATTTCTCAGAATACCCTCGCTGATCTCAAAGGACCAAAAGGAAAATATAATCTGCACTATGGATGATGTACGGGGAGACTTTTTTAGGGCCGCCACACGGCACAACACCAGCTGCAGTAATAGCAAATAAAAATAAACTGAGATCCTTTAAGAGCAGTGAGCATATTAATGAGAAAGGGGATGGGCCATACCGCGGTTTCGGCTACTTAAGCCTCTTCAGTGACCCTATAGATTTGGCAACATGGAGCCAAAGAGAATTACTGTAATTTTGCAACTTTCAACGGGATAGTCGATACAAAGACTATTCTAATCAAAAAGGGGCCAAATATTTTAAACCTTGGTTAGAAAATGAATCTAACCAGAAAACAAATATCTTATTTCTCAGAATACCCTCGCTGATCTCAAAGGACCAAAAGGAAAATATAATCTGCACTAAGGATGATGTACGGGGAGACTTTTTAGGGCCGCCACACGGCACAACACCAGCTGCAGTAATAGCAAATAAAAATAAACTGAGATCCTTTAAGAGCAGTGAGCATATTAATGAGAAAGGGGATGGGCCATACCGCGGTTTCGGCTACTTAAGCCTCTTCAGTGACCCTATAGATTTGAAGAATCCTAAGAAAATGTGTACACAGTTGTATTATCAGTACGCACTGTACATTTATTTTGATGCGGGCAATGCACATTGTTAAAAATAATTATCTACATGGCATTGAACCTGTTAAAGTAATTATCTACATGTACATCACTGTAAGAGTCAATCTGAGACCACAACTATTCTGCTATTATAAAACAACGTGTATTTTGCTAATTGCTCAAGACAGCTAGCGCCGTAATTCGTCTTCAGAACAACATGAGTTTCAAGCCCATCAGAAGTGATGAGAATGTCGTAATTTATTGCATATATGGTAATAAACCGATTTGAAACGCATAGAACACTCTCTTCAAATATTTTCCCATATAAGTTTAGAACATAAAAATGCAGTACACACAGTATTTTAATACCTCGGTAGGATCTCCTCCAAACTCTTGTCTTTATTTAATTTAGAAAAAAAAAGTGTTTGATATAAAATTATTCTAAGAGTGATACATGATTTTAATATATTATCCAACGTGCCTAATATATTGACATGACACATCAGTGATGACTCTGCTGCGTGTGTATCCAGCTTAGGAAGGAGGTGACGCGGGTGTACACCCCGGGGGAATTCCTGTCCCCACAACCGTAACCCCAGGACACGACCCCGGCAATTTTCCAAACGTTGTTCATCTTGCAAGCCAGTGGGCCGCCAGAATCTCCCTGTGAAAAAGAATTCACGTGACATCATCTGACGTCGTTTTAAAACTACAAGAGGAAGTGACGTGATACAAGATTTGATCACGTGACTTCACGAAAATGGAATATTCAGAATCGCGTGACGTCTAACGTCACATTGGCCACTTGGTCACTTGTGTAACGTATTGCATATATCTGAAAATGTTATCACGTAGAAAAAGTGGCAGGCATAATGCAAAGAAAGCGGATATTACATTCCACAGCATTATACTGCCTTTTAATTATGCATGACTGAAGGAAGTTTGGATGGGTGAAAAATGCATTCAACGCAATCGAATTTTCCAACTTTAAGTGAAATCATTAAAGATCAAACCTAACCGCTAAAATGTGAAAAATCACAGAATTAGATGAGGTAGACAATTCTGTCCCTCGGTCAAATTTTGGCATCACTCGTCGAGCCTCGTAATGCAAAATGGTGATGCTTGGGACAGAATGGACTACCACATACACACACTCATGATGAATTCTTACATAATACCTCACCTGACATGTATCTTTGCCCCCACTGGCGTACCCGGCACACATGTTAGTAGAGAAAACATCTCCTTTGTTCATGTAGTAGTTACACTGGGAGTTTGGGATAACTGATACATCAACTTCTCTTAGGTTCTTCACTATGTCACCATCTGAAAGACAACCGGGACAATAGTCGTATTTCAATACAGGCACATAAGCAAGCAATCGATTTTACTAGCGCTCAGGTAAATTTACGGAGACTTTCCGATAATATCCGATATTGGCCGGCGATATTCGATTATCATTCGGCTAATCTGTCCAGGTAATGTCAGTGTTGCCTGGGGACATTTGAGATTTGATCGCTTTATTTTAACAGCTTTCTCTGCAGCTTTCTCTGCGTGAAAACTTAATTAAGCGCAGTTGAACCGCAGTTGAACTTTTATATAGCAAAACTGGGGTATGCATGGGTATACCTATTTTGAAATTGAAATTATATGTGTCTTTCACATTCGGATTCACCTCGGTGAGGCGGTTCTAACGTGCACCCACAATCTATTTGAGCAAAAATAAGAAAAATTTCATTTTCTTTTTCAGATGAAAATTTTTCAATTTTATAGCTAAAATAAATCTCTGTATATTGCATGGGCAAGTTTTCGTAATGCAGGGACCGGGGGTATTCATCTGCTACCCCCATGTCACTTCGGATGATTTTATATAGGATATAACAGAGAACCAACGTAAACAAAATCATTCGTCTTGCAGATGCATTTTCAAGATGATTTAAGAAGCTGCATTTATTATTTTAATAGACTTCATTAGTTGTTTGTAACCTTAAATGGAGAATAAACGTGTTGTTCCCCTTTTGAAAATATTTGCGCAGTAGTAATCATATTGTTAAAAATAAATTTAGAAGGCTATCAGAATCCGAATGTGAAAGACACATAAAAATATTAAATAAATTCGTTGTTTCTTTATATAGAAATTAAATGTAATTCGTGCCAAATAAATGAATTTAGAATACTTATACATTTTCGCTGGGTAAAAAAACTTAGATATTCACAGTCTATATATATCGAATTAAATTCTTTACTTCTATACTCAAGGGCGGTGTAAGGGCGGTGATGACCTGCACAGCGCTGAAACACCATTTTCCATAAGACCCAAGTATGCAGTTCAACCTTGATACAGTTTTAATGATAACCAATCCGGTCTTTGTCTAACATGGTCAGAAATGCCGACCAGAAAGTAGGTTTTCACGCTTTGGTGATTATAAGGTAGTTAAAAGGATTACACCTGACATCCAGCGTATTTAGGCTGTCGCCGCAAGGTATTAAAGTCACGCTTCTTATAAAAACATTCTCACATGATAATTTGGCAGCGTCATAGAAAAGCTGTTTTGACAGACAAAACTGATTCTGCATATCAGGCAGGCTACTCTTAGCCAAGTCTGCATATAGAGATCTAGAATCTTAAAACGAAATTCCATGTCTAATTAAACTACATTTTTTGTTAAAGCACCATGCGGTGTAAACCTGACACGCCTCAATAATGCAAACGGTTTATTTTCTAAGGTAGGCCAAGAAACAATCTCATGTACAAGAATAAAATACCAAATGAGCCTTCGCATGAGAAAACAAGTTTGGTTTCCGACCAGGTCAGGCACAAGCCGGCCTGTACAGTCATAGAAGCAGGCTAGAAGTTTGAAATTTCGTATTTAAGAAGAAGAGGAATTTGCTATCTATAAAGCTTCGTATTTAAGAAAAAGAGGAATTTGCTATCTATGAAGCGAAAACAAAGACGCAGAAACTTGCCATTTTCATTGAGAATTATCTCAAATTATTTGTCGCCAAGAATTTCATATATCGCATATAAGAAAGAAAGAAAGAAAGAAAGAAAGAAAGAAAGAAAGAAATGAATGAATGAATGAATGAATGAATGAATGAATGAATGAATGAATGCGTAATTACACATATTTAGGTTGATAAATGTAGGAGTCTTCTCTACTACTATAGATGAATAATGATTAAATGTTTTTGTTTCGTGTCAAAATGCTTTGAGAAAGATATTAAAAAATAGATTTTAAATATCTTTGAATTCTTCACCTTGGTTAAATAAGGCATGCATAATGTGTTATGGCACATTGTCATCACCATGCACCGCTTTCGGTAAATGAGTAATTAAACTCGTTCGGTTTGCTCAATTATATCTCGAGTATGTGTGAAATACTTAAGTTAAATGGATTACATGTACATAATTTGATTTCTTTAATTGTTGTGGGGATTCAGTTGTTCAGGCGATGATCGCTTTAAACGTTTATGTTTGATGTTTTTGTTCTTTAATTAAAGCTAATAAAAGCTGCTAATTTGTTTGGATTGACTTTGAATGACAGATATCGAGCACTCGTCCTGTTGCGGATTACAGCATCAAAAGAAAAATACAAATACCTCACGAAATAATTATAAAAAAGATTCTCATAAAAATAAAATGATAAATAAAATGAGTAGAACTTGATTGCGAATTTAACACAGTGTCATTACTAATTGACATTATGCAATCATGAGCGAATTGACATCTGTGTTTTCAATTCAGCATCTACTGCCGAAAAAGGAGAACAAAATATGGTAAAGCTTAATGTTTTTTTTTCCCGCAAAATATCACTCTCTAAACTTAAGCCTATTAATTTATTCATATAAAATTCTTTATTACACTCTCAGTCATCAAATACATTTCATTTTCATATTAGAGCGATAATCTTCGCCCACGGCATTAATACCTGGAAATTAAGTCGGGTCTTATCGGTGCATTGTACGGATACTCACGGAAATTCCAGATAGAAAATAATATTTATTATTTTTTTGGTCCTTGCTCAAACAGACCAATTTATCGTTGAGCTACAAAAATAAAAAATACACCAGATTAAAATATAATATTTGTACTAAATTGAACCGTTTGTGACGCCTAACATTTATGTAAAATTATAGCTTAAAATTGTTGCTGAAGTAATGTACCTAGGCGTAATTAACCGCGTTTTACGGAAATTTTGCTATATATTTAATTAAATTGCGTACAACAAGACGGCCGTCCTCAAACAGACCATTTTATAATAGTGCTACGTCAAAAATTTAAAAACTATGGTAAAGATAAAGAATTATACTTTCTAACGCCGTTCGTGATATAAAAATATCATAAGAAATAAGAAAGTTATGAAGTGTTAAATATTTTTTCCCTATATGTTTTATACAATTTATTGGCCAATACCTGTAGAAGTGCTAGTACGACTAAAGTACCCCATGAAACGATTTTTTTTTTCATTTTTCTCAGACAAGAAATTCCTATCGAAGTTCATGTACTAAACATGCTGTACATTAAGAAAGCCAGTTTAAATATACAGCTTTTTAATAAATTTTAAAAGATATACAGTTTACTTGCAAACATTTGCGGTTCTGCACCTTGAAATATATCTAGTTGTAGTAATATAATCCCCTAGCCAGCTGTCATCAAACCAGCCCCTGATGACTTTTGTAATTACATGTGTCCAATTAGCCACGCCCATTACCATTCTTTTAGATATAGTTTTGAACGTTTCTAGTACAAACCTAGCTTAATGAAAGTGAGCCCTGGTGTAGATGTTGTTCTATAGAGAATAAGCTAATACAGACCTACTTCTGAAGAAACTAAAAGTGGTACCACTCTTTATTCGGTTAATGACCCCTAATGGTGCAATATGGTCCTTAGATCAAAGGACTGCCATAATGAAGTGATTGTCATATCTCTGCAGGGGGCCATAAAGAGGCCCCTAAAGGATAGATAATACCTGTAGTTCCTGTAGTTCCACTGTTTATTGATTTTATGGTCCCTGATGACCAGTGCAATAAAACTGCCTCCCTCTGCAATCAATATTGATTTTTCCTGTTTTGGCCCCTACCTGTATTCTGAGTCATTGTCAGGGCACTAGGTCTAATGCCCTGTCCCTGTCCCTTATCTAATGACCCTCAATAGACATGGAATTAGGTCTTTAAACTGAAAAATCCATTTCTAAAACTGTAAAACTGCTGAGTGATCATAACAAAAGAGCTAAGTTACCTTCATACGTTGCTCCCCAGCCAGTAGCAGTACAGACTATGTTGTCAAAATTGTCATGGGCCCCGGGTAGACACGCTGGTTTAATATAGGAGCCTGTAATGTTACAATGAACCATCAGGGTTAATAGTATTCCGTTGCTTTTTTTTTCGAGACCAGGTACACGTTACAAAGTCATATGATAATTCTCCATTTAAAGGTCCCGGGTCGTATCGCCCGTGAGTTGTTTCGCTCCTGAGTCGTTTCGCCCGTGAGTCGTTTCGCCCGTGAGTCGTTTCGCCCTGGGTCGTTTCGCCCGTGAGTCGATTCGCCCCTATTCGGTGAGTCGTTTCGCCCTTATTTTTCTACCATGTCCAAGTGAGTGATCTGGTGTATTATTTGTTATTTGTAACTAAGGATATGTCTTAGGCTGATCATTCATAACTGTCTTTTGGAGATATTTGAAAACGCCTAACTATAAATTGGTCACGCCGGTGAATTACGTCATACATTATAATTTCAAACGTTACCAAAAATACAACAAAAAACAAATTATGAGGACGAGTAATATTCTTCCGGTCCAACATGATTTCTGGAAAGAAACGCCAAAAGCCAAGCAAATGCTGTTAGTTGGCTTTCAATTGCACTAAAACGTCACTTTAACTTTGATGAAGAAAACTTTCATTTTGGCGTTAAAATGAAACGAATTCGAAAGTTTTTAAACACAATAAATAAGCACGTACTTGTGTGAAAAATACCCTAACTTTTGGCGCTGTAATCGTATGTCTTAACCACTTTACCTTGACGTCAGCGAAAAACGCTAGCCCCTTAAAAGGCATTGAACGAAGTTTTTTTCTTATGCTACAGAATGTACGCTATCTATCTATCTATCTATCTATCTATCTATCTATCTATCTATCTATCTATCTATCTATCTATCTATCTATCTATCTATCTATCTATCTATCTATCCTTCCTTCCTTCATTTCTTTCTTTCTTTGTTTCTTTCTTTCTTTCTTTCTTTCTTTCTTTCTTTCTTTCTTTCTTCCTTCCTTCCTTCCGTTATCTTTCTACAACATCCTTCCTTCCTTCCTTCCCTCCTTCCTTCCTTCCTTCCTTCCTTCATCTTTCTACAACATTAAAGCCACAGAGGCGGAAGCGCTTAAATGTTTAAATAAATACGTCACGTCAGGTTACTCCTTGTAACCAAATATCTATCTATCTATCTATCTATCTATCTATCTATCTATCTATCTATCTATCTATCTATCTATCTATCTATCTATCTATCTATCTATCTATCTATCTATCTATCTATCCCTCCGTTCCTTCTTCCTTTCTCCACCCTTCCTTATCTATCTACAAGCATCAGCACACAATCAGCAATAGCAATAATAATAATAATAATAATAATAATAATAATGGGCGAAACAACTCATGGGCGAAACAACTCACGGGCGAAACGACCTACCTAATAAGGGCGAAACGACCCACCCATAAAACAAGGGCGAAACGACTCAGGGCGAAACGACCCGGCGAAATGAGCCACGGGCGAAACGACCCGGATTCCATTTAAATGTAAAAAGGATCTCATGAATTTCAGGCAATTTCCCGACTAAACACTTCAGATTTCCTTATATATGTATCTTATCATCATTATACATCATTTCTCTATCATGTAAATTCTACCTACCAAACATCACATATTTCCTTTTTTGTATTACATACACCATTCATTCCATTTAGAAAGGTACATACATGTATGTATACACGTTTTTTTTTTTTTGGCTTGCCAGTTGGATCACGTGATTGTTTTGGTTATCTTTTACAGTTTTCTTAGACAAAATACCGAGTGGACAACGAAACAGTTCCGTTTTCCTTTACGAAATTAGGGTAAAAACCACAACTTGTCAAACACTGCAATATTAAAGCAGTACCTGTTATGTCCACCGGTTTGGACAATTTTATCAAGGCAATATCGTTCTTCATGGTATGTTTATTGTAGTGCCCGTGGACTATAATATTGGCGGTGTGGTGTATATGTCCACTAGTTGTAGTGTACACACTTTGTTGACCAAGACCAACAGACCACCCGGAATGGGGAGTACTAAAACGACAAAAATTACGAAAACTTGTCTATGCAATATACAGTGATTTTTCAAGTTGTAAAAAATGAGAATTTTCAGCTGAAATTTTTTGATTTTTCTCTCATATTTGCTCAAAACAAAGATTGTGGGTATACGTTAGAACCGCATCGGGTTCTAACGAGTACCCACAATCTCTGTTTTTGAGCAAAAATAAGAAAAAGAGGTATACCCCTGCAAACCCCAGTTTTTACTATATAAAAGTGTGGTTCAAGGGGGTATACATTACACGGACATGTTTTCGTGATGAATATGGATACAAATGATAGTTTAAACCCGATACAGCCAAATATGACATGATAATGAAACAGTGTAATGGACTTGGGAACCAGTTGGCCATAAAGTGGCGTTTGCTGACTACATATCATTTTCGCGCTGTATGCAACTTTAGTTGGGCAAAACATCCGTATTTTGCGTACTACACAAAGCATAGAAGGAACATTTACGTCGGTGTTTCGTTAAACCTCTCCACACCGACAGAAATAGGATATATTAAGTCATTGGTCGAATATGAAATTTCAGCAAAACAGCAAAGAAACGAAACACAGTGATATTACAGCATGTGTTAGATCTTTCCTTGCAAATATGACTTAAATTATAAATTCTCTAGTTGCTAAAATCGCAGAATCATAAAATACATTTTTTTTTTCTGTGGAAAATTTCAAAGATGGCTTTAAATAGATCGGAGGAGACTACTGTAGAATTATCGACCCCAAGTCGAAAATCATTTCCTTTTTCTTCGTTATTTTAAACTTTGTAAGCAATTTTATGCTACTGGTACAAATACATAACAAAAACAATACGATTAGCACTAAAATTAGGTACATGTAGCTACAAGTGCCTTACAAAATCCGTAATCAGTTCGACATTGGTTGCTAAGCTGTCACGGAAGTGGAGCGAGGTCACGAAGTGCATCGGAAGGTACAAGTAGGCAATGATCAGGAAATGGCACAATCAGAAAGGAATTCCAACTCCGAAATCCGAGGGGAGGGAAAAAACTAAATTAACAAGTAGGTACCTATACTAAGAAAACATATCGTAAGCCGAGTGAGCAGCTATTTTCCAATAGTCGGCCACTCAGCTACCCGAACTTAACTTAAGATGTGAAAACGTACATAAGGTTCAAACAGCACAAAAATTCGACCCCAAAACATAACACAAATAAAACCACCACAGAAGTATCGCCTTGGAAGGGTCAGTAATATAAAATTACTGGTTGGCTTAAAACAGTTTTACGGGACCTTAAAGTGCCGGTTCGCTAATTTAGCCAACTGATCTGAGCAAAGCATAACTACTCAAAATAATAATACGTTTTTCTTACTCTTCGAAGCAATGAGCCGCTGTTAGGCCCACTGAATATCCAACCATTTACCATCGCAGATTTTGTCGACTCGGGATTACAGATAGACAGACTGACGGACACGCAGACAAACAGACAGACAGGCAGGCAGCTCGACAGACAGACATGCACACGCAGACAGACACATTGACACAGAGAGAGAGAGAGAGAGAGAGAGATTAACGTACTCTTCAAAGCAATGAGCAGCTGTAAGAATCCATTGGTTGTCAATCAATGTACCACCGCACACATGATCACCTCGGTAACGGAGAGACGCCTGAAATAATTACGTTGAGAAGATCTAATAGGTATAAAGCTTAATTGATGCCAGTCGTGAGAATTCATAAAGTGCTTCCGCTGACTCTCGAAGAGCACTTGTCAGAAAATAACACGTTATCGGCTCGCCAAAAAAGTGGCCACGCATCCTTAAGTTTGTAAACAAGACTTCGGTAGTTTTCTTATGACAGAAAGTCCTAACACACTGAAATAAAGTTGTAATTATAATATTTGACTAACCTGCCACGGATAGGCGCCGTGCGTGGCAACAGATCCACCGACAATTCTGTGTTGTGATGCTATTGTAGGGTTTCCACAGGAGCCTGACATGAGACAAGGCAATGGAGATCTTATTTAAGCGGCTACATGAGAAAACCAACAATATAGTTTCCGACCAGGTCCAACACAAACCAACCTGTACTATCACAGAAGCAAGCTAGAAGCCTGAAAGTTCGATTTAAGAAGAGGAGGTATAGTACTATCTGTGCAGCGAAAACAAATGTGCAGATCAGTTACCGCGAAGCTGATCTGCGCATTTGTTTTTTTTTTTTTGCATATGCAGAGTGTTGATTTTGTGATGAGGCGGATCAAAATTTCATATTCTTCACTTTCATAGCGTATTCCGAAAAAATCCACAAAAGCTAAAACCCTAAATCATCACTACTATTGAAGAAGAAAAAAAACAAAAGAAGAAGAAGAAGAAGACGAAGACGAAAAAGAAAACTACGTAAAAGAAGAAGAAGAAGAAGGAGAAGGAGAAGAAGATGGTAATGATGATGATGATGATGATGATGATGATGATGATGATGATGATGATGATGATGATGATGATCAAAGACATTTTGTCTCATAGTAATTTTCAAGAAGAAGATGAAGATGAAGAAGAAGAAGAAGTAGAAGATAACGAAGAAGCAGGAAAAGAAAAAGACGAAGAAGAAGAAGAAGAAGAAGATGATGATGATGATGATGATGATGATGATGATGATGATGATGATGATGATGATGATGATGATGGTGATGATGACGACGAAGAAGATGAGGAGGAAGAGGACAAGAAGAAGAAGACGAAGAAGAAGCAATTTACCATGTGATGTATGTGTTGCCGCTGTTGTAGCTCCGCCTCCATGACTAGATGAGTGATAGCAGCAAGATTCAAGGAAACCACAGTAGTTCAATGATTCGGTATATCCCTGGGGGCAGCTGTTGAAAATAGGCTTGCATGTACCATGGAACTTTTGTTGGCAGTCTGAAACAAAATATTAATGTTTGTACATAATATCGGTCTATTCTTGTACGCTATGTCCTGCACGCTATGTGCGCACAAATTTGAACTAAATATGTGTTCGACTCAAAGTTTATTTTTTTTATGTCCCAGACCACAGCGTTGGTCATGTCGGGGCTATGTGTATGTCTCAATTGTATGAGACATTTTCTTACCATAGAGATGACATGACATCCGAAGTATGCTCTTGAGGTTTAGTTGTAGTTTTGAAATAGCTATCCAAATACATATTGAAGATAAACCTTAAAAGAAGTTAACAAGCATGGACAAAAAGAAATCGTACTCCTGTTCACATTAAAAATGAAGATTATGCATAGGAAACTATGATAACAAACAACTGCTTCGTCATTCTTGTTCAATACGAAAAAATTTGCTTAAATTATGCAATAAACAGAGAATGATGTTTTTCAGTTGTAACGAGTACCCACAATCTATGTTTTGAGCAAAAATAAGAAAAATAGGTATACTCCTGCACACCCCAGTTTTTTATATATAGATCTATATAAAAGTTGAGTATAAGGGGGTATACATTACAAGGACATGTTTTCCTGATGTTTGTAGTCTCGCCTGAACGATGGAGAAGCTCGGGTTCGAATTTTCAGCCACCGATTTAAATAGAATGTGAGTGGCTATGACCATAACATTGGATTTAAAGAATGAAAAGAAAAACACTTTACCATTCAGAGCATCAGTCGTGTGACAAAACGCCAACAACACAGCTCCAAATAAACTGTACCACATTTTCGAAACCGAAATAACGAAAGAAAGTCAACAGACTTATTAAGATAAGAATTTTAGGACCGCGACTAACAAAACCCAACCCTTTGTAATTCGCATTTATTTATTTCAAAAGAAATGATTTGACAAAGAACATGCAATTATGATTTGTTTTCGCTTCACAGATACATGTAGTACAATCCCTTTTCTTTCTACGTACAAAATCTCAATTCGCTCTGACTGTACAGCACGGTTTGTGTCAGACCGGTCGGAAATCTAGATTGTCGATTTTCTTATGCAAAAATATTCAATCCTTGTTTTAGACAACAGGCAAGCACAACACGCATAAAGAACTACTTGACACTACATGACTATCTCTGTCTCAGCAGGGTAGCCAGGATAACTCCTATACAGATCAAGAGTAAAGAGCATAAGGCGTCTTTGGCAGCAACAGCCCCTTATGAAAACATGCCCATGCAATATGCAGAGATTTTTTTTCAGCTGTAATAATTGAAAATTTCATCAGATTTTTTTTATATTTCTCTTATTTTTGCTCAACACATAGATTGTGGGTACAAGTAAGAATCGCCTCGGCTCGGCGAGGCGGTTCTGACGAGTACCCGCAATCTATGTTTTGGAGCAAAAACAAGAAAAATGTGTATACCCCTGCATACCCCAGTTTTTCTGTGGTATAAAATGGGGTTTAATGGGGGGGAGGGGGTATACATTGCACGGACATGTTTTCCTGATGCCGTCCCTGGTAATATGAGTCGTAGGGAGTGTATTGGTCTCGTAGTAGAGCGTCGGACTCCAGGTCGAACTTAACTAGACTAGCGTCACATGAACCCCTTAGAATCTGTTGACACCCACGAAGCGACGGCCGCCATCAGGAAAACATGTCCGTGCAATGTATAACCCTTTATACCCCATTTTTATAAAGCAAAACTGGGGTATGGAGGGGTATACCTATTACATATATTCTTATTATTTTTGCTCCAAAACATAGATCGTGGGTACTCGTTAGAACCGCCTCGCCTGTTCTAACGAGTACCCACAATCTATGTTTTGGAGCAAATATAAGAATGTATACCCCCGATTACCCCAGATTTGCTATATTAAAGTGGGGTTTAAAGGGGTAAACATTTCACGGACATATTTCCCCCGATGATAGCTAAACAATCGTGTGTTTCAGTAACAGTGTACATGACGCGGATAGTAAAGTACTGGCAAGAGAAAAGAGGTTTTCGTGTGATTCGGCTTACTTTCTTATCTTTTTTATCAGTACATATGAGTGCATTGTCATAATATGGAATACTGTAATTATCTATTTGTAGGCCTGCAAATAGTTTGTCAAAAGTGCACTGTAGTCTCCATGTTATAAAAGTGCATGCCTATCCTATAAAGGGCATGACCAGTTTATAAATGGCATGGCCGAAAATTCTTTTGCATTAGTAACTATATTCGAGTTTAGCCCTGGCACCCATGAAAACAAACATACGGCAAGGAAGCTAAATGGTTAACGCGTGCGAGTGTCAAGTGTCGCACGAGTGTCGTGAGAATTTTCATGTGTCGCGAACTAGTCGCGAACTGGTCGCGAAGGTTTTAACCATGTTTAAAAATTGTATGCCAATTTTTTCGCCAAAATATTTCGCAAGACTGATGACTGTCGTGCGACGGTCGTGCGAGTGTCGCGAACCTGTTGCCGCGAAATTTTGGCGAATTTACAATGCGAAATTTTCGTGACACCCGTACGAATGTCATGCGAGTGTCGTACGACGGTCGCTCGACAGTCTTGAGAAAGCATGCGAACACCTCGCGACTATCTTGCGAGAAAATAAAACTAAGCGATATTCGTGCGAATGTCGTGCGACACTCGCACGAATGTCGCGCGACTGTCGTACGAATGAAAATGAAAATAAGCTACATTGATTTCGTGGGAAAGTCGTAAAGCTAGTATCTCACTGGCATGCGAATTTCTCGCGTCTGCTTTACGAATTTTGTCGCGGACTTTCGCTCGACATTCGTGCGAGTGTCGCACGAGTGTCGTGAAAATTTGTATATGTCGCGAACTAGTCGCGAACTGGTTGCAAAGGCTTTAAACATGTTTAAAAATTTTATGCGGATGTTTTCGCCAAAATATTTCGCAAGACTGTCGTGCGACGTTCGTGCGTGTGTCGCAAACCTGTTACCGCGAAATTTTGGCGAATCTGCAATGCGAAATTTTTGTGACACTTGCACGAATGTCGTGCGAGTGTCGTAATACGGTCACGCGACAGTCTTGAGAAAACATGCGAACACCTCGCGACTATCTGGCGAGAAAATAAAACTAAGCGACATTCGTACGAATGTCGTGCGACACTCTCACGAATGTCGCGCGACTTTCGTGCGAATGAAAATAAAAAAAATAAGCTACATTCGCGAATGCCTCGCGACTGTCGTGCGACAGTCGCGAGATATATTTTCAAAATTAGACCAAAATTCGCGAATATACATGTATGTCCATTGAGACTGCAACTTGAAAGTTTTGTTTTAAGCCCCTATCTCACTGGAATGCGACAACTGGAGACTAGTTCGCGAATAGTTCGCGACTATTTCGCGACAAAGATAAACGATATAAACACAACTTTCACGTTGCAGTCTCATTGAATAGACATTTTGCGACAAATTCGCGAATTTCGGTCTAATTTTGAAAATATATCGCGCGACTGTCGCACGATAGTCGCGCGACTGTCGCACGACATTCGTGAGAGTGTCTCACGACTTTCCCGCGAATGTAACTTATTTTCATTTAAATTCGTACGACAGTCGCGCGACATTCGTGCGAGTGTCGCGCGACATTCGTACGAATGTCGCTTAGTTTTATTTTCTCGCCAGATAGTCGCGAGGTTTTCGCAAGACTGTCGCGCGACCGTCGTGCGACACTCGCGCGACATTCGTACGAGTGTCGCGAAAATTTCGCATTGTAAATTCGCCAAAATTTCGCGGCGACAAGTTCGCGACACTCGCACGACTGTCGCGCGACCGTCGCACGACTGTCGCGCGACAGTCTTGTGTCGCGCGACAGTCTTGCGAAATATTTTGGAGAAAAAATTCGCATAAAATTTTTCAACATCTTCGCGACACAAGAAAATTCTCACGACACTCGCGCGACACTTGCACGTATGTCGTGCGAAAGTCCCGCGACAAAATTCGCAAAACAGTCGCGAGAAATTCGCATGCCAGTGAGATACTAGCTATAATGTCGTGCGAAAGTCCCGCGACAAAATTCGCAAAACAGTCGCGAGAAATTCGCATGCCAGTGAGATACTAGCTATATCGTTAATTTTGTCATGAAATTGTCGCGAACTATTCGCGAACTAGTCTCCAGTTGTCGCTTTCCAGTGAGATAGGGGCTTTAGACACTCTCACGAATGTCTCGCGACAATCGTGTGACAGTCGCGCGACTATCGCGCGACAGTCACGAGATACGACAGTCGCGAGATATATTTTCAAAATTAGACCGAAATTCACGAATTTGTCGCATAAATGTCCATTCAATGAGATTGCAGCGTGAAAGTTGTGTTCATATCGTTAATCTTTGTCGCGAAATAGTCGCGAAATATTCGCGAACTAGTCTCCGGTTGTCGCATTCCAGTGAGATAGGGGCTTAAGCTACTGGCCTTGTAAAACCGTGAGGGGTCTTAGATCGATCCCGGGTTTTCGAGTATTCATTCCTTCAGCCGAGGCTTCATGACAATTTTCTTGCACACACTTTCGACTACTACCTGGTTTGCTTGTTACAAAATTCGAGTACATACTAGGAACGAACCTTGCGGTGTTCGAAAAGAAAAAAAAAATCGTCCCCTGCCTTTATTGTAGATGACATTTCGAATGAAAATATAATATAATTCTTTTTCTCCAAACTCTGTTCATCTTTAAAAAACGATAAATTTTACTTTATATTTATTATCCTTCAAAACAATAAAGTCGAGTAGAGAAACAAGAAAGCCTGAACTTGAAGTAATTTATAAACCCTTTAACCAGCCCTTAACTCATATTTGACGAATGGATTCGCCCATCATTATCAATTGGATGAGTCCACGTTAAGTTTTAGGGGTGTTAGGAGTGATTTTTAATTTTAACTCATTTTCCGATGAAATTCCTCCAAGCAAACAGAAAAGCCCCAGATGGGACGCCGCGTTCTGCGGCGTCACATCTGGGGCTTTTCTGTTTGCCTATGTCCCATAAAAGGGACACCAGGCTTAAATGACTTAATCAGCCCTTAACATTGTTATTATTATTGGGCCACATAAAAGATCATGATCAAGGTATAAATATAAAATCTATTGACGTCGAGTTTTAATAATAAACAGGCAAAATAAACTACAGCTATGTTACGTTACATGTACATGCCAAGCCCTTCGAAATAGAAAATCTTAATGTCAAAACATAGGGATTTGCCCTGCACTGAGTACGTAATTGCCACGCACTTTAGCAAACAAAAAGAAAAAAAAATACAAAAGAATACAATTTTTTATTTTGTTCAGTCCACATACATGGTTAAACAGAGGCATAGAGTGTAATGATAATGGTCTAAAACATTTAGTGTACCCACAACCTATGATTTGGATAAAAAAATAATTAAAACCCAGCTCTAGGGTAGCATAATACAATCGCATACACTTACTGTTCATTGATGCAAATCTGTTGGAATATTTCAACTTATTTGCATATGCCCTGATGGGATCATGAAACAGATGGATATGAGCCGGTGCATCAGAAAACCAGCTATCCGCATATGCGAAAATAAAGACGCAGATCATCTTTTTGCAGTTACTGCACAGCTGTTCAGTGCCTTTGGTTTCGCTACACGCATAGTACCGTGCCTCTTCTTCATAAATCCAAAATTCCACGTTCCTCTAGCCTGCTTCTGTGACTGTGCATGCCGGTTTGTGTCGGACCTGGTCTGAAACCCAAAATGTTGGTTTTCTCATGCGAAGGACCATATTAAACCCATATGGAAAGTTTTATCATGGCCAAAAGCACAGAAGAATTCAGAACAATATGAGGCCTGTAGCATGTTTAAAGCATCGTCGCGATAACGTATCCGTGTACAGATACACCCCCTTATTCCCCATTTTTTATAGCCTCAACCCTTCAATGTATTATTCTATAGCTATAACTGTAATGGAAAAGGCCCATATAGATATCCATCCGAGAAAAAAAGAAGTCCGGTTTTAAAAGATTGTTTATTCGTCAATATGATTATTTTAGAATGTAAAGCTGTAGACATACAAAAAGTAAATCGGTTGTTTTTTCAACTGGGACACTTAAAATATTGAAAGTTACTAACGTTTCAAATTAAAAAGACTGCTTAGAGGCCATGGGTAGTGATTCGGTCGGCGGTCATCAGTCTGCGGTCTTTGCAAGCCTTAGACATATTCGTCCCCAATTATTTCGATACAAATTGTTATTTCGGTTTCTAATCTATAAACGACATGCTTAAGACATGATTTCTATCATTGATTATGCCTGTAGTGCCTGTCTGTTCTTCATAATAATGATAGTTCATCGCGGTTTGTATTTAGCGCTACACTGCCGTGGTCACTTCAATAGTTTTTTTTTATGATAACCTCGAAGGTACGAATGAAGCCGAGATAGCCTGATTCTCTTTTCTCTTCTAGTAATCAAGGGCGGGAAAATGATTCGGTATCAATTAAGCATGGCACTGGTTCCTATTCCGAATATATTTACATATAACATAACCCTGATAACGGGAAACCAGCCGATAATGTCAACTATTTTTAGATTATTATTTATAGACCATAAATATTAATGATAACATGAGTAATGCCGTTAAAAAGTACAAGTAGGCAAAGATCAGGAAAAGGCGCAATCAGAAAAAGACTCCCACTCCAAAAACCAAGGTGGGAAAAAACCAAACTAACAATCAGGTACTTATACCATGAAAACATTTCGTAAGCCGAATGAGCAGCTATTTTCCCAATAGGTGGCCACTCAGTTACCTTAACTTAACTAAAAATATGCAAACACACATAAGGCGCCAACAGCACAAAAATATTTAAAACACCAAGACATAAAACAAAAAGAACCACCACAGAAGTATCGACTTGGAACGATCAGTAACACAAAGTTACTGGCGGGTCTGTTGGCCCTATTAGCTCAGTGTGTTAAGCATCGGTCTTCTAATCAGACTCTTACAGGTTCGAATCTCGCCGCGTATCCGCTATTCATTTTTTTTTTTTTTTTTTTTTATTTATTTATTTATTTTTTTTTTTTTTTTGTTATCATAATAAGTTTCTTTTCTTTCTTCATTCGTTTTTATTCTTCCTTTTTATGGAGTCTATTTAGCAGTACGCTGAAAAAAGTTGTTCAGTACTGGCGATAACTGGTAGGCCCAGACAGATGAATGTTGCATTATCAAATGAGCCGCGTCACAAGAAAACCGGATTTTTGCCTATGCGAAAACAAAGGCGCTGATCAGCTTCGCAGTTACTACATGGATAGTACACTTTCTCTTCTTATTAAATCCGAAATTCCAAGCTTCTATTCTGCTTCTGGGACTGTACATGTCGGTTTGTGTCAGACCTGGTTGGAAACCCCGAAGACCGGTTTTCTCGCGTCGCGGCTCAATTTAATATTGAATTTTGAAATGATGTTTAACCGTATCTTCAATGGCAAAAAAGATAAATGTATTACATAGGTGTAAATTATGTAAAGTGTATGTTGAGATATCTGATGATTTTCACAAGTGATTGATATCAGCCGATATTTTAACTGTGAATTTCTGATAACTTCTGACGTTTCCATTCACTTGACGTCATATTTTTTATTTAGAACGTAAGGAAGAGAGTACCATAAATACTTGTGTTTTCAATATTTTTTTTTGTTTTGCATTTTCACCGCCTGCCTCTTCAATGGGAAAATATACAAAATCAACACACTCGATTAAATATATTTGGTATTCAATTCAAAAAAGTAAAATATCCTCTAAGTATATACCCATACCCATACATACACGTCAAAGTCTTGAAAAGTCAGTCGCACATTAACGTACAAGGCAAACGCGACCCTGGCGTATGAAAAAATCTCAACACGCTGATAAGAAAATTTGCTTCTTAAACTTTAATTACCTATAGTATAGGACTTACGGCTAATCAATTACTAGAATCTAGTAAAACCACAACATGGAAGTATAGAGAAATCTCCGACCACTTTTGCAACCTCTTGGCGTGATTTGTTTGTTTGAATTGATGCTTTACGTCCCAGTCAACAGCTAAGGTCATGTTGGGATGTTGCCTCCATTTTACAGGACTTTTACCCAAAATGAGGATGTCAGTGCTTGAAATATAACTATCCAACTAAGACCCAAAAGGCTTATACGTATGGATGGTTTGACTTGAATTGTTTCCTCGGCAGGCTCAGACAAGCGCGGTTAACCAGTAATCAGACGGTCAGTCAGCAGTGTAATTAGCTTTACCTGAAGGCACAAGTAGCCTATATCTATTTCTTTAGGCCCCAATGGGAGGGGGGGCATAGTCTCTATGGTGAAAATAGCAGTCACATATGATTAGCGTGTGTCTAAGGTGTGTACAGGTCGTATAATAATCTCAGCATGCTGAAAATTTTGGATTGCATGTACTTTTGTACAGTTATGTTAAGCACACAATACAGTATAGGCGCGTATCAAACGTTTAATGTAACGCGTGTTGAACAAAGACACATACCCGAGACACGTCGAGCTTTAAGCATGCTGCATGCTTAAAATACTTTAACGTACACCAAGCGTACAGAACGCACATGTACGAGGTTTGTGGACACCTTGGCTAGCAGGAAAAGTAAAGTGCTGTTGTTTAAGTTTTTTTGTTTTTGTATAAATATAAGCAGCAATATCTTATGAGCATATTTGAGGAATTTGCTTCAATTTGAAGTATCAACACGGCAAATATGACATATTTTCTACTTAAGCGTACGTAGGGCCACACGGGACAGGTGCCAAAACGTCAACAAAATGTGACGATTTTCATATTGTGTTTTTCCCTGTCAAACGGCACTTAAATATGTTATAACATTAAAATATTTCGTCCTAAAACCATATAACACTGACTTCAGTTTCAGAAAGATTCCGACTTGGCGGTGTTGTTTGATTTATGTGAAAAAAAAATCAGAAGCAGACCAAAAAATCTGTTTGAAATAATGGCGTAATTTGACGTCGGAGAACAGCCGACGCCGATTGTATGTTTCGTTAAGGAAATCACCCACAGATACGATGAAAATGTTACAAACAACAGAAACGTCATCGGTCTGTCAGTTACTATTTAGTTCACAGTAGTTGTGGCACAGACGATTTTCAGCTGCTCAGAATCCACCTATGATGATAAACGGAAGATCACCTGTCTGGAATGCTCGCCGCAAGAAATTGTTACACATGTTCAACAGGCGGACGAACAATTTTGCGAGAATTGGTACGGCGTATCTGCATTTGACAGCTGGATACACAGACATAAAAATGTTGATAGCCAATGATCTTTTGTTAAACAAAAACACCCTGAAACAAATGTATAACGCGCTGGCGGCTTAAAATGTCAAGTAACGTCATATAGAGACGTTGACCTTTGCCCCGCACTCGGTTCGGAAGTGCAGGGAAAAGGCTGTAAATGACGTGTTTTTGTCAGATTTCAATAAAATCTCTTGTATATTTGCTTATAAAATACGTTTGCAAAAACAGATATCCTTTCCACTACCAGAGCGTATTTATGCGTAATTGCTGCCAGACACTTTTTGATCGACCCTTACGGCATTGTTGAAGCTAGCATGTGCGGTCTTTTTATATATTTCAATTACCCAGTAAGTAGGCTTTAACCAATATAAAGCTTAATTGCAAAGATTATCAAACAAGCGAGTTAGAGGTCCAGAAAGTTGGGGAAAAACGTGATTTTTCTGTGTTAAAAAGGTCGAGGTTACCCTGTTATCTTTGAATCGCAACCACACACAAACCAAACAAGTGCGACCAAAGTGCTAGGGCTTAAAAAAGACACAATAAGAGAGAGAAGAAAGAGAGATAGAAAGAGAGGAGAAAGGAGGAAAAAATCGGGAATCAAATCGCGAAAAAAAAAAAAAAAAAAAGTCCGTGCGCATCGATTTTTCCACGGTGACCCCTGCGCCGTGACCTTTCAGTAGTAAAACCAAAACGGCTTACACACTGTTAAGGAGCAGTCTCTGCTTTAAATACCGGCATACGGCGTGTTTCTAAGACTCACAGAAATGGTTTTATGGACGATTAACCAACCCTACCCCCTATTTATGTGCATTTTGTGAAAAGCCTGGCAGTCCTAAGGATATATTCATTTTTCTGTTGAAAATATAAATGGTGTACACGAACTTTTCTGACAAACCACGGCAACATCCTGTTTTACTCCCCGCGCTATATTTCCATTACCTCCCACCATACGCACCCACCCTCCAGATTTCTCAGACTTATAGATATGAAATATTAAACACGGAATAAA
Organism: Rugalucina vietnamica; assembly: GCA_964017185.1. Classification (NCBI taxonomy): domain Eukaryota; kingdom Metazoa; phylum Mollusca; class Bivalvia; order Lucinida; family Lucinidae; genus Rugalucina; species Rugalucina vietnamica. The sequence goes on from OZ024885.1 coordinate 7,607,979, forward strand.
CCTAATTTGCATATTATTTGTTCATTAAATCGTAAAGGGGAACAACTTTAGATGCAGTTTATTCCGTTGCGGGGAGTAAAACATGATATTGACGGTTTGTCTTATACGTTATTGACTGCGATAGAAAATTGTGGTTATTGATATGACACTTGTGTCATATCTTTTCTTGTATATAGTAAAACTGGGGGTATACAGGTATACCACCTGTTTTTAATCCCATTACGAAAACTTGCCCATGCAATATACAGATTTTTTTTTTTCAAAAGAAAAAATGTAAATTTCATTGGAAAATTTTGATTTTTAATGTTTTTGCTCAAAACATACATTGTGGGTAAATGTTAGAACCGCCTCGCCGAGGCGGTTCTAACGAGTACCCACAATGTATGTTTCGAATCAAAAATAAGAAAATTAGGAATACCCCTGCAAGCCCCAGTTTTCCTATATAAAAGTGGGGTTTAAAGGGGTATATATTTCATGGACATGTTTTCCTGATGCAAAACATGCATTGTAGGTTTTTCGTCAGTATCAGCTTCGACCAAACGTATTAAAATTATCAAAACTTTTCCGAACTGAATTGTTTTCAATTTTTAAAGTTTAAGATAATTCAATACATTGCAAAGATATGTTTTCGTAATGTGCAAATGAACATTGGAATATGGAACACGACGAATAACTGTTCAGTTGTCGAATTAATTTCAGGCAAGGGCCTCCGCCCATCGGGGCTTAGGAGAAATAGATGGGCTGCTTTTGTCTCCAGGCAAAGCTTCTAAGCTACCGACAGACCATCAGATTACTGGTTAACCGCTCAAGTCTGAACCTGCCCATGAAAAATGGTTAGTCAAACCATCCGTACATATAAGCCTTATTGGTTTGCTTGGGTGGTTATATTCATGAAGCACATTTTGTGTGTCATGACATCTTATATAATGTTCGGTAAAATATCCATAAAATGAAGGAAACGTCCTGACATGACCATAGCTGTTCACTGGGACGTAAAGCATCTATTCAAACAAGCACACAAAAAACTGACCATTAAAGAGTGACTTGAGTTACTACTCGACATTATTTCTTTGCTAGCGATCTACATTACAAAAACGCGCCCATATTTTGTACAGATTTTTCCTCAGATGTAAAAATTGAAAATTTTCATCAGAAAAAAAAATGACATTTTTAATATTTTAGCTCAAACATACATTGTGGGTACACTTTAGGACCGCCTCAACGAGGCGGTTCTAACGAGTACCCACATGATGTTTTGGATCAAAAATAAGAAAAATAGGTATACCCCTGCAAACCCCAGTTTTTATATAAAATTGGGGTTTATAGGGGGTATATATTGCACGGACATGTTTTCCTGATCTATTTCCCATTGCAGTATTCACACTAGCACGCTATCCATGGCGATCAACGCAATTCGCCACTGGCATCGAATCGTAAAACTTCCATCAGGAAAACATGTTCGTGTAATGTATACCCCCGCATACCCCACTTTTATATAGCAAAACTGGGGTATGCAGGGGTATAACTATTTTCTTTTTTTTGCTCTAAAACATACACTGTGGGTACTCGTTAGAACCGCCTCGGCGAGGCGGTTCTAACGTGTACCCACAATCTATGTTTGTCACGGGTCCAAAACTATGGAATGCTTTGCCACTAGAAATTAGAAAATCAACAAGTCTTGCCACTTTCAAAACGTCTGTAAAGAAATACTATCTAAATAAACAACTTAACGAGACATAGACCACGTTGCATGCATAGCCAGCCATAAAGCACATATCTATAATTGTTGGGACAGTGGTGTGCTGTCTGGACATTGGTTTCCGCCACACTACCACTGTCCCGATTGGCAAATACTATAGAACATCAACAAGTTTAAACCTATTCAAAACGTCGCGATGAAATATTAAGTAAACCATTTAATCGAGGCATAAACATGTTGCACACATACCCAGTCACAAAGTACTTACTTGTAACTGTTGGGGCAGTGGTATGCTGTCTGGACATTGGTTTCCGCCACATTACCGCTGTCCTGACTGGCAAATACACGCAGGTTAAATTGTATATCAATCCCTTGGTCTCTTCATGTTCTCAAACTTGACTGGATCTTGCTATATTATTAGTATAATTGTATTGTTGTCCCCACTTTGATATTGCATGTTATTTCATGTTTTGTATTGTTGCTCGCGGTTGCTGGACACAGTCTAGCTGACTGCAAACATAGGGCTTAGAGATTTATTGGAGGTTTTCGGCAGCAACGACCTAGGTAGGGAAACCACCCAGCCAGACAGCTTGCTAACGCATGCCATCGATGAGTCTCTCAGTTCTATTTATTTGTATCATTCATTCAACGGGACAGCTTTTCATACTTGAGGACACCCAGTATCTTTCCTCAACTCAATTAGCAAGTAAACACCAATGTGGCCCCTGCCTGTCGATCAGGGGTCAATAAATATAAATGGTTATAGTGAAAAATGGTTTTATTTAGAAAATTTCACTAGTCATGCACTTATAAAGATGATATATTTTTTAAATTCTGTATGGATCAAAAGTCTCTTGTACTCACGATGAATCACATATTACCTCAAATCTGTAATCATAAATATATCTGAGTGTCCTTAAGTTGTATTTTTCATTTTAATTCTATGCCTCATTTAAGAGCAAAAATTGTAGATATTTTGATAGGTATTCCAGACATCATATTTTGTACATATGTATATAACCATGTAAATATGTTTTACTCTTCAGAGGACCATATGTGAGATTAGTTTTTGTACTAAATATGTCATCCTCTTTAAATAAAGACATTATTATTATTATAAGAAAAATATCAAAGATTTTCTACTGAAAATTTTCATTTTTTACAACTTTAAAAATCTCTGTATATTGCATGGGCGTGTTTTCGTAATGTATAGAATTTTAAGTAGACATATAGATACGTGTACGAGATTGTGCGATTTCATATACATGTATGTGCTGTTGCGATTTTTTCCGATTTGATGCGATTAAAGTCACGATTGATAATTGATTGTAGTATATTACATGTAAAAGCGATAAGTATTCAGCAGGGTTACAAGCAAGCCTCTAGATTAGACGTTGGATAAACAACTGCTGCAGGACTTTTGTTGAAAAAGCTCGTAACATTAGCCAACACACAATAAGATCAAGCTCAGGCTGCACATATTCCTTCTGTTACTACATTCACTGCAAGCAAATTTGTACAGTATGAAATGTGTACTCCGGTGAGTCATCAAAGATCATGACAACATGTAACACTATCTGAAAAAGCTGTAATTTGTTGTTTAATAGGATGCAAACAGTAGGCTACAGTCTTAGTTTGCATTTAACTTTCCTAAGTTGATGTTAAATTGATATAAAATATTCGTTTCTAAGAAAATAATTAAAATGTCTCACATCTTCAGAATATATATGAGCCAGGAGTGATCGAAGTTAATACAGAGAATATACATGTATCCTCAAAAACGCTTTAGAATTCGATAAGTAAGCTTTTTATTTATTACGAAAGCTTGTCCGTGCAATATGCAGAGATTTATGCTTCGACTGTAATTGATTGTTCGTACACTTAAAGGGGATATACAAAAGTTCTTCTATATCATTTTTATTCTTTGTCTGCTGGTCCCATTCGTTCTCGGTACTTGTTTATTGAAAACTAATGCCCAAAATACACATTTGCTCCCAAGATACGGGACTTTATCTAATTGACAGCACTGTTTTCATATAAGAGTAGTTTCCCTTGGAAAAAATGAAAATCAAAACTTAAATGGTCATAAAAAGTCTTGAAACTGAAACAATAAGTTGTAAAAATGATTTATAATTGTTTTCAAATGACAAGCTTATTTGTTGGTTTTGATGATATTCAAAATAATGAATGTGCTTCTATGACGTCATAGTGGCACTAATGAATATTCATGAGATAAAATGCCAAATTTCAAAACAAGCTATCTCCGAAACCGGTGATGACAATTTGGCGAGGTTTTCTGCGATCGATACCTTTCACCAATGTCTTATTCATATTTACAAAATCAAACCCTTTAGATATGACCTTTAAGCTGAAAAGCTCCTCGGCGGTAACGAGTACCCACAATCCATGTTTTGGGCAAAATTAAAACAAAATATCCAAAAGCAATGAAGCAATAAACTAGATACGGTCTGTGCGGTTAAACGGATGCGTAAAAAAGTATGTTTGTTTGTTTATTAATCCGGTTATATGTTTGTGTTTTTGTTTGTTTTGATAAAAAGAGTTTAATGTCGCCGTGTGTGCACGTCTCTTACATGTGCATGCCTCCTATACTAGGACTACTTATCAGCGTTATTCAAATATTGTAAAAAAGAATCATTCAGTCAACGATTCTTCTTTCTAATATTCAACAACAATACATTTGAAACTAAAGAACTGATCAATGCAAACATTTTGGTGCAAATTTTGTTAAAATGGGCCAAGGAGTAAGTGCGATATTGTTATTTGAAGGTTTGGAATGGAGTGACTTCCGGCCGCCATTTTGTATATTTAATTAGAAAACTTTAAAACAATAAACAATGTATAAACTTTATATTTCAAAGTGAATATGGAGAAATATGTCCAGAATTGATAGTAAATCAAATGTAGAAAACATTCAATAAAACGTTAACAGAAAATATTAAATGCGCTTCGTTAAAATCGAGTATGCATATTTAATCAGGGTTTTATGACGTCATAAACCCAAATGAATATCCAAGATGGCCGCCTCCTTAAACAGAAATTAATGAATATTCAAACCAACATGACTTTCTTAATTTTCATCAAATTTTAATAAAACTTGTACAACACACTGTTGAGAGGCAAGTAAAAATGTACTTTTATTTAAGATGCATTGTATTTCAACATCGCTTTTCCCTTTAACATGTACCGTACGATATGTTTACAAGTTTTTAGTGCAAAGATGGGTACACGTTAGAGCCCACGTTAGAACGAGTACCCACGATCTTTGTTTTGGAGCAATGGTACGAAAAACATTACGAAAACTAGCTCATGCAATATAAATAGATTTTTAGCTTGAACCGAGGCGGTTCTAACGAGTACCCACAATATATGTTTTGGACCAAATATAAGAATATTAGATACTCCCCTGCAAACCCCATTTTTTCTATATAAAAAGTGGGGTCACTTTAAGGGGGTATACATTTCACGGACATGTTTTCTTGATGATGGGTATACCCCTGTAAGCCCCAGTTTTACCGTACATTCTGTATTAAGGACATGTCATCCTGATCCAACCCACGAACGCTTCATCAGGAAAACATGTCTGTGAAATATATACCCCCTCATACCCCAGTTATGTATCGTAAAACTGGTGTTTTATATAGAAAAACAGGGGTATACTCGTACCTATTTTTCTTATTTTTGATTCAAAACATAGATTGTTGTCAAATTATCAAAAATTTTAGAATGAAATGTTCAATTTTTAATGTTGAAAAAAATCTCTACATATATATTGCATGGGCAAGTTTTCATGATGTTATTATATTATAAACACTTGTAGTCAGTGGGTGTAATACTGTGACATTGCAATGACTATGGTTACCAAAGTCATATTATATAACTGCTTAAATAGTAAGTCAAACCAAGTAATCTGATCGTTAAGTTTCGCTCTAGGTATTTTCAAACATGTGAAACCAACATTTGGGCCTGTTCGTGACCAACAATTTGGGTTCCGACCAGGTCCGACAAAAACCGGGCTGTACAGTCACAGGAGATGGTTATAAGCTGGAAATTTTGGATTTAGAAAGTAGAGGTATTGTGCTATCCGTGTAGCGAAAACAAAGGCGCTGATCAGCTTCGCAGTTACTGCGAAGCTGATCTGCGCCTTTGTTTTCGCATATGCAGATTGTTTGTTTTCCCATGCGGCGGCTCAATTAAAAATGGAGAAAAAAAAAACAACAACACGAAAGTTAATACTGCTAACATGTAGATACACACGAAACAGAAGAATTTTAGTCTTACAGGTAAGATTTTTTTTCATTTTATATTAAGTATTTGGGTTTGGTTGGATTTAAGACCAAGTCACAAGTTTTTCATTCATATCGGGACACTTCCTTTGTATCGACCATTTTTTCCATTACGAAAATACGCCCATCATCGCGGCAATATAGACATCTACAGTGATTTTTTATGTGAACTGAAAATTTCATTTGAAAAAAAAAAAAAAAACAACATTAATTGCCGAGGCGATTCTGACGCGTACCCGCATTCTATCAGGAGATGAAAAAAATCGATACCCACGTACAGGTAAACACCATTTTCATGATAATTTTTATAAAAGTGGGATTTAAGTGGATATACATTTAAACGGACATGTTGGTCTGATGTTGGCAGCCGTTACCATGGTCACTAGACAGCAGAGATGGGGAATGAATCCATGACCTCTGACTGCGGAGTCCTTTGTGCACTAGTCATTTTTACCACGCCCCTCACCAGGCCTGGGGAATAGCGGGGACTTTGAATTTTGGTCCAGCAAATCCTGCTAAATGCCCCACCCTGCGGGGACTGCTCGTTGGTAAAACCACTGCTGTTTCCTCCCGCAGATTGCTATGCAACATGCATATGCGAAAACAAAGGCGCATATTAACTAAGCTGTAACTGCACAGCTGATCAGCATCTTTGTTTTCGAAACACAGCACAATTCCACTTCTTTTGAAAATACAAAATTTCAAGCTTCTAGCTCTTTTCTGCGGCTGTACAGGTCGGTTTGTGTCGGACCTATTCAGAACCCATATTTTTTTTCTCATGCGAAGGCTCATTTATGATAACGTGTACTCGCAAGAAGGAAGTAACATAATTAAAAAAAAAATAAATAAAAAATGCAGCCTAAGTTGAATAATGATGTTCCATAATGTCTTTCGACACGCTAGGCAATAGAGAGAGTATCACACTGCATAGTAGTAGTAGTAGTAGTAAAAAGTGGCAGTTTTTCGTCATGCCGGGCTGAACGGACTTAATCCAAGATTCCACCACAAGGACGAAGGTTAAGTGATCCTGGGCTGCAAATTGTGGCGGTGACAGCAAAATGCAAATCGCGCTGTTCGCCTGTGCCCAACGTATACTGATAATGCATGTCAAGCCGGTAAAATGGAAGGAGCACTTCTTTTTAGAATTTTGAACGCCATGGTCGAAAAGTGAGCATAAAAGTAGATAGGAAATCGGTGCCAATTCGGCTGCAAATCGGTGATTTCGCTATCTTGCTCGAGAGCAAATGTAGGTCAAATGATATATCCAATCATGTTGCTCTCTATAAGGGCCGCGCTTAATGGCTATGCTAGATCGGTGAAATGATCTGGTTTGGAACTGCACATGATTAAACAGCTATGGACGCTGCAATCCATGTGGACAGGTGGTATCGGACGTGCGCTTGCGGCTGAGCGATGAGTTTCTGTGAGGAGCAGGAGTGGTATCTGTGATGCAAGCCGGAGAAACCTTAAGCGGGCTGGACGTTTTACCAGTAGAGACGGGTGTGCATTGTCCTACTAGTGGCTGATGATAGAATGTTCTGCTGAACATCCGTATCATCTTTTTTTTGAATTTTGATACCCGCGGCCTAAAGAGTTCGGAATATGTCATGGTACAGAGTGGAGTTACCAAAGTAGTTTTATGAAGTTGCTGTACCATATATATGTTTTTGGTTTGTGAAAGGGTATTTTGGGTTGTGGATTGGGTGGGTCGCGACATTCCTTAGGGTAGTTCCAATCAGGGGGCATTGTGAGTTATCGTAATCCAATCTAAGTCGTAGTTCGTAACCAATCGTGTGTAAAAAAAAAAGTAAATAAGTTACTAATGTCATTTTTATATATTGACATTGACCGTGGTTTGGGCGGGCCTATCTGAAAAGCAAAGAGGTGAAAACATATTAAGACAGAATTATACAATATATCTACCCCATAACCATTGGTCGGAGATAGCAAGGGTCCCAGTTTAGTAACAGCCATACCTTTGCATGCTTTAACCAGACGGAATTACTATCCCCGGCCGTTGGCATGGGAAGAAAGTACAAGATTAAGGTGATTACATGGTACATGGTATGTGTGGGCCGATATATACATAGTCAGATGGAGAGAGTAAGGTTGAAAGGATGAAGTAAAGTGCTGTGCCCTTAATATCTTCTCCTTCTTCTTACATCCAGGTGACGTGATATTTTTGAATTTTATTAGTTTTTGTTTTTGTGGGTAAAATGTTTTTATGAAAATAAAAATGGTGATAAGGTTTCTGATATATACACTCACATGGTTTACATAGGTAACAAAACATCTCCCATACGTTCTCTATCATACATATCTATATACTCACATACAAGCATACTATCATAAAGCCTTAATGTCCTTAACATGGAGTCCGGAAGTGCCCACCAGAGAGAACAGCCCAGCCTTCGTACGAACACCGCGGGGCCAGTGCGCTAGTAAAAGGCAGCCAGTATCCAATCGACGTACCGCAGTACGTAAAAAAACAAAACGAAGGTAGGTTGTGTCCGTACGACTGCCGAGTTCTTCCCGCCGGTGCACCACACTCCCTTTCTCCACTCCCAGAGTCCATAACCCTTTATATATACAGCCCAGGGCCTTCCCGCCCTTTACTCTGGGATTGCCCTGTTTTAAAAATGAACAGAAAAGAGTAAAAACTAAAACAAACAAACAAACGTACTCTGTGGTACCAGGGAGCGAATATCCTGATACTGGCAGTGCATACCACATTGCAGCCAGTACCAAGTCGGTCCGTAGACACCTCCTACTCCCCAGAATTGCTATACAATAGGTAGGCAAAAGCAAATGGATGGGAAAATAAAGACCGAGGGAAAAATAAAGATGTATATTATGATATGAAATAATATTTATATAAGTGTTGCATCTTGTACATGTAACTATGTAACTTGTGCGCAAAAAAAAAAAAAAAAAAAAAAAAAAAAAAAGGAATAACACTTCCGCAGCGAAGGGGGGTGCACGTATTGTCAATCCCGCGCTCCGAGGTGACACCAGACTCATTTAAGAGAAGCCGCCCCCCAGCCCCGCGTTATCGATGCAACATGCACTGGTATTCCCTCCTCCACTTACGGAGTGAGATTCATGCATAAACCTGAGCTATACCGTGGTGCAATGGTATATCATCTGTACTTGGCGATATGGGTCTCTAATCAGCCTCTGTGCGAACCCTTATCTATCCTAGCCAGATCCTCACAGTTTAGGTTGAGAGAGCAGTTAAAACCACTAACTCGGAGTGTTAAAGATACAATATATAATGGCAGGTGGTACAGCATAATAGAGCGGGCTAAGTATGTAACTGCAGAAAAATAAATGATGATGACCTAATACCTTAAGTGAAATGGTAAAAAATGGCCCTGGGCGTCGGCTTATACAAAATAATCGTATCACGCACGACTAAAGCAGAGAACTGTTAATGTGAAAACCTAACATGAAAGAGAAGGATTGGCCTGCAAAGATTGCCCTCTTCTACATTCATACATCTGTATCTCTGTATCCTATATAACCTTAGATGCGCGACATGTATTCTGTGTCCTTAATGTACTGAAAAACGGCACCTCTGATAATTTCTGAGTGAGCATGACTGGGATTAAGAAGTGTTTTAACTGTTATCTCCCCTATATCTGAAATGTTATCCTTAATACTGTTGAACATGACTATCCTATGGTCTATGTGCATGTGACATCTAAGGAAATAGTGGTCTGTATCCTCTATTTCATCACAGTGTGGGCACATAGGGTCCATTTCGCTATGTGTCTGGTTATTAAATCTTAAGCCATTACGCCCTAATCTGAGTCTAGTGTATACCCTGTCTAATTGCCTTTCATTACTATATTGGATTAATTTCGTAGGTAAATTATTGTCTAAATCCCATCTGAACCCATGCTTATGCTCCCTCCATTTCTTTGCCCATTGATCCTTAATAACCCTCTTAATACGACTATATGCCTCAGTTTTGCTCATTTTAATGTTGAGTTCCCTCCCATGTGTTGACCCAGTTTTCGCTGCTTCATCGGCTAGGTCGTTCCCTACTATGTTACAGTGAGATGGACACCAGTCCATATTTAAGATTACATTCTCCCTGACTATTGCATCGACAAGTGTGTTGACCTGAAGAATTAGGTCAGGCCTAGAGTAACTGTTCCCCGATTTTAATGCCCTAATCGAACTGAGAGAATCTGTCAGTATTACAACCTTATCTGGTTTATTTTCCTTAACCCATTCTAAAGCTTCAATGATAGCTACGAGTTCTGCCGAAAAGATGGAGAGGTCCCCCCCCCTAACTTAAAGCTCCTGGTAATTTTAAGTTCTGGAATTACAAATGCGCACCCTACTATTCTCTTATCAGTGTCTTTACTGCCGTCTGTGAATATGTGGAGATGATCATGATAACTGCTACTAATTAGATTGGTTACCTTGCCTTCAATAGCTGCGATAGTATCAGATTTTTTGTTTATTGTTGGTTTGAGAGTTTCTCTAGGGTCAATACCCTCCAGAGCAAAGGTTTGTGCGTACACTGGTTCTTGTACCTCAATGTCTTCTAGATGATACTTAGTTTTAAGATCCTGTACCTGCATTACAAATGGTATTTTGCCCCCCAACTTATGTCTTGCTGTCTCGTATATTGAATGCCCGTATAGGTCGTTCAACGGTAGGTTTGGACCGTTGGCTGATGACCTAGCCCAGTATTTGAGAATGAGTTCCTCTCTCCTTAATTCAAGTGGAGGAACGCAACATTCTACTTGTAGGTCGGTAATGGAAGTTGACCTGTATGCCCCTGTGACTATCCTAAGTGCTGCTGACTGAATACGATCTAATCGTGCTAGTTGGGATTTGGATGCTGACGCATACGCCTGACACCCATAGTCTAACTTACTCCTAATAAGTGTTTTATAGATCGTCATAAGAGTTAACTTATCTGCCCCAAACTTAGTTCCTGATAAATACCTCATGAGATTGAGATCTTTTTTGCATCGGAGGACTAACTGGTCAATGTGTTTAACCCAATGAAGCCCCTTATCAAATGTGAGACCTAGGAATTTGCCCTGGGTCTTGTACTCTAGTTCCTGGTTCCCTATCTTAAGTTTGGGTATGTCATCCCTTAGATTGCTGTTGTAAAGTACCACCTCTGTTTTACCCGCTGATATCTTGATGCCTAGTGCTTCTGCCCATTCTTTAATAATGTTTAAAATTCTTTGCAGAAGTTGGACCAGTCGCTTCACACTCTTGGCCGTTTTCCAGACCGCTGAGTCATCTGCATACTGTGACAGCTCTGCAAAAAGTTCCTTAAGTACCTCATATTGCGTATTGGCAAGTATTGGGCTCAATACGCTACCCTGTGGTGAACCGTTATCTAAAAGTCTAACATCTGACAAATCACTTCCTACTCTTACTTGAATTTTCCTGTCTTTTAGAAAATCTTGCACCCAGCCTAAAATTCTACCCTTGATGTTAAACTTTACTAGCTGTGCTAGTACCCCCTTAGTCCACATGAGATCAAAAGCTTTTTCAAGATCAAGAAGTATACATAGAAGTGCCCTATTTTCCATCTTAGCCTTAAGTATGGCTGATTGTAACCGAATGATCTGATCAAGGGTAGATCTGTTTTTCCTAAAGCCTGATTGAGTGGGTGCAAGAAGGTTATTATTTTCTATGTGACTTGTCAGTCTGTTAGCTATCATGGTTTCCATTATTTTACAAACAGCTGATGTCAGTGATATTGGTCTGTAAGATCCTGGCTCATGTACTGGTTTGTTTGGTTTAAGTAGTGGTATGATTGTGCCTAGTTTCCATTGGTCTGGTAGCTTACCTTCTGTCCATGATTTGTTGATTAATTTTAGAAGTTGTGATTTGCCTGTGTCAGTTATGTTTTTTAACATGTCATAGTGTATTGTGTCTGCGCCTGGTGCTGTGCTCTTTTTCTTATTAAGTGCTATGTTGAGTTCGTTTATTGTGAAGAGTGCGTTATATGGTTCGTCATTGCCTGTGGATATGCTCTCGTTTACTGTTTCATCTATGGCAGGTTCTACTTCCCTTTTCTTATCCTTAAATTCAGGTTGGAGGAGGTCATTGCTACTGGTCTTCTGATAGTGGTTTGCCAAAACATTTGCCTTATCCTTATTTTCATGGTACCTTACATTATCTTGCTTAATGACCTCTACTGGTTTAAAAGGTTTGCCATTAAATTTGGATATGATCTGCCAAACTTCCTTACTGTTGGTGTTATGGTTGAGTTTAGAGATGAATTCTCTAAACTTGGTCTTCTTTGCATTATCTAAAACAACCTTACTATTTGCCCTTGCTGTCTTATAAAGTTCCTTATAGTGATCTGTTTTGTGTCTGGTCCAGAGCTTGTATGCACGTCGCTTTGCTTTAACGGCCTCCATACAAGCGCTGTCCCACCAAGGTAAATGTCTGCTCTTATTGTTAATGGGTTTGGTTTTGGGAATTGACTTATTGCATGCATTGACAATTTCTTCGACGAACTGCGCATCGCATTCATCGATGCTACAGCCGCCGAAATCAATGTCAATATTATTAGTTAAGCTGCCAAAAAGGGTCCAGTTAGCCTTACTTATCTTCCATTTAGGTTGGGGGTTCTGAAGTACAGTTTTGAAGAAACAGTTATATTTAGATACAATAGGGAAGTGATCACTGCCAAGACAGTTTTGATGAACATGCCAGTGTGTGTTTCTGCTTAGGTTGCGTGAGGTGAGAGTGAGATCTATTGCTGTGGTGTTGCCTGTTTCTATGTTGTAGCGAGTGTCATTACCGTTATTTAGTACTACTAGATTGCGATGTTCTATGAAAGAATTAAGTTCTCGTGCGTCTGGTGTTTCATCACACTGCATACGAAACGATCAGGTTTTGTTCGGTACACGTACAGTATCACACCCAATCAGCACTCGCGAATAATAAACCATTTTATATACCACATTGTCTAGATTGCCAAAACGGCGACCGTCAAACGCAAACGGATCGCGTTCGATCGCGACTGCGAAAACGCCGTTTATAATGCCGCTAATCCTCTATAGGCGCGTTTTTTTTTTTTTTTTTTTTTTTTTTTTTTTTTTTTTTTTTCGGCCCTTTTTTTTTTTTTTTTTTCTTACAAAAATTTCAAGACAACACAGCTTAGTCGGTTTGAATTTTGTAAAACCATGATGACTATTTTTCTCATACGACAGCTTAGTGATGTAATTACAAATGAGCCTGTGCGTGAGAAAACCAACAATTTGGGTTCCGACCAGGTCCGACACAAACAGGGCTGAACAGTCACAGAAGATTGTTAGAGGCTGGAAATTTTGGATTTAGAAAGTAGAGGAATTGTACTGTCTGTGTAGCGAAAACAAAGGCGCTGATCAGCTTCGCAGTTATGCGAAGCTGATCTGCGTCTTTGTTTTCGCATATGCAGATTGTTGGTTTTCCCACGCGGCGGCTCAAATGTACTTTGCAACATGCATCTAACAACGTACACAAAAAATAACTAATAGGTATTATATTCATCTACATTTATATGTTGGAAGAGTCTATTTACAGTCAACTGTCACTAGCCAAAAAACGTTAAAATGGCTATTACCAGTCAACTGTCACTAGCCAAAAAACGTTAAAATGGCTATTACCAGTCAACTGTCACTAGCCAAAAAACGTTAAAATGGCTATTTACAGTCAGACTTGAAATTTTATTTTTGCTTGAAAAGTGTTCTATCTTTTGGCTCTTATCTTCTTTCACCATTAAAGTAATGTGACAAATTAATTCAGCTTCCAATGACGGAACCCAGTCCTCATGGATTTCGGCTAAACTAAAGTCAGATAACGGACAGGCTGAAATTCGAATTAATGTTTATCATTTGAATAAATACATTGTTAACCACGGTTAACAGCTGATCTCGTGCCCGGGTGTTCTGCTATACCAACCACACTGTTCCTGTATAAACCGTTCGGAGACTACCAGCAATTAGATCACGAATTGGCAGCAACTCGTATTGCAAAGCAGGAGAGAAAGAATGACTTGAAATATTGAGAGTATACATGTACATGACTGAATCTTAACGCAGAAATCAGCAGTTTGTTCCTTGAGTAAATGTACACGTATCTAGGACAATGTGAAGCGTCAATGCTACTAATATTTGTTTTGACAAATATGAACAAGCATGCCTGGTTTGTGTTGGTTATATTCAAGCCCGAACGTGCGGATAGTGCCTTCGCTGCTGGCATTTTTCGTAACTGGACGCTTACTTGTAGCATGTATGTGTCTCCTTACCAGGACGACTTCGTATAATTTAGAAATAAGAAGGGAATATCTTTGAACCATTTTAAGAGTAGCATGTTCATGTAACACGGAAGTCAGTGTATTACGTAAACACCACAAAACTACGATGATAATCAACTTCCAAAGAAAACGGAATACGTAAAATACGTTGTTAGTACTATTATCATGTGTTTTAAGACAGACCCTACTAGAATTTGCTTCCTGTGAAAACTCATGTCTTCCCTCTTTCTAAGTGCAAATATTTCAATATTCCAGAGTTATGCTGTTTGTTTTGTGTTCTTCATTGTCGCGGATGTAAATAATGCTATAAAGTTTCAACACGAAACTTTGATTGGTTTCCAAGTTACAGAACAGACACATACTGCAAAATTATGATCTTCCATTTCAAAGCACCAAAGCTCCAAAATATGCAATCCAGAATTACAAATCTTGTGTTCTGCAGGTCTTCTGACGTTGTCAATAATCCTGTGAAATTTCATGAAGCTATCTTAATCGGTTGTCAAGTTACAGAGGGGACACCATTAGTTGATTACAATGCAAAATATGCCATTTACAAGTTATGTGGACATGAGTGGAATGCAAATTCTTCTATTTTCCGCTTCAAAAGACCATAGTTACAAAAAATACGCAATCCAGAGTTATGGTTCTTGTGTTCTGTATGTCGCCTGATATTAGTTAAAAATCATGTGAAGCTTCATCAAGAAATCTTAAACGGTTATCAAGTTACATAGCGAAAACGACTGGAATGCAAATTCTGCTATTTTCCATTTCAAAGGGCCATAACTCCAAAAATACGCAATCCAGAGTTATGGTTCTTGTGTTCTGCACATCGTCTTATGTTGGTTAATAATCCTGTGAAGTTTCATTACTTGAGATACCTTAAACGACTCTCAAGTTACAGAGCGGACACCATTTGTGACAGACGAACAGACGGACGGACGACCCGGGCAAAAATAATTTGTCTCCGACCACTAAATTGGGGAATGACATAAAAATAAAATCTTGGCACGTATGTCAGTTCTCAAATGTAATACTCAACAAAATCAGGACTGAATTTTCGTGATGTGCTTACTTGAAGTTTTTCATAAAAAAAAAAAAAAAAAAAAAAAAAAAAAAAAAAAAAAAAAAAAAAAAACTCTTTCTTTTTTTTCTTTTATCCGCATTTGTTCAAATACGTAGCAGCTCTGTAACGATGGTATCCGATCAAACTTGAGTTTTGAAAGAAAAACAACACTGATTTAATTTCACAAGCTTAAATAATGCAATGAATATCAAAAATGCAGTTTTAAAGAAAGAAAACTAGTGAAGCCGATTTGATAACCATGTTAGAATAGAAAATGTAATAACTTGCCCAAAAAGTTGCCTGCCTTGTGCCCACGGATGTAATTATTCATTATTTTTGCATTTCTAATCGCTGTATACATGTACCTAAAATAAGTCTTAGTAAGAAATCAATTTCTTTATTTTGTGCGGTTGGCCAGTTAAGTTTTCACCAATCTTCCACGGAGTCCTCAAATACATATACGAGTAGCTCTGTAACAACAAAAACATTTGAGTTCAAGACGCACACAAAAAACACAACTAAAATGCAATGTTAAAAACGAAATAAAAATAAAGGAAGAGTAAAAGAGTTTTTAAAATGACTTCATGTGTTTAAGTACACCTGATATGCGTTCAAGTCCCAGCTGTTCATGGGCCAAATAAAACTCGAATACATTTAATGTTTTATAAGCGGCATGCGTACCTGATTTTAAATCTTTAAAATACATATTTAGTCAAATTCTGTAATTCTTCGCGGTTTATCAAAGATTGGCGCACACGAATACACCTCAAAGGTAAGTTGTCATAAAAATGCCTCAAGGTGTGAAAAGAGAAGCTCAACCACGAGTACTGTAAAAACATTTTAGGGGTATTCTTGTGTTTCATGACACCAAAGCCGCACCAAAAGAAAATACATTTAACATTTTTTAATCAAAACAAAAGTGCATTTTTAATACAGCTTTTAGCCCACGCTCCTGTTTTGTTATTTATTAATCACAATGCATTGTCTGTTAATCCTGATTCTCAAACCGCCATACATTACTGCGTCTGTCCTGTCCGGCTTCAGAGCTAATCAGAAATCCCGAAGGCCTTTTATTATGACGCGGCTCTACAGTTTCATGACGTGATCGCATATAGATGTGTCATTGAAACAGAAAAGGACACACAAAAAGACGGTCGATACACCATGTTGCTTCAAATGATAAAATAATTGGCATGTTAACCGCTCTGGTCCGATCCTGCACAGGAGAAGTGGTTCATGTCAAACCATCCATATGTATAAAACTTTTGTGGCTTAGTTAGATGGTTATGTTTCAAGCACTTGTTGTTTGTCATCAACATGTTAGGTAAAACGTCCCGACATTACCTTAGCTGTTGCCAGGGACAATTCATACAAAACCTTCATCTTAGCAGGTTGCCAACTTAGTGCACATTAGACCACCGATCTTGGACCAGGGGAAGAGGAAAAATGAATATACATTGTAAATATGTTCATAAACAAGTTTGCGCAATGTGCGGACATGGTAGTCGAGCGCGATCTCGGATTCGATGTCGAAACGGACACACTGCCTGCCGTCTAGGCATTTTTTTTCAATTTGGCAACACACATGCAAGCACACGCGCGCACATGTTATGACCTTTTTACAGAAAGTTTGATGCGGTACTAATAAACGTTGCCAGCCAGTTCGCATGTTTTTTCTCAGTCTACAATTGCAAAATTCTTATGTACATGTATATAAACATGTACAATTAGTTTGAACTATAAATGAAAAAAAAAATACACTGTTGCTCTTTCTTTCAAAACTTAACTATGCATTAATCTTTATAATTTTATCAAGTTTTTAGTTTAAAAAGTCACTTAAAATTGTAACTGGCAGTTTGCATTGGTTTAGGATGGGATGAAGAAAAACAATTCAACGCCTCATTATGAAAGTCAATGTTGCTTGGTCCTAAACACGCGACCAACAAAACAAGAGCAACGTAAATATCATAACTAATATATATAAAAAAATGTATTGCATTGTCATGCAATGCATTCCCAATAAGTTCATATAATAAAATAAAATATTAAAAATACAAATACGGCGTAGATCTAATGTTCAAAACATAGTTTGAGTCCCAAGTTTGTCAGAAACATGTTACCACATACTAAGTAAATAAATTATTTTTGAACTTGACTGTAAATAGCCATTTTAACGTTTTTTGGCTAGTGACAGTTGACTGGTAATAGCCATTTTAACGTTTTTTGGCTAGTGACAGTTGACTGGTAATAGCCATTTTAACGTTTTTTGGCTACTGACAGTTGACTGGTAATAGCCACTCCGTTATATGTTACACCATACATGTATTATATTACATGTTATTCACCATCTTCATGATCTAGAAATAAATGAGCCGTGTTATGAGAAAACCAACAATGTGCTTTCTGGACAGGTTCGACACAAACCGAGCTGTACAAGCAAAGGAGATGACCATAGGCTGGAAATTTTGGATTTTGGAAAGTGGAGGAATTGTTCTATCTGTGTGGCGAAAACAAAGGCGCTGATCACCTATTACCGTGAAGCTGGTCTCGCCTTTGTGTTCGCATATGACCCGCGCCATGAGAAAACCAGATCCCTGCCTTTGCGAAAACAAAGGCGCAGATCAGCTGTGCTTCTAACCTTTTTTCTATAACCGTACAGGCCGATTTGTGTCAGATATTTTTGTTTTCTTGCGTCGCGGCTCATATATCCATATGAGCCACCTCGTGGGAAAACCAACTATGTGGTTTCCGAACAGGTCCGACACAAACACACAAACTGAGCTGTACAAGCACAGAAGCAGGCTAGAAGATTGAAATTATGGATCTAAGTAGAAGAAGAATTGTACTATCCGAGTAGCGAAAACAAAGGCGCTGATCAGCTTCGCGGTTATCGCGAAGCTGATCTGCGTCTTTGTTTTCGCCTATGCAGATTGTTGGTTTTCCAATGAGGCGGCATAATACCCCACTTTTTTATAGAATTATAGAAAGAAGAAAAAAAAAAAAAAAAAAAAACCTGGTGTACAGGCCGGGTATACATTTTTCCTTATGTTCAATTCAAAACACATGGTTTGTACTCGTTGGTACTCACAGTGTACGTTTGGAGCTAAAATATGAAAAATACCATTTTCTTTTGAAGTGAAAACTCTCAGTTCAACTAAAAATATGGATTTTGCATGTGCATGTTTTTGTCATAAGTTGTAGATGGACTTATGGTATTGCAATCAAAGTGACAATACACGCACATGTTTTTACTGAGACATGTAGACAAAAATATCAAAATTTGACTTATAGGTTAAAATTGTTCAAATTTGATTTCTTTTGCACAATAGTTTTAAACCACTTTTACAATGTAATCGTTTCATGGTGTTATGCCCAATGATCTTAAATGAGCCGCGTCACGACAAAACAGATTTTTGCCAATGCGAAAACAAAGGCGCTGATCAGCTGTGCAGTCATTGCAGCGCCTTTGTTTTCGCTACACAGATACATGTAGTACAATAACTCTTCTTCCTAAATCCAAAATTTCAAGTCTCTAGCCTGCTTCTGTGACTGCACAGACCGATTTAATAATGCAATTTAAGAATCAAAATCATTTATAGTCATCGAAATAGCATGTCCCTGAAATGAATACCCCCTTAAACCCCATGTTTTTATAGTACAAATGGGGCATCCAGAGGTATATGATTTTTTTTTTTATTTCTAATTCAAAACATAGATTGAACCGCCTCGGCGAGGCGGTTCTACATGTAACCTCAATCAATGTTTCGGGCAATGATAAAAATAAAAATAATATCAAATTTGTGATACACAAATTCATCGTTTTACAGTAAAAACAAACAAACAAACAAACAAACAAACAAACAAAAAATAAAATAAAATGAAAAAAAAAAAATATATATATATATATATATAAAATGAAAAATTTCGCTGTTTATTACATGGGCGTGTTTTCGTAATTTGATACATGTGAGTATCATATCGGTTTCACACCACAATTTTCAAAATCTATTCATAATTGTACGCCCAGTGATTCTTAAGTTTTTAGTCAAGATTATGTGAGATTTCTATTCCGAAAGTTTCTTTAAAATTTCAGAACACGTAGCTAATGTTATATTCAACACGATATATTTGAACATTGTGAGTGCTACTATGGACACTCTTCGAACTTTTATATATGCAAGTATATAATGTTATTTGTAACATTTGTGTTTTTTTTTTCACACTGTCTGTTATCACTGTGTATGTGTTTGTATTGTTTACTTATGTAAATACGTATTGCACAAAGACCAGATTGGGCTATTTCTTAATGAATAAAATTTATCTCAATCTCTATCTTTTGTAATATTGTGAATGTTTTATAAAATTGGAATAGTGCTCGTTTTGAGGTGAGTGTTTATGTTCTTTGGATAATAATAATAATAATAATAATAATAATAATAATAATAGATATGCAAATCCGGTTTTGCAATATCCTTAATCCTAGTTTTCAAACCTCGAGACCCTGTTTCTGTGGTACCCCGATTACGGGTTCTATTATGATGAGGCTCATTTCAGAACGCCTGCAAATAGTACACGCGCTAACTAAAATTTGGCGGTGGGCTGAAAGTATAATGTTGGATTATAACTAAATGAGCCGCCTCATGAGAAAACAAACAATCTGCATATGCGAAAACAAAGACGAAGATCAGCTTCGCGGTAACCGCGAAGCTGATCAGTGTCGTTGGTTTCACTACACGGATAGTAAAGTTCCCCTACTTCTTAAATCCGAAATTTTCTAGCCTGCTTCTTTGACTGTACAGCCTGATTTGTGTCAGAACTGTTCGGAAACCATATCGTTGGTTTTCCCACGAGACGGTTCAAGTGTTCGATTATAGGTTTAGGAATATTATGTAAAGAAAGCGATCAAAACACCATTTGTTAGCTTCCTACATGTTTTAAGAATTATTTTATATCTATTGCTTTGAAGAGCAATTGAAATTTTATCATTTTTGTTACCTCAATTACACATTAAACATTCAGTTATGACGGAGTATAAAATAGAAAATAAGATAAATACGGATTATACACAGGTCGATCATTGCAACTGTGCGTATTATGGAAATATTTTAACTCGAAATTTAACTTAAATCCATATCAACTTATCAAGGAGTCCATTGTAAAATGATTTTACGCATCTGGATCTGTAACACAGTTGTGCGACACTTGTTAGAACACGCGAGACAGCAACCCGTTCAGATTCGTTTCAATGGCCACAGGATAATTCCAATGGTATTTTCTCATTATGAAAACATGCCTGTCTTCCGATTTGTTATTAATAAATAGCACAACTATTGCTTAACACAACTATTGCTAAAATCACTACTTATCAGTATAGCGATTCAAATTAAAATCAATTTCGATTGTGGTGCCATGTCTGTATGGCCAAGTTCCCGTCATGTGTTTTCGATCTTCATTACAGGAATATTCATGTAACCAGATGATTTTCTAACGTAGCAAGAGCATGCTGTATAGGCGTTTACTGCGAAGTAAGTTTTTGACATTTTATACGCTTTAGCAATGCTGTTTTATTTATTTATTTATTTATTCATTTATTTATTTATTTTTTCATAGAAACTCGAATTTTGTGCATTGCGTGTTTTTTTTTTTTTTTTTTTTTTTTTTTTTTTTTTTTTTTTTTTCACTTTATTCACTATTTTAATTTCCCCGCATTAATACTTTAAGTACAATCACGAATATCGTGACAGTAGGTGTGAGAAGAGGCTGTTCAGGCCATGATAGCATATGTATATCCCGGTACTACGCCCTTACATCATATTTTTATACATTTTCTTCTGAATAAATATGAAAACGGCTGTATATTTCATGGGTTCTACCCTTACAGAATCTGGTTTTCTACCACTCCATCACGAAAAGATGACCATGTAATGTATACCCCCCTGAACCCCACTTTTATATAGAAAAATTGGGGTATGCAGGGGTATACCTATTTTTCTTATTTTTGCTCCAAAACATAGATTGTGGGTACTCGTTAGAACCGCCTCGGCGGGGCGGTTCTAACGTGTACCCACAATTTATGTTTTGAGCAAAAATAAGAAAAATATCAAAAGTTTTCCAGTGAAAATTTTCATTTTGACAACCAAAATTTTGTTCTGTATATTGCATGGGCGTGTTTTCGTTATGGCCACCGCGCTCTATCCTGAAGCTAGAGTTTTTTTCATTCACGTGATTCTGTTATTGTATTTGTTTACTTTTGTTGGCTATAAGATTATGAAGGGTCGAATTTTGTAAATATATGCAGACATGTAATAGAACACGTTGGATTATTAGTTGTAAATCTGCTATAAATCAGATTAACCTCTTCAAAATTGTTTATTATATTGCAAATAAGCTTTGTTACTAGAAAATGTGGCTTCATTTTTTTTTAAAAAGGCTATATAGCAAAGAATTGAATATCCCCCCCCCCGAGCGTTATGCACCAGTCGTGTCAATCACCGGCCCCCTAGGGCCGGGGATAGCAGGGACAAAGCGGGGCTTAAGTGCCGTGATTAACCTCCGGCGAGTCCCGGCAGTGATTGATTTGAATTAAATATAAAGCTAAATTTTCACATTTGAGCCGCCCCATGGAAAAACCAACAATCTGCATAGGCGAAAACAAAGGCGCAGATCAGCTTCGCGGTAACCGCGAAGCTGATCAGCGCCTTTGTTTTCGCTACTCGGATAGTACAATTCCTCCTCTATTTAACTCCAAAACTTCAAGCTTCTAGCCTGCTTCTGTAGCTGTACAGGCTGTTTTGTGTTGGACCTGTTCGGAAACCACATTGTTGGTTTTCCCACGAGGCGGCTTATTAAATACGTACTTTAATATCATGAGAACAAGCCACAGTTGTTGTATTCTATATGCATAATTTCAATTCATTTAATGCCAAAGGCTCTCTGCTCTGTGTCTGTAGGAGGTGTTCTTATTCTTCTCTGAAACCACTGGGCTAAATAATGCTTAATCACAGCACAGTCATTTGTCTTCACTCCTGATTGTCAGTCCCCGGAGGGCCGGGGCTTTAAGCAGGGATTTTACCAAAATTTGGCCCCGCAGGGCGGAGCTTTTACCCGGGCTTTAAAATCCGAAAAGTTAAAAGCCCCGCTATTCCCCGTCCCAAGGGGTGCCGTGGATACAAATGGTACGTGGACAATTCGGACCTTGGCTAATTCGGCCCTTGGCTAATTCGGACCTGATTCGGACCTCAGCTGTGGACAATTCGGACCTTGGCTAATTCGGACCTTGGCTAATTCGGACCTCGACCACAGGTCAATTCGGACCCCGCAAAATCGAGGTCCGAATTAGCCAATGATTTTCTTGAAATAGGGTCCGAATTAGCCAAGGTCCGAATCGGATTAGGGCCCGATTTAGCCAATGTCACAATTTGTTTAAGGTCCGAATTGACCACATGTGAAACAGAAATATGGTCCGAATCAGCCAATGCTTGAATCGATTGAAGATGGAAAGATTGCCTGTGTTTTCAAATAATTTCAATAAAAATGCATTCTAGTAATCGTGCCATTATTTCATGAAGTGAAGTACTTTGTTTTGTTGATTGATTGATCGACTTGTGGTTAAACGTCCCAGTCAACAGATATGGTCATGTCGGAACGTTGCCTCCATTTTGTAGGACTTTTAACCAACATTACGATGTCATGACACCAAAATGCGCTTGAAAATATAACCACTCAAGTAAACACTGGATAGTTTCCCTTAAACCACTTTCCCTGGGCACGCTCAAACCTTCTGAGCGGTTAACCAGTGATCAAACGGTCAGTCAGTAGTGATGAAGCTTTGCCTTTAGGCTCAAGCAGCCCATCTATTTCTTACGAGTACTTTATGTTTTGTAACATGAAAGCAAAATTAAAACTAGTCTGTTGCATTAATGATACATCAGATTGTACGGCCAATATAGGGATTGAAGTCTCATTCTAGATGCAAGGTCGGCTCATTTTTATCTGATCGAAGTTATCTTTGTGGAAAAAAGATAATAAAAAAAGGAAGAGTCTATTTACAGTCAACTGTCAGTAGCCAAAAAACGTTAAAATGGCTATTTACAGTCAACTGGCAGTAGCCAAAAAACGTTAAATTGGCTATTACCAGTCAACTGTCACTAGCCAAAAAAAACGTTTAAATGGCTATTTACAGTCAGACTTGAAATTTTATTATTGCTTGAAAAGTGTTTTGACCTGTGGCTTTTATCTTCTTTTCACCATTAAGATTATGTGACAAATTAATTGGAACCCAGTCCTCGTGGGTTTCGGCTAAACTCAAGTCAGATGACGGCCAGGCTGGAATTCGAATTTATGTTTAGCGTTTGAATTAATGCATTGCTAACCACGATTAACAGCTGATCTCATGTCCGGGTGTTCTACTATACCAACATTTTTCCTGTACAAACCGTTCGGTGATTACCAGTAATTAGATCACGAATTGGCAGCAGCTCGTTTGTTGTTTTGACAAATATGAACAAGCATCATGCGCGGATCCAGAGGGGGGGGGGGGGCCGGGGGTACGCCCCCCCCCCTGGAATTTGGAAATTTTACCTAAAAAAGGCAATTTCGGGATTTTTGGGGGGTTGGACCCCCCTCGTCTGTGACCAAAAATTACCATTTTCGTTGGACCCCCTCTCATGAAAATTTCTGGATCCGCGCATGAGCATGCCTGGTTTGTGTGGGTTTCAAACGTGCAGATAGAGTCTTCGCTGCTCGCATTCGACTTCGACCGTATAATTAAGAAAGTAAAATCGAATATCTTTGAACTACGAAAGCCGGGTAGGGTCATTTCTTATTTCTTACTTCTTACTTCTTACTTCTTACTTCTCACTTCTAACTTCTTTTACTTCCGTGTTTGTATGTTGACATAGATGCTTGAGCCTATGTATGTGTACACTTGCGCAAACACCATACCGCCGTCCGTCCCTCCGTCTGTCTGTGCACGTGTAAGAGTGTGAACATGCATACAAGCCCGCGCTTGTATGTTGTATTTATTTATGTATGTAATCATGTGTGTATGTGTGTGTGTGCGCGCGCGTGCGTGCTTGCGTGTGAGCGTGCGTATGTATGTGTGCTTTCGTACACAAATGTGCAAGTGCATACACGCGATTTTTCATGGGCGTGCAAGCGTGCGTGCGCTTGCTTGCATGTTTGCTGATATGCATGTTTGCATGTATGCACGTTCGTGCAAGTGTGCACGTGCGTGCAATGCGTACGTGTTCGGGCGTGCATGTGCACATTTTGTGTGAGTGCGTTTGTGTATGATTTTGTGTTTGTGCACGTGTATGCACGTTCTTGTGCGTCCGTCCGTCCGTCTGTGCACGTGTAAGAGTGTGCACATGCATACAAGCCCGCGCTTGTACTTATGTATGTATATAATCATGTATGTATGTGTGTGTGGGGGTGTGTGCGCGCGTGCGTGTGTATATATGTGTGCTTTCGTACACAAATGTGCAAGTGCATACACGCGATTTTTCATAGGCGTGCAAGCGTGCGTGTGGAACATTAGCTGAGGGTTGTGAAATTTGTTAGTGTCATTTTAAAGTACTGTAACGATGGTGTCCGATCAAACTTGAGTTTTGAAAGGAGCACTGAATTAGTTTCACAAGCTTAAATAATGCAATGAATATCGAAATTGAAGTTAAAAGAAAGAAAATGATATTCATATAATCATAATTCATGAAGATTTTCAGTAAGAAATTTTCGTCTTTAATTTGTGCGGTTGACCAATTTAGTTTTCACCAATCTTACATGGGGCTCTCAAATACATATACACGTGGCTCGATAACAACAGAAACATTTGAGTTCAAGACGCACACAAAAAAGTAAAATGCATTTGTTAAAAAAAAAAAAAAAAAAAAAAAAAAAAAATGAAAGAAAGAAAGAAAGAAAGAGAGAAAAAAAAGATCAGAAAGAAATACATTTATTGTTTCTGCGTACCTGATTTTAAATCTTTGAAATGCGTATTTAGTCAAATTCGGTCGCGGTTTATCAGCGATTGGCGCACACGAATACACCTCAGAGGTAAGTTGTCATAACAATGCCTCAAGGTGTGAAAAGAGAAGCTATAACGCGCGTACTGTAAAAACATTTTAGGGGTATTCTTGTGTTTTATGACACCTGAGCCGCACCTCAAGAAAATATATCTAACTTTTTTTAATCAAAACAAAAGTGCCTTTTTACAGCTTTTAGCCAACGCTGCTGTTTTGTTAATTATTAAGCACAATGCATTGCCTGTTAATCCTGATTCTCAAACCGACATGCATTACTATCTCTGTCCTGTCCGGCTTCAGAGCTAATAAGAAATCCTGAAGGCCTTTTATTATGACGCGACTCTACAGTCGCATATAGAAAAGGTGTCACTGAATCAGGAAAGGACCCAAAAAAAAGATGATGTCCGATACACCATGTTTGCTTCAAATGATAACCTAATTGGCATGGTCTACTTTGGTTACAAAACCTAAAACATCAAAAATTTCCAGATTTAAGCCAAAATAGCCACCAAGTCAGTCACAAGTTACCAGCTCTAGCAGCGAAAGCTGTTGGCTGAATAACAGCAATGTTGAAACATTTATGTTAAATACTTGTAGTGCGTCCTTGGTCAACAGCTAATGTAAGCCGCAACGTTCACTTATCTTGGCCACACCTTTATCCTAAATGGTGGTCGGGTGGGAATATGAGTGTCCGCCCATTAGGACCTAAAGAAATAGATGGGCTGCTTGTGCCTCCAGGCAAAGCTAATACACTACTGGCTGACCATCTGATTACTAGTTAACCGCTTTGGTCTGATCCTGCCCAGGAAAAGTGGTTCATGTCAAACCATCCATACGTATAAACCTTTTGTGGCTTAGGTTCAAGCTCTTGTTGTATGTCATCATCATGTCGGGTAAAAGTCCCATAAATTGGAGGCAGCGTCTCGACATGACCTTAGCTGTTGACTGGGACTTTAAGCATCAATTCAAACAAAACCTTTATCTTAGCAGATTGCCAATACTAAAGTATATATTAGACCACCAATCTTGGATCAGGGGAAGAGGGAGAATGATCGTATAAATATGTTCATAAACAAGTTTACGTACAGTGTAATGTGCGGACAAGTAGTCAAGCGCGATCTCGGATTCGATGTCGAATCGAACACACTGCCTGCCATCTAGGCATCTTTTTCTATTTGACAACACACACATGCAGGCACACGCGCGCGCATGTTATGATGTTTTTACAACTGAAAAGTGATGCGATACTCATAAACGTCGCAGCAAGTTCTCATCAGTGTTAAAGGAACTTATTTTTTTCTCAGTCTGCAATTGCAAAATTCTAATGCACATATATATAAACATGTACAATTAGTTTGAACTATAAATAAATAAATAAATAAATAAAAAAAAATGTTGCCCGTTCTTTCAAAACTAAACTATGCATTAATATTTATAATTTTATCAAGAGTCACTTTAAATTGTAGCTGGCATGTCATTTTTCAGCATTCAGTTTGCATTGGTTTCGGATGAGATGAAGAAAAACAAATCAACGTCTCATTATGAAAGTCAATGTTGCATGGTCATAAACACGCGACCAACGAAACAAGAGCAACTTATATTTCAAAACTAATATATAAAAAAAATTGTATTGCATTGTCAATCAATGCATTCCCAATAAGTTCATATAATTAAATAAAACATTAAAAAATACAAATAAGGCTTAGATCTAATGAAACATAGTTTCAGTCCCAAGTTTGTCAGAAACATGTTACCACATACTAAGTAAATAATTATTTTTGAACTTGACTGTAAATAGCCATTTTAACGTTTTTTTGGCTGTTGACAGTTGACTGGTAATAGCCATTTTAACGTTTTTTGGCTAGTGACAGTTGACTGGTAATAGCCATTTTAACGTTTTTTGGCTAGTGACAGTTGACTGGTAATAGCCATTTTAACGTTTTTTGGCTAGTGACAGTTGACTGGTAATAGCCATTTTAACGTTTTTGGCTAATGACAGTTGACTGGTAATAGCCACTCCGTAAAAAAAAATCCGAATTGACCAAAGGAAAAGGTCCGAATTGACCAATGGAAAAGGTCCGAATTGACCAACGGAAAAGGTCCGAATTGACCAACGGAAAAGGTCCGAATTGACCAATGGAAAAGGTCCGAATTGACCAAAGATTTTTTTCTAATTGAGGTCCGCATTGACCAATAAAAAAGGGTCCGAATTGACCAGTAGTCGGGGTCCGAATTGACCAGTGGTCGAGGTCCGAATTGACTAGGGCCGAATTTTTTAGGGTCCGAATTGACTAGGGCCGAATTAGCCAAGGTCCGAATTGTCCATAATTCATACAAATGACTGGTGCATTAAGATACACTATGAAATTGGATATTACGCTTAAAATCATAATGCTGACTGATTTTTACTGTGTTCATTTTGCAAAATACATGCACAATAACATTCAAAACGTTTGACATTTTTATACGTAATACTATATGTTTGCTCATGGTGTAGATTGTGGATACTACACGTTACACGTAGCACAGGTAGCCATACAATCAAACTGAAAAGAAAAACATATAATGTACCAACGTCAAAATCTATATAACAATTGGGTAAGGGGTATTCATTTCAAGAACATGTTATCTTGATGAGACTCATAAGCATGCGTACATTTAAACTAAAAAAAATTCTCGATGAGCGGCTCCTCAATATTACAAGTAATACAAAATAATGTTGTTATTTGCACAACATGACACTCTATCGTAACTTGGCGTCAATATTTGAGCCGCCTCATGAGAAAACCAACAATCTGCATATGCGAAAACAAAGACGCAGATCAGCTTCGCGGTAACCGCGAAGCTGATCAGCGCCTTTGTTTTCGCTACATGGCTAGTACAGTTCCCCTTCTTCTTAAATCCGAAATTTCAAGCTTCTAGCTTGCTTCCGTGACTGTACAGGCCGGTTTGTGTCAGACCTGTTCGAAAACCACATTGTTGGTTTTCCCACGAGGTGGATCATTTGTCATTGTCATTGTCATTGTCATTGTCATTATGCACCATCGACATGTCATAATTTCTCTTCCTTATCTGTAAATTAACGAGCCCATTTTTGCACGTAGTAATAATGAAACATACCCGATTTACATACATTAACACAATAATAGAATAATAGGCGAAATAATTTTGAACTTGTTTATGCATTTTTGGTGAAGTTGATGCAAAATGTAATTAAATGAATAATTATAGTGTATATCTATAGCAAAGTTTAAAATTCCTAGATTCACCGCTGTGACTGTTGTGGGTTCGAGCCCCGTTCTGGCCACATGTGAGACAAACCAAGTTCTACTTGCGGGTGTGTCAGGTGGTTTTTCTCGGGGTTCTCCCGTTTTCGCCCCCACCTACTGATTGGCCCGTCTCATACATGTATGAGCTGAAATAATCTTGAAAGGGACGTAAAACTGAATTAAAAAAAAAAAAAAAAAAAAAATTCCTAGACCACTTCAATATTAAAATCAACTATGACGATTGCACCAGAGGGGCGCACATAATATGCAGACAATGTAAACTTAACGAAAACATGCTCATGCAATATAAAGACATTTTTTCGAGAAGCAAAAATTGAAAATTTCATTGGAAAAAAATGATGCTTTTAATAGTTTCGCTCAAAACATAAACTGTGGATACACGTTAGAACCGGTTCTAACGAGTACCCACAATCTATGTTTTGGATTAAAAATAAGAAAAAATAGGTATACCCCTGTAAACCCCAGCGTTACTATATAAGAGAGGGGTTTGAAGGGGTATACTTTTCATGGACATGTTTTCCTGCTGGAACAATTTGTCACCACTGTCTCCCACCAAATACGGGGAATGATGGGCGATTACCGGGCTAAAATGCGGGGTCTTTACTTTTTGATTGTTTCCGCAGTGCAGGGGCGGTGTTTTGACATTACGATCCTTACCCAAGGGGGAAATTCTATTTCGAATTCGAAGGGCAGGGCAATGAGCGATGTTTTGACCTCCAGTTTGTACCCTGGATTTGGGGCTTATACAGGACACTTAAAGCTGAAAAATCACTGGTGATAATCCCCGCCCTTCCCTATTGGTGGGGACAGTGGTCAAAATGACTGATGCATAAATAACAGCACTGTAACATAAATTTCGTTATAGGATTGAGAACGAGAAGAGCTCTATTAATACCTGTTCTACTATTCCTGATCTACAATTTCATTGCCTTGACTTCCCCGGGTAGGTACATGGTTGTCTTTTTATTGTTATTTGAGTCACGACACGCGAAAACCGGTCTTCGGGGTTTCCGACCTGGTCTGACACAAATCGGACTGTGTAGCTACAGAAGATGGCTAGTTGCTTGAAATTTCGGATTTTGGTTGAAGAGGAATTGTACTATCCGTGTAGCGAAAACAAAGGCGCTGATCAGCTTCGCAGTTACTGCGAAGCTGATCTGCGGCTTTGTTTTCGCCTATGCAAAATGTTGGTTTTCCCATACAGGGGCTCATTTTATCAACAGTAAGATTGCCCTTTTACAACTGGCCGTCCCGACATGACCATAATAAGCTTGCTAGGGTTACATGTACAGGTATATATTCCGTCCCGACATGACCATAGTTGTTGAATTTTGACCTAGCGTATTTAAAAAAAAAACTTTCCAACTATTTCGGTCGATATACTTGGATATACATTTACAGGTACAAATTCAGTACAAAAAAGGCAAAACTAAGCATGCTAGGGTTACATGTACAGGTATATATTCAGTGCAGGTCCAGGCGAAGCTAAGCTTGTTAGGTCAGCCTGATTCTAAGCATGTTCATAAAAAAACCTTATATGAATGTACATGTAAAAAAATACCGTTTGCAGCTGTCGCTTTCAGATTTGTAATTTCTTATAAATGAGTCGCCTCGTGAGAAAGCCAACAATTTGCAAATGCGAAAACAAAGGCGCAGATCAGCTTCGCAGTTTCCACGAAGCTGACCTGGCCTTTGTTTTCGCTACACGGATAGTACAATTCCTCTACTTTCTTAACGCAAACTTTCCAGTCTCTAGCCATCTTCTGTGCTTGTACAGGTCAGTTTGTGTCGGGCCTGTTCGAAAACCACAATGTCGGTTTTCTCACGCGAAGGCTCATTTGTAATTTCTTTTTAATGTTAGATTTAGCCAGATTAGTTTTGCATTCGAAGACATAAGAATAATTCTTAAAGGAACGATATCTATTTGATAGATTTCCAGAAAGTGTTACAAGACACTGAGAAACGTCGTCACGTGAGGCACGTGACCACCCAGAGACAAACTGACCAATCAGATCAATCAGAGAAGTTTAAGACCTTGAAACCGTTTGTTAGAAGCCAGTCAAATAAAACATGGTGGCACAGGCCCGATAAAAGTAAGCCTAATGCACAGCTTTGTTTAAACTCGTTCTACGTATTTTCATGCAAAGCGAAAAATGCATGTTTTTCATTTGACAGTCTGTTTCTTACCTTACATCACCTCACATCATGTACAGATCCATGTTCGCGGCTAGTTAAGGTATTTAAATGAGATATCCTTATAACATGTTTAATGTTTAGTTAGCTACATGAGTTTGACTACAGTATGAATTTGTTTTCTTTTTCAATAATAGCGTTTGATTCAGACTGAAGATAAACCCAATAATTAATTGTTTCTTGAGTCTATTTTTTACTTTGAAACGCCAATATGACATTAAGTATCAACGAGCTTCAGCTTGGGGACTTTAGTCCACCAGTATTTATTTCACTGTTTAAAAGAACGGACATTATTATAGTCATATGAAACGGTTATAGAACTCAACATTAGTGCGGTCGGTCTTAAGGTTGTAACTGCAGACCCTCCTGGGTAACCCCTGACACAGAGTTTTGAGCCTTCTGGAGGGTATGGTGGTATCAAAACAGTTTCAAGATCTGTCAAAAAATGTTTGAAAAAGTTTATTTACATTTTTTGTTCATTACAGGTTTATCAAATCCCTACTATAACTGTTCGAGTTGGTTCCACGACTCTTTCGAAGACAACCTTGACATTATCAGAAATTACCCACGTGGCAACGCAGACAGCTACTTGTGGAAGATCGGTGGTGACAGGAGCTATCCGAATGTGACATTGACGTCATTTCCTGTCATTGCAACAGCAGCAAACGCGGCGTTTTATGGTGTGACTCAGGGTCTTCTGAAGTCTATTCAGGAAGTTTTGGTGCCAAAATATGGAAAAATAAAAATAATCTACTATGATCTCGGGCTGCAGGAAAAGCAATACGATCAAGTAAGCGTCTATGACTACACAGAGCCATCATTGTTAATTGTCATTCCTGACATGTTTTAAGTTTAGACTGACTTTAATTAAAATATAAACTACATTATCCTACATCGTAATTTGTTCGTTGTTTAATTTCTAGCATATATTCATCTTCAGTATGTCAGATTTATTGTTTGAAACATATGAACTAATGCAGTTTACATAATTGGATTTTTGCCTATGCGAAGGCAAAGACGCAGAAAAGCTGTGCAGTTGCGTCTTTCCGTTCGCTACTCAGATGGAACCATTTCAAGCTTCTAGCCTGCTTATGTGGCCTGTTTGTGTCGGACCTGGTCATAAAATAAGATTGTTTGTCTTATGCGTATTTCAGTATTTTGTTATTTTCCAGCTAGTCAAGTACTGTAACTGTGAGGTGAGAAAGTTTCCGTTCCACGAGTTTCCTCCCCACGTCGCTAGACTGAAGACCTACACGTGGAAACCAATTATTGTACAGGTATACTCCTTGGAATGTTTATTGTCGTGTTAAAGGTGACTTTTTGGTTCCATATTCTGTTAACTCAACAGATGAGCGGGGCAGTGCAGGCCACGTGGCGGTGTCATGTAACCATTGCAGTGATTATTGTCTCTTATTTATTCACTCGGGTATTTTTATTGATTTTTTGACTGATTGATTTTGATTGAAAGGTTCATAAAGTTTTTGCGTGATTGATTAGCCATATTCATAGTTCCATGCCTTGCGCTAACTCCAGTATTTTTAACATATGTAATGATCCGCAAGGGTAGGCTTTATGGGTGACATTTAAATACCACTTATATGAGATTTGGACGGTTGTTTGATAAATATGTCTGTATGCATTAAACGAAAACTCACATTCGTGTTTTTCAGCAACTTCTAATGGAATATGGCTTTGTTTGGTGGGCGGATTCTTCTGTAAGATTCACAAGCCCTGATGTAGAGGGCGCTTTAGACTATGCAAGAAACAACTCCTTTCTTATCTTTACATATCATCCCGTCTTCGCCGTTGCTTTTCACACGGACCCTAAAACTACGGGTTACCTTGGAGAAGACCCCTGTAAATTTAGACATTTTGGTGAAAACGAGGCTACTTTCGTTTTGTTTCACTTTGACGAGATCTCGCGAGTGTTGGTAAAAGCATGGGCCGCTTGTGCGCTTGAAGAAGAGTGTATGTGCCCACGTGGATCAGACAGGAAGTTACACTGCAGTGCGGGACGGGAAGATGACGGCATGTGTCACAGGTTTGACCAAGCTGTGCTCAGTATACTTTTTCGCCGCTTATATCATGAAGAAAATGATTATCCACTTGTCGATGTGCCATTTAAAATCCATAAAATCATGCGGGGAAATAGTGTGAAATATTTTCCAGCAGACTAAAAGCCCCGTCACGGTTTGTTAGCAAACGCAGGCTCGACAACGGTATAGATCACGGACGATTATAGTAGACTTACGTCACAGGTTTACCGTTAAACATATTAATGAAATAAGTGCATTTGACCAATAGGAACAGGCGTGTAATTCTAATTCATAACTGTAAACCTGTGACGAAAGTCTACTATGTTCTTCCGGGATCTATACACGTTCGGCCTAAGTCATCGGACGTGTCTTATCAGAGCACAATAGCAAATGAGCCGCGTCATGAGAAAACTAGCATTTTGCATATGCGAAGCAAAGGAACTGGAAGGTGATCATCTCCTTTGATTTCGCTAGACGGATAATACAGTTCCTCTTCTTTCTTTACCTAAAACTTCCAGCCTCTAGCCATCTTCTGTGTGTGTGTGTGTGTGTGTGCGCGCGCAGGTCGGTTTGTGTCAGACCTGTTCCAAAACCATATTGTTGGTTTCTCATGACGCGGCTCAAATAGTCATGACAATATTGTCAGTGTCATCGGTTTACAAAAGAAAGGGATTCGTCCAAAGTATAATCCACCGAAGGTTAAAATGGACTATACATATTTGTTTGGCTATTATGAATCAAGTTATCTTGAATGCTGTGTTCACTTAATGCTCATCTAGAACAATGCAAATGGAAATGTTCATCAAGAAAACATTTCCATGAAAAGTATACCCCAATGAACCCTTATTTTATATAGTAAAATTTGGATGTAAAGGGGTTCTAAACGCGATCATCACGTTATACATGTATCAAATGCTGGTCCCGAGGTTATAAAGCAATTGTTCAAGCTCAGCTCAGCTGAGCATGATATTTCAACGGCTCATAAATGTTGAAATAGTCAAAATTGGTGAAAAATTGAGGTTCAAACTCAAAAACTATGAATTTATCATGCTCAAAAATGTTTAAATGTCAACAATTGTTGGCATTTTAACGCTTATGAGAAGAATAAATTTTAGTCTCAGCTGAGTTGAGCATGAAAAAAGTTTTATAACCTCGGGACCGGGTCTTCCTTTTTTAGATTTTTTTTTATTTTTCTTTGTGGCGAAGCTTGTTCTTAGAATATGAGCCGCGACGCGAGAAAACCGGTCTTCAGGGCTTCCGACCAGGTTTAACATAAACCAGCCTGTACAGTCACAGAAGAAAGCTCGAAGCTTGAAAATTTGGCTACATGTAGAAAAGGAATTATACTATCCATGTAGCGAAAACAAAGGCGCTGATTAGCTGTTCGGTTATTGCGAAGCTGATATGCACCTTTGTTTTCACATAGGCAAAAATCCGGTTTTCTCACGACGCGGATCAAGTTATGTCTTCCATATAATCATTAAAGTGCCAAATAATGCACCAGTCATTTGCATCCCCGGCTCCCCCGGGGCCGGGGAATAGCGGGACTTTTAACTTTTCAATTTTTAAAGCCCGGCTAAAAGTCCGGCACTGCCGGGCAAGAGTTTTGGTAAAACCCCTGCTAAAAGCCCCGGCTCCCCAGGGGCTGACAATAACGAGGAACAACAGCTGGGAGTTGTTCTGATGAAACTGAAACATGGGAGAAGGGCCTCATTTTATGCATGTAAATGTTTAGGTGCATTTGGAAATTAATAAGTACCATAAAGATAATTAAATGTTAAAAATAGCATTAAAATCTAATTTGAATTAATGTGACAGTGTATTGGCGGAAAATCATAACCCCGGCAAATCCCCGGCACTGCCGGGACACATCAGAGGTTAAAGCCAGGCACTTTAGCCCCGCTATGTCCCCGCTATCCCCGGCCCCGGGGGAGCCGGGGATACAAATGACTGGTGCATAATGCAACTGGGTTTTAAGAACCAGTTCATGCCAAGCAAGGTTTTCCACAATTCAAGAAAACATGTCCATGAAATGCATACCTATTTAAACCCCACTTGTAAATAGAAAATACTTTGGTTTGTAGGGGTATACCTATTGTTCTTATTTTTGTTCCAAAACATAGATTGTGAGTACTCGTTCGAACCGCCTAGCTCGGCGATTCTAACGTGTATCCACAAATTATGTTTTGTGCAAAAATAAGAAAAAAATATCAAACAAATTTCTACTGAAAATATTCAAGTTTTACAACCGAAGAAAAATATGTATATTACATGGGCGTGTTTTCCGCAATTGAAAAGGGACATGACAGAGGTACATGTAATATACACATTCACAAAATTTACACTTTACAGCTTAAACAATGATCTATTTCATATTCTCATACATGTAGTATGTACTATATTTTATGTTTTTACATGTAGACAACAGTGGATTTATACACCCACGGCATAAATAGCAAATAAAATGCTCAAGAACAGTTTGTACCAGACTGAGTCGCATCACGAGAAAATCGGACTTGGCGAAAACAATGACGCAGATCAGTTGTGCAGTAACTGTACAGCTGGTCAGCGTCTTTTTAAGGCCAATAGACGGTACAATGCCTCTAGTTTCTAGTGTGTTTTTTTCTGACTAGTAAATTTTACCCGTCTCGACGTAGCAGTAAGATGATTGCGGCGATGAAGACAAATAAGACATACAGATCGGCCCAAGGACCTGGGAGAAGTAGGGGAACAAACAGAAAAAAAAACAACATAAATTTGACCTTTGACCTCGACGACCTTTGACCCAATTGGACCCATAAATCTTTATCAGGGATCAACCTGTATACACTCACCAAGTTTCATCCAAATCGGACGAAGGACTGTCGAGATAGAGAAATTTGACCTTTGACCTCGATGACATTGACCTTTAAAAAATGAACCCCTCGAGCTAATATTCGGGGCCGCCCTCCACCTTCCCACCAAGTTTGGTGAAGATCGGCCGAAGGACCTGGGAGAAGTAGGGGAACGAACAGAAAAAAAACATAAATTTGCCCTTTACCTCGATGACCTTGACCTTTCAAAAAATGAACCCCTCAAGCTAATATCCGGGGCCGCCCTCCACCTTCCCTCCAAGTTTGGTGAAGATCGGCCCAAGGACCTGGGAGGAACAAACAGAAAAAAAGCATAAATTTGACCTTTGACCTCGATGACCTTTGACCCAATTTGACCCATAAACAACATAAATTTGACCTTTGACCTCGACGACCTTTGACCCAATTGGACCCATAAATCTTTATCAGGGATCAACCTGTATACACTCACCAAGTTTCATCCAAATCGGACGAAGGACTGTCGAGATAGAGAAATTTGACCTTTGACCTCGATGACATTGACCTTTAAAAAATGAACCCCTCGAGCTAATATTCGGGGCCGCCCTCCACCTTCCCACCAAGTTTGGTGAAGATCGGCCGAAGGACCTGGGAGAAGTAGGGGAACGAACAGAAAAAAAACATAAATTTGCCCTTTACCTCGATGACCTTGACCTTTCAAAAAATGAACCCCTCAAGCTAATATCCGGGGCCGCCCTCCACCTTCCCTCCAAGTTTGGTGAAGATCGGCCCAAGGACCTGGGAGGAACAAACAGAAAAAAAGCATAAATTTGACCTTTGACCTCGATGACCTTTGACCCAATTTGACCCATAAATCGTAATTAGGGATCAACCTGTATACACTCACCAAGTTTCATGCAAATCGGACCAAGGACTGCCGAGATACAGAAATTTTACCTTTGACCCCGATGACCTTGACCTTTAAAAATGAACCCCTCGAGCTAATATCCGGGGCCGCCCTCAACCTTCCCACCAAGTTTGGTGAAGATCGGCCCAAGGACCTGGGAGGAACAAACAGAAAAAAAAAACATAAATTTGACCTTTGACCTCGATGACCTTGACCTTTCAAAAAATGAAACCCTCAAGCTAATATCCGGTGCCCTCCACCTTCCCTCCAAGTTTGGTGAAGATCGGCCCAAGGACCTGGG
The DNA here is from genome assembly GCA_964017185.1 of Rugalucina vietnamica. Lineage (NCBI taxonomy): Eukaryota > Metazoa > Mollusca > Bivalvia > Lucinida > Lucinidae > Rugalucina > Rugalucina vietnamica. Next base: position 7,644,891 of record OZ024885.1, read on the forward strand.
AGGAACAAACAGAAAAAAACATAAATTTGACCTTTGACCTCGAGGACCTTTGACCCAATTGGACCCATAAATCTTAATCAGGGATCAACCTGTATACACTCACCAAGTTTCATGCAAATCGGACCAAGGACTGCCGAGATACAGAAATTTGACCTTTGACCTTGATGATCTTGACCTTTAAAAATGAACCCCTCGAGCTAATATCCGGGGCCGCCCTCAACCTTCCCACCAAGTTTGGTGAAGATCCGCCCAAGGACCTGGGAGAAGTAGGGGAACAAGCAGAAAAAAATATAAATTTGACCTTTGACCTTGATGACCTTGACCTTTCAAAAAATGAACCCCTCAAGCTAATATCCGGGGCCGCCCTCCACCTTCCCTCCAAGTTTGGTGAAGATCGGCCCAAGAACCTGGGAGGAGTAGGGGAACAAACAAACAGACAAACGTTGCTCAAATTATAGTATGATATTGTACATACAGGTCGGTTAGTGTCGGACCTTGTCGGAAGCCCTAAAGTCTAGTTTTCTCGCGTCGAGGCTCAAAATATTACATTTATATACAATCCTGGGCACATATATCTATTTTAATACACTGTCTTGATTCTATTGTATACATCAGGAAAGCATGCTCATGAAACCCCAATTTTATTAAAGCAGATTTGGGGTTTACAGGGCTGTGCCCATTTTTCTTATTTTTGATCCAAAATATAGATTGTGGGTACACGTTAGAACCGTCTCGGCGAGGTGGTTCATACGAGTACCCACAATCTATGTTTTGTAGCAATAATAAGAAAAATAGGTGGGGTAAGAGGGGTTTATATTAGATACACATGCTATTCTGATGGCATGAATGACATGCCTGTTCCTATTGGTGAAATTTACTTATTCCATAAAATTTCTACACACAATACCAGTGTGCCGACTGAATTTTTCATTCAATCATGATCCTTTATTTCTAATCCCTATCTTGAGAGGATATTCGAACTCTCCACAACAGTTATTCCTGTGACGGTGAGTCTACTACGAATGAAATGCACTTGGTTGTATGTGTTCGGTTGGATATTTTAAATAATATTTTAAATATATAAAATTTTTGCATCAGGATAACATGTCCATGCATACCCCCTTAACAAAACAGGGGTAAGCAGTGGTATACCTATTTTTCTTATTTTTGCTCAAAAACATTAATTGTGGGTACTCGTTAGACCCGCCTTGGTAAGGCGGTTCTATATTTTGAGCAAAAATAAGTCAATATCAAACATATTTTACTAAAAACTTTCATTTTTAACAACTTTAAAAATATTTCTATATTGCATGGACATGTTTACGTAAGGAAATACGCTTGTATGTGTTCGGTTGGATTTTTTTAAAAATATATTTTCAATAGGTATCATTATTGATATTTTTCTAAACAAATTATTTTAACTTTTATGCATGTTATAAATTTGCTTAAAGCCTGGTTTAGTATACAATGTATTTATATTGTATTTCCGTTCCGTTTGAAATGGTTACTTGTGTTGTAGTAAATGCCGAGATAATTTTGACATTAACTTGTTATATGTAACATTTATTGTATGGTTCGTGCCTGTGTACGAGACGAGACGCCACGAGCTGTAAGCGAGTGGTTACATGTATCGCTCGTACACACGGACGAACCCTACAATAAGCTGCTTCTTGCACTTTTAGCACCCTACACCTTGTGCATGACCTGGTATCTGACGTTGACGTTAAGGCTCGCTCAGACCGCAACGTATTAGCCAACGTATGACCTGTGTATAAAAATATCTAGTACATTGTTGTACTCTGTTACACACTGTTCATTCTATATTAAAAATCCGGAAAAGGCTCCCTCTGAACTTAAACAAAGCGTATACTCCCTGTGAACTTATACAAAGCGTATGTCTAACGTATTAGTAGCTTATTCATAACGTATCCCTGGCAATAATACGTGTCGTATCATGACTTATTACAGCGTATAACAGCATACGCACAGCGTTAGCATAGCGTTCGTGACTTATAATGAGCGTATGTTCAACGCACAGCGTGCTTCCAACGAACTCGACGTTCGTCAAAAAGGTGATTCAAGCTTATATCCAGTAAAAAGCGAAAAAATAGATAAATAAATAAATAAATAAATAAATAAATAAATAGTCTAAATAAATATATATAAGGAAATAAAAAAATGACCAAAGAAATCTACACACATGATTCTTCAGGTGCATTTTGTGGATTTCTTATATCGTTTCTCAGAAATTTCGGGTTTAAGAAGAAGAGGAATTGTATAATCAAAGGTGTTGATCAGTTGTACTGCGAAGCTGATCTGCGCCTTTGGTTTCGCTTATGCAGATTGTTGGCTTTCTTGTGCGGCGGCTCATATCTTGTTATAAATATGAATAAAACATCTCAAATTGTATCATCAGCATAAAGTAATTTGTTAAAAATTGTTTGATGGAACACATGGGTCACACACGAAGCCAAGCTATCCGTCATTTGTCTATTAGAGGCTTTGCATGAGAAAACCAACACTTTTGGTTTTCGACCAGGTCTGGCCTAAACTGACTTATACAGTCACAGAAGCAGGCCAGAAGCCTAAATGTTTGGATTTAAGTAGAAGAGGGATTGATACTGCACAGCTGATCTGAGTCTTTGTTTTCCCACATGCAGATTGTCGATTTTCTGGTGCGGGATGTTTGATTTTCAATTCATTATGCTATCAGCCGATTATGTCAAGACAGAAGCCTCCGTGACCTTGTCACTGCCGTGTTAAACAGAGTTCAAGGAATAAAAAGTACAAGTAGGCATGATCAGGAAGAGACGCAATCAGAAAGAAATTCCCACTCCAAAAAACCTAGGAGGGAAGAAAAACAAAATTAACAATTAGGTACTTATACTATTAAAACATTTCGCTAGCCGAGTGAGCAACTATTTCCCAATAGGCGGACACTCAGTTACCCGAACTTAACTGAAAATATGAAAACGTACATTAATTTTTTACTTGCCCAAAAAATTACAGTGATGAGAACCTTCCTGAAAACATTTTCACATATGACTTCGACAATCGTTGATGTTTTTTTGACTACCGTAAAATTCTACTAAACGCCCGGGCGTTTATTCAAAACAGTACATTTACAATAGAAGGGGATGAGCGTTTATTGGAGGCTACACAGTAGGGCAACATTCAATAATTCATATATAAGAACTGAAATTATTTGTTGTTCTCGATCTGCCCCAGTCAGCACTTTTGTTCCAAGTAGGTGTTCTGGTATCCGTGTATTATCACTATCATAGTTGAGCCGCGACGCGAGAAAACCGGTCTTCGGGGTTTCCGACCAGGTCTGACACAAACCGGCCTGTACAGTTTCAGAAAAAGTCTAGAAGATTGAAATTTCGGTTTTAAGAAGAGGAGAAATTGTACTATCCGTGTAGCGAAAACAAAGGCGCTGATCAGCTTCGCAATTACTGCGAAGCTGATCTGCGACTTTGTTTTCGCATAGGCAAAAATCCGGTTTTCTCACGATGCGGCTCAGTTCAAGTGGACTACAAGAGGAAAATAGATTTGTGTGTTATGTGACACAACAATAGTATTAGAAATTTGATGCTAAAATATAGTATTTTCTCAACATTTTTAAAGTGGACGTTTATTAGAGGTTCCTGGTATTCCAAAACTCACAGACAAAATGATCAGTTTTGGTATCCAAATAGGGATATGGGCGTTTATTAAAGTGTGGGCGTTTAAAATAATTTTACGGTAAATTAATGCATTCTTAAGACTGGGAAACGAAGCTATCGCTGGCCAAGAATAAACCAGCTACATGCCCAAATGACCACGTGTTAGACAATTGGCATTTTTAGCAATTTTGCTGAAAAACACATGTCCATGTAAGTTACCAGAGTTCCATAACATTTAAGGGTACATGTAAGTATTACGCAAAATGCCATGCTTTTCCATTAAAAACATGAGCTCTAAATTCAATATATTTCATGGGTCTCCATTGTCGGACAGCTTACTTAATCTGTGAGTCTTCGTTTTTTATTCATCATGGTGGTTATCAGGATTTATTTTTTGTCCTTGATGATCCATTGACAAGTTGGGGATTCACCACGAGGACTGAACAAATAACTAAATGTTGTGAACCACTACAGAAGATGAGGATGAGGTAAGGGCCCTGTAAAATCGAAATAAGCCTCCCAGTAATTTTATATTACTGATCGTTTCAAGGAGATATTTCTGTTGTGTTTCTATTGGTTTTATGTTTTGGAGTCTAATTTTTGTGTTGTTGGAACCTTATGTACGTTTCCATAGTTTTATTTAAGTTCGGGTAACTGAGTGATCGCCTATTGGGAAATAGCTGCTCACTCGGATTACGATATGTTTTCTAAGTACATGTATGAGTATCTTGTTGTTTTATTTAAGTCCGGGTAACTGAGTGACTTCAAAATGGGATATAGCTGCTCACTCGGCTTTCGATGTTTTCTAAGTGTAAGTACCTATTATATATAGTATAGTAATTGTAAATTAAGCTTTTTTCGGCCTCGGATTTATGAGTGGGGATTTCTTTCTGATTGCGCCTTTTCCTGAACATTGCCTAGTTGTACCTTTTTTTCTCAAATGTGTTAAAATAACATTGCGCTCGTTAGCATCGCATCTCAGTCAAACAATGAACTACAGAATGAGACTTAAATAGCTACGAGGAAAACAAATGCACTGACTTATTAAGTCTTTCTGATAATTGACACAAATTGTCAAAAATTATGACAGCCAATCAGCAATCGTTCCATCTTTGACACCTAGACGTTTTATTTATGTTACGCAATGATGAAATGCAAGCGTTTGTCATAATGTACTGTTGTTGATTTTCGGTGTCGCGAGAAAAAAAACGAGACCTGATTATGAAAGATGGAGAGCATGGATTAAATTATGATGATTGATTATTTTGAATGAAAATCATAAAAAAAAACTTAAGGAAAAAAAGTGAAAAATGCAAAATAGATAAATCATAGTGATTTAATTGGTGATTTCGGGAGTAACGGACGGTGAAGGATGCTGGAATGGGCGACGTTCTCTTAAACATGGTTAGAAATGCGCGTGCTTTTGGATTTAGCCGCTGTTGGAAAAATCAAATTGTTCTCGCAATTGTTGGAATTTGCATCTTCATGGCGACAGCAGAAGCCCAGTTCCGAAACAACGTGCGAAATGTAAGTCTGTATTTAGATTTTTGTTGGTTTCATCCATGATTTTTTTTTCTGGACGCCATTTGAATGCCAGAATGGTATCATCGGCCAATATACTAAGGCCTAACGGGAGGCAAAGAGCCCAATGTCCGAGGCGTGCTTTCGTTAACTTACATGTACATTGCCATAGCTCTTTCCCTTTCCTTGTTATATTATATGAAAGAGTGTTGTTTGTTACTTGTGAAATAATACGCTCTTAGACTAGTTATTTTTATTTGTATCCATTGACCACATATTTTCGTCAGGAAAAAATGTCGGTGACACGTATACCCCCTTGAACCCCACTTTTATATAGTAAAACTGGGTTATGCAGGGGTATACCTATTTTTTCTTATTTTTGCTCCAAAACATAGACTGTGGGTACTCATTAGAACCGCCTCGGCAAATATCACAAATTTTCTACTGAAAATTTTCAGTTTTTACAACTTTAAAAATCTCTGTATATTGCATGGACATGTTTTCGTAATGTACTTCCCACGTGCATCCAAGTATATAGCGCGTTCAATGCCTCATCGAACAGAATCGAAAGTTCTTCGAAGGTTAACTAGCGTTAACTAACGAAAATGAATTCTTATTTGTTTGATTTATTGCTGAACGTCCCTTTCAACAGCTAACGTCCCGGCATTGCCATAACTGTTGACTGAGACGTAAATCAATAAATAAACGAACACAAACTATTTTGTTGTCGCAATAAAACGCAAGTCTACGTCGAGAAATTTTCGCTAAGGTGTGACGGGGCCTTAAGACATTGTTTATGGGTAAGTGCAAACTGCAAAGTATAATTATTCAAAAATATTTTAACATGTGTGACACATGGTTTAGTGGGTGGAAACAGAGACCATGTAAACAAGTCAAGGTCAGTCAAAATATAGATAGACAGCTCAGTTATTGTAACATCAGGAAAACATGTCCATGATATGTATACCCCCTTAAACCCCACTTTTATACTGGTAGAAAAACTGGGGTTTGTAGGGGTATACCTATTTTTCTAATCTTTGATCCAAAACATACATTGTGGGTACCCTTTAGAACTGCCTTGGCAACGTCCGGCAAATTTACGAAAATATTTCTTCGGCTTTTCTTTCGGACCGGACTCAGTTTGTGGTGTTCGGAAATCTGCACTAGGTACCAGTACCCCCCCCCCCCCCCGGATACCTGCCAAGGAATAGCGTGGCTAGGATAATTGACTCTCCCGACATGACCTTGGCCGTTAACCAGGGACGCAAAACACTGATTCAACGAACCAGCATATGCGCTGTCACACCAAAGACTTTTTTTCAAGCTGGTATTATCAAGTCTAGACGAATTTCACACCTCCATCAGAACATAAAATACCCAAATGACATCGGTTACAAGTGTACTAACGCTAAAAGTGCAATAACGTTACAATATCAAACGTCGGTTTTTACGGAAGATACATGTATTAATCGACGTAATAAGTGCGCATTATTTTGTAATACACACTCATTATGACAATACGTCAATAGAGTTAACAAGGACAGTGCAAAAATAATGAATTGTCATCGATTTTGCCTGTGGGTCAAATATGTACAGAAAGTGCAATTTTATCGCATTTTTGCATACATTATACGAAAATGTATCAGCGAGCACTACTCGGTATTTTCCGTAAAAACGCACGTCATGACATAAATGCTGGTTAGAAGTCTCTTAAAATATAGACAACGTCGCGAAATCGTCATAGCTGTTGACTGGCACACAAACCGTCAAACAAACAAACCAATAAACAAAAAGGTACAAGTGGACAATGATCGGGGAAAGGCGCAATCAGAAAGAAATTCCCACTCCAAAAACCGAGGTGAGAAAGTCTAAAACAAGTATCTTTGTTGTTATAAACTAGATTTCGTCCTATAATAAACACCTTCAAATATTTAAATCACAGAAATATAGATTGAGAAAAGAGGTCAATTAAAAAAAAAAAAAAAAAAAAAAAAAAAAAAAAAAAAAAAAAAAAAAATGCTTGTATACAATGTACCTAAAAACACAAAAGAATTTGGGCGCTCCCTTGGCCGAGCGGTTAAGAGCGCTGTTTCTTAATCACTCGATAATCCCATCGCTATGTCAGACAAGCCAAGTTCAGTTTGCGGGTGTGCCAGGTGTTTTTTTTCTTGGGGTTCTCCCGGTTTCGCCCCACCTAACGTCTTCGTTGTCATGTTTACCAATACGACGTAATGTCGACCTGTATAAAAAGCGGCATTAATCTGCACATTATGAAAACTTACCCATGCAATAAACAGTGATTTTTTGAGCTTTAAAATTGAAAATATTCAGCTGAAAAAGTTTGATATTTTTCTTATTTTTGCTCAAAACATAGATTGTGGGTACACGTTAGAACCGCCTCGGCGAGGCGGTTCTAACGAGTACCTACAATCTGTTTTGGAGCAAAAGTAAGAAAAATAGGTATACCCCTCCATACCCCAGTTTTACTATATAAAAGTGGGGTTTAAGGGGGTATACATTTCACGGACATGTTTTCCTGATGACAATGCACGAACAAGACATTTATTATGCTAGATGTGCAGATATGTGTGATAAGTGAAACCTGTCCCAGATTTAGAGTATCTTTACATCACTGGCTGAGAGAGTTATTCTTCATCACAAAAAAACACAAGGCTTGCTATTTACATATATTTTTCTTGGCTGTACAAAATGAAAATCGACGAGTACCTACAATATTTTCACTTTATGCAGTATAATTTTTCGTCATAATGCCCCTTTTATCAGGTTGTGTTTAATTCATAACATTTACGTGTCGTAATTTATAGGGAAATTTATCTTTATTGGTATAAATCTCAAATATGGCATTTAAATAAGATTGAGTGTCATTTCCGGTATAATAATCTAAATTCCCTGCGATACAAAGAGAATTTTTTCAGCAATAAAATTGAAAATTCCATTGAAAAAGAAATGATTTTAATATGTTTGCTTAAAATACTGATAGTGGGTACACATGGAGACGGGGCCCCGGTTTAACGTATCACCCAAAAGGCGACCTACGTTGATCTTGCCGTAGAATAGGTCAAGGTCATCACAGTGTCATGATTTATGTACACATTGTTGTACCGTAGTCCCCGATGCTACATGTCATGTTTCGTTGGATCAATCGGACAAGCCGTTCTGAAGAAGAAGATTTTGAAGGGATCTTAACCATGTTAACATATATGGGCATATGTTTTCACAGTGATGGTTCTGCTACATATCTATTAATTATTTGGGTAGAAAAAATTATACCTTTTGCAATGAAATTGAAATAAAATCCATATCCCTCAACTGTTTTTCTAAGTATATTAGAAACGAGAGACAAAATACTGCATAAATATCACATGTCAAGGTGACCTAGATTCTAAACTCTAGCCCCAACCCCTGGCATGGATCCTGAGATGGAAACAAAGCAAACCCTATAGGGTCCTAAATTCTAATTTGACGATTTGTCCTTGAGATACATGTATACAGCACTATGGAAACTTTAATCAAACCTTTGACGCAAATTAAAGGTGACCTAGATTTTGAACTCTAGGCCCGCCCCCGGGAATGTATCCTGGGGTCAGAACTCATGGAAACGAAGCAAGCCCTATAGAGTACCTAAAGTCTAAATATGAATGATTTCTGACACTTGGTTCATCAGCTATACAGCACTAGGGAAACTTTAACAAAACTTTGACGCAAATTAAGGTTGACTTAGTTTTTTGAACTGTAGCGCAACCCCCGGGAATTAACCCTGGGGTCCGAACTCAAGGTCACTAAATAAACCTTATAGGGTACCTATGGTCCAAATATAAATTGGTGTATGAGAAACATTACTACAGAAACTTTAACCAAAACTTTGACGCAAGTTCTACTAACGTAACGAATGAACGAACGAAATAAGGACCATACTTACGGAGAACGGAAAGACGGAAACTATCTACCCGTCGGCATAAATGCGTTGGGTATAATACATGAAACACTTCGATCATTTATCTTATAACGCTTTTGAAATAAACTTGCAATGATGGACATTTTCTTATTTATTTTAATTCTGAAGGGCCTGACACACTGTTTAACTCATGTAGTGTTTTACTCCACGCACTCTGCAAGTTTGTCCTATTTGTTTTGCTGTGTAGGAAAAATTCAGATCAGAGCAGTTTAACAATTTACAGTAAAAATGAGCTGCATCGTGGGAAAACCAACAATGTGGTTTCCTAACAGGTCCGAAACAAACAGGCCTGTACAGTCACAGAAGCAGGCTAGAGGCTGGAAATTTTGTATTTAGAAAGTAGAGGAATTGTACTATCCGTGTTGCGAAAACAAAGGCGCTGATCAGCTTCGCAGTTACTACGAAGCTGATCTGCGCCTTTGTTTTCGCATATGCAGATTGTTTGTTTTCCTATGGGGCGACTCAAATATTAAATGAAAAAGCGTAATTTGTCAAATTAAATGCTAATAAACTTAGGCAACATTTGAACCCATGTCATAATAATGAATGACTTGTTTTAAATTTATTTGCCATTCATTTGCAAATAAACTAACAAATGAACTGTTCTGCAATTTGTTAAGTTTAATATTTGCATTTTGACTGAATGCAGTTTGATGCGAGTGACATTTAGTATCTGACATCAAAACACATTCATTTGTCTAAATTCACAGTTTCATCATATTTTGAAATGAATCGCACTCCCCCCCCCCCCGGGGGGGAGGGGGGGGGGGCAAATAAAGTAAATTCAGAAATTCAAATTGTACAATATACGATATCCGTATCGATGCATAAAACTTTTTTATAATTATTCATTGCATGACCACTTGGTATCAACGTACACCGGATATAGCTGTTCCATCATGATATGCAGTATATGATCAGCTTATTTAATGTGTATCGCTGAACTACGTAAAGCGTCAATATAAATGTAAAACTAGGCAATGATCAGGAAATAGTGTAATCAGAAAGAAATTCGCAGTAAAAAAAAAAAAAAAAAAAAAAAAAAAAATCAGGTACTAATACGAAGAAAACATATCGTGAGCCGAGTGAGCAGCTATTTTCCCAAAAAGTGGCCGCTCAGTTACCCAGAACTTAACTGTAAAATGAAAACGTACATAGGGTGCTAAAAAAAAATTCAACACCAAGGCACAAAACAAATAGAACCATTACAGAAGTATCGCCTTTGAACGAGCAGTAAAATAAAAATACTGGCAAGCTTAGTTTTACAAGTACCTAACCTCACCCTCAGCTTTCGCAGCGGTTCTATTATACACAAATATAAAAAAAAAACTAAGGAAAATCATGTTAAAATATAATACATCGGTACCAAAATGTAACGGATATAACGGAAAGCAGGGTGAACAGCTGATGAAGGTATGATGGGCCATAGCGCTAGCTTGAACAGAACAAGTTTAATGCAGAGGGCTATTAGAAGTGAACAGCCTAATTGATATTCGGATGGTCACAAAATCATGCAACATGAAACACAGAATTGGAATACTTTTAATAAACCATTTTACAATCGTCGTTTTTAAATCGATGAACGCTTCTAATCAAAGCAAATGGCTAGTAAACACCTTCAAAACATACGAATAACAAAAGTATGTCCATAATGATCACTGGTAATTTCGTCTTGCCCGTCATCAAAATGCATGTTTCGAAGACTGTTCAGATAAGATATTGACCTGTTCTAAAATGGATAATGTCGTGTTAGAATGGTTTGGTTTATTTAGATGTCACTCACTTTATGTCTTTATTTCGTAGATGAGAAACAGTGGACCACTCAGACACGGTTTCCAAAATCAACAATCCTCACAGAATAACTGGCATTCCTCCTGGAACGAACGTCAACGTATGTTACAAGAACTGGAACGAAAAATACAAGAGCAGAAACGACTAGCCGATGAAATAGCTAAACAACAAGCTGAAATACGTCGACTTCAACAAAATCAAAACCCATGGAACAAAAGAACGGGATCTTTTGTGAACAACTCAAGTGCAGTAACGAGCCCAAATGGAAGTATCGTAAATAATAATCGCCAAAAAGGACTTCCCAATAGAGCTACACCATTTAAGAGGAACTCTTGGGCTGCAAACCATTTTGCTCAATCCTCTCAGGGAGCAAATAATGTAAACAGTAATAACTGGAGACAAAATTCTGGCGGAAATGTCAGGCAAAACAATAACAATAATAAAGGAGTATTCCCAAATGCAAATGGGAATATGTTTCAAAATAATAATGCCCAGTCGCTATGGGGTGGCAAAGCAGACTCAAACAACAATATACAATTTTCAAATCCACGCAACAGGTGGTTTAGAAACACATGGGATGCAAATGGTATCAATAACTTCAACAAGAACAACAACAACGAATTCAAAAACACCGCAATAGGAAACGCTAATATGAGATCGACAGATGTATTCAATCAACCAAAAACGGGAAATGGTGCTCAAAACAGAAACACGCAAGGTGTTCAAGGAATACCGATACCTTTTACCTTACACACCAATTCGAGAAATTCAGCAAGTAACTGGGCAAACAGAAATACAAATAATCATAAACAACAAAAAGTGAAAGAATATAATGCGAGACGTATTGTAAACATTGTAAACAAAGTCAACGAAAGGAACAGAAACTGGCAACCTCTGGGACGTTGGGACACACACAGCTCGGCACACAACAGAGGTACTGCGCACGAGGAAATTTCCGTGTTTCGGGCGCCTGAAGCTAGAGAAAGTTTCCAAGTTAAGGACAGTCGAACTGCTGCAGATTCCCATACTGCTTTAAAGAATTCACAACAAACTGCTCAAAAGTCTTTTTTGAACGGCCTGAATCCAAACCAAGGCTCTATAAACTGGAACAGAACCAAACATATTACAAATGGTTTTAAATCAAGCCAGCCAGATACAGCTATCGTACTACGGTATAAAGATGGCAAAATTCAAATGGGAACAGACAAATATGTAAAGGTACCAACTAATAATGTCGATCAAGGGACAAAATCTCATTCCCAAACGGCTAATACAGGGGGCGCCTCAAAAATTAAAAACGCTATCCCACACTTACAGCCGTATTCTCCTGTTCTTATTCAAAGAAAGGCGGCATCAGAGCATTTAGAACGGATACCACTCGTTTTATCTCGTAACAATCCTAGATGGAAGGAGCCAGAACCTGTCCCAACCGCTCGTCAACAAGACTTATCGAAATTTGACATTGAACAGACCCAAAAATCTCCACGCATCATCCATGTCCTACCATCTATGGGTAACAGAAACAGTGAAATGCAGCCACCAACCAACGTTCAGCAGGCATATTCAAGTGATCTGAAAGTTCATCAGACATCTGTCCAACAGCCTATGGTATTGGCACCATCTCAGCTGAACTCTGGTCATCAGACACAGCAGGCGTATCCAAATGATGGTAAAAGTCATCAACCATCTATCCAGCAGCCAATGGTGTTGTCACTCTCTCAAATGAAATCTACGCATCTGACACAGCAGGCGTATTCAAATGATGTGAAAATTCAGCAACCATCTGTCCATCAGCCTATAGTATTGTCGCCCTCTCAAGTGAAATCTACTCACCTGACACACCAGGTACATTCTGCACCAGCAATAGTCCATACCAATTCACTGCCCCATGGTCAGGTTATGCAAGGATTTGTTGGGCAACAAGAATTACCACCTCGAAATGATCAAATACCGATTGTTGTGAATCAGCAACCGTCCATATCAAAAGGAAAAGTGATTTCCCATCTGCCGAATGAGCAGCACATGCAACATCCTAACATTCTACGAAAGTCACAGCCTATAGCACACATTGCACAAACACATTCGATGAGTGTTGGCGCGCTTTCAAATACTGCACCTGTCAATCAACATTTACATGAGCCACCTCTTCAATCAACATCTGTGGTACACTCGCAGAATGCAAACGGAGGAATCATAAATTCGGGAGCGGTAGTTGAATCACGCCCATTGGTAGAGGTTGTCAAGACAAAAGAGGTTAGTGGTGTTGTGGATAATATACCAGTAAAGACTGATGTACATAATTCAAACGAAGTCATAGTAGGTTTTAAACATACAGACCAAAAATCAATGCATTCACAATTAACTGGGACAGGAACAGCTGCCCAATTAAACGAACAGACAAGCTCTGCAAATGCACAAACTAATCAAACTCAAGGAAACGTTGTTTCCAAAGAAACAAATCAAAAGACTAGTCCGGAAGAAACGAAACAACTTTTGCAAACTCTGTTGGCACTCTTGCAAGGCACAAATACACAAACGACAGCGAACGTTAACAATAACAACAACGCCGTTGCGCAGACAGAGAACAGTAGTGTTGCGTCGGAGGTTAAAGTGAAAGCTGCTATTCCAGGACAAAATGTAGTAGTTCAAACTTTGCAAGCAGGTCAAAACATTAACGTTCAAGAACATACGGGTACGGCAGTTCCTGCAAATCCGAATAGTCTGAACATAGTGGCTGGGTCGAATACTAACGGTGCTTCTCATACAAATAATCAGCATATGCTACCAGCCCATCCTTCCTTGCAAACACCTTTCGGTCATCAGTATGGTCATTTCGGACAAGGATATATGGGAATGCCAGACGTTGGTATGGGAAGTGTCGGACAAATGTGGCAGATGGGAATGCAAAATCCTGCGTTTGCACAGCAGATGTGGCAGCAGTTTATGTTCGGAGGCGATAATGTTGACATCCCAGATCCGCCTGACCCACCACCGACCATGGCTTCGGCTTCAACAACATATGGTGCGGCAGCTCCGCAACCAACAGGTCCTGGTATGATGGGGCCTCCGAAATTTGAGGTCGAGGTTGAAGCGCCACCTGTCACTACAACAACAACTGCAGCGACAACAACGACAATTCGTACTACAACGACAACTCCAACTACAACGACAACTGCACCGAAACCGGAAATTAAACCTAAGGTGAAACCTAAGCCAGCAATTAAACCTGATATTATAAACTCCATTGCTGTCAAGCTTGCAGCCCTGCTAGGAAAGTCACAGGGAAATGTGCTACCAACGTTGGGGCAGAATAACTTGAATGCAGATAGGCCTGTGGCTAACCTAAAATCCAACGGACAAAATATTAAGGAAAAGGTACAAAATGTAAAGCAATCAAAGGCATCACATAAGCAGCAAACCGTTGCGAAAAACGTTCAGATAAACTCCAACTATGCCAAATCTACGAAAGAGACAACCAGTAAGATGCAAAATTCTAAACCATTACAACTTCCGGTAACATTCCTCAGTGGAAAAGTTCCGAAAGAGAGGAAAATTGCTCATGACCTTGTCAATACCATGGACTTATCCGCCTTCAGACCTAAGGTGGATCCAGTTTTAGCAGGTTTTGATGTCCAGAAAGTAAAAGCACAACAGATCGTTGCTGCACCACCGATAGTTAAAACTAATAACCTGAACCTTAATACCCTTGTCTCATTAGACCAGTTTCAGCCGGCTCACACTTATCAACCTGTAGTAAATGTAAAACAGGACAGTCTGAATGATATAACAAATGTTCTTACTGGCAAAGAAACATTAGATGAAATTGTTTTAGGTAATTCTATGACAAACGTTCAAAGTGCAGGAGATGCTTCGTCCAACATCCATAGTAAACAAGAGACACTAAACAATGTGAAAAACGCTATTGCTAGTGGCTCTGTTGTAATAAATAAAGCTTTGGTTTCTAATGATGCCAAGCTCACTACTGAGAGTCCGACAGCAGTGCAGTACCAGAACTTGGCGCCAGCACCGAATGTGAAAGTTCAGGGAGGACAAACTAGTAACGACAGTGCTGCGTCAATCCAAACAGCGGTTGTAGATTTATTGAGTCAGATCAAACAACTGTGGATAAACGCCGACGTCTCTACTCAGGCACCTACTACAACAACCACACAGGTACACTTCTAGAATATTATTTGAGCCGCCTCGTGGGAAAACGAACAATGTGGTTTCCGAACAGGTCCGACACAAACCGGCCTGTACAAGCACAGAAAAGAGATAGAAGTTTGAAATTTCGGATATAAGTAGAAGAGGAATTGTACTATCCGAGTAGCAACCGCGAAGCTGATATGCGTCTTTGTTTTCGCCTATGCAGATTGTTGTTTTTCCCATGAGGTGGCTCATTTATCTATCTCTCTATCTTCATCCCTTGTGATAGTGTTCTCTTTTGGTGCCTTCTTTCATGTTTGTTTTCTTCATAATTTTATGCATTCATTTTATCAGATTTCGCATCGAAAGCATTCTAAACATTTTATTTTTTATTTCAAGATTTCGTAAAAGGTGCAATACGTAAATATGAATTTGCCAGGTCGATGGCTGTAATTTGTACCTACAATTTTAAACATTTCGACGTTGAACAAAATGAAGTATTTTGAATATTATTTGTTTTGTTTATTATTTCTTATACAAGTGATATATATGATTGCAGAGGCCGTGTACGCCAGACTCCCTAGACTACAGCTGCGAGGGAGTTGGCATGTTTGCTAATGTTAAAACTATCGGAACTTGGTGTGTTGATAAATGTCGTGCCGGGGCTTGTGTTGAAAGTGTGTGCAAGTGTAGCTGTCCTAGTCCTGCTCCGGGTAAGAAGATTGTCCTTTAGTAATTTCATGCTATGAATGTCTCAATAAAATGAGATCGACTGTTAAGTGTATAGGGAAGTAGTTGTCAAAACGATAGATATGTACATATGAAATGTTTTGTTTCACATTTGAAATAGAGTTGTAGGCGTTTGCTGGCTAATGTGTGTGATTTACCATGTCCAAGATTGGGTAATAATAAATAGACTGATTTTCAGAAGAAAAATGTGTAAATGAAATTTAAATAGGAATACTTGCTTTTTAATCGCGCTTGTATTTGTTTCGTTGTCTGAATAAAGGATGATAACTTTGCTCTGAATTGAGCTTTATTTATCTTAAGTATTTCTGATGCCAAACTATTACTGTATGCACCTTTTGAAAATATACAGCTATAAAAATCGGCGCTACAAAATGCATTAGGACGATAATTGGCAAAATAATTGTATAAGTTATCAGCCAATCTCACTATGAGTTTTCAAAGGTCTTACATTGTAATGCTGCTTTCACACTTATCACGATTCGACCACGATTGGTATCGTGGTGCTCATCGTGGACCAATCGGGACTATCGTGTCCAATCTTATCAGATCGTATCACATCTTGATGTAAATCGTGACAATCGGGCTAATCGTGGAAAATTTTTTGGCTGCCAAAAATTTTGCCACGATTACCACGATTGGAGGGACCATCGTGGCCATCGCACCAGATCGTATGATATCGTAACAAATCGCAACGAATCGTATCTCATCTTGTTCCTGAATCGCGGTTATCGGGATCGACCAAAACACTACGATCTGTTGAGAAGAGTTGCGATCTCCTACGAATTGTTACGGTCTGTTATGATTCGAGAAAATTGCCTGGCCCGATCAAAGTTTACTACGAGACGATGCGAATTACTCGCGATATGATGCGATCTAATACGAGTAAATGCGATGAGACACGACACGTCACGCTTTTGCTACGGATGCTTACGGTCTATTACGAATTATCAATACATTGAATACATCGGGCACGATAACTGACTTTTATTCTTTGATCAACAATAGAAAACTTTATATTTATACGGTCATTTTCATTTTAATTAGAAATCTGAAGGTTGCCAGGAAATGGCAGCAGAGGCAGGGGTAGAAAGGGGAAGGATAAGGCTTTATCATAAACATACATAAATAATGCAGATATCGCATTCTCTTCATTCCCAGCTCCTTCCATCATCAGTGTTATTTCGTCTTCAGAGATTAAAAACATAATGAGGTACATGTACATGTTTGTTTTCGAAGTTTATATACCAATCGTGGTCTCATCGTGACACAATCGTGACCACAATCACCAAAAATCAAGCCAACAGTCGTAATCTATCGCAACACATCGTATCAGTTCTTGAGACTCGTACCAGAACGCATCTACGCGTATCAGTCCGTATCAAATCGCGGTCAAGTATCGTGATAATCGTATCAGATCGCATTGGAATCGGGGGCTTAATCGTAATAATCTTATCGGAACGCAACTAATCGTATCTATCCGGGACCAAAAGCGTGTCCCCAAATTTTGACCGATCACTACCCTATCGTATCAGATCGGAAAAGATCGTATCAAAACGCACCAACTCGCAGCAGAACGTATCAGAACGTGAAACTGTGGCAAAATGTCCCGATTAGCTACGATTTGTCAATCGTGGCGATCGTAACAGATCGTGCTCTAGTGTCAAAGCCGCATTATTATTGGTTTTACAGAGTTTGAATGTAAATGTAATCCATCTTTAATTTAATTGTAATGCATATTTAATTTTAGGGACAACCATCTTACTTAGCGGTACAACAGAGTCAGCATTGGGCTCTCTTGATCGGGCAAACACAACTGACGTTCCTGAAGAAATCGAACAAAAACACTTCGCACAAAGTTAGATTTCACGGGTGCAACGAAGGCTTATCATATTGAATATTTATTTTAAGCATCTATACAATTTTGCTGCTTATTTTTGACCTACAGTATCTCATTATTAGGGATTATAGGTTTCTCTATTTTCTTTCTGACTTACAAATATGAATATCATAAATTTAATGTTAGTGTGGTTTTCTTTCGGATTTCGAGTAAACAACTTGAAGGCTATTAGAAAGTCACGCCTATATCTGTTTCAAAACTTTGCCTGATTGTTATGTTACGAACACAGGAACACAATCAGCCTACATTGCACCCTTGGCCTAGCTACATTAAATTTTTGTTCAAATCTTCAAGCACTTTTAAAAACTAGGACATGCTTATCTTATCTTAACGTAGTCTTTTTTTTGCATTTTGTGTAAGATGAAGTTTACAAATAGATTTACTCAAATGTAATACTTTTTATAGGGGTGGAACACACGATAAATTTCATTATTGGAATAATAATAATAATAATAATAATAATAATAATAATAATTTAATTAAGTTATATTTTGCCGCATTTTGTTGTATCTCTATACTTGAAAAATATGATAGTATTTCCTCATACCCTAAGTAACATTTCATATTTCAACAGAAACACCGGCCCAGCAAAGGCGGGCGAGGCGGTTTGGACATCTGTGTCATCCGCTGGCAATGATTCACGACATTGTGTGTGGTCCCGGGCCGGAGGACCCGCAATGTCCCACGGGGGCTAAGTGTATAATTCTTCCCAGGGGAGACAACTTTTGTTGTTGGCAAGATAGAGAGTTGCCAGGCGAGTTGTCTGTTGTCTGATTATTGATTGTCTGTCAGCATTTACATGTACAATGTACATGCGTTTTTGATTGTCTAATATATGTGAAGCTGTTGTGTGTTATGTGCACAATTTTGTACCACGGTGTTTAATCTGATAAATGTGTCGTTTTGTGTCTTGCTCAGTGCACATATGGCAATCATTAGTTATATGTATAAGATAAAGTATGAGTTAGTTTGGCTTTTTTGTGATGTCTTTTCTTTTTCTGCATATTGCTAAGAATTGTATTTTGTCTTCAAAATCAACAGATAATCCAGTTAATACTTAATGACGAACAATTAAATACTTTTCGCGGATACTGAGTGATAAGATAGCTAACGCTGAAATAACTACATGTATATGATATGTTTCATAGCGCAAGTATCTTTGTTTCACATGTAGGGTAGCTGTATTTAATTTAATTTTGCTGAAATGTTTAGTTATATTTCGATTTATTCGACCAATGTATTGCATGCAATATTATTATATGCCATCACTGTTATACCGTGGATAACATCATAAACTAAATGTGTTAGGACCACACGTATATTAACAAGTTTGCGGGAATTCGTAACGTCGTTGATGACGTCCATAACAACAATCTGAAGTTCCATTGAGAATATGCCCTCTTTGAAGGCAATGCAATCCTATTTAAGAGTCATATAATAAACGAATTTCATATAAAATTTCTGAGCCCCAGTGAAGGCTCGTTTGATTAATTTCATATGAACTATCAACTCGTGTTAGGTCCTCTATTTATAAGTCATTTTGTTTCTTTATCAATTGTATCCTTGAAAGATGCTGTTAAAGTAGATACACAAGCTGCACAATAATAAAATAGTCGGTTGCATTCGGATTCATGATCCATTCATGATATTACTTTCTTTAGAAAAAGCAAGAATCGAATCCCTACGAACCGCCCCATATAACATGTAATACATCATGCTATACTTTTCTATTTCAAACAGGACCAGCATCGCAGAAGCCTCCTCCTCGCAACAAGAATCGTCGTCGATTAAGGAATAAATGGCGACGTCGGCCGAGACACAGACGGTCGACACCGATAATGTCGACTTTTCGACCGACAGAAGAGGAGGAAGAGGTAGAATTGGAAGATATGGTATTTTGTTTTAACCAAAATATGTCGAATATATACTACTTTTTTATAATGTAAGAGCTGAAGGGTAGTTGAGGGGCAGTTTTATCAACTTCATAACAAAAGTCAGAATGCGCTATATGTGCACGATTCGTCTATTTGACTATGATTTCTCAGGAATAAATTAAATAAGTTTTTTTTTAGTTTTGAAATATCTGTTATCAGGGCATGAAGACGAGATTTTAAATCAAATAACTACTGAAAATAATTTACAACCTGTAAAAGTTTGATGCTATTATCATGTTGCACTGCACTGCCAATGGGTTGTTCGCTTCTGCTTATTGCAAAAGTGTAGAGTATATGCTTTCTGTGTTTAGATGTGTTACTTATTCAATATTGTGATGTATGTTTTTATTAATCGTGCATTACATAATAATATTTCACATTGACTTTTACGCTTTTATTGCTTGTTCATATAAAATGCATTGTTTATTTGATTTCCAAGAAAAAAAAACGATGCTGTAAAAATATTATTTTTGCCATGAACAAAAACGCCTACATTTCAAGGTAACCACCACTGCTGCTATGACAACAACACCGGAATTCACCACGGAATCACCACCTGTGACGTCAACATATGACTACTACTATGATGTCATTGAACCACTGACCACTACAGTATCGTTTGCTGACGTCAAACTTAGCGCTCGTGACGTCAGCAAGCATGCAGATTTTAAGTATGATCCTTCTGTTGACTTTGTCTTGTCAACTCCAGGCTTTCAGAAGGATAACAATAAACACAAGGTTTGTAAGAATTCGTATTATTTTGAACATGTGATAAGATAATGAACTGACTGCAAAGACCTGTCTTGGATATCTGGGCCCAGTTGTTCAAAACTAACGACGTCGATAGTTAACGTTTCGTTAAAATTTCAAACATAAATATTACAAATACACTGTTATTTTTTGTTGAAAAAATGTGAGAATCCTTTGCACTGCAAAGGATTCTCACATTTTTTCAACAAAAAATAACAGTGTATTTTTGTTGAAAAAATGTGAGAATCCTTTGCACTGCAAAGGATTCTCACATTTTTTCAACAAAAAATAACAGTGTATTTGTTACTTTAGATGATATTTGCTTAACAAATTTATGTCTTAACGATATCGTTAAGCTAACGATGCTTTGAACAACTGGGTCCAGATTGGGAAAAACAGCTAGCTTGACTCTGCATGATTGAAACTTGATTGCTGGCTTATTAATGCTGCTTGTTTTTGCTGATTATTTACAGCTTAACCTAATACACGTATTGCCTTTTTATGCCCTTTCGAAGCATATTTAAACATATGCACGCATATTTAACATATAATGCAAATTGTTTTGTGTTGTTTCTGTAAACAAATAATATTTGCGTCATTCCATGTTTTATGCTTAGCGCAAGCTTGGGTGTGGATTTGTACACTTAGTTGATGTCGAGCACACACTGTCAAATCATATTAAATATATGTAATTTTTTTTCTTTTGTAACTTAGAACAAGATTTCGCCCGATAAGATTCATTGGGGCTCAGAAATCAAGGGTCGGGTCAAGGAGAAACCCAAGAAGAAACCCGTCGGACCGACATCGGGCTATGATGTGTTAGGGATCAACCCCGACACCCTTGGGTTCGTACCTGATATAGAGAGGTCGTCACAGTGGGGTCGGAAGAAAGACCACGGGGCGAAGAGAAAGACGTCACGCTGGAATGAGCCAGGTATGTGTAACTGCGATGACATTTGAACGTACGATAAACAAACGTATATAAAAATATACACTATTG
The DNA here is from genome assembly GCA_964017185.1 of Rugalucina vietnamica. Taxonomy (NCBI): domain Eukaryota; kingdom Metazoa; phylum Mollusca; class Bivalvia; order Lucinida; family Lucinidae; genus Rugalucina; species Rugalucina vietnamica. The sequence goes on from OZ024885.1 coordinate 7,666,321, forward strand.
CTCGCGTATTTGCACTCATCGGGTACGCAACATAAGCAAGTAATACGCGCGTAATGCATACGCATATTCACCGAACCTTACGCGTATTAATACGATTATCAGAACGTATGAATATTAACGAGATTTTACGAACATTTACGCGTATCTTATGCGTATATAGATTCGCGCGAGTAATACGCACGTAATTCTCGTATCAAACGAATAAACGGAGTAAAAATACGCGAGCGAAAGTGTATATACTGATAGGAACCAGTAACTGTAAACTTACACCCTCAACTATTTTTCTGCAATTTAAGAAAAATGCAATAGAATCGCATCGGAAGGGTCAGGAAAGACATTTGAGATATTCTTGAGAGTTAAGATAAAATTTCTAAAACATTGAAAGTTAAAAATCTTGTTTTACGATGATGGGACCGGTGTTGAGCTGTTTTGATAGTTTAGTGAAAACATTGGTCTTCGGTTTCTCAATATCAACTACCTTGGATCCGAGAGTTAATTTCACAGTTTAATTTTAAATTTTCAAAGGATACGTATGATCATTTTATTATTTTGTTTAAATTTCTATACTTGTGTATATCTCGATCAAATCATGTATAAACAGTTTTGAACATATTTGTCTTGCTGAACATACCATTGTGAGCATCAGTTGTGAACCCAAAAATGTATTTCATAACAAATATCAACTTTTCAAATTTTAAAACAGTAATTAAAAATGTATTCATAGCTGATATTATGTAATATCAAAATTTGTTCCTTAGATGGTGATGAAAACAAAAAATGCACATGTGCACAATCTTTGCATACACGACCGCCACCGAGTAAGTTTATCTTATAGTTGTAATGTGCTCGCTGCTTAAATGTAGTATCCTGTTTAAGTACTCTTTGTCAAATTTGTTTAAAATTAATTTATGTACACGAGTAAGGGAATGAATACTGCTGTGTTCTTAAGTCAGACTCTCTGATACCTTGTTATAAACCATGGTTAAAGTCTTGCTTCGTTCTCACTCTGTAGTTTGTCTGGACGGCTAGTTAGTTCATGCATTTTTGCTTTAGACTATTTTTGAAGTAATGTAAAACAAAGTGTTTTCATGTCCGTTTTCGTAAAAGCTAGATTAAGTGTAACTTAATTCTTGTTTGTTGCTTAGTTACATGTATATGGTATTGAATATTGCAGTTTAAATTGTATGTGTATATGTACCTGTACGCGTTTGTGTTTGGGATCACGGATGTATGACTTAAATGTATTTTGACTTTGTTATTCAACATTTTAGACGACAGAAATCAGGTTTGATTACCTTCTGTATACCTTGCTTTGCTTATACATGTATGTGTATTTTTATATGTATGCAGAATATCCAAAACATATCACAAGTATTTAAGAAATGAGCCACAACGTGAGAAAACCGGGCTTCCGACCAGGTCCGACACAAACCGGGCTACATGTATAAAGTCTCAGAAGATGGTTAGAAGCTTGAAATTCCGAATTAAAAAAGATTGATCACACTATCTATGCCACGAAAACAAAGGAGCTGATCTGCGCCTTTCTTTTCGCAAATACAACAATCCGGTTTTCTCACGACACGGCTCAATAATAATTTCTTCATGTAACATGTTTAACATGTTTAAGGAGTATAATTATGTTATATTATTCTGCTTTGCACGATCGATCACTCTGCATTCTTTCAGTAATTCGCTCTTGTATTGCTAATTTATACGAAGTCTTCCATTTTAGTCCGATTTTGACCTATTAGTGATCAAAGGTTGGGCTCGACTATTTTCTGGCTGTTATTCCATGTCTATTGAAGTATATGTTTTAGTTTTCTGTAATTTTCCTCATGAGCTTCTCTTATCACAACGGCCATTCAGAGATCTTAGACAAATATTTATATTTGATCCGTCAGAGGTCAAGCGCGGGTTACCTAGACTTAAGAATATCACAGAGTAAATAATGCAAGTGTATATGTCAGGCACGTGTATCACGCTCAAGACATATATGTACACTTTGAACACATGCACTATTCCTTTCGAAAAGGAGATATAGTATGTTAAATAGAACCAATTCAATTGACACCAGTTTTGCATCTGTTAAGTTTTTGCATTTAGTGCACCAAATACTATATACTCATCAAAAGAAGTTTTGCACCAGTTAATATTTTTCTCATTTTAAGATAATGTCTAGAATAGATATTATTCAAATAAATTTTTAAAACTTAAAACCTTCTTAAAGGGCTGGACTTCCCGAATAACCATTCAATATTTTTTCTTAAAAAGATTAAATAAAAATGTGCAAAAATGCATGTTTTTGAAAACACCAAAATTTGGGATGCAGCAAAAAGCCCACAACTTTATTTCTGGGCTTCCAAACCCAAATTCGTTACATCCTCAATCGAGATACTGAAAGCAATCATTTAAAGCAAAAACCTAAAAATTGAATTTTTTCGACAAAAACACTATTTTTTACCAAAAATAACGATTTTTGAGATTTTGTCTCAATTCAAAGATAAAGCTTAGTAACTCATCTCTCCAATAAAATGGGTTGTTTTTCTTTCAAACACAGCATGTAGCACCCATTAATGTTTAACTGGAGGTACTGGTTTTCAACCCATCCAAATTCAGAATTTTTAAAAAGCTGCATATCAAAAAAGTACTCATGCAACATCTTTGACATGAGATTGCTTTTAACCGAAAGAAAACAGGCGGCAGGTTTTGGTGTCAAAACATCTCATAGTGATCAAAAATTGAAATGAATTTCGATTTTCCTCATTTTTTCCAATATTTATCATTTTTTACTAAAAATTGCAATTTTGTCAAAAAATGAATTTTTACTAAAATTGTGAGATTTTTTAAGTTAGTTTTAGGAATAATCATTAGCTTTGGAGCTCTTGTGTGTAAATTTGGAATTAAAAATGTGTTCTTAATGCTGTGGCATTTTTTTGTGGAATTTTTTCGATTTTCCAATTTTCAGCATTTACAGAAAATGGGAATTTTCAACGTTTCTTCAAATCGTTTCCGCAATGATTTTCGGTCTTATCACACACATTATCAAACTCTTTCAGACTGTGCAAATTCAAAAAGCTAGGTTTAAAATTGTTAGTTAAAATGTCACTTAAAATATGAAAAAAATCTAAATGGTGCAAAACTTCTTTTGATGAGTATATTTTGCACCGCTTTTATACAGAATAATTGTACAATCACCACTATATCACTTATTCATAAAACGTTTTAGGAGCGTGTATGTCATACATGTACTTGTAATCCGAGTTTGACTTCTGATATACAAAATGCTGTACAGAGAGGGAGCGAGGTGGCGTATTGGTTGAGTCGGACTCCGAATCGAGAGGTTCTGGTTCGATCCCCACAGGCGACACCGTAGTGTCTTTGAACAAGGCACATTAGTAGTAATTCCATACTGTAATGGTAAAATTAAGGAAGCGTTGGCTCTGCCCCGACATGACTGAAAAAGTGTTGTGCCTCAATATAAACAACGTACATCATTTCACTTGAATCCTATAACTTTTCCTCTAGGGTCTGAGATCAAAACCGGACCACTATTTTTTCTATAATATCTCATTTTTCGTGGATCAAATCAGAAAGCAGAAAAGATATTTTTCTGGAAGATGGCTTAGTTTTTAGATGATTAAAAGGAATCAAATTGCATCACAATTGTACATACCTTTATTATATACCTACCATAAATACCACCTTGATACTACCATTTTCTAACGCAAAAATACAAAATTCCGAATCACGCTACTAACCAGATACGAATCCGTATCACCATCCTACACTTTTTACCCAACAACATAAAATCCAGCACCTAAGCCGGAATCTAAATTTGAATGACAACAACAACTGTATAAGAAGTGTCAGTGGTCCGCTTGCCATCAAAGAAACAAACTTGATAAAATTTAACGACTTTTTCCAGCCCTGACGTAAAAATTTGCATAATGCTACGTCATCAAAATTTTGGCACAACGTCGCGAGGTTACAACTTGTATTGAATTCTTACGTCATCATTGCTGATTATGTTTGGTAGGTATATAATAAACGCGTTATTACTTCAGTAACTTGATCTGATGGGTCGGATCACATCTCGTAGCTGCGCCAGGAAAGACCGGATCACGCTCGGCTTCGACTCGCGCGATTCGGTCTTTCCTGGCGCAGCTACTCGACGTGATCCGACCCATCAGATCAAGTTACTGAAGTAATTATGTGTATGTATAGTTTGCAAATATCATGGATTTTATGTTTGTTTGTTTGTTTGTTCGGGTTTAACGTCGCTTTCAACATCATCTGACATATCACGACGGTGTCTGGTTGTGACAGGGAGCTCAATGCTCACTTTTATAGTGCTGCCTCACTGTGGTATCAGATCCCAGAAACGTTTACCTGATACCACCTCCAGTCACATTATACTGACACCGGAGCGACCAGTCCTAGCACTACCCCGAAAACCCGAGTGTCAAGCGGGGAACAACTAGTACCATTGTTAACGACTTTGGCATGTCGCGGCCCGGGATCGAACCCGGTACCTCCCGATCTCGGGGCGGACACTCTACCTACTGAGCTACCGAGGCCGGTATCATGGATTTTAACCAATTGCCTAATATTTTAAGCAATTGTTGACTATTCTCACTTTGTTAACATCACATTATACAAAACAGGTAAAATAGGTAAAAAATATGCCTCATATACATGTATCTAATGTTTTTAATTTCATATATAAATGGGACATTTCTTAGTCACACTTTTTTTCACGTGTACATATACATGTATATTTATAATGGCCAAATCAACATTTGAGCCGCCTCGTGGGAAAACCAACAATGTGGTTTCCGAACATGTCTGACACAAACCGATCTGTACAAGCACAGAAAAGAGCTAGAAGCTTGAAATTTCGGATTTAAGTAGGAGAGGAACTGTACTATCCGAGTAGCAAAAACAAAGGCGTGATCAGCTTCGCGGTTACCGCAAAGCTGATCTGCGTCTTTGTTTTTGCCTATGGAGATTGTTGGTTTCCCATGAGGCGGCTCATTTATCGATTAATCGATTGTAGGTTGGAATCGTCGAGATGGCGGTTGGAGAGACCCGCCTGCACGTGCTGACTGGAGAGACCCACCCCCTACAGACCCACCCTATCGTGACCCACCTCCTCGCGATAGATGGAGAGACACTGGGAGACGCTATGATCGGTGGTGGGACCCACCCACTACAGAGAGGTCCTGGGGAAGGTAAGCCAGGGGATCCAGGATTTCTGGTAGGGTGTTCAAAACCATCAAAGCGGCTTCGTTTTCTGCATTATACCCGAATTTTCGTAACTTGACTTCGCCATAAATATACAATAATTTGGTTTAAGAGGGGGGTTCGAGCAACTCCTCGAACCCCTTGTAAATCCGCCTCTGAGAAAGCCAAAAACATTGAGTACAACCCATTTTTTGCAAACGCAAGTTTTGAGCTTCCTGAATATTGATATTGTACAGGTAAAATGCAGTTCCAAAGAACAATTGAGGTTACTTTAATAAATTTATTACTCATTCACAAAAAACTAAGCAAAGTGCATATATACATGTACATGTTTGATAAGTGTTCAATGCCTTATGCATTGTATTACATTAAATTTGAAGGAAATTTGAAGGAAATAAAGTTATTTTATATAATGTTATATTAAATTATGTTTACTTTTTTTTCTTTTTTTTTTTAATGAAATCAAAACTCCATCCTCGTGCATTCTCCATTATAACGCAATGATATTGTTTATTAAGTAGGTGGCGAGACACTGCTGCTACGCGGGAACATGGCGCACCACGTGACTGGCAACCACGTGACCCATGGGGATCACGTGATCATGGAAGAAGGCGGAGCTACGGACTGAGGAATAGATGGCGAGAAACCACCACACAAGCTGCGGGGGAGGAAGCTGAAGGACCCGAGGCCCCAGATTGATTGTTTTTGTTTGTTTGATGTTTTGTGTGACGTCCACAGTCAACAGCTAAAGTAATTCAGGATAGTCAGCTATCGTTGCCGTAAAATAAATTAATAATAAAGACGTTTATAATAAGTCTTTAATCTAAGCAGGTGTTTACCAGTAATGTGTACAAATTCCTTTCACCACTAACTGATTAATGCTCTCCATTAAACAACAGAAGAGGAATAGTGGCAGTATAAATACTTTGATGGCAAACTCTTCAGAAAGAAAGAAAAAGCCGGAAGTGAGGTTTGACGGTGGCTCCGTTTCGTTACGATTGTTTTACGACCAGACAATTGTTTTTCACTCATATAGACCCAATGTCACTCACAGTATTACCAAGGGCGGGACTTTCTTTCTTTTCTTTCTTTTCTTTTCTTTCTTTCTTTCTTTCTTTCTTTCTTTCTTTCTTTCTTTCTTTCTTTCTTTCTTTCTTTCTTTCTTTCTTTCTTTCTTATGTATGTTATTATTCATTGTGATTCTTATTTTTCTTCTCAGTTTACTTATTTATTTATTGTAATTATAATTATTTCATTTATTTATAGTAAGCATTATTAATAATTTGAAATCATTTAAATACTGACACACAGCCCTTAGTTGTAGCCAGATTTTAGTTTATTGTAGTTTATTTATTGATTGAAACTACAAGTATTTATTGTTGAGATGTACGAGTAGCAGACTAAAGTTTAAAAGAAACGTTTCTTCACAAAGAAATATGTTTGCAACTACAGAAAGCATGCCATGTAATATAGCTAGATTAAAATAACCATGGCCCCAACCCCCGAGGAATAGCGGGTATTTTGAATTTTGTTCAGCATATCCTCGCTATAAGCCCTACCCTTCGGGGACTGCTCGTTGATAAAACCGCTGCTGTTTTCCCGCGCAGCCTGCTATATTTTCATTTCACGGCCATTTTTGCCTTTATAAAGCAAATCCCGGGTATTTTCCTCGTGGCAAAACTTTGGTCAAAGGCCCGCTGATTTCCACGGCTATCCCCGCTCTCCCCCGGGGTTAGTGGGGGCGTGGTTACAAATAACTAGTGCATAACCTTAGGCGGGTCATAGATTGGACGAGTCTACTAAATGGCACAATAAATATAGCCAGATTCTTATGAAGCAAATATATTTATGACGTTTATGCGATGACAGTGTAATGGACACGAAGTCTAGCCTTAATTATCTTTCACGTGATGATTCAAGGACCCTGTCTGACCTTGGATTTGCCAGAGATCAAACTCGAGCTTTACCCAACCATTATTGTGAGAATCGCTGCTTGATCAGCGTTTCTTTTTACGTCATTTCGAATAATTATTTGAATGTAGGGTAAGAACTTCCATAAGTTACATTGCAGTCATAAGGTAAATATACACAAGTAGTAATGTAGACAAAATGTTAGCAATACGATTTCTTCAACCCATACCAGGGCATTGTTTCAAAAGATTATCAACCACATTGGGCATTGTTTCAAACGATTATTAACCACATAGGGCATTGTTTTAAAAGATTATTAACAACATAGGACATTGTTTTAAAAGATTATTAATCACATAGGACGTTGTTTTAAAAGATTATTAATCAAAAAGGGCATCATTTTAAAGGATTATTAATCACATAGGGCATTGTTTTAAAAGATTATTAACAACATAGGGCATTGTTTTAAAAGATTATTAATCACATAGGGCATTGTTTTAAAAGATTAGTATTCAAACTGGGCATTGTTTTTAAAAGATTATTAATCACATAGGACATTTCAACACATAGGGTATTGTATCAAAAAGAAAATGTATGTGTAAATTGTAATTGTTTTAATAAATGTTGTGACATTCACGTAATGCAACATTATAGATCACACAGTGTTTTCTGGCGTGCGGAAAAATAGCACTGATCGTAACGACACTAAACACTGCGTGATCTATACTCAAGTTACAGTCAGAAAAAATCCTTCATTAGGCCTGATTTCCATGGACACATTTTCTTTGACAAAGTAGGTTTGTCGCAGAAGTGGCGAAGTTTGATATCTTTGACAAAAGGTAGCGAGCTAAGTAATCTTTGCTGTGTGTGAACGTAAACTCATTGCCAAAGTTTCTGTGACAAATAATCTTCGTCAAAGAAACATTGTATGTGGAAAACAGGCTGGAGGAAGGGATAGAGGAAGTGAATGATATCATTTATTCAGTTTTATTACTCATTCACAAAAACTAAGCAAATTAACCATTCATATAGAGGGCACACATCTTGCACGAGACAAGTAGTCTATTTGTTCAAAATGAGCCGCCTCATGGGAAAACCAACAATCTGCATAGGCGTAAACAAAGACGCAGATCAGCTTCGCGGTAACCGCGAAGCTGATCAGCGCCTTTGTTTTCACTACTCGGATAGTACAATTCCTCTTGTACTTTAATCCGAAATTTCAAGCTTCTAGCTCTTTTCTGTGCTTGTACAGGCCGGTTTGTGTCAGACCTGTTCGGAAACCACATTGTTGGTTTTCCCACGAGACGGCTCAAATAGAAGTAATTATTCATTGATATATGTATTTAATAATTTATTCATTGATCTATTTATTTTTTGTTGGCATTTACATTCGCTGCCATAAATAATTGTAATTCATATTAATGAGCCACAGCATGAGATAATATACCCTTACCCATTTTGCACATTGAAAATAGATGAGTCCTTATTTATTTTTATTTATGTTTATCATTCTTATTATTATTATTATTATTATTATTATTATTATTATTATTATTTTTTTTTTTTTACAACAGCATCTTAATTTTTTTAGATTTAAAAGAAATTCTTCATGTTTGCCACAATAATGCGCTTTAAACCTGTACGGAAAAAAAACTAGAGACAATTTCAAAGGCGTTTCTGTGTATAGTTGTGGCTATAAAAATCTTCAAAAATGTTTTCCAACATATGAGCCGCCTCGTGAGAAAACCAACAATGTGGTTTCCGAACAGATCGAACTTAAACCGGCCTGTACAGTCACAGAAAATGGCTAGAGACTGGAAATTTTAGATTTAGACAGAAGAGGAATTGTCCTATTCATTTAGCGAAAACAGCGAAGCTGATCTTCGTGTTTGTTTTCGCATATGCAGATTGATGGTTTTCTCATGAGACGGCTCAATTATGTAAACAGGCTGCTCTGTATTTGTGCGGGTGAGACCGACCGTGCGGGTACGCATGCCTTATAAGAATGAGATACGGAAATCTGCATGTTCGGGTACCTTTTCTCATGTGTTGGCTCAAAGATATGGAACCTAATTAATTTATTTATTGTTTATGATAATATGAAATAAACGGACAACAGAAAAAGTGTACATATCTCTTTTCATATACCTTTGGTAACGAATCCGAAAGGGAGCACGGTGAGTTCCAAACCGAGAGCACAGGTGTTCGAACCCAACTTACCGAATACAACTTTCATACACTCAGTTACATTGTACAATAACTGTATTTGGTATAAGTAATCATCAAAGTTACTATAAATCCTCGCCACAGCTGGTTCCAATGTTTGTGTTTGTTAGCTTTAAAATGAATCAGAAGATTGCATCTTCTTCTCCTTCCTCCTCTTTTCCCATTCTTTTTATCATCATCATCATCATCATCATCATCATCATCATCATCATCATCATCATCATCATCATCGGAACATTATAATCATTATCACCAGCAGCAGCAACAGTAGCCGCTGTAGTAACTTCATCGTAATGATAATTATAATTTCATGATAATATAATTATTATAATCATCATTAACAACATCACCACCACCACCACCACCACCATCATCATCATCATCATCATCATCATCATCATCATCATCATCATCATCATTATCGCAGCATTATTATCATCATCATCATCATCATCATCATCATCATCATCATCATCATCATCATCATCATCATCATCATCATCATCATCGGAACATTAGCATCATCATCATCATCATCATCATCATTATCATCATCATCATCATCATCATCATCATCATCATCATCATCATCATCATCATCATCATCATCATCATCATCATCGGAACATTATTATCATTATCACCATCAGCAGCAACAGTAGCCGCTGTAGTAACTTCATCGTCATGATAATTATAATTGCATTATAAGTATAATTATTATCATCATCAACAACATCACCTTCACCACCACCACCACCATCATCATCATCATCATCACAACCGCCACTATTAGCACCAGCAGTAACTTCATCATCATCATCATCATCACCATCATCATTATTATCATCATCATCATCATCATCATCAACATCATCATTAGCAGCAGCATTATTATCAAAATCATCATCATCAACACATCATCATTATCATCATCAGCAGCAGCAGCGGCCGCAGTAGTAACTTTATCATCATCAACATCATCATCATCATCATCATCATCATCATCATCATCATCATCGTCATCATCATCATCATCAGTTGTTTACTTTATTATTGATAAGTACAGTAACTGTTTGTGACACAATGACTCTGTGACTTTACATGACCTCACGTGAAGTTTGTTCTATACTTCCTGGTTCTTATCTGTCATAGTGCCAAGATAAAACCTGTTTGCAATATTTGAGCCGTCTCGTGAGAAAACCAACAATGTGGTTTCCGAACAGGTCCGACACAAACCAGGCTGTACAAGCACATGAGATGACTAGAGACTGGAAACTTTTGATTTAGAAAGTAGAGGAATTGTACTATCCGTGTAGCAAAGCTGATCTGCGTCTTTGTTTTTGCCTATGCAAATTGTTGGTTTTATCATGAGGCGGCTCATTTGTCTTAAAGCTTCAGTCAGTGCGGGGCGTCCGACCACTGGGGTCTAAAGAACTGGGCTGCTTGTGCTTAGGCAAAGCGTATATGCTACTGACTGACCATCTGATTACTGGTTAACCGCTCTTGTTTGAGCCTGCCCAGGAAAAGTGGCTCAAGTCAAACCATCAATATGTACATTTATCATATGACGTCGCCAGTGGATAACGTCGTGCCATAAAAATCGTATGCCCACACGTGTATTAACACTTTTGCGGGAATACGTAACGTCATTGACGATGTCCGTAACAACAACGTTAATTTTCATTGAATATATGTCCACTTCGAAGGCGATAAAATCCTAATTTAAAATTTATGATAAAACGAATCTTACACTCGTGGTCATTTCATATGGAATTTATTAAACTCGCCAAAGGCTCGTTTAATAAATTTCATATGAAATGACCACTCGTGTAAGATCCTCTATGTATAAACCTTTGTGGCCTACTAGGATGGTTATATTTAAAGCACTTGTTGGGTGTCATGTTATTCTCACTTTGGGTAAAAGTCCCATAAAATAGAGGCAACGTCCCGACATAACCATACATGTGTAGCTATTGACTTTAAGAATCAATGCAAACAAACAAAGAATTCCATCATTTCATTCTTTGCGCTGGCAATTACATGAAGGTGGTCATACGTTTTCGAGGCAAGCGACATTTACACATGTAAATGAGTGATAGACTCTTGGAATGCTTTACCCGAACATGTAGTCATGGCACCCTCCCTGAACTGCTTCAAATCACGGTTAAATGTGTTTTGGAAAAACCACCCGTATAAGTTTAGTCCCTGGTGCTACAGTCCCGGACCAAAACCAAGAGACTACTACAAGAATGCACCTACAGAGGCTGTCTAGCCTGATATTGGTGTCGAGGATATGTTAGTTATATTTGTGAGTTATGTACCTTGTATTGTCTTTCGGCATTTAACATTCGTCATTCTAAAACCTATACATAATACCATCAGACTGGAGTGCGCCTCCAAAAACACGCTGCTAGAGGGATCTGTCACAATCGAATATCACTGGGTTTATTCTTAGAGAGAGAACAAGAAAAAAAAGGGATATATAATTATGTGAGATATGTCTATAGCACATATTCGGACATGTACTTATGAAAGTATAAGACTATTTAGTTACGATATCAAATTGATAAGACAGACACGTTCAGATCGCAAAATGTGTCATGTCCGGAGAAAAGTAACCTAGTCTTATGTTTGCGATAATTTACGGTTGATTGTCTTTCATGGGGACCTACCTGCTAGCTCATACATTTATCTGTTAGTTGCTGTTGTAATGTTACTCTGTTCAATTACGTATTTCTAGGTGGAAGAAAAATTAATAAACATATATCTATAGGTTTTCTTTTCATATGGCTTCTACAAAGACAATCTCTGGGAGAAAATGGCGAACAAAGGGTTGGTAAACATTATTGCATGTAAGTTTACATTTGTTTCCATTTTTGTTCTTGCCTTATATGTAAATATAAAACATTACATTGAGGATTGCAATAATTACTGGAGTACCACTTGACAGAAATTATAAACTGGATTTATTCTGCATATATTTTGCAACTGATTCGACGGAAGCGTGACTTGCAATAATTGCTTCCAAATTTTCAGTCATGCAATGAGATGCCTGATATAATAATGATGGGATAAAATCGCATTTACGGAGACGTATCCCCACCCATTAGCCGGCTAAATAGAGGTACCAGTGGTCCTCAATTTTCACCAATACACAGCCTCATTAAAGGCACATTTTGGATTGCATAGCACTTTAATGACTGTCAGCATAAAACACATCATGAAAACATGTCCGTGTAATGTATACACCCATATTTATATTGTTATTGCAATCGCCCTAGATGAAAGTATCTTTCTTGATGTTCTTCATTTCCCAATGAAAAAACGTCAAGTCACGTGATCAAAAGGGCAACGCCTATGGGCGGGGTGGCGTCATAACCAGCCAGTGACGTTGTTTGTTTACTCTTGTTGTCGTGACGTTGGTCGCGTATCGCCATGACGTTAGGCGCGAAAGTTTGACGTTTTGGCTGTTCCAAAATTACGTTAAATCGGATTTAATGTCAAATAACATGAAAATGAGCGGTGATATGCGCAATTAAAAATCTGATACTTGATTGATAATTTAAAATGTAAATATAAGTATTGAAATTCAGATTTTAGCTTTCACTGGATGATGAAAAACATAAGCTGTTTTAATGTCTTCGAGAAGCCCTTCGGGCTTCACAGACATTAAAACAGCCTAATGTTTTTCATCATCCAGTGAAAGCTAAAATCTGAATTTCAATCCTTAATTGAACCCCACTTTTATATCGCAAAACTGGGGTATGCAGGGGTATACCTATTTTCGACCCAAAACAAAGATGTTGGGTACTCGTTAGAACCGCCTTGCCGAGGCGCAAGGCGGTTCTAACTTGTACCTACAATCTATATTTTGAGCAGAAATATAAAAAATGTAAAGATCTTTCTAATAGAATTTTCAATTTTTTTCGGCTTAAAAAATCTCTGTATATTGTATGGGCAAGTTTTTGTAATGGATCAGAATCCCTATGTATATAGTTTTCTTACGGATAGAGTCCAGTGATGGGCAACGTATAAGTATAATTCGGCAATTAGGTTACTGTTGCATCATGAATACGTTATTGAGTATGGTCTACTTTTGACCTAGGTAAACGCTAAAGGTATACAGTTGAACGACTCAACTCACATGTTTTCCGTTAGAAATAATAGGAATGAAATACGAGTTTGTCCAATTCACTGGATTGGACAAAATACAGGTAGCTGATCTTTAACGGTAAATATGTGACAGCGCTCTAGGCTGGCTGAGTTCGACTTTTCTATAATCTCCCTTCTTGAACAGATGGACTAATCGACCACGCCTAGATATGAATATTAAAGTTGCCGCCTATACAGTGACCTATTTGCCCAATTATTTTTTTATACCGCATAATCACTTATAATCATTATAAGACAAGCAATTGATATGGGATATTCTATCAGGGCTGTTTATTGAGGATTGCTAATGACATGTCACCTTGGCTATTGGCTATGAAACGAGCAAAATGTGTCTTAGATTCACACAAACAATTGGTTACATTTTAACATTTAATTACTTTCAATGCATGGTCCGTATTCAATTCTAAAATGTAACAGCCTTAACATGGAGACATTCAAGACCTTTCTTCATATGTTTTCACTAAAACAACTCCTAGCTAATATTTTTCATTACTGCCATACCCCTGAAATAGAAAAAGCGTCATGTATAAGAGAGAAAGAATGTCCATTGCTATATTTGTTCTACCTAATGAATCATTAGGGTTATCTTCTTTTCAGGCATTCTTGTCATTCTGTTGGAACTTATCCATATCGTTGTCTCAGCAGGTTAGTAATTATTGTTTTATTATTCTGATAAATCCAATTTTATTCATGCATGATTTATAACTTTTATGTGTTCATAATGACGTCAAAAACATTTTATAATAAGAGGATAAAACATTCTTTTCCGTGCATTAACGTTTGCCAAGCCCAAGGGCAATAATGTGTTGCAGCCCGAACCGCGTAGCGGTGAGGGCTGCAACACATTATTGCCCGAGGGCTTGGAAAACGTTAATGCACTTGGAAAAGAATGTTATATCGTCATTGTTATATACCTTTCCTCCAGCATATGTACATTTTATTTATTTATTTACTTATTTATTTATTTATTTATTTATTTATTTATTTATTTATTTGAACGCTAAGTCTTGAAATCGCGCATAATGAAAATCCACAGCCGTTGATGGGTCAGTGATTTGCTGCAAAGTGACATTAAGATGAAATGAGCCGCGACGCGAGAAAACCGGTCTTAGGGGTTGTCGACCAGGTTTGACACAAACCGGTCTATGCAGCTACAGAAGCAGGCTAGAAGCTTGAAATTTCGGATTTAAGAAGAACAGAGATTGTACTATCCGTGTTGCGAAAACAAAGGCGCTGATCAGCTTCGCAGTTACTGCGAAGCTGATCTGCGCCTTTGTTTTCGCATAGGCGAAAATCCGGTTTTCTCACGATGCGGCTCAAATATACGTCTGAAATGTGATCTCACCTGCCATGTTAAATTTAGATGAAATGAACACATGCCAGTGTCCATAACATGTAAACAGGTGTATGTCATAGGCTCAGGGCAATAACACCATTATTGCCCTAGGGCAATAACACCATTATTGCCCTGCTACGGTGTCATCTCGGGGCATTAACACCATTATTGCCCTGCTATGACGTCATCTTAGGGCATTAATGGTATTAATGCCCTACGACGCCTAAAACAGCAAAAAGTGCTGTCCGTTACAACACGGCAAGTTTCTATTGTAGAGATACATTAGGTATATAACAATATCGTTTAAAACAATCTATACGTGCAACCAACAGCTGTTAATGTTGTTTTTTGTTCCTGTAGTAGACTACCAGAATGATGATGATGTTGTTGATGATGATGAAGAAAAAAGAAGAAGAAGAAGAAGATGAAGAAGAAGAAGAATATGATGATGATGATGATGATGATGATGATGATGATGATGATGATGATGATAATAATGATGATGATGGCAGTGAAAAAGCAGAGGAAGAAGAAGAAGAAGTCGATGATGATGATGATGATGATGATGATGATGATGATGATGATGATGATTATGACAACGACGACAACGACGACGACGACGACGACGACGATGATGATGATGATGATGATGATGATGATGACTACGACGACAACGACGACGATGATGATGATTATGATGAAGACGACGACGACGACGATGATGACGATGAAGATGATGATGATGATGATTATGATGATGACAACTGTGGTGGTTGTGGTTCTGACGGTTACAGGATACCTAGTGGCGATGGTGGATATCATGAGAAAGCTTGTTACAAGTCGAAAACATAATATTATTACATACACAGAGTGAATCAGAGACATAATACTAATACAGCGTGCATTAAATTACATTTTAGGACCAGTGTGCTACACTTGTAACAATATCCCCCATCCCCGAGACTGTGGACGTATAGTGCAATGTGGCGATTCAGAGGTTGGTGGAGTAAATTTATCAAAATGTGGCGGAATGGCCATGTACTGAACAATTGTAACATTCAAACTCACGAATGATGCGTCATCTGACCTTTGATCCGTCTAGGTTAAAATTTGATACATATTTAAACAAAGTTACTACAATTAGCAATACTAACTTGATAATATGTGGAGACTTTTTAACACTGTACAAAATGCGCAGCTTGATTACTTTAACTATAAACATATCAATAATAAGAAAGCACATGAAAAAATTTTAGAAATAAAAGAAATGTATAGCTTATATGATCCTTACAGAGAATCCCATCCTTCTCAAAGACGATATACCTGGCGAAAAAAGACTCCGCTAAAACAAGCACGTTTGGACTATTTTCTTATTACAGATAGCCTTCTACCTTTTATAAACAAAACCCTAATTGAAGAAAGCTATCGTTCTGACCACTCTATCATTATCCTTGATATTTCTTTTGTTAAGTTTCAAAAAGGCAAGCCCCTCTGGAAACTAAATAATTCTTTACTGCATGATATTGAGTATCTACAGATTATCAAAGACAAAATAACTGAAGTCAAAAAGCAATATGCTCTACCAATTTATGACCTTGAAAATATTCATATTGTCCCAGACAAGGAAATTCAGTTTACAATAAACGACCAACTATTCTTGGAAAGTCTTCTTATGGAAATAAGAGGCAAATCAATATCATTTTCTAGTCACATTAAAAACAAACAGAAAAAAAAGGGAGAAAGAATTAATCGAAAAAATTAAAACTCTGGAATCTAACCTCTCTGACTCTGATGTAAATGAAATTGAGGTCCTAAAGGAAGAATTAAAAATAATACGACAAAATAAAATGCAAGGAATATTGATAAGATCAAGAGCCCAAACTATTGAAGAAGATGGGAAAGCCACTATTTTTTCTGTAATCTTGAAAAACATAATTTTATTAGTAAACTCATTCCACAGATTAGAAAACAGAATGGCGAAATTATAACTGACCAATTTCAAATCTTAAATGAAGCAAAACTAAATTTATGAACAGCTCTGTGGGTGTAAAGATAAGCAATTAACAAATGTAGATTTGAATGATGTATTATCAGATACTGGAACAAAAGCATTGAATAAACAAGAATCAAACAAATTAGAGGGATTATTAACATACGAAGAAGCTGGAGTAACTTTAAAAGCAATGAAAAATAATCGTAGTCCCGGTTCTGATGGTTTTAGTTCTGAATTTTTTTAAGTCTTTTGGAAGTACTTGGGGCATTTTGTAGTCAGGTCAATTAATTATGGTTTTATAAAAGGGGAATTATCAATAACACAAAGGGAGGGAATAATTACATGTATACCAAAAGGGAATAAACCACGTCATTTTTAACTAACTATAGACCAATCTCTCTCCTTAACTGTATCTATAAAATTGCTTCAGGGTCCATTTCAAACAGAATAAAAGGTACATTGAAAGAACTTATACATAAAGATCAAACAGGATTTATCGCTGGGAGATATATTGGAGAAAATACAAGGCTGATATATGATATAATGGATCATACTGAACAAAACAATTTACCAGGTTTATTACTATTAGTAGATTTTGAAAATTTTAAAGCATTTGATTCAGTCTCATGGTCTTTTATATATAAAGTTTTAGAATATTTTGGGTTCGGACAATCAATAATCTCTTGGGTGAAACTTTTTAACAATAACGCAAAATTAAGAATAAACCAAGGTGGAAATCTTTCAAGCTTCTTTAATATAGGACGTGGGTGCCGACAAGGGGATCCAATATCCCCTTTCCTTTTCATCCTCTGTGCTGAGATTCTCGCTATAATGATAAGAAAGAACAGAAGCATTAAGGGTATAATTATAAATGATAAAGATCATAAACTCTCCCAGTATGCAGATGATACAGTTTTTATACTTGATGGAAAGGAAAAATCTTCAAATGAAACTTTAAAAGTATTGTTTGAATATTCAAAATTTTCTGGCCTAAACATTAATTTTGACAAAACTCATGCTGTTTGGATAGGGATTAATAAGTATAGTACCAAAGCAATCAAAACTAGATGGAAATTATCATGGGGAAAGACAGATTTCAAACTTCTAGGGATTACCTTTCATATTGATCTTGACAAAATTGAAAGAATTAACTATACAGAAAAAATCCACAAAATCAACTCTTTAATTACATTATAGAAACGAAGAATTTTAACTCCTCTAGGTAAAATTACAGTAATAAAAACCTTACTTCTGCCGATACTAAATCATCTATTCATTTCAATTCCAAATCCAAAGGACGAGACTGTGTCACATTAAAGGAAATAAGCAATATTTTTTTTTTCAATTTTCTATGGACTGGGCCGGCAAAAATAAAGCATAAAGTCGTAGTTAAACAATATTATGAAGGGGGACTTAACATGATTAATCTGAAAGCATTTTTGGATAGCATGAAACTAACATGGTGTAGAAGAGCCATTTTATCAGACAGCCCATGGCTATCAATTTTAAAAGATAAAATAGATTTTCAGAAACTGTTTTCATTTGGTAGAAACTACACAGAATATCTATTAAAAAGGACAAAAAACAAATTTTGGGTAGATGTACTTAGGGCCTTCTCAGAACTTTTAACTATGCAAAAATCTGACACACAAGAATCCATACTTTCAACTCCAATCTTCTATAATCCTGAAATTACAGTTGGAGGAAAACAACTATATAATAGAATATGGTACAGCAAACGAATTTTTTGCATAAATGACCTCTTGACAGAGAATGGAAGTTTCTACTCTCAAAATGAATTTGAAAACATATACAATATTAAAACAAATTTTATAGAGTATCAAGGTGGGATGCAGGTAGTTAAGCTTTATGCAAGAAGGAAAGGCATAGATGACTTCAATAAAAAATTAGAATGCCCCCCTTATCCCTAACACTATTCTTCTATTCACAAAATCGAAAAAAGTGGGAAAGTATTTTATTCAGCTTTAAATAGAAATGAAGACAAATTAACATCACAACTGAAATGGGAAAACATTTATAATATTGAAGAAGAAACATGGAAAACTATTTACTTATCTCCCTTTCAATTAAACTTAGGCAGGAAATTACAATGGTTCCAAATAAAAATAAACCACAGAATTTTAGCAACAAGAAAATACCTTTATACAATAAAATTGATTCAACAACCAAATTGTCTCCACTGTAACCAAGATGAAACTATTAGTCATATGCTGTGGAGCTGTCATCAGACTCAGTCCTTCATAAGAGAATTCAAAGGTTGGCTTACACTTAGAAATATAATTTTACCTTTCACAGAGAAACTTTTTTATTTTCAATATAGGAAACAGATATACATTGGCAGACTTACATATCCTTCTTATAATGAAATACTATATCTATGTAACCAAACGCCAAAACCAGCATTTATCAATAACTGCCCTTCTAAAACGAATAAAACACTTTTTTAGACTGGAACGATATACAGCAGTAAAGAATAATGAGGTAGATAAATTTGAACATAAATGGCAAAAATATATAGAAATCATTCAAACAATACCCTAACCTATAAATGCATATATATATTATTCAGTGCCCCTGACCTTTAACACCAATACAAGATAACAGTAATAGCTAAATAGTTAAACAAGCTACTGCCATGCTTTGGAGGGTCCACAGCCAGAGATTTTTTCATCTTTGTTATATAAAAATCAGTAATCTGATGGTTAACATTCTCCTTTAAAATATAGTCACCTAATATGTTACCAAATACACTTATACCAACAAAGAATGAGTGAGTGAGATGTATGAATGTACTTTACTTCTTGTTTAATATACATATTAATGAACCATGTAGTTTGTAAGGTGCACGCAGGGATGGTCCTCCCCGACCCTGTGTGTATCATATTACGGGGAGATTAAATGGGTTACCATAAGGTAACTGAAAAAAAAAAAAAAAAAAAAAAAAAAAAAAAAAAATACGAAAACAGAAAACATACACTATAATCTTTAGTTACTAAAGTACCGTGATATTACAACTATTTGGTATAAACTATAAATGGTTGATCAAAGTGTAGTATGACTTTCTGTTATTCCTTCGAAGTTTTCATTACATTAAATGACATTACATTAAATGACATACAACTGATCATTAAATGAGGCAGGCCTGCATGCCTTTACCAAACAAGGTGGCTGGCTGCACACCGTACATTAGCTTCCGGATATCGGAAGCTATAGAAGGAATCAGTCAATTTCTGTCATAAAGTTACAGTCCTCGTAGATTTTACTTATTTCTATACCTTAGAACGTTAACTCTGATCAAGAACACATTTCCTCTAACTTAGACACGTGTTCTTGAGCAGCTAATTGGGACAGACGACAAAAAAAATCAAGTTATCTATGAATTTGCTATGGCAGGAGTCTTAAGCTTTCTTGTTCTTATTTTCGCTTCATTCAGAGATGCTATGTAGAAAGCTTTGTCACAGACTCCGGGGGTATATTCTTCAACAGTGGCTGCTCAGCTAATTTCGTACGTATGTATTATATGATGGTTATATTTTTAACATAAATCAAATAACGTATCAACCACAAATTATGCACCTCTATTATAAGAAGGAAGGAATCATTCAATCTTTCCCAACATGAGTACAAGCTGTTGACTGAGTCACTGACAGACACCAGTCTCTTGGTTGAACCACAACTTTGGAACGAAAAGGACATTGTCGGTGCCACTATCATGTTGAGCTACTCTTAAATAAGTATGTTCGTGAGAAAACCAACAATTTGGGTTCCGACCAGGTCCAACACAAAACCGGCCTGTACAGTCACAGAATCAGGCTAGAGGCTTGAAATTTCGGATGTAAGGAGAAGAGAGATTGTACTATCCGTTTAGCGAAAACAAAGGCGCTGATCAGCTTCGCGAGAAGCTGATCTGCGCCTTTGTTTTCGCCCAAGCATTTTGTTGGTTTTCTAATACAAAAATGCAGTTATTGGAAAGTGTTTCAACATAAATTGATAGTGCTTATGACCGTTTTGAATACTATTACCGAATTTGTTCTTATTAGCGCACAGTGCGCTTATCTTTGAAATATAACATAAAGTTAAAGTAACTTAATATCGTTCTTATAAGCGCAGACTACGAACGAAAGCAACCCATAAATTATGAAATAACCAATTCAAAACGACCTATAATGATGTTATTTAAGTATTTTGTTTGTTTAATATGAACATGCTTGTAGAGAACGCCCAGGATGTGCGCTTGTAGGAGCATGTGCACTAATTAAAACGAATATGGTATTCATACATTCGGCCCGGGTCAATGTTTAGGGGGGGGCAAACAAAATTAGGGTCAAAATTAGTGTTTTTTTTTTGTTTTTTTTTTTCATTTTGAAGAGCTACTTTCATTACCTAAACATGTTTGCAGATAGTCCCAGTTTGTAACTAAGTATTGCATCTTTTGCAGAAATGCCCAGTATCACAAGGAAAAAGGGAGATAAACATGACGGCATTTTCAAATCAGGCAAACGTAACAAATTCGCCCAGTTTCTCACCTACATATAGCCCACAAAATTCTAACAATAAAACACTCTGGCCTATCAATAACACAGAAATGGAACCAGAGGACATCCAAGTGTGTTATGAATGTTGTGACAATACGGATTACTGTAACAGGGAAATGTGTGATAGATCAGGTGAGATTTCCATCGCCCTTGAACATATCCTTCTTTCATTGACACCCCATCCATTCTTTGATATCGATTTGTCTATCGATGCTAAATATTGTTCATAAGAGAAGGAAGTAAAAACTGATCAAAATAAGTTTAGCTCCATGTCAATTTTTCTCCATAGGCATAATGTTATATTGCATAAGTTTAACTGTTTATTTCGAAAATTTCAGAATTACAACATGCAAGTTAGACAACATCTACAGCATAATTGCACAAAGTTTCAAGTTGAAAATACAGATTGTCTTTCGATATGTGCCTCTTTATCCGAGAATGTCCTGATTTTTGCCAGTTTTACTATAGGAATAATAGGTAGTTTTCGTGACATCTGCTAAAACATGTGTCACTCTATAGAATACTAAATGAAATGACTGAAAATCATGCCATGATAAGAAGAATAATTCAAGCTTAATTGCCGAGAATTGCATGCAACAATGAGTATTCGCTCAAAAGTTATGACAAAACAAAATTGTAAGATTTTGCAGTAAGACTATGGGAAAACTCAGCCGGGGCTTAACTTATTTTGACCAGAATATTTTAGCGTATATATGCTAAAAGGTATCCTCTGTCGACGCATGGAATCTTTAATTAGACAAAGGGACAGCAGATATGGTCTCGTAGCCCACAGACACCTAGTATCCGATTTCATTACCTGGTTTTCAAGGAAACGCAAACTATTAGCGCTACCAACTACATTAAAGACGAATAGCCATTACTAAAAAACACAATGTTAGCATTGTAAATACTATTATGCATATGGTGCTGTAAATTTCCATTTAATATCGGGTATCTCATTGAGATAGCATGTCCTTGGAATGAATACCCCGTTATACCCTACTTTTATAAAGTAAAACTGGGGTATGCAAGGGTATACCTATTTTTTCTTAACTTTACTCTAAAACATAGAATTGGTATTCGTTCGAACTGCTTCCGGAGGCGGTTCTCCTGTATACCCACAATCTATTTTTTTAGCAAAAACACGAAAACTATCAAAACATTTCTACTGAAACGTTTAATCATTACATAACATCTGGAAAACATGTATAATGCATGGACATTATTTGTAATAATCTAATTCTGTTCCCAGTTGCACCACCTTCCAATGGTACATTCTGTCTCAACTGCCCGGATGTTCTGAAACCAACTGACTGCGAGTTCGTGACACAGTGTGGGGATAATGACGTAAGTTTTCCCTTGTTTCATTATTATCATGTACCTATATCCAGTAATAATGTCTTTTGCGTATTCTTTGCGCTTCCGATAAAGCAAAGGTCATACAAATGACGCTCTCTCTGATATCTTGCTCCTACATTTTTCATGACGAAAGTAAACAAATATAAACCACGACAATTATATCCCAAGGTAATAAAACTTTTTTCATGCTCAGCTCAGCCGAGATCAAAATTTATTCTGCTCAGAAATGTTAAAATGCCGCTTGATTTTTTTTAACATTTATCAGCAGGCTAAATTACAGGCTTTGAAGCTCTGAACCTTCAATTTCGATATATTTGGGGTATTTTGCTATTTATGAGCATTACAAATTTTATTCCCAGCTGAGTTGAGCATGAATTTTTTTTAAAACCTCGGGGCCATATCGTCAGAGTTTAAATCCCAGCAGACAGAGTAGCAGAACGTGTCGTACATTATTTTTGATCATTTTTGGTAAATGTTTGATGACAAATTGCAGTTAAAATCATCTTTAACTTCATAATTATATATTTTGCATTTGCACAGTCGAAGTGCAGTTGTTTTCATGTCATGTATAAACTTATTCATTGCAGGTGTGCTATACAGAGAGGATTTTTGTCAATGGTGAGCTACGGTACCGACTGGGATGCATTAACAAAAATGTGGGTCAGGATTACTTTTTGTATTTTATTTCGCTTATTTATTTCTTAATATTGTTCCCCAAAGTTTCGAGAATGAATATGTTTTGTGCAGATTATACAATTTGTCTTCCTTACTGCATGTTCATCATATCGACATTGCTCCAAAAGAAATTCGCATAATTAATCCAAAATATTCAAAACGCGCAACAATAAAATATATGCACAAACCTAGACATATACGTGTGCATATATTCTAGTCGCAAGATAATATCTGCTTTATGTCCCAGTTAGCAAAAATGTCATAAAATGTCACTGGAACAGATAGCTAAACACATCTACCACCTTCCCTTGGGCAACCAATAATCTGTTTTATTCTGTTTCACAGTTCTCATGGTTCAATTGATGGCATTGTCTGAATCGTCTTCAACACGTATTTTCTTTACAAGAATCGATTTTTGTCCATTTTCATGTACTCCCATCAGGATAACATATCCGTGCAATGAATACCCCCTTGAACCACACTTTTATATAGCAAAACTGGGGTATGCAGGGGTATACCTATTTTTCTTATTTTTGCTCCAAAACATAAATTGTGGGTACTCGTTAGAACCGCCTCGCCGAGGCGGTTCTAACGTGTACCCACAATCTATATTTTGAGCAAAAATAAGAAAAATATCAAAATTTTTCATCTGAAAATTTTCAATTTTTAAATTTCAAAAAATCTCTGTATATTGCATGGGCATGTTTTCGTAATGATTTGCATGTACTTCCAGAGTTGCGTCGCCCCTATTCCACAAACGACGGGCAAGAAGAAGAGATTCCTTCTCGAGCCTGATCTACAGTTACAGGACTACTGTGCTAAATGTTGTACCAATGGCCTAGGAAATTGTAATAGAGATCTATGTGATCCCTCAGGGCGGCAACTACCAACGGGTATTAAAATATTTTGTGTCTGTATTCATTTCGCGATTATGTAATATACTTAAGGAATTAAAATACGCAACACACTAAATTTCAACTTTTACGTATGTATTTGACATTTGATAAAATCCTTTTATGAAATGACCTACTGACTGCTTTTTGCACGTGATGAAATGAGAAAACGTCATTTTATTGATAAAATTAACCATAAAACGTCAAAAGCTATGAAAAACGCAAATTGTGACGTTAACGTCGGGGCGAATGGGAAGATGACAAATTCTTTGCATGTGGGTTACGTGACGTCGACTTGATAATGTGCAATAAAGACTAGGATCATTGTATACTTAGGTGCCGTCCCATGTTGCGTTAAATATTGTTAACGGAATGCTGAAGTTAACAATAACGAAAAATGAGTTATTAACGTCATTTAAATTATTCGATTTTGCCTATTTGTACCTAAACGGTATATATCGAACCAACATACGACACGACGTGCTTTTTAATCAACAGTTACGTCCCAGGTACCGTAGAAATGGATCATCGGAGCGTTTCTTTTGACGTTTGTTAAACAGAATATCACGTTATCTAAAGGAGCGAAACGGATTATATGCTTTGAGTTAACACTAGATTTACGCACTGTAATCAATCGTTTGGCAATTGATCATTTTTTAAATCAGAAAATTTGAAAAACATAATGAGAGTCTTTAAAATGCAGGATGTTTGATTTTGACGTTATAATGGACGCTTTAGTGATGTCTGAAGTACAAATGTCATAATGTTTACGAACTGAATAACCATTTTATTGAATATAACGCATGCCGAAGGAAATTTTACTGGCTTTTGACTCATTTTTTTCCGATTGACGTTGGTGACGTTAAACGTCCCATAACATCCCCAAATGTTACCAACTGATCAATGATTACATCTGCAATCACTTTTAGGGGTTTTGGAAACAAAATATTGGTTTTAAATTCAAAGTTGACATTTACTGATCATGGTTACAGGGTGTGCTACTGTAGGTCAGTGTGGTTACGCTTACGCCATTAAGCATACGTAACCGACATTGTGGCTCAACCTGTTGCAATTTGACGTTTAGATATTGTGTTCATATAAGAAGCTCAGTTATACCACAGACTTGTATTACAAAGCATGTTTTTAGTAACCCAAAGTATTTGTTGCGTTTCTTTATTCCTTAAGTATACTAGTCTAACAGAAGCGAATAAAACCACATTTTATGGTATTCACTTCCGCGCCTTATATGATATAGGACGTTGTAACTGGCAATTGCCAATGCATGGTTTTGGCGATATGATATAGGTGGTTTATAGAGGATGATTCCCTAGTCTCGAAATTGAAGGGTCAAAGCGGAGGGTTTGGCATCATTCGCCAGCTTTAAATCGGATCTTAAACACACTAAATGTCCAATTGGCCAATCTGATAAATTTGGAACAGATAATTGTTAAATGTCGGTCCAGTTTTTTAAAATCAATGATTACGTGCATGTACTTAGTTTCAATGCACATGAAATGTTTATTTCTCAAGAAGGTTAAGATGAAGAACAAAATAATTAGTTGACTCTAATTGGGTTACATGTACAATTAAGGGCCACAAGTACATTTGTATTTCCACAACATCGGGACTCCATATAATACACTTACGTATATTTTCATGTTTACAAGAAAAAATATCCTGTGTCTTCTGGTCAACATATTTGCATGATTTCGGTGTTACTTGAAGGTTGTATAAATAAAGCAATTAACGATGGTTATTTGGTGAAGTTTCAACGTTGCATTTTCTATATATAACAGTTTTAAATTTTAGGAAAATTTTGAAAAAAGCCACTTTCCCATTGACGTCAATGGTGACGTTGTCCCAAAATTGTTAAAATAAATATCACATGTTGTTGAAAAATTGATACCTTTGAAACGCATGCACGGAATTGATTGAAAATACCTTGTTGATTGCTTTATTTGTTCACCTTTCAAATGACACCAAAATTATGAAAATATTTTGACCAAGAGAGAAAGGATATTTTTTCTTGTAAACATGAATTTCAAAGTCACGTAAAGTCTATGGAGTTTCTGACGTTGTGGAAATTCTTTTGGTCCTTGACTGTAGTTTTACATCACATGCACTTACCGCACTTTGTGGCAACTCTTATTACTCAAAATAAAGCCTCTTTGTTTAATAACAGGAACCGAGGAGCTGATTCTAGTCACCCCACCGGTCCGAACTGACTACTGTCAAGATCTCACACCGACAAGTTGTAAATTACTGGGTTTACAAAACAACAAATTCTGTCTGAGTCAGAGTGTGAAGAATTACGCATGTAGAGAGTTCTGTGGCACTTGCGGTGAGTGAATATATTGACGAACACAAATGTATACCCACGAAAATAAGTAACGGTCAACTCCTCTATTTATCATAGTTTGTCGCGTATCGCTTTGTAAAATGCCCAAACTTAAACTGACACCCAATATCAACAGACATATTTTTTGTATCATTTGAATGATTGTTTCTGATTAAATTATATTTTGTAAATTACATGTAGTGCGATCTTCCACATGCATTAGTGTAGCCAATGTCGTTAAAATGCGTTTCTGAAACATGGCTCAGTATTCATAGCAAGTATATTGAAGTGAGTTTATGTTAATTTTAGAGTGCTTAAAATAGTCATTTAAAATGGAAGTTACTATAACATTGTGACAATTCTATAGAGTTACAATAGACCACTCTGGACTAGGAATATTTCGAAAGTACGGGTTGGCTGTGAGTGTTTATCGGATATCATGTCGGGCTTGAATTTACATTTAAAATATATATTTTCGTTGCAGTAAATACAGGACATCTTACTCCGGCACCTACCCTGAGCTCAATAGGCAAGTTATGTCATGTGGTATTTCACAAAGGATATCCCATAATTGTCACTGTTTAGACTGAACTCTTAGATCGCAGTACTCAATTTATCTACAGACACAATTGAAAAAAAAAAAAAAAAAAAAAAAAATCATAGAATTCAAAAAAATCATTTTGTGAAAAATAGCTTATCGCGAGAAAAGTTAATAAATAAACATAATTTAAGTTCAACTTGTTCAATTAATGCATGGTATATTTACTATTTGTATGATTCATTTATAACGATTAACGATTTATTAACGATTTATACATCAATCCTTCTTTCTTTCAGTGACAACATCAACTACATCTTCATCATCGAGTTCAAAAGGTAAATATTTAATACATTGAATTTCCATCAGGATAGCATTTTCGGATAATATATACCCCCTTATACCCTTCTTTTATATAGCAAAACTGGGGTATGCAGGGTTACATGTATATTTATTTCTCTTATTTTTGTCCCAAAACAAAGATTGTGGGTAATCGTTAGAACCGCCTTGGCAAATTATGTTTTAGAGACGGAAACTTTGCCATTTTGGGTAATAACCAGATGTCTAACTCAGATTCAGATTGGGTTTAGCACTGCTAAACTTTATCAGTGCAGTTTTAAAAATTAGCAGTGCAGTTGTAAAAAATAGCAGGTCACCAGTAAAATTTGGCAGTGGACTGGTACCGGTGCTTTTGACCCTTCTGGTACACCATACGAGGACCGAAGCCAAACTAAATAACCACTAAGTCCAAACGTATCATAGGACCTAATTTGAAATGGTAATTAGCATTATTGTTAAAGCTGACTTTATGGTACTGAATGTCATTCAGTAAATTAATGTAAAGATACATCAATGCTATATGCGATTTTAAAGTTGTCGGGTCCAAAACGGAATGCAAAATAAATGTATAAAATAAAGAAAAAGACCATTCTGCTCTGTTTTGGTTTGTGAATCATATCAAAGCGTATCACACTTAACATTTTCAGATTGTTTCTTCAAAAGTCAAAAATATAAAGGCCAAACTAGCGTTTCACGGACAAACAAGCAGTGCCAACAATGGTCTACAAAGCTCCAACCGAACGCAGCCATGGCTAGCAACTTCCCCGACAGGTCAATCGCCGACGCTAAAAACTTTTGTCGGGACCCCGACGGTAAAGGTCACCCGTGGTGCTTCGTGTCGGTTCTTGCGGACGATCAAGGATGGGAATTCTGTAATGTTAAATATTGTGCAGGTTAGTGGGTTATTGTTAACCTTAGTATTTTATTAGTACTTGCCGATTGTGCAGGACTGGTGTGTTTCAAAGGGAAATGTTAGCTCCAGTGGAGCCTTGAAAATAGATGGAATGTCCGTGCTTCTAGGCAAATCTAACAACCGACTGACCGATCAACGATTACTGATTTATCGCAGACAAGGTCTGAGCCTGACCAGGGATGTTAGTTTAATTATTCATACTGTTGCACGCATTAAATCCTTAGTTGTCTTATGTGCTTATATCTAAGACAAATTACGCATGTAATTACATCCAATTTTTCGGATTGAAGTCGCATAAAATGGAGGCAACGTCCCGACATGGTCAAAAGAGTAAACAAGAGGACCAATGGTCCTGTAAACGCTCACCTGAGACCTAAGATATATACATGCACCAATAAACTTGTTAGACTAGAATGGTACAATGCATGTACATGTATATAACCCTAGGGCAGGGTCAGAATAACTCCTGGAGTCAATGTCTTTTTTCAAATCATAAAAATTCAGTCCATTTGCCAATTAACTGCAAGTTTTGTCCTTCAAATGACATTTAAACAATTTTCTCCATTCAAATGCATGGGCCATCTAAGTTGACCTTGCCGTGAAATAGGTCAAGGTCATCCGAGTGTCATGATTTATACAAATTTTGTAGACCTCCGTTCCTTAATGCTTCATATCAAGTTTCAAAATCATAGGCCTTCTGGTTCTGAAGAAGATTTTTAAAATTTTTTGCTATTTATAGCCATGGCGGCCATCTTGGTCATGTGACCTTGACCATTTATATAAACTTTCATTTACTTTTCCTAAGGATGCTCCACATAAAGTTTGACTTTGATTGGCTAAGCAGTTTCTGAGAAAAAGCTGTTGGAATATTATGGTCATCTACAAGTATAGAGCTCCGGGGCAGGGGCAGACAACCCCTGGGCCTAAAATATTTTCATAAGCATAAATCTTCTGTCCATTTGTTCATTCCTAGCAAGTTTTCTGCCATTACATGACATTTTCCTATTTTTTCCCATTCAAATGCATGGGCGACCTAAAGTGACCTTGCCGTAAAATAGGTCAAGGTCATCCCAGGGTCATGATTTATATAAACTTTGTAGAGCTCCATTCCCAGATGCTTCATACCAAGCTTCAAAATCATAGGCCTTCTGGTTCTGAAGAAGAAGATTTTTAAACGCTTTTGCTATTTATAGCCATGGCGGCCATCTTGGTCATGTGACCTGGACCATTTATTTAAACTTTTTTTCCCTCTTCCTAAGGATGCTCCACATGACGTTTGGCTTCGATTGGCCATGCGGTTTCAGAGAAGATGGTTCAAAATTATGGAAATATACATGTATATAGCCCCGGGGCAGGGGCAGACAACTCCCAGGAGCCAAATTTTTTCCATAAACATTAATTTTCTGTCTGTTTGCCTATTCCCAGTAAGTTTTACCCATTTAATAGCATTTTACCATTTTTCCCCATTCAAATGCATTGGCGACCTAAATTGACCTTGCCGTAAAATAGGTCAGGGTCATCGCAGGGTCATGATTTATATTGACTTTGTAGAGCTCCTCACCCTAATGCTTCATGCCAAGTTTCAAAATCGTAGGCCTTCTGGTTTTGGAGAAGAAGATTTTTAAAGGTTTTTGTTATTTATAGCCATGGCGGCCATCTTGGTCATGTTACCTAGACCATTTATGTAAATTTTCGTTCCCCTTTCCTAAGGATGCTAAACATGAAGTTTGGCTTTGATTGACCAAGCGGTTTAAGAGGAGATCTTTGAAATTGTGAACGGACGACGGACGACGGACGGACGGACGACGAACGGACGCCGGAGCATGGCCATCCTATAAGCTCACCTTGTGAGCCTACGGCTCAGGTGAGCTAAAAATGAATAAAACAAACATAGACACATATTTATTTGTTTATTCGTTCATTCATTCATCCACTGAATCGCCATATTTCGTCGGCCCATTCACAAACATTCCTTATGATTGATATTTCTATTGCCTATTGTTTGATAGACAGACTGGCTGACTGACTGACTGATTGAATGACTGTTTGATTGATTGATTGGCTGATTGATTGATTGATCGCTGATTGATTGATTGATCGTTGACTGATTGATTGATTGATTGATTCCAGAATGTTATTTCCCCGGTAACTCATTACGATACAATGGTTATGTGGATACAACAGGGCCCAACAAGCACTGTCAACCTTGGAGCAGTTTCAAACTACACCCGGTGCCTTTGCGGTAGGTGTCATTATAGTTTTTTGGTCTGTTAAGTACGAAAATACACCTGTTCAATATACGTACTGCGAACTTAAAGGCTGCGACAAATTTAATCTAGTACCAAAATTTTAGATGGCAGCACATTTGCGCACATTTTGGGAAGAATGTGGTTCATTTGCGCACACAATTTTCCCAAGTAAACATATTCATTTGCGCACACAATTTCTCCAGGTAAATGTTACATTTGCGCACATCAGATTTTCTCAGGTAAATGGTATGTTTGCCCTCGCAAGACTGTAAGCCCTAATTTCCAGTCCAAGCTTTCCATTTTGTTCCAAAACATAGTTTGTGGTTACTCGTTAGAATCGCCTCGGCGAGGCAGTTCTAACGTGTACCCACAATCAATGTTTTGAGCTAACATATTAAAATTAACCATTTTATTCCAATTAAATTTTCAATTTTATGCTGAAAAAAATTATCTGTATATTTCAAGTTTTTGTAAAGATATGATAAAATACCTGCAGCTGGCCAAGGAAGAGGTGCAAAAGATGCGCGCAAAAGTAACACTATAACTGTGAGCAAATGATATACGTTTCTGTGCGCAAATGAAAACTGCGCAAACGTTATTTTTTGAAAAAAAAAAAAAAGTGCGCAAATGTAATAGCACCAAATTTTAACACCGTAGTAATGCTTGCTCAAGGCATGTTTTGTGGGATCACGCCAGAACAGTCTCCGCTTACGAGAACCCAAAATCTATATGTCCGGTTTTTGACTGAGGCGGTTCTGGCATGTACCACCAAGAAAATATGTCCGTGAAATATACCTCCTTAAACCCCACTTTTGTATAGTAAAACTGGGGTTTGTAGGGTTATAGCTATTTTTCTTATAATTGTTCCAAAACATATATAGCGGGTACTTGTTAGAACCGCATCGGCAAGGCGGTTCTAACGTGTACCCACAATCAATGTTTGGAGCAAACATATTTCAATCAACCTATTTTTCATTGAAATTTTCAGTTGTTAATGTTGAAAAATTCTCTGTATATTGCATGAGCAAGTTTTCGTAATGCCAATACTCCATGATGGTAATCCTTGAATAGGAAGACAAATATCGATCTTTCCAAACTTGAGAGAGAAGCGTCTTGTCCTGCCATATGAAATCTTTCTCATGCAATACACAGAGACTTTTTTTAGCAGTAAAAAATGAAAATGTCATGGGGAAAAATAATATTTTCAATATTTTGGGTCAAAACATAGCGAGGCGGTTCTAACGAGTACCCACAATCTATGTTTTGGATTACAAATAAGAAAAATAGGTATACACCCGCATACCCCAGTTTTACTATATAAAAGTGGGGTGTAAGTGGGTATACACTACACAAACATGTTTTCCTGGTGTTTCCGTAATTAAACCCAGGGATTCTCTATTCCGCGCGGCTGATATTGCACTGTCCAGGAGTTACTGTAGAGTCCTCACCGGTCCTGGTTTGATCATGGAATAGTGGCCCGGCTAAAGAAGGCAAATATTGTCTCTTTAAATCTTAATTTAAACGACCATAACTCATCAGAGTACATTTAGCCCATATCTCGAATTACACTTATAGGGATTCTATGTTCCCCGCGGGAGACATCTCGCTGTCCGGGAGCTACTGTAGAGATCCGCTCGGGTCCGGGCATCCGGAGTGTTATCAGAACAATCAACGGACAGACTGCAACATCCCGACATGTACAGGTAAAATGCAGTATGCTTGAAATGTTCTATGTACCAACATTGCGTTGTGAAGGCGCACTAGAATCCACGAATCTGGCTTCTTCTACCCCTGTAATAAGATTACGACACCAAATCCCACGAATTGCCACGAATCGGATTATTTTTGGTTTCGTAGTCAGTTCGTGCATGTCGTAACTTGATCTAAAATGAATCGTACAGTTCGTAGTAGATTACTGTAATTCGTAGTCAAATTCTTCAGTTTTGGTCACGAAGTTTTGATTACATAAAATGACAGTTAATTCGTAGCAAAGTCTTAGTGTATTACTCTGCATAGTAACTGAACCGTATTTGATTCAGTAGCATCGTGACGTATTCTTAACGTTTGTAACTCGATCACTATAAGGCTACCACATCGCCACAAGTCATACGAATACGTACCGATTCAGATGCGATGAAAGTTAGAATAATCTACGAATTCTCAGCAGTATGCGATGCAGCCAAGTGTCTCAGGAATGACTTGCGACTTTACTACAAGTTTGTTTAGAAGCTGGAGATTAATGGAAATTAATATTGACAGAAGTTTATATCATCTCTGCGAGGCAAATCTAACGAGTACCCACAATCTTTGCTTTGGGGCAAAAATAAGAAAAATATATACCCCTTTAAGCCCCAGTTTTACTATACTATATAAAGAAGTGGGGTATGAGTGGGTATTCTTTTCATGGATATGGTTTTCTGATATATACTTTTAATGTTCCTGTTAAGGCCCGCTCAGACCTCAACGTATTAGCCAACGTATGAGCAGCGTTTGATAAAATATCCAGTACGTTGTTGTACGTTGTTATACGCTGTTCATTTTATGTAAAAATCCGGAAAAGGCTCTCTCTGAACGTTTGCAAAGCGTATGCTTAGCGCACGGAACGTATGTCTAACGTATGAGTAGCTAGTTCATAACGTATCCCTAGCGCACCAGGACTTAAAACAGCGTATAACAGCGTACGCACAGCGTTAGCATAACGTTCTTGACTTATAAAGAGCGTATGCACAACGCACGTCTGACGTATTCCAAACGTACGCACAGCGTGCTTCTAACGAATTCGACGTTCAGTAAAAAGTGATAAATAAATAAATAAATAAATAAATAAAAATAAATAAATAAATAAATAAATAAATAAATAAATAAATAAATAAATAAATAAATAAAAGAAAGAAAGGAAAAGAAAAGAAAAAAATACCAAAGGAATCCACACACCTGATTCTTTGGGTGCATTTTGTGGAGATCTTACATGTATCATATCGTTTCTCAGAAGAATCATTTCCTATAACTAGGTTGAAATTAATTTATGGTTCAGTTTTTGCCCGACCTCTTGATTGATCCGACTCATATGAGCTGAAATAATCTTGAAAGGGACGTTGATCTAAATTGGAAAAAAAAAAATATTTTTATTTAAAAAAAAAAAAAAAAATCTTTGACACTTTATATGTCTACAAATTTATAAAAGGTCATTCAATATAAGCCTTGAAGGCATCCAGTTCTAACACAAATATTCTCGACAAGCGATAATATAACAGTGAATACAATTTTAGCCATACACCCAATCGTACAAATTGTTTTTGGTCGAGTATACCATTTTGATGCTTCCGTGTGACTATTTAATCGTGAAAACAGTACCTATTCCTTCCATTTTAATATACTGACATCAACAAAAAAACGCCTCAGTCAACTTTAACACGTCATATTGCCAAGATTAACAACTTTAATTATTTTAACTATTAGTCATATCTTTTGCTGACCTTTTACGCATACATCTGCTTGAAACATGACATGCTGTTGAAGACATACACCCCTCGCTAAATCCCTATTCTGTTCATGAACCGGTCTATCAGGCATCGCTTCTTTCGATTACTGAAAGTCTCCTTTGCAATACCAACACATAAGCCATATAGTGGGATATCCATACGTGGCCATATGTTGTTGACACGCATTTTTTTTAAACCAAATTACGTTCTCAAGCGTTATTGACGTCATAGCTGCTTATGATCGATGCTTTAATGGTAATCGCCGTCAAAATGGTCAAAATGTTTTTAAATGGTATCCTGGAATGGCTATTTGACAAAGAATAGTTTCTTTTGTTACTTCTTTGCTATTCGGCCTGAAACGAGCGACCTTACGGATAACGTGTATTTGACGTCTAGAGAAATACTAGTAAGCGTCAGAATACCATTGCTCCATTCTTGGCTTTTCATTTGAAATAATGCGAATACTTTATGAAAATCAACTCAATGTGTAACGGCATCGTTTCTGAAATGTTTCATCATAAGAATTCGTAAGCATAAGAGACGTCGACGTCAAAATGATTTTGCCACAGAAGCGTCGGCAAAAGAGCTAGGGTAACAAAAATCGATAGATTGAATCTTGAGTCAATGCGAATGATGATCCCGGACTATGGAGTCGCTTCGTACGCCAGAAACCGAGCAGTATCATTTTTCGTTCCGTCTGATTCCATCATTGTGAAAAGACCCTTTGATAATTTCAGTATTTCAACTTCACGTAGTCCAGTGATGTTACGTTTCAAAATTTTGATGTTCACAAGTTTGTAAAACGACTTTGCACGGCTTTCAAGAATTTTCACGTCAAAAATGTCTGTATAATGACGTCAGGGTGCATTTTTTTAAAAAAATGGTGCACCCACGCAAGTTTTGAGAAAAAGGCGCATCTTAATCAAAATCAGATTATGCTATACCATGAGAGAGAGAGAAGGTAAAAACAAGGAAAATGCAAATTTCGTTCATATTCTGTATCATTTGGCCAAGTTATGCAACATTTTCGATGAGGCGTTTTTATTTACGTCAGTATATATAAAATCCCGAAAGCTGACCAATGCGCTACGCGTAAGTTGCGCATACGCTGAGTACGTTCTTCACACGTTTAACATACGCTGTATACGTTCCGAGCAAACGCTGCTCGTACGTAAGTAATACGTTTTGCATACGCTTCTCATTCGCTAAAGAAAAATCCAGGTGAGCTTTGGCGTATGCCAACGTATGCGAGCGTATGAGTTACTTACAGGTAGCGTTCGTGAACTTATGCATAGCGTATTCGTTGCGTACGCCTTACTTATGAGTAACGTATTATCAGTACGTCGGCATACTTTGGGAATTTTGTGCATGCTAAAAAATTCTTGGCGTACAGGGCGTACGACAGCGTATGCCAGCGTATTGTAGCGTACCCGTAACTTATGCAAAACTTATGCCGAACGTGTGCAACCTACACCAACGTATGGACAAAATGTTTCATACGTCGGCATACGTTGGCGCTATACGCTGTGGTTTGAGCACACCTTTATCATTCTTGTGTTAGGAGCTTGCGAGGACGACCCAAACACAAACTGCCAGGCGCTTTCTTCAATCATCTGTAAGGATGAGTACTACAGAACATTGCTGTGTGCAAAGACGTGCAATCACTGCGGTAAGAAATAGAAAATAAATAAGGCTGACTCCGAGCTATATAAGTATAGGTAAAATACTTTGACCCGGTGACGCTTAAACAAAGGTGATGAAGTTTTGAAACACCGTTAAAGGAACATATACTGAACAAAAAAGAAACGCAACAATTATATTTCACTAAATTTTTAGCAAACTTTGATACAATCAGAAATATTTGCATTTTCTTCTTCTGCATTAGATATCAGGCTTCCGAATGCAAGAAACCGATTTTTATTTTGATGCATATTTACGGAGTTATTCAATGCCGACCATGGGCATGCTGAGAGTAGAAAACCACACAGTGCGCATGCGCGAGCATTAAAATAATGGTACGGTTTAAATCCGTTCTAAACCCGCATTCAAAATCACAATGTACCACTCAGCAGACAACTCACACGTTAAAGAAATTAAATGAATAAAATTGAAATTTTCCCCCTTTCAATTAAACATATAGGGATTTTGATGGTTTGAATTACGAGCTTGTGTGTCGTTGAATTTTATTTCTTTTTCTGAAATTTTAATTTGGGAGCAGCTGGCATTGTTTCTTGGTGATTTGGAGTTTCAAAAGTGTGCGCATGCGCAGAGCAGATCTGTCACAATTTGCATTATCTAAGACGACACAAATTTCTCATTCAATTTTTATCGAAATGAAAACCAGTTTTTTGCATGATATACCCTAAATTTCCATGAATGGGAATCATACAGCATCAACGTTTTACCCTTAAACTCGAAAATCCTCGGTGGCCTATTGTTGCGTTTCTTTTTTTTTTCAGTATATATTTTTTACAAATTTTGTCCAGCGTCAGGTGAAGCACGGGACTGTATAGAATATTGCATGTAATTTGGAACTTTCTCACGTCAAAGTCAACATTTTTGTCGATTTTATATGGGCTGGTTTGAAAACTCAAAACTGTGTTAACCAGTTATGCACGTATGAGGCAAAGTATCTAGCTGAAGGATAAAAATGCATGTCTTATTCTAACCAGTACGTTTATGTTTTTAACACACTTTTATTCTCTTCTTTTAGGGTTTGGTCTTTTGTCTCCAGTTTATAAGGAACCTCCAAAAGGTAACCGTGTAAGAAAAATGGCTCTATTTCTAAATCGTTTTACAATGTGTTCAATATGAAAAAAAAAATCGTTTGTGTATTTCCATTGCCATGTGTTCATTATGTAATTCATCTTCTTCGTATTTCCGTCGTCACGTTTTTTTTTTTTTTTTTTTTTTTGTAACAGTCTTTTTCGTGTATTTCCATTGCAAACGTTCCATATGCAAAAGCCATTTAAGATTTTGTGTATTTACATTGCAATGTTTTTGTTACGCATTAGCATGTTTGTGTATTTTCATTTCCATGTGTTCATTATGTCAATGTCTGTTTGTGTATTTCCTTTGCCACTGGTTCATTATACAATTTTTTTTTGTGCATTGCCAGTATTTATTAGGTAAAATCTGTTTGTGTATACAACATGTGTACCTTTATTTCCATTGCAATGTGTTTGTTTAGTCTGTGTACTTCCAAGTTGTTATTCGATAACAGTCTATTTGTGTACTTTTTATTCCTTTTCCATGGTTTTCTTCTGTAAATGTTTGTCTGTTTCTGTTGCCATGTGAGCATTGTTTAAAACTACGTTAAAACTGTGTATAGCTGCAATGTGTACATTTTGTAAAAGTCAGATTCTGAGTAGTTTCCATTGCCGTGTGGTCATTTTGTTAAACTCAATGCCAGCATTACCTTCATTTCATTTATAAGCATTTCATTTATAAATGGTTTCTACCATTTGGTTGACTATAAACTAATGTCATTTAATTATGAGGAAAGAAAATGATGATAAGAGTATCAAATGCAAAAACATGAATTATATATAATTCATATAACATAGCGATATGACCTATTTTTTCAAAAGTCTCACCCGATATTAACAAGTACTGTTTTCACGGAAACTCTGCTTAGCCACTTTGTCATGGAGCTTACATAAGGAAAACATTTCCGTGAAATGTATACCCCCTCATAGCCAACTTTTATATGTTAAAGGTAGGTTTTAAGAGGTATACATATTTTTCTAATCTTTGGTCCAAAACATAGATGGGGAGTACTCCTTAGAACCGCCTCGTTGAGGCGGTTCTAACATGTACCCACAATGAATGTTTTGGTTCAAAATAAGTTCAATAAGTATGTCCTTGTTAACCCATTTTTACTTTATTAGAGTGTTGGTATGAGGGGGTATACATGTCACAGACATGTTTTCCTGATGATAATAGAAAAATATAACATGAACGATCATGTTATTTTAAGGCGGCTTCATAGATGTATTATCATAAA
Source organism: Rugalucina vietnamica (assembly GCA_964017185.1). Lineage (NCBI taxonomy): Eukaryota > Metazoa > Mollusca > Bivalvia > Lucinida > Lucinidae > Rugalucina > Rugalucina vietnamica. Next base: position 7,704,552 of record OZ024885.1, read on the forward strand.
GTGGCTCTTTTATACGAGAGTATGATAACAATATTGGTTAATTTGTTGGCTGATCTGGTATATGACATCCATAGGAAACAAGTTTTTTATTGGTATATTGATTCGTTTTCCAATGATATTTTCATTTTTTTACGATTAAACAAAAAATTGGTAAAATACACAAGTAAGTTTTCGTAATGTATCAATCATTATGCAATAAGCAGATCTTTTTAAAGTTGTATAAAATGAAAAATTTCAGTAGATTGTTTTGATTTTTTTTTATTTTTGCCCAAGACATAGATTGTCTTGGGCAAAAATTGTCTCCTACGTTATCCTCTATAAATGTAGAGATTATTATTATTATTGTGTGTACACACTAGAACCACCTCACCGAGGCGGTTCTAACGAGTACCCACAATCTATGTGTTGGAGCAAAAATAAGAAAAATGGGTATACCCCTGCTTACCCAAGTTTTTCTATATTAAAGTGGGGTATAAGGGTGTATACCTTTCACGGACATGTTTTACTGATGGTTCTGCAATTATAGTAACTAGTTATTTTTCATACAGATATATGCTCTGACAACCCAGATGCAAATTGTGCTACCCTGAAACTACTGATCTGTACCGATCCTGAAAGTGCGAGGAAATTCTGTCCAAGAACTTGTAATGCTTGTGGTAGGTTTGTGTTATGTTTGTAATTCTACATGAATAGAACAGCGTTTTTTCTTAAACCATTACGAAAACATGCCCATGCAATCTACATAGATTTTTAAAGTTGTAAAAATGAAAATTTTCAAAAGAAAAAGATTGATATCTTTCTTATTTTTGCTCAAAACATAGATTGTGGGTGCACGTTAGAACCGCCTCGCCAAGGCGGTTCTAACGAGTACCCACAATCTATGTTTTGGAGCAAAAATAAGAAAAATAGGTATACCCCTGCAAACCCCAGTTTTGTTATATAAAATGGGGTTTGAGGGGGTACACTTTTGAAGGACATGTTTTCCTGATGATAGAGCCAAAATGGATTAGTCACATGATCTACAATTATGAGATAGAGCGAAGCAGAAGCTGAACACAAGATTCAGTTTATTTTCTTTTACAAAATTGAGAGTGGTCGGTAAAATTGATTCAAAATTCCTTTCTTAGCTATGCTGCGTGTGATTAATTCATTGTTGGTCGTTTTCAGGCTATATGTCAAAATGTTTGATGTTCCGCAGCGCATGTTAATCTGTGCACATTAAGGTTTTTTTAAATTGAATAATTGAGAAATACCTAATTCTCTCTACTGAAATGCCGTTTATACGATTGCTAAGTTTGAGTGCATTGTATTTTTAGCAAATTGGACTTTCCCTATACAGAGTGACGTCCCAATACACGATGTACAAACACTTGAGGTCGTTAGTGCAAGAACGTGGCTTAGTCCAATTTTGGACATTTTTGAGATCGCCATGGTCATTTTAGGTACATGTACAACACCTGAATTTTGCAAACTATGGAAGGTTGGGGCGACATGCTAATTGCTCTTTGCTAAATGCCATTTGCTAAATGCTTGTTGTCCTTTGGTAAATGCGAATTGCCAATTGCCACATCCTTAGTGAACATTTTGTGGTCAATGCCGTTTTTGTTTAGTTAACGCCAACTAAGAGGGGATGAAAGGGAAAAAATAAAGACCACATTGATGACTTTATCTGCATTAAAAATGCTACTTGCAAAATGCTTTTTGCTTAATGCTATTTGCTAGATGCTAAAGGCCAATTGCTAAATGCTGATTTCCCTTCAAAGCTAGCTAATTTATCAAACTGGTTTTGAGACGGCTACTAAAAATACCCTGTTGACTGTGTTCATTGCGTAATTAAAAAGTATAAACACACAATACGCATGAAAAGTTTATTCTTAAACGTACTGGTACGAAAATTCGATTAGTGCAAGAACGTGGCTAAAACCTATTGCTCTTATCCGCGTTCTTGCTTGAATAAAACATTCGATTTTACTCAGCACAATTTGCAGAAATCCGTGGCATTTTGTGTTAAAAAGCGAATCGGTGGCAATGATCAAAAATCAAATCTAGGATCGAACAAAAATATAATTATTGTTCGAATGATAAATTTTATTATTGTGACTCAGTGACGTTCTTTTACTAACACGTCCCTTTATATACGTATATGGGTGACCCTTTTTATTATTTTTATTGCCCCCCCACACACACAGAAAGACATCAAAACACGTATGCATGCGCATAATGTTTTTAAATTATGTTACGGTGTTTCAACGTTACATTTGCAAGTAATATAATAAAGGATTGAATTTTCATTGATTGTTTTTTGTTTTCGTTTGTTTGAAACGTGTTGCGTTTGTTTGAAACGTGTTGGCTCCTACATGTACCGTTGTGAATGTAGGTACTCTGTTATGTCTTCCTTAAAGAAGGCCACTTAGTTACCCGAGTGTGAAAACGTGCAAAAGGAGCAAAAAGCACAAAAAAAAAAAAAAAAAAAAAACGCCAAGTATCGCCTTGGAATATAATATTACTGGGGGTGGGGCTTAACCGGTTTTTCGGATATTCAACATAAATGCTATCATAAGCGTGATAATACGCTGAAATCGTTCGTAATAAAAATTGCTGAACACAAGCTTCTGTTTAATGTCTTTACAAAATTGAGACTGGTCAGTAAAAGTGGTTTAAGCAGCAAGCAACGTGTCTGCAATGTACATTTTTGCTTCTAGGTTTTCTGAATTTGTCGACACCACCATCGACAGCAACATTGCCACAGGGGACCACCAAACCAGTTTTAGGGACTTCAACTATAAAACCAACACAGCAGGTCACACCGCCTTTTCCAGGTAAAGATTCAGTCAAATCCGTATGGACGTGAATACGAGGTCGGAATTAAGAGATATATCCTAGCCTGATTGTGCCTTGTTACGTTTCCAGACACCTCAAACATCGCATAATTTACTGGTAAATACTGCAAGACGCAGCAATCAATCTAGGGCTATTCCTATTGCGCTGAGAAATGTAATCAAACAAAACATATGAAAAATTGTATCTATCCTAATGCCCCTAAAATGCTTATTGACTCTCCAAAATGACAGTAATGAGCAAGTTAATTGGTCAGTATTTTTTTTTCAGTTTGGTCAAGTTGGGGGCGTTGGCAGTGTATGGAAGTGAAAGGCGCATGCGTAATGTTGCGGTATAGGACATGTTCGACTGGGAATACAAAGGATTGTCCTGGGAAAAATTATAACATAAACCCTTGTGATAAAACACTTTGTCCAGGTATGTATATATTTCATCAAGTTCCATTTGACCCTAGACGGATGAAAATGTATCACTTGTCCTACGAAACCGCTCAACACAATCTGTTTTACATCTGTACATATTGATCTTGTAAACCTCTTGTGGTTAGTAGGACGGATATTTATCTAAGTAATTCCAGCTGCGCTTCAAGTTTTCGGTATGTTTACAATGTCATGATTTACACTATGATTTTGACATGATAGAACAGTAAAACACGTCAGGCGAGTTCATGAAGAAGCGATATGAAATTATCTAGACCTGTCCTTGCTACTAATTAGCCTGGTTCATCCGCTCGTTGATCTGTCAAAGATCACACCAAATCTATCAAACAAAAATCGAAAAATACGTTTGCGGAATCTCTGATTTTCAGCTTTCTTCACTCAAACAACAACACAGTCTACGACCACGGTAAAAGTGACACAGTCTACGACTACACTTCCGGTAACACAGTCTACTACGTCACTTCCGACAACCACTGAGGGTAAGTTTTGTTGAAACATTGAAAAACAAAAACTATTGCTCTCCAGTGATAATCTAAAATGGACGCTAAAGAATGGTGCGATACATTTTAATAAATGTACTAACATTCAAATGTAATTCAGTAAAACAGAATTATTATTTTCACAATATTGTTTATCTGGTAAATAGACATAGAGATCTTACGTATTTTTTATAAAATCTAATACAGATTGTTTCTTAAGCCAGAATTATTGATCAATATGTGTTTGATTATTTGACGATTATCGATTTTTTCTTTCAGCTAATTGTTTCGACGCAAAAGGCTGTTCCAACCCGGACCTAAGTTCGATAGTATGTGATGACAGAGACCTCGCTATACACATTTGTCCCAAGAAATGTAATCTTTGCGGTAGGTGTCATCAAGGATTGATCTTGACTGATTGATTGAGATGCAATGCAAAATTACTATACAAAATTTATTTTGGCCATTAAAGCTTCACTGATATTAAAAAATTATGCAGGTACAAACTAAAATCAAGATTTTCTCATGACAGTAACTTTCCCATCCTTCTCTACACACAAAATCTGCAAAAATCTAAGTCAAGGTTCTTGAATTATGCGAGTAACGGCCATATAATCACCGTGAATGCTGTACATGCGATGGTCGAAACGCGGCAGCACTAGGAAGAACATTAAATGGCGTAGTTTCCCAAAAAGATCAATGCCAAGTTGCACCGGGACGTAATTGCACTCCCCCGTATATTCAAAAGCTATTCTGTCAGGATTTATTAACGTTGGAGTAAATCTAGTACTGCTTAAATGCGTCTTACCAATAGCATGATTCTGAAGCAACGTTGTAACACACTGTAGTCTCATTTTCAAATTAACGATCTATATTTCAGACAAAAGCCGCGATGCATCCGAATTAAACTGTACCTCCCCGTCTATACAGAAATTATTCTACCCTGATTAATCAAAACCGGAGTAGATTTGATATTAACTGACTGTATTTCAGACCAATGCCGTGATGCACCTGGACTAAACTGTACCTCCCCGTCTATACAGAAGTTATTTTGCCCGGACAAGACAATGTCTGTACAGTATTGTCAGCAAACATGTAACAAATGCAGTAAGTTGGCTCAATATTTCCTGGCATCATGTAATATATTTTAAAGGTTTTTTGCCAAAAAAATCCAATTTTCATACGCGAAAATCTCAGCAACTGGGTTGGAAAGTAAACCCGTACTTAGAATATTACGAACCTTTTAAAATGTTTAAACAAATCTAATGCTCTATGCATGTGGTATTTCTGCCGATATACCACATTCTGACATGTTGAGATATATAGGAAACATGTTCGTGTTTGTTTGGTCCATTTTAAATCAATCATTGATCAGTCATACTGGAGTGCTTTTTAATCAGTATCATGACATATCAAATATTGCTAAAGGACAAAACACTTCAGTCTTGTATTGCCTTCCACTGACACACGTCCCGGAGTCTGAAGCTCGACTACAGAGCAAAATATATAGTTAACATCAAAGCGTTTTGAACCAGGGGGAAACCAAGGCAACGACATTGCCATTATGTTACTGCTATATTAGCAGAACTGAGTATAAATTCAAGTAAGAACGGCGGGTGATTATTGCTCACTTCCAGCTCTTTATTATTTTTTTTTTCTAAACAGATGAGAAGCCGATCCCTATAACTAGAAACAAGTGTGGCGACCCTGTTGCCAATGAGTTTATATGTTCGTTCCTGGACCAAGAGATCTGCCTGTGCAGTGACGACGATTTGCGGCCATTCCTTTGTCAGAATTATTGTGATGGTAGATGTGGTACTAAAGCGCCATCACCGGCAACTTGTACCTTAGTGAGTATACTATGATTTACGGTCATTCCTTTGCCAGAATTATTGTGATGGTAGATGTGGTACTAAAGCGCCATCACCACCAAGTTGTACCTTAGTGAGTATACTATGATTTACGGAACTATTGTGAAGGAAGACGGGGTACTAAAGTGTCATCACCGACAACTTGTACCTTAGTGAGTATACTATGATTTACGGCCATTCCTTTGCCAGAATTATTGTGATGGTAGATGTGGTACTAAAGCACCATCACCGACAACTTGTACCTTAGTGAGTATACTATGATTTACGGCCATTCCTTTGTCAGAATAAATGTGGCTGGAGATGTGGGCCTAAGGTACCATCACCGACAACTTGTACCTTGGTGAGTATACGATGATTTACGGCCAGTCCTTTGCCAGAATAAATGTGTCGGGCGATGTGGGCCTAAGGCACCATCACCGGCAACTTGTACCTTGATGAGTATATTATGTAGTTCTATTGTTGTCAATGGAAAAATACTTAGAAAAGTAAGATAGGAAGACATAAAGATAGTACAATTAAATAAAAATACCAACCAAGACACAAAGCGGAAAAGAAAGCACAACCCAAAGCATCACATTCATATTACAACAACGCATGAATAGCAAGAGGGCCAGCTCTCTTCCAAAAACTGTGTATTCTTAGCGATACAATCATGAGATCAATACGTATTGTTTTGATAGTACAGTCCGACAGCATGGTCGGCATAGCTTGTACCACTGTATGTCAATGGTATTTGTTAATGACTCTTTATATTTATGATTTCCAGACCAAATAATGGTACATTATCCGTTGCAAAGTCGGTGTAAATAGATCCTATTGATTAACTGTGGTATTTTGTTGAATTTGAAATAAAATAACAGTTTTGTATTAGCGTCTGAATTTACTGCTCTATTCCACTGTTTTACATCATTAGCCGCACACCGCTTTACGGCGAGAGCGCATATATACTTGAACATGACTGGAATCTTGTTAATCGACCATCGACTTCCGATTGGGCCACACTAAATACCATATGCCGGCTCGGGTATGAAAGCTCACGTTGAACCGAGCTGCCAGAGTCTTTTCGGTCTGTGGTTATCGCCGTAGGTTTATACGTGGTTCATACAGTGCAAATAGTGCTGAGAGATCGCAAGCGTTTTAAAAACGCTTACATTTGTCCTTTAGAAACTTCAGAATCTTTCCAGATCGCAGTTTTAGTTCCGCTAAAATGCCGTCACGAATGAGGGTCAGTAGGGCTAAAGAATGAGGGGTCAGGGATCAAAAGACATTGCAATGATATGGGGCACTATAGAGAGCTTAGTAGCGTGTATAACTCATAACAAAGCAGTCCTATAATCAACACTCATGGTCGGCACATTTCGTTCGTAAAGGTTTTGCCATGAAAATTATTGCTATGGCCATTCTTCCGCTTCACTTATTCAAAAAGAACGTTTGTCAGACCGCAGTGAAAGAATTGTTCACTTAGTACTGATAACCTACCTGTTGGAGGCTTGTCCAGGAACAGCATGATTTAGATAACTGACCATCCCTATATGACATTAGCTGCTGACTGTGGACGTATATGACTCAAACAAATCATCAAATCCTAACCCACTGTAACCTACTGTGTCTTTAGAAACCTCTGTGTACTATGTCACTCACCTTGTAACTCAGATTCTATCCCGGGTACTCCAGTCTGCCAGATAAGACTATAATCCGAGAAGTCCATATGACCGTTGGTGTTGGTGGGACGTTAAACCCCTTAATCAACCAACCAACTATTGTGTCTTTGAGTATGAGCATAGTAGGGAGACATAACTCTTTAAAGCAAGCATACGTACGTATTTTCTACTTGTAGTTTTATACTGCTTGAATTTAGAAATGCACATTTTACCACATATCACTTCTACATGTAGTTCTTTGAATGATATTAACTGAATGACACCTCTCTTTTTTGCCACCCGTCTTTTCGAAAAAAAGCGGAGGAACATAGTGTTTGGCTTTCCGTCATTCCGTCCTTCCGTCTGTACCTTGTGTGCGCAAACTCCTACAGTTTTATTACGATTTGTTTGAAACTTTACATATGTCTTGACACTGCTCTGAAGATGTGCATGTGATTTGAATATAATCCTCAGATTAATTTTGACACTTTTTTTATGTATTTGAACTTGATTTTTTTTTTTTTTATTTTTTTTTTTAAATTTTTTAGGTATTTTACAATGAAAGTTTTATTTTGATTCTTTTAAAACTTAATCTATGTCTGGACCATGCTTTGAAGATATGCATGTGGTCTGGATATACGTGTAATCCTCAGATTATTCTGACACTTTGTTAGCAATTTGAACTTAGTAGATTTTCGGGCATTTTACAATGAAAATGAATGGACAGTGGGGGTACCTTGAGTGCGCAACTCCTACAGTTTTATTTGGATTCTTTTGAAACTTTACAGATGTGTTAAGTATGCTTTGAAGATGTGCATGTGTGGTTTGACTCAGATTAATTTTGACACTTTTTCCGCGATTTGAACTTATTCGTTTTAGGGCATTCACACTAAGTATGTGCATGCGGTTTGGATATACATATTCTCAGATTATATTTGTATAACTCTGTTAAAGCGGGGGACATAAATTCTCTGAATTTGCTTGTTGATTCATGCAATGCAAAAACAAAAAATAGAATGCACTCAGACGAAATTTATAGTGAGCTGGGAAAAAAGTTGCGCTGATTTAGATTTCTGCATAATCGTGGAAAACACAAGAAGAAAATGTTAGGGTATTAACAGATAACAGATAAAGGTACCCAATGATACACCCAAAATTACGAAAACTTGCCCATGCAATATACAGCGATTTTTAAAGTTGTAAAAAATGAAAAATTTCAGTTGAAATTTTTTGATATTATGTCCCCCCTCCGAAGGGGTGGGGGACATATTGTTTTTGGTGTGGATCCCGTCGGCGTCGGCGTCGTCGGCGTCGGCGTCGGCGTAGCTTTTTGTCTGCACTATATCTCCTGAACCACTGGATGGATTTAGACCAAACTGGCACAGAAACTTCATTGGGGCAGCCGAATGGAGTGATTAGATTTCGGTGACCTTGACCTAATTTTGAAGGTCACAAAGGTCAATTAACTGTTTGAAAATCCAGGTGTCTTCATTCGTTTCCGCTCTCTAACTTGAGTAGTTTTTGACCGATTTTCTTCAAACTTTGCATATGAGTTGATACCGACAAAGAGTGGTTTGGGATTGTAGATGGATAAATTTCGTCAAATGACCTTAGAGTTATGGCCCTTGATTGAGGTTAAAAATTGCATTTTGTTCGTTTCCGCTCTCTAACTTGAGTACTTTTTGACCGATTTTCTTCAAACTTAGCATATGAGTTGATACCGGCAAGGAGTGGTTTGGGATTGTAGATGGGTAAATTTCGTCAAATGACCTTAGAGTTATGGCCCTTGATTGATGTTAAAAATTGCATTTTTTTCGTTTCCGCTCTCTAACTCGAGTAGTTTTTGACCGATTTTCTTCAAACTTTGCATATGAGTTGATACCGACAAGGAGTGGTTTGGGATTGTAGATGGGTAAATTTCGTCGAACGACTTTAGAGTTATGGCCCTTGATTGATGTTAAAAATTGCATTTTGTTCGTTTCCGCTCTCTAACTTGAGTACTTTTTGACCGATTTTCTTCAAACTTTGCATATGAGTGGATACTGGCAAGGAGTGGTTTGGGATTGTAGATGGGTAAATTTCGTCAAATGACCTTAGAGTTATGGCCCTTGATTGAGGTTAAAAATTGCATTTTGTTCGTTTCCGCTCTCTAACTTGAGTAGTTTTTGACCGATTTTCTTCAAACTTTGCATATGAGTTGATACTGGCAAGGAGTGGTTTGGGATTGTAGATGGGTAAATTTCGTCAAATGACCTTAGAGTTATGGCCCTTGATTGAGGTTAAAAATTGCATTTTGTTCGTTTCCGCTCTCTAACTTGAGTAGTTTTTTAACCGATTTTCTTCAAACTTTGCATATTAGTTAATACCGGCAAGGATTGGTTTGGGATTATAGATGGGTAAATTTCCTGAAACTTCAAACTTTATAAATATGGAAAGCTGAAACATGTGATATTTTAAAATTTCTGTCGGTATATATTTGTTTTAATTTAAAATGTCTGTTGGTATATATTTTCAAAATTAAAAGTGGGTTGGAGCAGAGAGGGGGGACATATGTTTTCCTCTGAAAACTCTTTCTAGTTTTTCTTATTTTTGCTCAAAACATAGATTGTGGGTACACGTCAGAACCGCCTCGCCGTGTTGTTCTCTCAGATCTGATATTCCTTCATGTGTTGCGAGAAAAAAAAACAAAAACAAAAAACGGAGAGTGAAAAACGGGGAAACTCTTGTTTGTGATGACCAGTTTTGGCTTCACATGATTTTTGTGACTTTTGAAATTATAGGTTGTCTAGTATACAAACGAATACTTGAAAAATGAGGCAACCATTTTCGATAAATTTTACATCAGTGTTTGTGTCATTGACTTATAAAACAATGGCAAAAAATCAAGAAAATTGCTTTGTCCGTTTTTGAAATGTTGAAAATTCTTTATCGGTTGCGTTGGAAGTGTTGTTAAGTATATTTTGTCGACTTTTGCTTGGATTGATGTGGCTACATGTACGTAAGAACCCATGATAAACAAAGAAACAGTCTCAGCATGGGGCACTTCCACAAACACGGCCGGGAAACAGCAAGGCGCTTAGTAGAAGTAATTTGAGAAGGGGTCAGGTGTAAAAAATATATTGCAAATGGATTCGTTTCTTCTAAAGTTTATGATAAACGTGATGACTTTGATTTTGATATGGTACACTTTCCGTATTTGGATGGTGACGTTCCTCGCCGTGCTTCTTATGACGTATACATTTCACAACTGAGTCTGCAATCATGTTGCGGACTTCAATGCACGAAATAAATGTTTAACAGCCAAACTTCTTTAGCAGGCCTATCGGTATCATAAACTTCGAAAAAACTTTTCTAAATTGTATCGCAGACACTATGAACTGATTTCCAAATTTAATGTTGGGCTAAAGACCCTTTTACGCGAGGGCCTTTCGGAACCAGAATTTTATGGTGACTTGGTTTACAAATTTAAGAAACTTATTGGAAGGAACGATTTTTCTTTTCAATTCAGAAAAATCATTACGCGTTACAGACGTATAGGATATAACTTAAATGTTATGCGACAGTCTGCATGCTTAGTTTTTAACTCAATCACGGTTGATAACTATGCTGCCTTCTTTAATTGCACACCGGTGGGTCGGGCGTCAGACTCTATGATAGCCCCGACATAAAGCTATTCATTTTAAGTGGTTGGGGCCGGAGCTTCTTGTCTGTTGCTTGGTCCACCGGGGTTCAACTGGTGGTTTTCTTTTGCTCCGAAGTTAGTAAGTTATTGGACGCCCAGGGATCTCCATCGTCGGACAGCTTACTCATTTTGTGAGTCCTCGTTTTTTATTCATCATGGAATTTATCATGATTTATTTGTTTGTCCATGATGATTAATTGACTAGTTAGAGATTCAAAACGAGGACCGAACAACTAACTAAATGTTATGAACCACTGCAGAAGCTGAGATCCTGTAAAACCGGCTTAAGCCCACCAGTAATTTTATATTACTGATCGTTCCAAGGCGATACTTCTGTGGAGGTTCTTATTGCTTTATGTATTGGTGTTTAAAAAAGTTTTTTTGCTGTTGGGGCCTTATGTATGTTATCATATTTTAGTTACGTTTAGGTAACTGAGTAGCCACCTATTGGGAAAAAGCTGCTCATTCGGCTTACGACATGTTTTCATAGTCTTAGTACCTTATTGTTAGTTTGTTTTTCCCGCCTCGGTTTTTGGAGTGGGAATCTTTTTCTGATTGCGCCTTTTCCTGATCGTTGCCTACTTGTACCTTTTTTATGTTTGAAATTGGTCCCTTTATTTAAAAAAGCTTTAGACAATTTTGAAATAGATATTTAACGTTGTAGTTTTGGCTAGTGACAGTTAACTGCAAAGAGCAAATCCATTTTTAAAATGAAAGGAGATCATTTGTCTATATGACATGTACATAATTTTATAATTGAATTTCCCTGCTCTTAATTAGTTGTAATTTTAAGCTCATTTTTTTCAGCTACAGTGTTTCAATCATTTTCATGCATTTTAATGCATGTACTTTCACTCACTTAACTATTACCTCTGATCAAATATGCTTTACAGAGTAACATTGCAAGTTTATTGATCGAAAATGCATCGTTATCAAACATCTGTTTCCTGTATCACTTGAGCGACCGAAAAAAAAATTCTATCGATCAAAAATGAGCTGATCACTCGGCTTACTATATGTTTTCCTTGTATAAGTACCTAAGTGTCCTTTTAGTTTTTACCCACCTCTCGGTTTATGGAGTGGGAGTTTTTGTTTTTTTTTTCTGATTGCACCATTTCCTGATCATTGCCTTCTTGTACCTTTTTACATACATGTAATAGCAGATGTGCCTACCTACAATATATTCCTTTTGATTTCGATGTCAGTCTGTCACTGTGTGACGTATGCAACATTTATTTTACTAAAACATTTTAAATGCATGTTCGTAGCTGACGTATCTTTTTCTGTAGTGAGTTATATGATCTCTGAAGTCAGACCATTGTGTTCATCCTAAAGAATATCGGTTAACCTGTCTCACACTGCAAAGTTTGTTTTCATATTTGATATCTAATATATATTAAGTTTTGTAGATGTTTACTGTTGCCACTTTCCAACAGACTTTCTTCTGTTATGTGTATTATAAATCAGAATAATTCATAAACAAGACTTGCTAGAAATGTGGTAACAAGGAATCAACACGCCTTGTATAACATGCTACCATAATGCAAAAAGTAGCATTCTAAAATAATGGCAATAGTAACGTTTATTATATGGCAAGTGATGAAATATAGAGAAATATATATTAAATATAACCAATATTTGAAAAAGTTATATTTTCACATGTGAAAATATAAAAAAGTTATATTTTCACATGTGAAAATATAAGATTTGGGAATACGCAAATTACGATTCCACCGTTTCATTTCTAATTTATACATAACTAAATTTTATAATCTATGCTATTGTTGACGCAATGAACGTTCACACACAATAGCGACGTAATGACGTGACGTAATGACGTCATTTAAGATTTTGACGTCATATGCTTTAGCGCGCAACGTTACAATGACTACATGCAATATAATAACAAGAAAATTCTATTTTTTGTCGTGAATATGACTTTTATTTCATCTCGTGAAGTGAAAAATTATATATATTGTTCGTGCCTTCGGCACTCATGAAATATAAAAATTTTTCACTTCACTCAATGAAATAAAACTCATATTCACTCCAAAAACTTGAATATCCTCTATTTATTATACCAAATATTTTTCTTTGAATATTTTATTTATATGTTATTCAATTAATGAGTCATGTAAACTTAGAAGATTTTCGTGTAAAAATAAAAAGCATGGCAAATATAGAATAGAGTAGAATAGAATTATAGTCTTTATTTCCACGAGGGGCCCAATCACAGGGCATACAACACAGCATTTACAAAGATATATACAAGTAATGCATACAATCAAGACCACACGCCTACCATATATTAAAAACAATAAGGTAGTTTTATGGATAATCCTTTTCTATTCCATCCTATTTCTAGAAGTAGAGCCTCGCAGCAGGTATGAACTTCTGAGTAGACAAAGAAAAAAATCTTTAAATACACTATCTTTATAGCATTCAGTAGGCGTGTCTTCTTAATGAATTTTCACATGCAAAGTATACAATTATGTCAGCAGAACACAAGTGCCACAATCTATAAAATTTGTAACATATGTACTGTACATAGTGTTGAATTTCAACATTTTTTGTACATGTAATCTTATCAATCTTCTCTTCTGCATCATCCACGAACACAAATTTGTTTTTTGTTCAACCACTTCATGTTCTCATCATGCTGATCATCTGCCACATCGGCACTCTGGTACATAATCTCAACCAGCCGCGCACATACGATAAAGTTTCGCATTGTTCTTAGCTTCTATTCAATATCTTGAATATTTGCGCAGCTCTGTGCTATTTTCATGAGCATGCTTCCATATCACAGATCTGGCAATTTCTTGTAGCACAAAACTATCCATTTTTGTTTACATTTACCGATATCTCCGTCAAAGATATACTGCGTGTATAGGTTAAACTGTAAATAAACACATAATTGTTTGCGACAGAATACCGTGGCTGGCATATACCACTTGTATATTAACGTTTTTAATGTGTATTTCTAAAGCTGATCGACAATAACGATGGTTTGAATCGTTTCATTAAGTTAAGTCATGTTCACTTCATGACAACATAGACTTAATGTATAAATGACAAAATAGGAATTCCTAAAATTGGTAATAATTCACAGAAAAGTAAATAAAGAAACAAAACCTAGACTGTTCAGTTTTAAACCGAAGATGCTGACTGTAAAAAAAAATACAAATAGGCAATGATCAGGAAATGGCGCAATCAGAAAGAAATTCCCACTCCATAAACCGAGGGATGGGAAAAAACTAAAATGACACTTAAGTACTTATACCATGAAAACATGTCGTAAGCTGAGTGAGCAGCTATTCCCCAATAGGCGGCCACTCAGTTACCCGAACTGAACTAAAAATATGAAAACGCACATAAGGCTCAAACAGCACAAAAATTCGACTCCAAAACACAAAACAATTAATACCACAACAGAAGTATCGCCTTGGAACGATCAGTAATATAAAATTACTGGGGGGCTTAAACCGGTTAATTTAAACTTAATTCAAATTCGGCGGCCCCCGTGGCCGAGTGGTTAAGGTCGCTGACTTCAGTGCTCTTGATCATTCGATCATCTCACCGATGTGGGTTCGCGCCTCGCACGGGGCACGAATTCATATGTGAGACAAGCCATGTTCTGCTTGCGGGTGTGTCAGGTGGTTTTTCTCCGGGTACTCCGGTTTTCGCCCCACCTACCGAATGATTCGTCTCAATATGAGTGAAGAAGCTTGAAAGGGACGTTAAACTGAATAAAAAAAACAAAAAAAAAATAATTCAAATTCTATGAATCACTAGCGCAATATGTTTTTTTTTTCTTAAATAATTTTATATGGGATTCAAATTCGATTTGCATTGTGGAGTCCATTCACTGTAATGGTCTATTTTATTCTATTGGGAATTAAATCTTTAAACCAAATGGGTCTGGCGCTCCTAATACCCTCTCGAAATCGCTGAGTCCAACTTATGAACAGGGACACTTATATGGACACAACCCTATTCATAAATAAGTATGAATCAGTAGAGACCGGTAGACAGCAAGTTAGCCACGCTTTGAGTAATATGTACATGTACCGTTTTTACAGAAGAAAAATACAATATTCCGGAAAATTGATCTAATACAACATTAAAAATGACTTGGTCAGAAATCCGCATTTAGTCCTGTTTAGTTTGCAAAAACTACCTTTGTCAAAATTGTACAAAATTCTCAATATATATGTATTTACCATATATCAATCAGCTTTAACCAGAAATCCGGAGAATGTAGTGAACCAATTATAATTTATATACATAGTATCAGGGGTAGTACAACTAGCCAGATTCACTCTATCTCCATTAACCAGATGCAACATAACTGAGTTGGTACTGCCATAGTAACCACCATCACTATCACTGTCGGGGGCGGTGAGTACGAACACGATATTAGATCCATTTATTCGCATACCACAACGAGCATAATCTCTTCCATCTTTCTTCATTATATGTAAAACAAAGTAATATAGCCCCGGGTATTGGCACGTGAATACCCCAGTTGAGGTACTATAGTGACCACCAATGTTGGTAATTACGTTAATGAATCTTATAGTACCCAACGTTGGTCCATCTACGGGATGGCTGACTGTAAACGCTGACATAACACCTGAAACAAGTCAATAAGAATGTAAAGGGCTAGGTGATATACAGGCAGAATGGAAGATATGAAAACGCGAATAGAAGATAAGTAAATACAAACAAAGCTGTTCATGTCAGTGACTTTAATCCATTTATTACATAAGCATTGTGATAATTTATTCCCACGTAGGAAAGTATATTAATAAAAAACAAATAAACAAAACCCATTTGCTTGCATGCAATGCATACACATAAAATGTTTCTCAGTGGAAGGGAATTATTCTGTCTTACTAAATTGAAGAATAAAAATCCGATGTAGGCTCATTTATTTCGGTTCATCAGGGAAATTGTATTCTTTTGAAGAGTCAAGAGTTTAAAGTCATAATTATATAATATAAATAGAACCATGTTAGACTATCAATATCTTATTCACAGTATTTATTCTCTAGTATAATTGAAATAAATAGTAATCCGGTTCACGTTTTTGGAAAATAAAACATCCTATCGTATAAGCCTTATTGACGTACCATGGTGATTAAAATTGAAACATTTTTGGATGTCATGACACTCTCGTTCTGGACAGAAGTCCCATAAAATGGGAGCAAAGTCCCGATATGCTTTTGGCGGGGAGGTACAACATCAGTTCAAACAAACAAACATATAAATTACTGTAAACATCGACCTACTTCATTGTTTGCTAAATACAAATTTGCCTTACCCATTTTTTTTATTGTGGAATTAAAGGTTGATAGCATGTTATACAAGACGGTATTCGCCCCTTCAAGTTCTCGAAGTTTTATAGAATTCGCATGAAAATCCGCACTGTTGCTCAGTTGTAAGTTTTTCAATTATGACAGTTTAGCCGTATGATTTTGACTCGCGTGTTGTAGGTCCGCTAGTGAGGCTGAGTGAACCATGATTATAGCGTCACTCGTATTGCGTGTCTCTGAGTTCTAAAAGAGCTGATGTGTGATTTCGTATCAGACTGTTACTGTCAGAGCTCGCTATTTCAAGGTTTTCAATTCTACTTGTTTGCCCACGGATCGTTGCACTGTGTTCATCAACAACATATTTTGTAGCATTATAAACCGTCCCAAATTCTAGGATTGCACACATATGGTTTTGGATCAGATTTGTCATGTCAGTGCACTAAGACGGCTAAGATAACTAAGTATGATGACGATAAACCTGTCGGAAATTCAATACGACGAAAAGCCTGTACATGAATACTTACGCATGTTTTGACGAGTTGCAGACTGAGCAACACGTTATTCAGTGTTGATCAAATAATCATCGTAGATTAATTATGACAAAATTTGCACATTTAAATATACTTAAGACTTAAGTTTAGCAGTTTTTTCATTCATCATTATTTTCAAAATCAAATATTTGAAAACTTTAAATACGCTTTTAATATGTCAAGTGATGCTCAAATTCATGTTTCGAGACGAGTCTGTGTGCTTTTATCACGTCCACGAGTTGCTACGTTACGTTTAAAAAAAATCATGTAAATCACGTGCCCAGCATTCCACGTGCATCACATGTTATCATTTTTTGCCTTGTTTGATTGGTAAAAGTGTCATAACCAATAAACCGGAATGGCATTTGAAAAAAATCGTGAGGGGACGCCGTCATGGCCTGAAGTTAAACCAGCGTAACATGAAGATCAATATGATTAGTGCAGACATGAAGACAAAGGAAGCCTATTGAAATTTCTAAGCTTACTAGAGTACGATAAGTCTCCTAGAACCATATTCCATCAGCTGATATCATCAAAATCATGCATCATGACGCCGGACAACGTAAGGCTATCATGATATAGGACAATGCCAGTTTGACATCATAGTGACGTAATCGATTTTAGGCCACCTTCGAATATCAGGTTTGATAATTTGCGGCATGGAAAGATGAATTTGTATTGGAACAGCTGACAGGAAACAACCTGCGTGGTGCGAACACCGTGAATATCGCTGTTACGTTTTTGGTCCTGTAAATGTTAAGACTAGACTTATCTCATCAAACCTTATAGGCCTACTAAGCGAATGCGAAATCGCACGTCATTTCAGCAATTAAACACATATGAGTTCACCTCGGGAGAAAGACCAGGGAACAAAATGACGTCAGTTACGTCATACACCGGGGGCGTAACCTGGTACCATAATGGAATCAAATCTCTACGATCATGTTACTGTTATCTTTTTGAGCACAAGAAGATGTTATAATGACTGTTTTGGGAATTAAAGGTTTACTTTTCATATGCCGAGACACAATATGAATTTTGAGGTGACACCTTTGTAAACTTTGACGTAACGTAATTGCGTCCGGAGAATATGGATTTCCGATGAAAGTGAAAATTGGAGTTCCATAAGGATTAAGTATTGATGGGTTGAAGAGTTTAGTTCAGTTCATCTTTATACCAATTTGCAATTTCGGAATCAAATAAAAATTGCTAAACTTAAGTCTTATAGTATACACTTGGCAAAAATGCCAACGCACTACTTTTAAAATTTGAATAACTTCACTTTCGTCAAAGATTTGACTTTGAAATTTAGCACACGCTTGTCTCTTAAGCATTTACACACACCTACTAGGTTATTTCACGCAAATTTTCTCTCGGAATCGTGCAATAAGTAAATCATGAAAAACATGTTTTCTGCACGTGCTCCTTGTGGTATGTAGCTTTTTCTCATTCTGAAACTTTTATTGGAATCCTGGTTATGTATCATATCGAAGTCAATAAAAATGGTTCGTCTATCTGTTGATAAAATGGCTGGAGCGATCGGTTTAGTTGAGGGGGTTACGTCTTTTACGCAGGTACGTTTAAAGTCAATGCAAAAAGGAAGTCTTAATTGTGCCATTTTTTCTTGCTTAAACACAACCATTTGGTATCATTCGAGTTTAAGTTTGAAAGGCAACCATTTTGTCATAAAGTGAAATTCGTTTCCACTGTCAGCCTGTCTGTCCGTCCGTCCGTTTACTCGTACAAAGACTCAGTTTTAGCCCTTAAAAGTGTTTTGTAATTCCTGCAAATCCTCAAACCCGTCGCCAGTTAGAGCAAGTGTTGGTTGCTGAGTGGTTAACATTCCACAAAATGTAATAGGAAATCACATCCTATCCATGCGACAGCGCCGTTTAGCGATGGTACAGGCTAATAGGGGACACACTAGACATTAATTTGTTTAGATGAATTGAACTGATAGATTCGAAATTCTGTTTATTTGCCCTTTTGGGAACTTACTTAAGCAGTAAATTTCAATCTTTGTAAGTGAATTATTGATGTAATTCTCACTACCACACAATAAAATTGTTCTGCAAATCATTTTTATAATGTTGTGTACGATTTACCCTTTCCTTACACTACCGTTGTTTTTATTACGTATTTCCTGATTTTTCGAATCATGGGTGTGCTAACAAAAAGCTCAATAAATATCCACAGAAATCGCCGATCGCAATAAAATTTCATCACATTATTTCAAAATGATGTGTCTTATCATGTTTTGAATTTGAACTTTTTTGGTCAATTCGTTTTTGAAATATTGGCAAAAATCTTACTAGGTGCGTTGGGAATTTGGTTAAGTATATTATTTGGCAGCGTGGTGCATTTCTGACTGCGTTTGAGATGCAACATCGATTGCTTGCCTAGTTCTTTTTTATTTAAAAACTGTTTAAAACTGAACAGATGTTTTAAAATTTATAACTAGAAGACCTCATCTGACTCAGATCGAGTCGGAATTGAAAGGGAAATAATATGTTTTTTTTTTTTTTTTTTTTTTTACATTTAAGTTAGGATTTTAAAAAATGTTATTATAGCATGATGTACGACAAGTGGTGGTTTGGGCCTTGAATCCCATCTAATATTTATCAGAATTTAATAATTTTGGTATCACCAAATTTGTATTTTTTTTAATTTAAACAACAGCTTTAAAAATATTTTTTGAAAAGTTTTTTATGAGGTTTGATTATACGCCGGGATATGCTTTTTTGTAAGGGGTGGGCGTAGGAAAATGCTTACAGCACCTCCACGCAAAACTCAAGCTACTCTCACGCAAAACCCAGGCTAATTCCACGCAAAATTCACGGAAAAAATCATGTGACATGCGAGATTCCACGCTCGTAAGCGTGAGGGATATAAACATCAAACGGACTGTACTGTACCTCCGCATCAGTAATGGAATCTAGTTGACTTTCAAACATAGTTGAGGTATCATGGTTGTCCTTGTAATTGCCAAGAATAAAGATCTGATAAAATAAGACAAAACAAAGACTTTAGAGTGTTCAAAACACTTAATATCATTTTTTTTAGATATTCAAGGGCTGGTAACTCCGCAGTCATTTGGTCAATCTGGTCAAAGTGCATACTCATCCGAGATAGTATGGCTGTTCTTGTTTCTTCCGAGAATGATGAGGATCAGAACACAAATGAATGCGCTTTAGTGTTGACACTACTAAATATCAATTTTTCAAACTCAGGCTACTCCACTTTCATTGGTGGGATCTGGTCGAAATTCTAACTGCTACGAGAAATGAAGGTACATAATATCGAGAGAACTCAAAGGGAAAACAAATAAGGACACCTAACTCCGAAATCAGAAATAAGATTTGGCCAAATTTAGAACTCACTGGCGATCGTATAATTGTTCTTGTTACTGCAAAGAATGATGATGATCCTTCTCAAAATGAAGGAGCTAAAGTGTTGACAACACTAAATATCTTTTTTCAAACACTTAAGGGCAGCTAATTCTGCAGTCACTGATCGGGCCCGGCCGTAAGTCAAACTTATCAAGAATGAAGAGGCTTTGATCATATCATTTTGGGGCTAGAGTGTTGACAACACTTGAGGATGTTGTATGGGACATCTTTGTCTTCGCTTTGGGAAATACACCCGGATTTCATCTAATTAGAGCCAAAGTGTGTAGCGTTTTTAAATTGAAATTTGCACTCAACATACCGTATTATATTTATCTATTCCTTGAGACTCGACACACAATATCCAGATGTCACATTGCAACGCATTTTGACCTTAAAGCATGTCCAAGCACGTTTGAATTTATTTGTGGTCACAAAATGTTTGAAACACACCCTAGGATACCATGACACACACATTACCATATATATGCATCAACAAACACACACGGCAAACATGGCAAAGGAAGTTTTTGTTTGACTTCATGCTTAACGTCCCAATCAAAAGCAAAGGTCATGTCGGGACATTGCCTCCATTTTATGGGACTTTTACCCAAAGTGAGGATGTCATGACATCCAACAAGTGCTTTAAATATAACCATCCAACTAAGCCACAAAGGCTTATATATATGGATGGTTTGATATGAACCACTTTTCCTGGGCTGGCTCAAACCAGAGCGGTATACCAGTAATTAGCTGGTCAGTCAGAAGCGTGTAAGCTTTGCCTGGAAGCACAAACAGCCCATCTATTTCTTTAGGCCCCATGCACTATTTGGTTGTCATTTTGATTGAATAATACATCAGCCATGTGAGGAGACTGTAGCAGCATATGATGGCTTTGCGCCAATGCAACGCGCTACAAATGTGATATTTGGTGAATGATAAAAACCTGAAGTAAAAAATGCATGTTCATTGAGTGTGTTTAATGTTTAATATTGAAGAGTATAGAATATTACCGAGTTGATTTTGGGTGAAATGATCTTCAAATATTGTTAAAATACAATGTTCAGTCGAGTTTCCGGTTACGCAAAGTTCCCGACTCCGGAAATCCTTATTAAAAACATGGTTAAACATGTATTACCAGTACCTTCAAAACAAATAATCAGTTTTTGTTCTCTTGGCAATTTTCTAAACATATGCCAAAATATGCCAGTGTTTAGAACAATGACCTTAATATCAATTTTCAAATACTCAAGGGCAGCTAAGTCCGCGATCACCGATATATTGTGGTTGTCATTGTTTCCTGCAAGTATGAAAAGAATTTGATACAAAATAACACTCTGCAGTCCGTGGTGGGATCTTACCGAAATTCGATCTCATCCGTGATATTATGGATGTTATCTTCACTTGCAAGAATGAACAGATCCTATCAAAAATATAGGAGCTATAGTGTTGACAATTTTTTGTCCCATAATCATAATAAACCCATGTTGCCATAAAAACCATGGTTCTGATCCTTCCTGCTTTAAAACCTAATGCAGGCTATCCCCAACCACGGTAATGCATCTAGTAAAGTTTGTTTGCGATTAACAACCTATTTTCGGAGATATACATGTTTGAGAGTGTGGACAGACTATCGGACGGACGGACGGACGCCGACACGAGTCTCATCCTATAAGACCACTTTGAAAGCCTTCGGCCCAGGTTTGCTAAAAATCTAAAGGTTTACGTTGCATAAATGCTTATGGCATTCTCTGCAGAAACTGTAATCTGTTAATTCGTATAACCCTTTATAAGAATATAATTGTAATTTTTAATAGGAATAAAAGGTAATTATTATCCTTTCAAATAATAGTGCATAAAATTAATTGGAAATAAGTCTTCATTCTCCCATTAAATCCTCTGTTTTTTTTTAATATATCTATTAAAGAAACAAACGCAAATCTCTTTCTGTGCGAGACTGGTAATTCGGTATTAACATCTAGTTCTGGGCAAATATTTCAATGTTTTCAGTCGCATTCGCAAACGTAACAATACTGAACAAAACACCACTATGAAAACTTGCCCGTGCAATATTCAGAGATTTTTTTCACGTGTACAAATTGAAAATTTCATTGGATTTTTTAAAATATTTTTCTTATTTTTGCTAAAAACATAGATTGTGGGTACACGTTAGAAAACAAAGTGTGTTATATGGTTTTAAACAGGTAAGAGGTCAGACAATGACCATGGGAATTCTGTCGAACCAGAACTTGGCAAATTGAGTTCGTGATATCTACAGTGAATGGAGCCAATCATAGCCGACTTCAGCGCTCAAAATGGCGAGTTTAGTTAAATATGCTGCTAAATTAACACGGTCTGTTTTCCTGACCAAAGCTGCTTTAAACGCGTGTAGGACTTTTGTTTTACTTCTAGAGAAACGAATCAAAGTTCAAGCTATAGCCAAATACTAAAATTCGTATGCGTCATAAAATCTTTTGCTATAAAATGAAAACGTTTGAGAACAAAATCCAATAATGAGAAGCTGTTTTACTTTTGTTACTTTTGTTCAGAATATTATATACCAAGTCGATACTTCTGTGGTGGTTCTTTTTGTTTTATATGTCTTGGTGTTTAATATTTTTGTGCTGTTGGCGCCTTATGTATGTTATGATATTTTTAGTTAAGTTAAGGTAACTGACTGGCCACCTATTGGGAAAATATCTGCTCATTCGGCTTACGAAATGCTTTCATGGTATAGGTACCTGATTGTTAGTTTGGCTTTTTCCCACCTCGGGTTTTTGGAGTGGGAATCTTTTGCTGATTGCGCCTTCTCCTGATCTTTGCCTACTTGTACCTTTTTTTTTTATCTGGTGAAGCAATGAAGACCAAACATGTGTTCCAATTGTTTAGCTTCTTTAATGCATCGGATCAAGCCCGACACACAACAAAAACAGAGGATCTTACACGAGTTGTCATTTCATATGAAATTTATTAAACGAGCCTTTGGTGAGTTTAATAAATTTCATATGAAATGACCACGAGTGTAAGATTCGTTTTATCATATGACTTTTAAAATAGGATTTTATCGCCTTCGAAGTGGACATATTTTCAATGAAATTTTACATTGTTGTTACGGACGTCGTCAATGACGTTACGTATTCCCGCAAAAGTGTTATTACACGTGTGTTCATACGATTTTTATGACATGACGTTATCCACTGGAAAACAGCGACGTCATATGATAATGTGAAATATTGAATGTGAAAGGCTGATGACCCCAGTTATAGAGTATAAATTACTGTAAAAATCTACCTGTTAATTGCTTACTAAATACAAACTTCGACTTACCCATTGCTGTTAACGTGGCATTAAAGGTTGATAACATGTTAGTCATGACGGTATTGGACCTTTCAAGTACTCCAATTTTGTTGCTGATTTGTAAGTTTCTTAATTCTAACAGCTCAGCAGTATGAGTTTGACTCGCTTGTTGTAGGTCTGCTAGTGTTGTTGAGTGCACCATGATTATTGCGTCACTTGTACTGCGTGCCTCTTTGAGTTCTAAAAGAGCTGATGTGTGATTTCGTATCAGACGCTCACTGTCAGCGCTCGATATTTCAAGGTTTTCAATTCTACTTGTATGTCCACGGATTATTTTTTCAGTAGCATTCTGTGCCTTCTCTAGATCTGACTGCGCAACACTATTGCTTTGGATCAACCATTTATTGTTAGTGCTTGCTTGTTCTAATGCGTTTATTTTCACATTGTGGACATGGAGTAAAACACTGCTTTCATTTAGCGCTATTTCATGCTTTACAAGCTCATATGTGTGATTTTGGATCATTCTTTGACTGTCGACCCCTGATTGTTCTATGTTTTTGATCCTTGCACTGTGTTCATCGATCATATGTTTTGTAGTATTATATACCGTCTCAAATTCTATGATTGCAAACGTATGGTTTTGGATCAGTTTTTTCATGTCAGTGCTTTTTTTGCTCTAGTTTTGTTATTCTCATATTTTGGCTTTGGAGTCCAGTAACGGTATCATTTTGGATACTTTCTATTTCCAGTAACTCTTCAGTTACACTTTGAATCAGAGATTTACTATCAGTACTCGCTTGTTCTAGGTCTGCGAGTCTAGAAGTGTGTCCTTCGATTTCTCCCAAAGTATCATTGAGTGATTTTTCAAGATCCAATAGCCTATGCGCTTCAGTTTGGCTTAACTTCTTTGCATCATTGACATCTTGCTCTAGATTAGCAATCCTTGTACTATGTCCCTGGTAAGCCCCATCGCTGTCAGCCATGATAATAGATAACTTTTCCTCTATTTGCAAGACATGCTCTGCTAGGGTCAGGTTAGTGGACACAACTGTTCCGGTCTGAGCTTGGAATTTTCCGATCGAAACTAGCATACTGTCTGTACCCGTACATATGAAAAGAAAATAACCACTATTACAATTACCGTAAAATTTTCTTTCGTGATACGGATGCTGGTCACAAATTAATGTAAAAGATTAGACAGTACGTTATAAGGCACAAAGACTTATTTTGAATATATAGTTAAAATTTCTAATATAACTATATTTAATGACTAACGAACACAGAATGAATATAAAGAAGATGTATCAGTATATGATCATGCATTGTCTAAGGTACAAGCTAGAGGGCTCTGGACGTTTCATTAGAATGTGATGAGGAAAACTGAAGTACATGTTTCTCTACTGTTTAATTTTTTGTTTGGTTGACAATAGGTGTATTGTAAAAGAGGTTTCAGTATAAGCCATAACTGAGGGTCTAAAGAAATAGCATACCTGCTGCCTGTTCAGATTGTTGAACTCTTTCACGCTGTAATAAAAATTGTGAGGTATTAATTCATGTGCATGAATTATACACAAACAAAAACCTTCGTAGACATTACCAGGAAAACTGTCAAGCCTTCCGTCGACCAAATGACACTCCAGTTGAATTATATGAATGTGTCAGATGACCAGTGCAAGCTTTTAATAAAACACTTTCACCATTGATATAGTTAAAACATATTTATATTTTTTTTGAATTTATAGAATTGCTTTTTTATGTAAAAATACACGTATAAAGTAAGTTCCAGTTTTACCATTCTTATAATTATTTTAAAGTAAATTCAAAATTTAATTTTAACCAAATCATTTTTTTACTTATCTTTCATTCAGTCATAAAATGCTAAGAAACAGGCTTTATTTATCTATTTATTTATTTATATTTTTATATCTATTTTCTCGGTGTATATTTAACCAACACATAACAATGTTATCCTACCGTTGTGAGAATCAATGCGCCGAGTGTCGCTGAGCATGCCACGAGTGCAATTGCCAAAACTATGCAAGTGATCTGCACGCGCTTCAGTGAGGTCAATGTTTCACCCAATGTTCTGTGAATGGAAGCAATATCTTCTGCTGCGTCGCTCTGACCTATGTGACTAACAGACCTTGTTCTACTTCCATCTGAATCGTGGCTTTCCGTGGAACTTCCTTGTAAAATTGTATTTGCATACATTTGGTCGGCTTTCAGCGTGGCTCGTTCGGAAACGTTCTTGATTTCCACGTATTCATTTTCATCAATACGACTGCCCCTCACCGCCTCGTATACATTCGGGTCATCCACTGAACACCCAGAAAGTGCACTTAACTCAATAGACCCGGCCATCGTGATAACATGTAAGAAATAAAAGGATATAGACAAGTAAATATACTGAGAGGAATTAGAAACTTAAGTTTTCATCATTACTTATTGTTTACTTATTTTTAAATCAATTTAAAATATAACCAGTTGGTATATTCTGATTGTGACAGTGTGTAATGTTTGCTTCACATTTTTCGTTTTACAAATTGCATTTCATCAAACGAAATAGAGTTACGTCATTGAGACGTTTTCACCCCCAATTCGCATGCAAGACCATGATTAGAACCGGTTTCGCTGATGTAAGATGCTCAGCATAAGCGTCTGTGATCAAAGTTGTTAGAATACCCTAAACATTGATAATTTGAAATTTTATCCTAAAAAACGTATTGTTTAGTTTTTAACGTCAAACATGCAAGTGCATTTTCGACGTTTTCTAACGCTGGGAATAGGTTTTCACGATAAATGATTCAATTTCATGTTTATGGTAACTCAACAGAAGCATTCGTCTTATCGACATCGAGATTCTAAATCTGTTTCCGGTGTTTTAACTGTTTATTTTTTTGTTGAGAGCGTCACGTCAACGTCGGGAAATGAGGTCCCAATTTTTGCATACAGACATTTCGTTAGATAGCAAATGATAAACCAATTAATTAAATGATCATTTGAATTTTTTTCTTCTCATCGAGAAGCATGAATCGCCTTTATTTAAAACGTCAACGTCACGTCACACACAGCTGAGTGGACGTTTACGTTTATGAAAAAATTCTTGCAATACAAAACTCGATACCGTATCACCACTTTTAAAACCAAATCCAAGAATTATCCTGCAAAAAACGTAAAAGAAGCAAGATAAATGGGCTACGTTAATGACGTCAGTTAAAACACGCCGGAGGAATCTTTAGTGTGATTTTTTGACGTATGAGGTTATCTGCGGACAACTTTTTTCTAGTGCAGTGGACTGAGACAAATCATACAGATTTATGGTTCTTTGATGCATCATACACACAATGCTTAAATTTGATTAATAAACTTGAACACTCTGATTTCGACCATTGCATCAAAAACCTAACTAAGCAAATTTCTTCATTTTTGACGCAACAATTTTGCAGCAGACGCGTTACTCTACGGAAATTTTATAGCAAGAAACAAAATGCTTTTATTGGTTAAACGCAGGAACTTCTAAAAAACAAGACTTAAGTTTTTATTTCCTTTCAGTATATAAAAATACCGCCTACTTTTATCTTTCAGTCATTTAGTGATGATGGTAGTCTAATTTTCGAAATAATCAGCAGAATAAACACAAAACGAAGACAATCAGATCTCGTAAATATGACTATGTCAAAAAGGTAAATAATCTATAAAGAAAATTAGAAAGAAAGCAAAGGCGAACTTTAAACGGCGTAAACGTATTTACGGGAAGCTAAGGTTGTTAGTTATTATGTATAAAAAATCTTTTTTTTTTTCGAATTAACAAATACGTTATCATGTTACTTTTTTGCAAAGTTCTTTCAATTATTCAAGAGAACTTCATCGTTTATATATACTAGGCAAAATAAATTTAGCAATTTTCGTAACATTCGCCAGTCTCTGCACATGATGAAAAAAAATCATATTTTGGAATATGGGTGTAAGTGGTAACCTTTCAGCATAGTCCTGCAGATATCCAGCTTGACCCGGAAATGCGGTTCAAACTTTTTTTCTTGGCTGATTCTTGTTGCTTAGATGTTACCATTAAAGAATCTGACTGATGTCGCCTTGACATCATTGAGCATTTTGAGAAAAACAAAATGGCGTCCAAGATGGCGGCTCAATATATGGGATGGGCATAATAAAGATTCTATTAGCACTCAGGGCATATTTTATTTACAAATACTTGACATAATTTTATTAATTGAATGTCAAAGACTATTTCCTGATAGCATTGTCAATTATACCAAGAATGCTTTCAAGATGGCTGTCAGAATGCAACATTAAATGACAATAATCAGCGTTATCTCAAATTGATTTTCTTCAAATACTGAAAATATTACATTTATATATATAGCAGGTGACTAAGAATATTACATTTATCTGTATAGTAGGTGATTTGATAAGTAGTTGTTTTCTTTTATATTTTTGAAATACAAGATGGCGTCAAAGATGGCTGTCAGCTTCAAATTTGTCGCAAAGAAGTTTATTTCTTTTGCAAAGCCTTTAGTCCATTTACCATCAGCATAACCTGGAAGATGGCGCCGCATGAACTTTTATTGTGGTTTCCAATTCACATTCACTAGGCCCTGCTTGTTCAGAAACTGCATGATGCCACCCTGGCACCAATCATTGAACGTTTTGAAAAAAAAAATCATGACGGCGTTCGAGATGGTCGCAAGAATATAGAACTCCAGAGTTGAATATACCCGCTGCTTTGTGTTTAATGCTCCCTTTATGTTGTAAACAGCATAATAAAGATTGTTCTAAGTTTTGACACCATTATAATACATGTGTAATAATAATTATGCAAGATGGTGACCGAGATGGCAGCCAGAATCATAATATAAGCGGTATTCTCTTATTAAAAACACATTAAGTTGCTGCATACGCTCGTATTACTAGTGTATTGTGTTTGAAATGCCCATTTCTTGTTGTTCACATAATAGTGAAGTCATTTGGTTTTAGTTATGGTCCCACATCATATAAACGAAAAAAGATGACGTCCACGATTACCGCCAAAATTATGATTTAAAAGAACATGTTCTCTGATTAAAATACCATGTGCTGCATATACCAAAATGTCATGTATTTGAAATGCTCATATAACATATAATGCTGTGAACAGCGTGAATTAGTGTTTATTCTCACATAAAAACAGTGTGTCAAGATGGTGGCCAAGATGGCCGCCATAATCTTACAATATCAGGACACAAGCATTAGCTTTTACAAAAGCTTGCGGTAGTTTAGCCCTCTATTATGGGATAAAAGGTGTAACTCTACAAGTTATCTGGTCGAACCAAAACAAAGGACACCCTTCTTTGGACTTGAACCGGATCTATAAATATGCTTGAACACAGCAGCATATGGGTAAAAGAACACGTCTTTGGGCGAAACTACACAACACTTCATGTTCGCAAGATAGACATACTTTAACTTGGATGATCTATTGGTCTCATTATGTCCAATCTGTCCTCCGGAGGCTCTGTCGATAGGGGGCGTGATAGATCGCGTCAGACGTGCCTTTGTTTCTGATTTCAAACGGTAATAAGTTCTTAATGATTACCTCTCAGTGAATACAGTAATATTTCCTGGGGACGTGGGGCCCGGGAGATCCACAATTTCAACATATTGTCATGATCTAACTAATTTCTTATCATGCAGAAGCAGTCAGCACATGCGGTCAGCAGACTTACATGCCGTTCTCTATTAGGATTAGTTTGCTCGCTCTTTGCCAGCTAATGACTACTGATTCGTGAACTACCACAGGTACCACATAAGCAACTACTTTACAAACTAAACTACTAAAGATTAGATGATCTACTCGCAAGTGGATCGCTTCATGGCTCTCTGAGCGCTATCAAAAAGTGGTGTTAGATGGCCAAGCCTAAGATCCAGTAGCGGTCTTATCTCATGTCACTCAAGGATCGGTCTTGGGACTGGTCATGCTCTTGATTTTCATTCATGATCTTCCGGACAATATTAGGTCATCTGATCACATATTTGCTAACGATTGTGTTTTGTATAGAAATATTAATTCACTCACAGATTGCCAGATCCTACAAGATAACATGAATAGCCTTGCAAATGAGAGCCTGATAGGCAAATGAAATTTAACTCACCAAATGTCATTCAATGAGAAGAGAAGTTTTATTGAAAAATAATTTACTTTATCATTCAATAGAGCTATAATATGCTGGGTCTTGGTCTATATGCATAAATAGTAACTTTCAAGAAAGGATGCTTACATGTACTAGATAATGTCAAACTGATGAAAAGCACACGCACTGATCAGGTTCAGATCTACACCTTGTGTAACAGTAGCAAGAACTAATACGATTGATTAAAAACATTTCAAGAGCAGAAAAGAAAATGTGTAAGCGTCATACACGGACGTCTATGCATTGCTCATAATAAAATTTCAAAACTCAATATATACTGAAATGCAGCTGCTTTATAAAGGGACATCAGAGGAGTGAACAACCATATATATTGGGTTAGATGGTAAAACGTCTGAATGAGTCTCCTTCCTTCTTGCAGTCCATGCTGTTTCTGCCAGGAAGTGATACAGTAATGTATCAAGAAATGTGCATATTCAAGAAATACCACTGCCATAGGGAAGTATTCGTCCTTCTGTATTCGGTGGTTAATTTTTATTTTATACTCCAATCAACAGCTTTGGTCATGTGAAGCCAAGACATCAGTATAAAGTCTCATTCAAAAGACTGGAAAAGCCAAGGCTTGAAAACAATACCCCTGGTATACATGTCAATAGCTTAATCACAACACCACAAAAACTCATAACTGTGGATCCTGCTTTTGATACGGTCTAAGAATACCTTAAATAAATAGCAAATACGTATGCCAGCCAAGCACATAAGGCTGTTGCCATACAGAAACAGCCATCTTGGATGACACGTTAGGTTCAGAGTGTTCTAATGATGGTCTTAAGTCATATCTGCACATGACAATACAATATAAGATTAACTTACAGGATAAAATGAAGACAAAATGCACAAGTACTGCGCATTACATTCTATTCTATGCAAAAAATCCATTTGACGGCCATCTTGGATGCCATGCTTATTTTTTAAAAATTATTTTAGGTATGTGATTTATCTGGTAACTTCAAATTTATGTTTTAACAGCCACATGAGACAAATAGAAACAAGTATTCAAGCCCTAGGCCTAGCAAAACAAGTGATAACATATATTTGGCGGCCATTCTAGACGCCATCTTAAATATCTCAAAATGCTCAATGATGTCAAGGTGACATCAGTCAGATTCTTGAAGGGCAAGGTCTTGGCTATAAGAATCAGTCAAGAAAAAAAGTTTGAACCCTATTTCCGGGTTCCGATAAAATACCCCATAAATCTGCAGGACAAGAACTTGCAAGAGAAAAATTTCGAAAAAATCAAACCTTACGGCGATACTGACGTGACGTTACAATTAAAGGCACATGATCAAAACTTGCAGGTCTGCTTAAAGTGGGAAACAAAATCATGCTTAAGCAACTGTTTAGTCATCAAAACAAAGAAAACCATTTAAAACGTTTGGAAACAAAATTTTAACGCCGAGAAATAAAGATCGTAAGTTTTTTAATTCGACGTTGTTTCTTTTGCTCCTACATTATCGCCTTACAATTACGTTTCCCAAAAATCGACAATGAGTTTTTTTCTGATGCATGACGACATGTTAAATAAAGAGATATTGCAAAATTGCCTATCTTGGCTTCATAACGTAAGCTTAAATAATGAGTTTAACGTCAGCGTTATCTCACTAGCATGACGCGTTATGGCTCTGAATCTTTTAAGTGTTACTGACCGCGGTATTGGCTACATTGTGCTTTGTTTGTCGTTTGTTTTTATGAAAATCCATGGAAAACAAGTAACCCGAAAATAAGGCAATTTCGACCACTTGACGTGGCGTTGACGTCGTTTTTTGGCAGGTAAAGTTTTTACCGAAAAAGCCCAATCTCACTTGTCACATAATCACTAACGTTCTTAAAGAACGGGTGAAATGGATGGGCCTAATGCACTTAACGAAAGTCAGCTGTTTGCATTGTGTGCAGTGGTTGAGAATTTTGCATTCACACCCTTTCTGTATTTCTTGGTTGTTACAGAAGCCTCTTTAAAGGATGGCTTTTTAAAATTCATCGTATCGTGCGCCTAAGACACTGTTCTTGTCATTTAAATTAAAGAAATGTCCAAAATTGCTCTAAGGTGATCGAAAATATATGCAACATCAAAAATTGGTAAATTTATTTGGGATAGCATATGTTTGTATACAGTCGTTTGATAAACATAAAATGACAGCCAGTAATAATTTATAGCACCGCGGTCACACGACGGTTTGATCTCAAGTCCACTCGGAAGAATAAACAGTCAGGTATAAAAGCTTTGAAAGTGTCGTGCCTGTCGTGGCGGTCTGTCCAAAACAGCATAATAGTTTCGTTTACATTTTTAACATTTGAATTTTAATATAACTGAAACAGTACTGTGGATGAATATTCTTATTTGTCGATATGCATAGAACACGGTAATACGCTCTCCTCCACGAACATAATGCATTCATAATTAGATGTATTGCGCGGCTATAACTATTTAACATATTCCACAGTTAAAAGTTTCGTTAAAGCAAATTTGATTGAGTTCGAATTCCTCATTTTGTTATGACATATTGCCCGGATGATTAACCTAATACACACTGTACAATACGTTTATTGACAAAGTTGAGGCGGTAGAAGAATATTTCGGCCCGGCAGGCACGGGCGTGTCAGGCGCGACACGGTCAAAGCTTTCATACCTGACCAAAGCGGAGTTAGAGGAATACAAGCATTAGAATGACCAATGCTTAAAATATAATAAGTTATGCTAAATACGAATAGAGTAAGTAATAATACATAGCAAACATTAACAAAACCCCACGTAGGAAATATTAAACCAGGCTTAAAAGGGCACTTGCTTTGAACACAACTGTTACATTGAAACTTTATTCTTCGATCGATTTTTGTTAATATTTGCGCTTATAGTTGATTTTTGTCAGCAATACCAAATTAATGCCTTATATTTTACAAACTTTCCATGTTTAGGTGATACTTGGTGTATTCAAGCAAATTTTGATTGCCAATGTGACAAACAATATGCGATGCTGGATCTTGACAACATTCAAGTAGATATACATATACATGTAGCATTAGTATTATTTAATATTTTTTACCTTTTAGTATTTTAGAATTCCTTTGAAAGCAATATTTGCAAAGTGAAAGTAATTGTGTTCCCTACATTTTTTAGGAGACAGAAACGTCTTTATTGGTATATCCGAATGTTGATTCTGTTTACAAGCTATGTGCAGTGATGATAAATTACGCCGATGGCGCATCTAGCATGTACTGCTACACAAAAAAAAATATAGATTTCAACACACTTATCATGAGGGGGTTTAAGCAAGTATCGGCTAATATATAATATAGAGAATGGCAACCGAAAGAACGTTTTGTTTGCGCGGTAGCGCAGCTAATCTGTAATATCCTTTATAATGTCAGAAGACAAAGAAGAGGATTTTCTCCTAATGCAGCTTAGATTTATATCGGATGTCCCATTAAATTTGGGAATATTGCGACATATATGAGTTTTGCTTTTTCTTTTCAGTTAAGTAAAACAAAACTTCCTTCTTCTTTTTTGTTTATCTCAGTGTTCTGTCAAACGGTCATGCAACCGTGGATTTTATTTCATTTAATGGTTCAGATGCAACAGCTTTTCCTTTTTCAACAACTTTCCCTTTTTCTCGTTTTCATAATGGCTGTTTAATAGTCGCTGTAGCTAGCGTTTGAGATCTTGAGTTCTATCACCCTCACTACAATACTCTACGGAAAGAAACTTTCAAAGATCGTAAGGCTTGCTCTGACGTGGAACTTTAATACCTGCGCAGGCGAATGTATTTTATTAAGTAAAGTCGGATATTAACTGAATCGTTAGCAATCGTACGATTGTCTATTCATAAGATTGTATGCAAAGTTTGTAAAATGTTTTCAAACGTGTCTCTGTTTTCTTCATTTGCATATCGGGGTCAACGAAATGACCCCTAAATAATATAAAGACAATCGTACAGTGATTTTAAGCAATCTGAAGCGCAGTGAGACCGGGACTTAAAGTTGGGATGTTCATGTACTGAAAGAATCCGTTGCACGCGAATTGCGATATCGAGCGGCATTGTGTTACGATTCATACATGTACATGCGGATCTTTCTATTACGTGAACACCGTAAAACGATGAAAATATCCGACTTTTAAGGCCCAGTCACACTAAATCGTACGATTGCACAAACGCAAGATAGTCTTAAGTTTCGGGGTATTAAAGACAATCTTTAGAATTTTTGCATGATCTCAAGACCGATCTTTAGTAATCTTTCGGATGTAACACAATCTTAAGATTTTGTCCAATATACAGAATTAAAAGACAGTGTATTATACATGTATATGTCCAAATGTGTTGGAAACATTTTGAACCGATCAAGCCATCTTCTTGCAGACACGTTAAAGCATCAAATTATTTTAGAAATCAGACGGTTTGTCATATAATTCACGTGATGAGATGTATTCGCTAGATTTTCTCTAAATGCAGCTCAATTTTATGTCGGATGTCTCATTAAATTCGAAAATTATTTTGCGACATAAACGTGTTAGTGCATATTATATTTATCTTTTTTTTTAAAAAAAATCAGTTTTACGTCCCTTTAAAAATTATTTCAGCTCATATGAGATGGGCTAATCAGTAGGTGGGCGAAAACGGGAGAACACCGAGAAAAAACACCTGGCACACCCGCAGGCAGAACTTGGGCTTGTCTCACATGTGGCCAGAACGGGGCTCGAACCCACACCAGACACAGCGGTGAGATGATCGAGTGATTAAGAAACAGCGCTTTTAACCGCTCAGCCACGGGGGCCGCTCTTTCGGTTCTTTGAGATAAGTCAAAATATTCAGAGTGTCCTAAACATTTACGTGTAGAAACATTTTTTTAGCAATGTTTTAATTACTTGGCCCAGTTTAGGAGTGTGTCTTTGTTTTAGACTCCTCGTATAAATTCTCGAAATTGCAGCACTACAGTCTGGCTTTCCGTTGTCGGTTTAAAAAGGTTCATTACACGAAATGGAATATAGTCCATACTACCTTTATTTGAATGTTTTACTGCTCCCAAAGCATCAAACCATTATATTTCATTTGCTTTTTCTTTTATTTTAAGTACAACGAAACTTCCTTCTTCTTCTTTTTTGTTAGTTTCGGTTTTTTGTCAAACGGTCAGGTAAAGGGATTTTATTTCATTTAATGTTTCTTTCATTTAAAACAGTTGCAACAACATCTCATTTACCATGGTTTTCATTATACCCAACAGTCGTAGCCTGCGTTACAGAATACAGAGTACAAATTTTATTTAAAGTCGGACATTTTAACAAGTAAACATTAGCTATGTATAGCTATTAACCGCCTTAACATATCAATAAATACAATGCATGTTATAATGTATGAACAGAAAGCACATTTGAGTCATGAGAAAAAGGCACATCAAAATACAAACCTTACAAATAGGTGATCATAGCAATGTACATGTAGCAAGGTGTTACATGCACATGTACATGTAAGTTGAGCTTTGATAAATTTGGGGCATCTTAGGGAACACGAAAGACGCATTCATCTGAGAGATGTTCCGCAAAACAACAAACCGTGGTGCTCATCTTCTCTTTTAAATTAGCAAAAGTATCAGATTAAAATGTACTGTATATCGATGTTCTGCATCTAAAACGCAGTCAAAACTGCACCACGCTGCCAAATAATATCGAAACGTGCAAATTTTGTCATCACTTAATCTACGATGATAATTTAACCAACAGTGAATATTGCTCAGTCTGCAACTTGTCAAAACATGCGTATGTATTCACGTACATGCGCTTTGTTTACCGTCATCATACTTAGTTGCCGTCCTCGTACTAAGGACTAATAAATAAATAAATAAAATATATATATTTAGTTTGGTCACAAAACTTTAACAATTTTACCTGTCACTTTTAAACGAGGCGAAACGATAATCCTTTTCTCGCATGTCTCTTAATCCTTTCCACGCTTCTTTTCCTAAATGAACGTGGAAAGCGTGAGCAAGCGTGGGACTGCTGATATCTCACGCAACTCTCACGCTTCTTGCGAGGAACGAACGTGGACATAGCGTGGAACAAGCGTGGATTTTGCGAGGAATAAGCGAGGGTTTTGCGTGGGTTTTGCGTGGAACTTAATTCTTTTTTTCTTTCATGCGTGAACGCGAAGGATATAAACATCACGCTGACTGTACTGTATGTAGATATGGTCCTAAAGCGCCGTGATTGGCTACTTGTACCTTAGAGAGTAGATGATTTTGTTCAATCGTTGTAAATAGAAATCATTTTGGTACAAAGCGTTGCTTTAAAAGTCCGCCAATTTAATTTGTCTACGTATAACACACAGTGTAACTGTGAAGCAATGCTGCCACTTTTTCTGTCGGTTGTCAATCATCTCTCGTATTATTTGATTTTCAGAATAGATACTGGTACCGGATCCAAAGTCAGCATACATACTATATAATGGATTCAATGTGGCATATTGTTGAATTTTAAAAAAAAATCTGTTCTGTATTCCTTTACATTCCCGCCCCTCCTCCATTAATTTTTTGAATCCATTACGAAAACTTGTCAATACAGTGAAAACCAATGTATATCAAAACTTGATAAAATTGGTATTTTCATTGATATGAAATTTCACTGATATCAAATCTCACTGATATCAAAAGTCACTACTGATATCAGCCTATATCTTCACTGTGGATTTTGGATTACTTCTGACGTTTCCATTTACTTGACGTAATTAAATGTGTCTCACTTCAGAAATTCGAACGCCTAAAACTCTGTTATTTATGAACGAAAACAGAAATTGTGGGTATTCATTTCCTAGTTAGAACGTAAGGAACAATGTGGTACCAAAAGTATTTGTGTTTTCAAAAAAAATGTTTTTTGCATTTTCACCGCCACCCTTGTGCATTGGAAAATGTCCGTGTATTGTATAAAATACTCGTGAAAATTCTGATGTTTTCAACTCACTTGATGAAATATATTTGGTATTCACCTCAAAAAAGCAAATATCCTCTATGTATTAACTTTTTGATCATCAAACTATTCGTGAACACAACATATTCATATAGGTCTGAACTCTACATTACGGAAATTCTCAATGAAAAAAAAGGAAATATCCTCTATGTATTAACTTTTTGATCATCAAACTATTCGTGAACACAACATATTCATATAGGTCTGAACTCTACATTACGGAAATTCTCAATGATTACTTGGGAATTTCTAAATATCTAATTATGAACTAAATTTTAATTTTACAAATATTTACCTTGCATATCATAAAATGATGGTTTATTAAGTTGATTTTTGTTAGAATTTAGCATTTTTGACTTTTAAATTACATAATTACATCAATTGTTGATTTTTCCTTTGAACCTGTCAAACCACAATTTTTAGCTCACCTGAGCCGAAGGCTCACAAGGTGAGCTTATAGGATGGCCATGATCCGGCGTCCGTCCGTCCGTCCTTCGTCCGTCCGTCCGTCGTCCACAATTTCAAAGATCTTCTTCTCTGAAACCGCTTGGCCAATCAAAGGGAAATTTTATGAAATTTTTTTGACAACATAGGCTTTTACATCGGAAAAAGTGAAATTATGGATTTTTTTGATAACTATGGTAGCCTGAGTCCTGAAAAGTGGTAGATGCACACAACTAATGGAGTAGATGAAGGTATGTGATATATTAGGTCAAGGTCATCTCTTGACCTTGACCGGTCTGTCATCTATACACACTTTTCAAGGATCTTCTTCTCTGAAACCGCTTGGCCAATCAAAGTGAAATTTTATGTGGAGCATCCATGGTTAGGGGGGACGAAAATTTGATCGCGAAATTCGGGTCACATGGCAAAGATGGCCGCCATGCCCGTATACTGGTAAAAAGCACTCAAAAATCTTCTCCAGAACCAGCAGACCGATTTTCATGAAACTTGGTATGTAGCATTTGGGACTCCAGCCCATCATAGTTTGATCAAATGATGATCCTAGGATGACCTTGACCTATTTAACAGGAAATTCAATATTGGCAGCATAGGCTTTTACATGGGAAAACGTGAAAGCTATGGATTGTTTAAAAACTATTGCAGCCTGAGACCTGAAAAGTGGTAGATGCAAACAACTAATGGGTAGATGAAGGTATGTGATTAATTTAGGTCAAGGTCATCTCTTGACCTTCGCCGGTCTGTCATCCATACACACTTTTCAAAGATCTTCTTCTCTGAAACCGCATGGCCAATCAAAGTGAAATTTTATATGGAGCATCCAAGGGAAGGGGAAAAGAAAGTTTGATTGTGAAATCCGGGTCACATGACCAAGATGGCCGCCATGCCCGTATATGATAAAAACACTCAAAAATCATCTTCTCCAGAACGGACAGGCCGTTTTTCTTGAAACTTGGTATGTAGCATTTGGGACTCCAGCCCATCATAGTTTGATCAAATGATGACCCTAAGATGACCTTGACATATATTACGGCTAGATCAATTTGGGAAACATAGTCTTTTACATGGGAAAAGTGAAAACTATGGATTTTTTAAACTATGGCAGCCTGAGACCTGAAAAGTGGTAGATGCACACAACTAATGGAGTAGATGAAGTTATGTGATATATTAGGTCAAGGTCATCTCTTGACCTTGACCGGTCTGTCATCCATACACACTTTTCAAGGATCTTCTTCTCTGAAACCGCTTGGCCAATCAAAGTGAAATTTTATGTGGAGAATCCATGGTTAGGGGGGACGAAAATTTGATCGCGAAATTCGGGTCACATGACAAAGATGGCCGCCATGCCCGTATACTGGTAAAAAGCACTAAAAAATCTTCTTCTCCAGAACCAACAGACCGATTTTCATGAAACTTGGTATGTAGCATTTGGGACTCCAGCCCATCATAGTTTGATCAAATGATGACCCTAGGATGACCTTGACCTATTTAACAGGAAATTCAATATTGGCAACATAGGCTTTTACATGGGAAAACGTGAAATTATGGATTTTTTTAAAAACTATTGCAGCCTGAGACCTGAAAAGTGGTAGATGCAAACAACTAATGGGTAGATGAAGGTATGTGATTAATTTAGGTCAAGGTCATCTCTTGACCTTCGCTGGTCTGTCATCCATACACACTTTTCAAAGATCTTCTTCTCTGAAACCGCATGGCCAATCAAAGTGAAATTTTATATGGAGCATCCATGGGAAGGGGAAAAGAAAGTTTGATTGTGAAATCCGGGTCACATGACCAAGATGGCCGCCATGCCCGTATATGGTAAAAACACTCAAAACTCATCTACTCCAGAACGGACAGGCCGTTTTTCTTGAAACTTGGTATGTAGCATTTGGGACTCCAGCCCATCATAGTTTGATCAAATGATGACCCTAAGATGACCTTGACATATATTACGGCTAGATCAATTTGGGAATCATAGGCTTTTACATGGGAAAAGTGAAAACTATGGATTTTTTTTTAAACTATGGCAGCCTGAGACCTGAAAAGTGGTAGATGCACACAACTAATGAAATAGATTAAGGTGTGTGATTAATTTAGGTCAAGGTCATCTCTTGACCTTGACCCAAGGTCATTTTAATTTCAAAATTAAGATTATGGTTTTCTCAGATATCACTGGGTTTGGAAACTTATAATTGCAGCCTGAGACCTGAAACTTTGCAGATGCAGACAACTTATGAAGTCAATAAAGGTGTGTGAGTATTCAAGGAAAAGGTAATTTCATGATGACTTAATACTCCAAGATCAGGCTTCAGGTGAGCGTTCTCAGGACCAATGGTCCTCTGGTACTATATAAGTATAGGTTTGAAGGGGTTAAGTTCCACACGGAGATGTTTCCATGATGATTTAATTTACTAAGATTTGTATTGTACGTAATCATTTTGTCTCACTGCTATCGGTTACTTAATCGAATATTGGCATAACTAAAAATCCAGAAAAACTTGATGTTCTATAACCAGACACTCCTTGTGAATCTCCTGGCAAAGTTCCGCTTCCAGAGATCCACACTTCATCACCTTTGTTGAGTTTGACGACAGCAATGTTTACGCCCTGTAAATCTTGCTGCGACTCCGTGCCCTCGGCGACAGAGTGTAACATGTTAGCACCATTCACCTGTAACACTGCCCATGTAGTTCGTGTATCTCTTACAGCTGCAATATGTGAGCAATAATTAAAACGAGTTCATTGATCATGTTTATGTTTTTGTCCCGTTCATAAGAATCTGCTCTGCAACACGATACTAACAGAACCCGAAACTTTTTATTATTGAGCATAAACAAATAGTTCTTGTTTTATCACTGCACTTTTATTACCCATGAGTCATTTGTATGATGAAGGTGAGTGCGAATGTTAATAGTGTCTCTTTGAATGTGCACTGACAAAATACTAGAAACTGTAACAACCTACCTGCTATAAACGAAAACATATAGATACCACT
Organism: Rugalucina vietnamica; assembly: GCA_964017185.1. Lineage (NCBI taxonomy): Eukaryota > Metazoa > Mollusca > Bivalvia > Lucinida > Lucinidae > Rugalucina > Rugalucina vietnamica. Next base: position 7,744,645 of record OZ024885.1, read on the forward strand.
GATAGGGCAGGTAAACACACCAGTAACATTGTTGTATGCTTGGTTCTCGTTTATCAATACCTTGTTGAATATCGTTTTTCTTGAGGCTGACATTGATGTAGAGCTATCGATATACGCCGAGAACGCCACAATGGAGCCTGTTAAGAATAGAGCGTATCAAACAATTTACATGAACATTAAATTACTTTGCACGAAGGGTTTTGAAAATATTCCCAGAAACGAAATCAGGTTCTCTTAAAATAAAACCGATATCCTTTAAGAGCAGCGAACATATTAATGAGAAAGGGGATGGGCCATACCTCGGTTTCGGCTACTTAAGCCTCTTCAGTGACCCTATAGATTTGACAACTTGGAATAAAACATTTTACAATGTTTTGCATGAATGAAATAGAGCATGAAACTACTCTATTACGCAGATGCCTAAATAGAAATGTACAAGTAGGCAATGATCAGGAAAAGGCGCAATCAGAAAGAAATTCCCACTCCAAAAACCGAGGTGGGAAAATCTAAATGGACAGTTGGGTACTTATACTTAGAAAACATATCGTAAGCCGAGATAGCAACTATTTCCCACTTGGAACAGTCAGTAAAATAGAATTACTGGGGGGGGGGGGGGGGGGCTTAAATCGACTTTACAGGCGCCTTACCTCACCCTCATCTTCTGCAGTAGTTCACAGCATATAGTTAGTTGTTCGGTCCCCTCGGTGAATCTCTTACTAGTCAATGAATCATCAAGGTCAAGCAAATAAATCATATTAACCACGCTGATGAATCAAAAACGAGGACTCGACAGATTCAGTAAGCTGCCCGACGATGAAGATCCCTGGTACTGAAACCAGGAGGAAATGAAAAACACCAGTTGAACCCCGGTGGGCCAAGCAACAGACAAGAAGCTCCGGCCCAAACCAACTAAAATGAAATGTCGAGGCCATCATAGAGTCTGACGCCCGACCCACCGGCGTGTAATTAAAGCAGGCAACATAGCTATCAACCATGATTGGGTTAAAAACTAAGCATGCAGACTGTCGTATAACATTCAAGTTATAACCTACAGCTGTATACGTCTGCTATGTGTTATGATTTTTCTGAACGGAAAAGAAAAAATCATTCCTTCCTATAAGTTTCTTACATATGTAAACTAAGTCACCATAAAATTCTGGTTCTGGAAGGTCTTCAAGTAAAAGCGCCTTTAGCCCATCATTATATTTGGAAATCAACTCATAGTGTCTGCGATAAAATTTAGAAAATATTTAGAAGTCAACAAAGCAGAACTACCAAATTTATCTTACTTCTGTTTCCCAGCTGAGCTTTCAAATCCGATATATTTTTGTTCATAGCAGCCTTGGAATTTTCAAGCTCTTTAACCTGGGAAGTAAGATTCGCTAGGTCTTTATTGAGCTCTAATATTGTACTTGTAGTGTTTTGAGCAGCGCTGTTAAAGGCAATGTCGGCTTGTTCTAGTCCTGCAATCCTGTTCTTGTTCACATCGCTGGCACGTTGGATATTTTTAATGCTGAAAGCAAGTTGTTTCTCCATCTGCAGTAATTGCTCTCCCAATGATATGTTTAGCACGTTTGAAGTTCCTGTTCTGGTCTCAAGAGTCCCGACTAAGCCCAGCAAGTTTTCTATAAGTATATTTTATACATTTGTGTGTAATGACAGTCAGCCTGCTATTATCTTATTCTGCTGGTACACCCGCAAGCAGAACTTGGCTTGTCTCACGAAACATTTATTTTAATAGGTTGAATAAATAAACAATCGACTCTCGAAAACAGTCACTTTGCTTGTATATTGTATCTTGAAAATGCGTTATTTGAATAGTTCGAAGTGCTAGACACTGCCTGCACGTATTTGCGCATGTAAGAGTTTTAACAAGGTTTGCATTTTGTTAATGTCTACATACCTGATGCATGCTCTGATAGACTAATCTTATCATTCTGAAATCATGAAAGAAATAACTATTATACATGTACAGGATCTCTACGGAAAATGCTAGAAAAGACCATAAAACCTAAGGTCGAGGGGTCAATTTTCAAAACATTTTAGACAGCATTATTTGGATATTTGTAATTTGTATAAAGACGGATTTGGTTGCGTTAACTTTCCAAATGCCTGAAAGTGGAACTGTTTTGTACCTACCCAAATTATAATTATTTGCAATTCATTCTGATATTTTTATGAACACTGATGTTAAGGGTAGTGTGGTTATAAAACATCTGAGCTGAAGACAGAAGAAGCATTGATCTAAAAAAATAGTTCCATACCAACGTTTTTCAACCATAATGAATAAAACTGTGATCCTTTGGAAGAAGTGAAAACGTTCAAAGGGAGGTAGTATGGGTCATATTGTGCAATTTCGGGTACTGAACCCTCATCAGTGACCCTTTATAAAACCGACGACGATAGTCATATACATGTAAATATACTGTAGTGTCAGGATGTCTTAATCAAAGTCATGTGCATAAACGGGGATCAAATAATCAAAGCACTGTTTAGACGATGGCTCTAAACAGACAATTTAAATTCTCTGAATATTCTTACTGATCTCAAAGGATCGAAAGATGTAATATAATCTGCACTATGGATAATGAGTTAGGAGACTTTTTAGGTCCGCCACTCGGCACAACGCCAGCTGCAGTAATAGCAAATGCAATATAAAAGTGTGATTCTTTGCAAGCAATGAAAATGTTCAAAGGGAGGTAGTATGGGCCATATTGCGCAAGTTCGGGTAACTGAAAGCGGTTATTGATCATCGATATGCCCACTGCAGACTGAAGCTGAGGGTGTGGTTAGGATCCTGTAAAACTAGTTAAAGCCTGCCAGTAATTTTATATTATTGATCGTTCCAAGGCGATACTTCTGTAAATGCTCTGAATATTGTTTTGGTGTTGAATGTTATGCTGTTTGCGCCATATGTACGTTTTCATGTTTGTAATAAAGTTTGGGTATCTGAGTGGCCGCCTATAGGAAAATAGCTGCTCACTCGACTTACGATATGCTTTCTTAGTAAAAGTACCTGATTGTTAAGGACTTATGTGTGGTCACTGTATATACATGTTTGAAGATTTACCTGTATAAAATCATTGTTTATTTTGTCAAAATGTTACATTGTTAGCATGCTTTATCATGGGGCTGTTGAATATGTTGCAAATACATGGATTTGTGTATACATGACTGTGAAATGAGTGGTCAGCTCAGAGCAAGTGAGTCATTTTTCAGTTACTTCCTGGTTGAAATCGTAGGACCCATTTTGTCGTAGCTTTTTGAAAAACTAAGCCAGAGTTTTCGACTTCAATCATATAATAACCTGAAACAAAAGACACATCATCTTTCAGCGAACAATAAGCGCACACCAGCCGCCCCCAAGTTACCCACTTTGAGAATTTTCCAGAAATGCATGTTTGCAGTAGCTTTTCCCAGAGAAATATATTTTCATGACCCCAAAATAATCTTTAATTATTCAGATTAAGTATCCTAGACATGTAGGCTTTGTGTTATTTTATTCAAATTTTCCAGGAAATAGGTTCCACGAAAACCAGTTACATTTCCAATTCTAAACCAAGCTATTCAAAATTTTAAAAGAAAAACTATATTGAGTCATTCCTAGTATCTGTGACGTCTATTAGCAATAAATGCACATCATCATTCGATTGACAGATTAGAAAAACCGTAGATGTTTGTTTAACATACCCCACCCACTCATGTCAATATTGATAAAGTCTAAATTTTGTTGTTGTTTTTTTTCCACCTTGCTTTTTGCAGTGGGATTTTTTTTTACTGATTGTGCCAATTCCTGGTCATTGCCTACTTTTTTCCAATCTTTTAACACGTACTTATTGTAGAAGCATTAAAATGAAAAAAAAAAAAACGGTAGAACATAATTCCTACTTAACCGAAACCTTTTTTTTCTGTATGCTGTTGTCTTACCGTTATGTAAATAAAGCCACCGATTGTCACTGAAATTATTACGAGTGCGGCTCCCAAGACTATGCAAATGATCTGTAATCTTTTCACGGTAGTTGTTGTTTCATCCAGTCTTTCAGAAATGACTTCTATTGTCGCGGCTTTGTCCGGGACATCTTTCTGCGGCCTTTTGTAAATACGTTGTGTTGGTTTTTCCTTACTTTCTGAAGACCCGCTACACGAAATGATATTGTTATAAATGGGCTCATTTTCTTGTATGACACTTTCGGACATACTTTTGATCGCTACATATTCATTTACTTCGTGTTCTTCAGAGTTAATCGCCTCATACAATTCAACAGTCGCGCATTCAACGACTGGTCGTAAATCGAATTCCTCACTCATCTTTAATGGCACTTATCAGTTTGGCTATGCCCCAAAGTTAAAATAACGTCACCAAATCAATCCTCCAGTCTTCTGAAGATCCGCTGCACATATTGGTATTGTAACGGTAAACTAATTGATCGAAGCTTTAGACTCAATAGAACATTCTAGGCAATTAATCGGTTTATGATTGTTTTTTCTTTTAACGATTGGAAGTTGATATTAATGTTATTTACGTTAAAAAATACGTAAATTATTCATTTTTCTCTCGCCACGGTAAGGGAATTCGAATGATTAAGTTTCTTATAAACAACTTCAAAACACGTTAATCATATGCCTATTGAAAATCGAGACTCGTTTTGCGGGTTGGAATAATTTCCGCGTAATACAAATGTTCACGGCTTTTTTCCGTTTATTGTTCATGTTTATGGAGATCACGGCCACCAATCCAGTTCTCTAAAAAAACTGTGATAATTAGAATTAGGCATAAGGAACGTGTAAACTTCACCGTACCGTGTTCTTTTGTTTCATTATTTATTACTCCACTTTTTAGACATCATTCAAAACCAGAGAATGGTATGATGTAGGTAATTTATCTGTACACCCGCGGTGGTGTAATGGATAGCGTATTCGCTTAGCAATCAAGAGGTTGCAGGTTCGAAACCCGGCTGGTACATACAGCTGTATGCCTGTCATGTTGGTGACAAATGTTCAAATTAAATGAACGTACATGTATAACAATTAGAAAACAAAGTTATGCAGTTTATTTGTGTTGAAAATATAGCAAACGACCTAAAAACGCATGTTTTGCATTCAAGTCAAAAATGATTCCAAACCATAGGCTATGTTTTCAGCAGATCGATTTAAGGAGAAGAATAGACAAATTACCTACATCATACCATTCTCCGATTTTTGAAAGATGCCCTAAAATGAGAGTAATAAACAATAAAGCCGAAAAACTCGGAGATATTTACACGTTTCTAATTCCTATTCTGCATTGTAGGTACATGTAAATAAAAATAAAAGTTTGATGAAAACGCTCAAAGGGAAGTAGTATGGGCCATATTTGTGATACCGCGAATGAATTTATTATCTTTGCATTTTGCTATGAAAGAGCTGGATTGCTGGCCGTGCAGATATATATTATACCATAGATAAAACAGCATAGATAAGTGTCGGGAGTTCCGATTACAATGAAGATTAATATTTTCCTGTTTTGCAGCTACATGTATGTGTTCGTTTATTGTGTATTGCGGTTGCGGTAACATGAATTATACCGAATGCAGCATGTGAGCACGACTTTGTTGTTTCGAATACATTGGGGATGTTGCGATTTGAAAAATCTGTTTTATGACGTGTAATTAAATTTACTTGGACATAGTGTAGACTCGAATAAAATGGCATATCTTGTAACTCTTGACTCTCCAGTCAATAGAAAGTACAGCTAGGAAAGTCCTAAGAGGGTCCTAGGAACGAAATATCACAAAATTGATACAATCTTCATATCTATGAGTTAATACTGTTACATAATGAGTCTTTGCGTTTCATTTGCCCTGACATCGGTGATCTGTTGGAACTTTCAAATATGTTAGAGTAGTGTTTTTAACTAGATTATCACTTTATCTTATTACAAATGTTGCTATCCGCAGATTTAGTTCTCATGTTTGTAAAAGAAATACAGGGTTCCATGTTTTTTTGCATTTTGCATGTATGTAACAGTTTTTCTCTTTTAAAATCAATGGAGATTACACTGTTGATATATTTTAGAGTCGCCTCATTTCTAATGAACACATGCTTTTAGAATATGATCTCTTTTCACAATGCACGAGGGTCATTCAAGAATTAATGACACATTTGATTCAATAAATCTTTATTCTTAACACTTCCAAAAATTGCTACGATGCCAAGTTGTAGCTAAGCAACCAAAATGCAAGGTAAATGACTTTTGACACAACAGCCTGTTTTCATTAAAGCTAGTACTTGCCTGGATAGACGCCAGTATCTTAAACCTGTTAAAACATTTCATGAGGATTAAATATGGGTTTGCTCAAAGCATTACTGTCAAAGTTTTGTTCACAGTGACACTGCACACGAATCAGCACCGTCTCTTGTTCAAATTTAATTGTATCAAATCTAGCTTGTCTTTTAAGATCTAATACTTGTTCCATAACAGTGTGTGATTTTTTTTATTTTTGTTGTTGTTAATACCTTTAAGATTTAACATACAATTAGCTGTCTGAATTGATTTGGTGTTCTCATTTTTTGAGCAGCGACGCGAGAAAACCGGATTTTTGCCTATGCGAAAACAAAGGCGCAGATCAGCTTCGCGGTAACCGCGAAGCTGATCTGCGCCTTTGTTTTCGCTACACGGATAGTATATTTCCTCTTCTTCTTATATCCGAAATTTCAAGCTTCTAGCCTGCTTCTGAGACTGTACAGCCCGTTAGCAAAGCGTCAAGCCTAGCCATGATAAAAACACAAAATAATCAGCGCGAATGCATAATAGTGTCCACATGTAACATATCAAATAAAACTAGGTCGAATTATACATTCCGAGATATGGATCCACTGTCATTTATTATTGAATGATCCCCGTACTTAGACTTATTATAGAAAAATTGTTCCATCTGGCAAAGATCGTTTTTAGGACCGTAAAATTGACAGTGTATGACATAGGCACGGTAACGGAATATTTATATGAACAATCTAGAATTTGAACTATGATAACTGCCATTGTGTTTTAACTGACAATTAGTTTCATGATGAGGAATATATACGAAAACAAATACTGGCAGATCAGCTGGGCAGAAACAAACATCAGCGCCTTTGTTTTAGCCTCACAAATAGTACATTCCCTCTTCGTATAATGTTCGAAAGTTCAAGCTTCTATACGTGTCCTGTGGCTGCATAGGTGGTCGGTGTGTGTCAGACCTCGTCAAAAACAATAAATACCGATTTTCTCGCGTCGCGGTTCACACTAAACTTGACTTCCTTATTCTAGGTTTTCGTGGTTTCGCATTTTAATATATGTTTTGCATGACATGTTTCACATTATCTCTCCATTACGAAAACACATGCATGCAATATACAGATTTTTCTTAAGTTGTAAAATTTTAAAATTTTCTGTAGAAAACTTTTGATTTTTTTTTTTTTTTTATTTTTGCTCAAAACATAGATTGTGGGTACACGTTAATACCGTTCTAACGTGTACCCACAATCTATGTTTTCGAGCAAAAATAAGAAAAGTAGGTATCGCCCTGCATACCCCAGTTTTGCTATATAAAAGTGGGGTTCAAGGGGTTATACATTATATGGACGTGTTTTCGTAATGCTAAATGCCACACGTCACTTTAGACTATTAACAAGCAAAGAAAAATACTTACTTGAGTAATTTCACACCAGCCTGTAAAGATATAAAATCGACCATGGAAAAGAACTATATAAGCATCTATGCTTTCGTTCCAATCCTTTGCATGTTCACAACATTGTATTTGTAATATTTACGTTGTACTAATTGAATAAAATATGTTTAAACTAATGCGCGGGAACCCTTCTCCGACTTATCCGACATATTTTACTTATGGTCGATTTTATATCTTTACAGGCTGGTGTGAAATTACTCAAGTAAGTATTTTTCAATAGTGCGTAATTTACATTGCAAATTAATAAGAGAAAATTAAAATGGGTGAACCATGGGTCATTTTTTCAAAAGTGTACCAATTGATGATCGGTGTGAAATTTAACTAATGGGAAATTGTTTTGTTAATGATATATGTATCTACAATGTAACATACACCTATTCTATCATAGAACTCAGGTCGACAGAAGTTTTTCCATTAAGTTATTCCATAGACGGAATGATTTCCGTCGATATTCCGTGAGACCTCCCCGGACGGAAATGCATTCTATTGAGCTCTTTGTTGAAAATGAAAAATCATAGAAGACACCAAAGAAATGAAAAAAACATGTTGTGTTTTATCTTTTTTGACTCATAGGACTTGATTTATAAATATTCCAGTTGTAAAAGAACTTAAATTCATTAAAAAAAACTTCGTGTTTTCTATGTATTATGTCTATAAATAGATAAGGGGAGACTACTGTAGAATATGGTTCATAAAGTAGAAAATCGATTGTTTTTGCAAATTCATTGAAATTCTGCGGGAACTGCATGTGTTTACTAAATGAATCATGCTACTTTTACGAAAATATAGCAAAAATTCTAACAATTATCACCTAATAATGCATCTGTAAGCTTCTTTCGACATTAGTTTAAACGGAACTAATGCTAAGCTGGCACGGGAGAGGAGCGAGGTCATGGAGTGTATTGGAGTGCAGGTTAGCCAGCTGATCTAGTTATTCCAGTATTGCTGTATTGAATATTAGAAAGAGAAATGTAAAACACGAGAAACATTTTTTTTTCAAAAGTGTACCAATTGACGATCGGTGTGAAATTTAACTAATGGGAAATTGTTTTGTTAATGCTGTATCAACCATGAAACAAACTTCTATTATGAAATAAATCTCAGGCTGACAAATGTCACAAAATATTTGTTTGTTGCTAAAAACGTCCTACAATTATGGCTATGTCGGGACGTGGCCTCCATTTTTTGACTTCTATCCAACATTGGGATGTCATGAAATGTGTATTAAGCTTTTAAGTATGGCACCCAAGTAACCAACATTAGTTTATATGTATGGATGGTTTGACCACTTTTCTTGGACAGGATCAAGCTTTTAAAGCGGTTCATAAGTAATCGTGTGGTCGGTCAGTCAGAAATACTTTTTAGGCGCAAGCAGTCATTCCCTTGGGCAGGAGCCCAATATCAGAAAGATATAATAAGAATTGAATGATGGAGCTGCAATTTTAATTCAATCGTCTTGCATATTGTTTTAAATAACATGTTTTATTAGAGAAACAAAGATATATACATCTACAAAAATAGCATGTTGAAACAGGATTAGACAGAAAGCTCTATGACTTATACAATGTATATGCAATGCACAGTATCGCTAATATATGTGTAGACGGAATATTTCCATCGGTATTCCGTTAGACCTCTCCATACCGACGGAAATGACTTCTATTGAGGCCTAGGTCGAAAATGAAAAATTAATGAAGACTCCAAAGAAATTGAAAATTATGTTATGGTATATCTTTTCTGACTGATAGGACTTAATTTATAAATATTCCTTATGAAAAAGTACGCAGATTCATAAAAATCCTTCGTGATTTCTGTGGAAAATATCACACACACGTCTATAAATAGATAAAGGGAGACTACTGTAGAATATGGGAAAAAAAAGTAGAAAATCGATTGCTTTTTTCAAGTTTATTGAAATTATGCAGGCTAATCAGAAGTTTATTTAAAGATTTATGCATTTTCTAACAAAACATAACAAAAATTCTAACACTTATCACCAAATAAGGCAGCTATAAGCTTCTTACAAAATCCATAATTTGTTCGACCATAGTTTAAAGGCAACTAATGCTAAGCTGTCACGGGAGAGGAGCGAGGTCACGAAGTGTATCGGAGTGCAGCTTATCCAGCTGATCTAATATATGTGATATGGTTGTAATAAAGAGAGAGAGCAATGGAGATATGAGATGTATGAAGTGTTGGCCGGAACCCCTATTGTGTGCATTTTGGAATGGAATTTCATGCATTTAATGGATGTATCATGTGGGGGACGTTTAGTATACATGTTTGTGGTTTTTAACCAAATCTTCCTGACTTGACGATATATTCTTGTACTTGTGAGAACATGTTTTCGTTTGCTATGTCTGTTAGTCCGTCATTTCCGCTTGTATAGGTGGATTATGGATGCATCCTTAAATTCTTGTGGGATAGCCTCCTACCTCCACATACAGTGAAAAAAACTCGGTCAGTTTCTCTGCCATGCGTAGTCCTCCAGCCTTATGAACCTCGGCAGGAATTGCATCTGCACCCGGAGCTTTGTCAGATGACAGTTGTTGAACAGCTGTTCTTGTTTCCATGACGGTTGGAAATTCGTCTAACAGAACATTGCTGCACTCTAACTGTGGAATTCTGTCGATTGTATCCTCATTGATGCTTGATGGTCGATTCAGTACACTATAGAAGTGTTCTGTCCACCTTTTCAAGAAAGCTTCTTTATCTGCGAGAAGAGTGATTCCATCTGCACTGAGATACATATGTGTGGTGGCTCCAGAGCTTTTTGGACCATAAATGTTTTTCAGTGCATCATGAAATTTCTTCATGACCTTTCTGTCCGCAAAAGACTTAATTTATTCAGTTTTCTCCGCAGCCAGGAATCTTGCATGTCCCTAAGCTTGGCCTGGACTGACTTACAAATGTTGCTGTACGCTACCTAATTGGCAATATTGATTTAATTAGGCTTATTTTTTTTTATTTTTTTTTTATTTTTTTTTTTTTGCTGCTTCCCGGCCCAACCAAGTTTAACCAACCCGAAGCCAGTGGGATTTGAATCCAGGACCTCTCGATTCGCGCTCCCCCGTAAGTTCTGTAATATGATACTCATTTTTTTTCTTTTTTGCAGGATGGAGCAGATCAGCGAATTTTCGTCTGTGACCTGTGCGATAGGCAATACATAAATATGCATGTCTTTCTTCTAGTCGGGAAGTCAAATGTATATAATTAGATTTCAGTTAACAAGGGCGTCACATGCTTCAACCAATTTGTTCCTGCCGACAGAACTTGTGCTGCAAGGAGCTGTTGTAAGACTTATATGGGAAAACCCTTGAATCGGTGTTCAGATTGGCAATCAGTGTGATTATCATTAGAATGGTAAAATGCAATATTACCAAATGAGTTATCAAAAGCAGGATGGATAAATTAGTTCTGTTACTGGTAGTTTTTCCTTTAACATGAGAACTTATTTCTATCACGAGATATTAACCATCAGCAATAATTCGTTATATAACACCTGGAATCTTGAATAGTTTAAGCTGTTTCTGGTACCTATAATCTCGTGTTCACATAAGCCATAAATATTGAGACAAAAACAAAAGGGACTGTCCGACTGGGTGTCTATACTGACGTTAAGCAGCAAGTTGCTCCACTGGGTTAGTATTGGTCAAATTGTACGCCCTATCATCAATTAGCACACCCACAGAAATTAAGCGTGAAGATTATAATCATTTAAGTTTTTGCAAGTGAAATACTTATAAGACAGCTAAAGATGTGTAGTGTAACTTGTAATAACAAGGTGAAGGTCAGAGTATTGGATAAACGGTTTATATGACAATGACTTTCGGCAATTTCTATATCTATGCGACAGTGTAGCATAAGCAGGCATGAAAATGGTACAAAAAGAGAACAACATTATTTCCCAAAGGAATTTTGTCCGCAAAGCAAACAACATGCATCTAAGTAGTGATATCTCGGGTCTTATTTTAATTTATCATGATAGCATTGCAAATGCATTAGTTAAATTGTACTCCAGTCGTCAATTGGTACGCTTGTATAATTTTGGTTCCAATTTCTTGTAACCAAAGGTTATTTTTTACACACAATACCTTAAACCAATAATGTGTACTCTAAACTTGGTAGTTTATTTTTAACACCGCACGTGGAATGTGTACACGGCGTAATTCTGGCATTTTTAGACATGTACATTCACTAAATAACCCAGTATTTCAAACGCGAAAACTGATTACTACATACTTTTATAAAGTTTTCATGTAATACGAGTTCCTGTAAAATCCCCAATCACAGGCGCATCATCTGACATTCTCCGATTTTTGAATGGATTTAGAATAAGGAAAATATTTTACCTTGAACTGGTTGACCCAGTAAAATTCCCACTATTTACGTCGGTCAACTCGAGCACCGGAAACCGTCAATGGAGCACCGGTGGTGTACAAATTGACCGTTTCCCAGGCGTGACATAAGTCTGGCTTAGTTGGATGGTAATATTCGAAGCATTTGTTGGGTGTCATGACATCCTCATTTCGGATATTTGAAGGAACGTGAGGAATGAAGTGGACTTAGAACCCTTCGCTTGCGAAGATGCCATACTATGGGACATATATGTCATGACACGAAATATGCTTGGAAAAATCAAATAAACTACTTACACTGGCTAAGGTTTAGATGTATGGACGGCTTGGTTTAATCACTTTTTTCTCGACAGACCCAGACCTTCAAATTTGTTACCCAGGAATTAGGTGGTCGGTCAGTCATTAATTGTGTCTTCATTATACTACTGTTAATTGTGCCTACCCCTCTGTCGTGCTCGTTCCATTTCGTTCCTGTTGAAACTTAGACGGATGGCTGCCTAGTTGGGAAAGAGCAAGTCATTTTGCTCTTCGAGTGTGTTGTCGGAAAATGTTTTGTTGTGTTTTATGTATTTTCTTTCCCACCACTGTCTATGTTGGGACTTTAAATTTAATTGCATCGATTCCTGGTCCCTCTATTCTTACCATCAGGAAAACATGTCCGTGTAATGTATACCCCCTTGAACCCCACTTTTATATAACAAAACTGGGGTATGCAGGGGTATACCTATTTTTTCTTATTTTTGCTCCAAAACATAGATTGTGCGTACTCGTTAGAACCGCCTCAGCGAGGCGGTTCTAACGTGTACCCACAATCTATGTTTTGAGTAAAAATAAGAAAAATATCAAAAATTTTCCAACAAAATTTTCAATTTTCACAGCAGAAAAAATCTCTGTATATTGAATGGGCAAGTTTTCCTAATGCCTATTTCTTACTCCTCCAATGGTTGGGGGTCCGAACCAAGTTCCGTCTTTAAATTATAGCTTACCAGTGATGTGTACATGAAAGTTAACTTATATTGTTTTTGATCAGCACTTAGCCTATTTGTTTCGCTTCTTGGATACCACAAATTTCAAGCTTCTAGCCTTCCTATGGGACTGTACAGATCGGTTTGTGTCAGACCCAGTCGGAAACCCGAAGACTGGTTTTCTCACATCGCATCTCTTATAGGACCACGCATCTATTTGAGCCGGTACACCTGACGACACAAGGGTGGTCGGTTGGGAATATTGACCCCACCAATTGGGACCTAGGAGAAATAGATGGGCTGCTTTTGCCTCCAGGCAAAGCTTCTGAACTACTGACCGACCATCTGATTACTGGTAAACCGATCAAGTCTGAGCCTGTCCAGCCGGAAAAGTGGTTTAGTCAAACGATTCATACATATACATATTATTATATATCATACATATACGTTTGTACGTATATTATACATATACGTATAAACCGTATTAATTTGCTTGGGTGGTTATACGTGTATTCATGAAGAACATTTTGAGTGTCCTGACATCCTAATTCAAATGTTGTTTAAAAGTCCCATAAAATGGAGGTAACGTACCGGCATGACCTTTGCTGTTGACTTGGACGTAAGGCATATATTCAAACAAACAAACAAAAACCTGACGACTCCTATTATTCTTTAACGTAATGCAGCTGTTCTGGTAATATACAGCACATTTTGTACACAGTGTAAAAGGATGATATAGGTTTGATTCAAAAGAGAAACGAATAAATTTCCCGAAAACCATTATTTAATAACAATAAAATAAATAAACAATAAATAACAATACAATACATGAGCCGCGTCATAAGAAAACCAACATTGTGGTTTCCGAACGGTTCAGACACAAACCAAGCTGTACAGGCACAGAAGATAGCTAGAGGCTGGAAATGTTTGATTCAGAAAAAAAGAGGAATTGTACTATCCTAGTAGCGAAAACAAAGGCGCTGATCAGCTTCGCAGTGACTGCGAAGCTGATTTGCGTCTTTGCTTTCACATAAGCAGATTGTTTGTTTTCTTATGTTGTGGCTCGAAAACATTTCTATTTTGCGTTTTAACATAAAAATTTGGTCACATAACATAATGAATATTTAGCATAATTGTCCACTCTAACACACACCGCCTATACAGCCAATGATTTGAAAACGTGTTATATTGCACAACAATTTCACACTTTGTAAGCGCGGGAGCTATGACGTCAATTTCAAATGCAAATATGACGTCAGTTACGGCGACAGACGGGCGTAACGTAATTTTTCCTCAAAAGACGGGACAAATACATGTAGACGTTAGTGAAACAGTCTAATTTTTGGCGGGACTGCAATGGCGTCGAAATGGTAGCAACGGAAGGCTTCATGTGTAGTTTCGTCCATGATTGTGTGTTAGAATGGAAATAGATCAGCTCTAGTGCGTGAATTGTTGAGTAATAATTCACTGTTTGTCGGTCAGTTGTAAGCAGATATATCACGAGCGCGTATTGATCTGCTTTACAACTGACCTCCAAACAGTGAAATATTACTCAACAATTCACTGCTAGAGCTGATATATTTCTTAAATCTAATGTTTAGTTAATGCGAGCCATCAAACGTGGTCAGGTGATAAGAGTGTCACAATACTGTCGGTTCATTTCATTCCGTTGTGGCTTGGATAGAACATGATTGCACAGCTGATCAGCGTCTTTGTTTTCGCTACACAGCACAACCCCTCTTCTTATTAAATCCAAACTTTCAAGATTCTAGTGTGCTTCTGTGACTGGACAGCCTGGTTTGTGTCGAATCTGGCCGACAACCAAAACTGTTGGTTTTCTCACGCGAAGATTCAAACTCTTTATAGTTATGCGTTGATTTCCTATGCATCCACGATGGTCGGGTTAGTGTCAGGATTAACAATCTCCGGTAATTCTCCGAAAAATTGAACCAATGCGAGCTGTACAATAACTCTTGTCGGATAATTAGCGGATGTGGTCCCGGCTATAATAAAGTCGATCACTTCGGAAATCTGGGAAGCCCTGGCGATATCTGTAAATAATAATAATAATAATAATAATAATAATAATAATAATCATCATCATCATATTAAAATAATAATAATTGAAATAATGATAATAATCAAAACTAATGATGATGATGATGATGATGATGATGATGATAATGATGACGATGATGATGAAAAAAGACTGCTGCTGCTGCTGCTGCTGCTGCTGATGATGATGATGATGATGATGATGATGATGATGATGATGATGATGATGATAATTAAAAATTATACTAATGGTGATGACGATAATGATGATGATGATGATGAGGAGGAGAAGGAGGAGGAGGAGGAGTATGATTTAACGCTTTCGCCCACTTAGAGCATAGACGGTACTTCGCCTTAAAACAATCTCAAAACGAACAATTATTGTTAGCAAAACAAAAGTGTGATGGCAAAGCCGGGATAGAAACTTACATTTTATGTTATCTTCAGCCTCTACACTGGTTGGTCTGCACAGGGTGTCGCACTCTCTCTTCCTCTCAAATCTATTGCCGCTACCCCCAGAACCAGAATATGTAAATTGCCTGCGGTAAAACAACAATAGTTTTACGTAAATTGCTTGCGGAAAAACGAATATGTAAATTGCCTGTGGAAAAAAGAATAGATAAATTGCATGCGGAAAAAAGAATACACAAATTGCCTGCGAAAAAATAATAGAATGCGTTTATTGTCTGTGGAAAAAAAAGCATGCGGAAAAAAAAAAATGTATAAATTGCCTGTGGTAAAAACGAAAACAAAAATTGTCTGCTGCGAAAGAATACGCAATTTGGTTGCGGAAAACAAAAATGCTTAATTTACCTGCGGAAAAAGAAAGATTATGTAAATTGCCTGCTGTAAAAATATATGTTAATTGCCTGCGGATAAAAGCGGAATACGCAAATTGCCTGCGGTAAATAAAAAGGAAGAGGCTATTGACAAAAGTTTGTCATTAGCGATTTTTCGATAAAATGGCTAATGACAAACGTTTGTCAATAGTGAAAATTCGTTCAAATCGCTAATGACAAACGTTTGTCAATAGTGAAAATTCGTTCAAATCGCTATTGACAATCGTTTGTAAATAGGAAAAAATACGTAAAATCACTATAAAATAATTAAATTGAGAAACGTTTGGATATTAATTAAATGTTGAATTAATCAAATTTGGCAACAGCTGATAGTAACAAACGTGTATGTACCAAGTAGCGTCATAAAATTAATCCTCATGCGGGGAAAATGTCCGAACGTTTTTATGAAATACATGTGCATCAATCGGCTCACGCGAATAACGAATGCGCAACATAATACGTACGTATCACGATTAATCAATCGAAGCTTTGTTTTGAGCCAAGAAAAATCGTAAATAAATCAAGGTTCCGGTTTCATATGATCTTAGCTGTTTGGAAAATTCAATACTACATGTAACAGACTCAGAATTTGCTAAGCCGTGTTTATAATAGAGTAACAAGCGTGTTTTCATTATTCTTGATTTAGTTTAACCTCTCTTTCGTGATTGCATTATTTATGTTAAGACGAGCTGGCCATCAGCTGGAGCGAATACGGGACTTCTTCAGATCATTTAACAACTAAGATGTCCCATATGTGGTGTAAGTCAGGGCTCGAACCCATGAGTTGGTTAAGAGTTTTTTGGTTGAGGGATTGTTAATTGCTCAAGTCAGCAAGTCCTTTTGGGACAGAGGCAGCTTTTCCTGAGTTTAAAGGTTTTTGCTTCAAAGGTCAGAGCACGAAGAAAATCAGAGCCGGATTCAGAGGGTTTGTGAACGGGGTGGGGGCACTCACATATTTTTTTTTTTTTTTTTTTTTTATAAGAACGAGCGAGCGAAATGCGTGCGAGAAAACTTGAAAAAATGTTTGCGAAAAATTGTAAAGGGAAGGTGCTCCAAGGGGCAATTCTACTGAGATTGTTACTAACTTAAACCTGCTAATTTTTATACACGGCACATTTGGGTTGAAATTATTTGGAAAGAGCACGTACACGTATTTGTCTGCTTTGCACCTTTGGAACGAGCGAGCTGTGCGAGCGAGGAAATTTTTTGTAAAAATAAAGTAGGTTTCATGCTTCTAGGTCCTTTTAGAGAGGAATTTACAAAATAAAGGCTTGGTTTTGAGTAAAAGAGCACAGATTTATCATTATTACTTTCTTCAATTGAGCGAGCTGTGCGAGCGTGGAAAATTTTGTCAAAATTGAACTGGTTTCACGCTTCTAGAGGCCATTTCCTAGAGAGAACCAGCGCAAAATTACAATGTACGCAATTGTCTTTAAACGCTCATAATCAACGAATTGTAAAAACGCGCTTTTTAAGATCATTATGAAAACTTGCCCATGCAATATACAGAGATTTTTTCACCTGTAAAAATAGAAAATTTCATTAGAAAAAAAATGATATTTTTCCTGTTTTTGCTCAAAACATAGATTGTGGGTACTCGTTAGAACCGCCTCAGCGAGTACCCACAATCTATGTTTTGGAGCAAAAATAAGAAAAATAGGTATACCCCTGCAAACCCCAGTTTTACTATATAAAAGTGGGGTTTAACGGGGTATATATTGCACGGACATGTTTTCCTAATGTCACCTGAGCCTGATTATTCAAAAATAACTACATCCGCAATTTAGCCATTGTTTTGCAAAACACAATATAGCAAGGTTCCGGTTTCATATGATCTTTATAGCTGATTGGAAAATTCAATACTAATAGACTCAGAATTGGCACGAACAATATATATAGAATAAATTACATATTAAATAGTTAGCTAATATTTAGACGTGATGGCAAAACACTATTGAATAAAGGGCATACTTAGTAAATTAATCATACACAGTTGGCTAATATCTAAAATTACATGAAAATATGGGATTTATACATGTAATATACGAGTGCGTACGCATAAATAATACCGAAAATACGTGAAATCCACTATTTACAAACGTTTGTCAATAGCCACTCCGTTAAAAATATCTTTTTTTCTAAAAACATTTTTTTTATATAGCTGAAACAATCTTTCTGTTTTTTCTCGGATCCAAAATAATATTGAATCCGAGATTTTTTCGTAATTTTATCAATGATAACGTACCTGCATTCATCACTAGCAGAATCGTAGTAGAATCGTTTCACTGGCTGGCTTCCGTTCCCTTTATCGAGAGCAGGGGTACATAATTCTAGAACGAAACCAACAAAAACGTTTAAGAGGACATCTGGAGTGCAAACGGCCGAGTAAGGTGTCTTATATCAGAAAAACATGTCCTTGTAATATATACCCACTTAAACCCCACTTTTATATAGCAAAACTGTGGTATGCAGTGGTATACCTATTTTTCTTACTTTTGCTAAGAAACATAGATTGTGGGTACTCGTTAGAACCGCCTAACGTGTACCCACAATATATGTTTTGGGCAAAAATAAGAAAAATATCAAAACTTTTCAGATGAAAATGTCCAATTTTTAAGGGTTATTAAAAATCTCTGCATGGGCAAGTTTTCATAATGTAAACGTAAAAGCCGTCATTCTATTACTACGTGTATTACTACAACAACTACTACTACTACTACTACTACTTATTTCGATTTTTGCGAAGGCACCAACCTGTCAATGCCTTTCTGAGCTCTCCAATAAAACTCACTAGCCATATTCAATTCTAATTGACCAGTGCTTCAGATTAAGTATGACATGTATTCCAAAAAGGGCCAATTTTCAAGCCACGCCCAATAAAATCCAACAGGTAACAAGTAAAAATTGCTCTGGGACAGAGCAAAGCAGAAAGCGCTGGCAAAGCAAGATGTATGGTCGGAGATGGTTATACACATGTCATTTGTAATCATGGCCCCCCATCCCGGGGAAAAGCAGGGACTTTGACTTTGGTCCAGCAAATCTCCGCTAAAAGCCTAATCCTGCGGGGACAGCTCGTTGGTAAAACCACTAATTTTTTTCCCGCAGCCTGCTATTTTCATTTCACGGCCCTCTTTGACTATATAAAGCAAACCCCGGGTATTCCCCCGCACTGTCGTGACAAAACTTTGGCCAGAGCCCCGCTCATTTTACGTCTACCGCCGCCCTCCCCCGGGTTGGGGACGTGGTTACAAATGATAAGTGCGTTGTGATGATACTCAGCACACATTTTGAATCGTGTCTATAACCAACATTTGTATACTTTAATGGCAGAACAGTGGACATCTTCGGTTTTAAAACAAATCATTTCTTCCCTACTTATGCATAATTAAAACATAAGTTTCGCGGATGAAGCAAATACACGCTACACGGATTTGAAAAAAGAAAACTTTCTGGTTTATAGATGCACTTAAAATAAACATTAACATTGAGCAAAATACACACTTAAGTTCTTAATTTCTAATGTGAAATAAATTATTAAGTAATTTTACGTCTACCATACGTACATGTGTCTATTGAATAAATTCTAAAATTGCAATACAAATACTCATCTGATTTGTTGTTCAATGCCCGACCCAAAGACTTAGGTCATTTAGAGACGGAATCTCGATTTAAAATCTCTGAAGAAATGGAAAATCCTAGGATTGAAGCATTGACCCCTGTTTTACAAATTATAATGAGTTCAACACGTACCCACTATTGTTACGTTTGATAACACATTTTTCTTAGGTAGTCTTGGACCGAAGGACTGGAGAAGCCCGGGATTGTACTCATCACCCCTTTTTTACAAGTGGAGTGGTTTAAAACTTAAAAATGACTTAGGCTCGTACCCACCGTTATTGCGTTTTGTTACCCATTTTTCTCATGTAAAATTGCCTCCGGTAGCCGGTCGAAATTGATCGACGTAATTCCTAGATTTACGTCGGGTCATTCTTTGTTGACCCATTACGAAAACTTGCCCATGCAATAAACATATATTTTTTTTAGCTTTAAAAATTTAAAATTTTCATCTGAAAAATATTGTTATTTTTCATAGTTTTGCTTAAAACATAGATTGTGGGTACACATTAGAACCGCCTTGCCGAGGCGGTTCTAACGAGTACCCACAATCGATGTTTTGGAGCAAAAATAAGAATAATAGGTATACCCCAGCATACCCCAGTTTTGCTATATAAAAGTGGGGTTCAAGGGGGTATACATCACACGGACATGTTTTCGTGATGCGAAAGCTGTACGTCGGCCTGTCATCATGAGGATCGAACAACAAACAAGGGCGCGGTTATAACCAGTTTAAGCCCCCGGTATTTTCTATTACTGACCGTTCCAAGGGGATTTCTCTGTTGTGGTTCCAACTGATCTTTGCTCTTGTGTTCAAGTGTTTGTGTTGTTTGCACCTTTATGTATGTTTTCATGTATTTAGTTAGGTACGGGTAATAGACTGGAAAAATAGCTACTCACTCGCCATACTTACAAGACAATACTAATTTTATGGCTGCTGGAGGAAATGTGGTAGAGTTACCTGATATTTGATCCACATATCAAGTCGCTCGAAAAATACACAAAAAGGAATCTATGTCATCTATATATTTAAATTAGTGACTGGAATAAAATGCCGTATGTGCTAAAAGGAGATCCCACTTTCTTCTGAGTTCTTAATTAAACATCCAAAATTTGCTTGTGTCATGTCCAGATACGTTCAAAAATAGACCCCGAAATTCCACAAACCATAAGGTATAATCTAGGTTTCGCTCCCACACGGCCATCTAATTATAGATTATAGCAGACAATTTTCCTATGGAATCGGGGTCAGAAATGTCATATGTATTAGTGCGCGAAGAGTTGTAAAACAACATTGAAAAATCGAAAGGATTATCTGCGAGGGTTTTTATACATACAAAGAAAAATATGAAAAAAGAAAATGGCACGGTAGCATAAAATAAAATCAATTTATATTTATTGTATTTACAAAAATAAGTAACATGAAATTCTGCAAACAGTTTTGTATCATAGCTTTATAGGAAAAGTTATTGATTCTTTAGGAGCCGACCACCTTTTCGATGTCTTCTTAATGAAAAAATAGTTCCCTACTGTTTATGAACAAATTCGATAAAAGTCAGCCATTTTAATATAAAAAAATACGTTTCGATGCAGCTTAAGATATATTTGATGTTCTGATAAAATGATTCCGCATGCAGTGACCCAGAAATGGAAGTAGCCGCTCAAATCAAAGCCGCTTATAGCAATGAAGAATCAATTAATTGTGCCCCATAACCCTTGCTCAAACCAACCACAAATAGCACTGGCTTGGGAGCCAGCGCAAAACTCTTGCCACCAGGCAGCAAAGTTGTCGAAATGTAGACCAGCTGGCTAACATGCACTCCAATACACTTCGTGGCCTCGCTGCTCTCCCGTGACAGGAGAGGTCTAACGGAATACCGATGGAAATATATTCCGTCTAATCGAAATGGTGACCAGCATATTTGTTGCTTGGTATTCGAAACAACATGTCCGTATACCCCCTTAAACCCCACATTTATATAGCAAAACTGGGGTATGGAGGGGTTTACCGATTTTTCATAATTTTGCTCCAAAACATAGATTGTTGGTACCATGTTTTGAGCAAAAATAAGATTATAATCAAAAGATTTTTAGTGAAAATTTTAAATTTTTACAACTTAAGAAAAATCTATAAATATATGTGTGTGTGGGGGGGGGGAGGGGGGGGGGTTGTCATAAACTTTGTATTTTCGCGAGATCAGATGAGAACTCATCCAAATCGATCGTCTTTGACAAAACTGCTTCACTGTATAGTCACGGTTTATTTATTTTTTTTTTTTTTTTTTTCACTTTTATTGAGATTTTGTCAAATTTGGCTTAAACAGCGGAGAAAAAACGTCATAGGACGCTGGCTACAAGCCTGTTTCTTTGCTGCACTTACAGACGGTCTGTGTCACTCTTTCATCTGCAAATTGAGTTGGTGTCAACATACAGTTGTGAAGCATACGAATAAGTCTTGTATTGGGACGAATTATAATGGGGTGAATTAGAAAGCAATTATGTGTCTCTGCCCTAATATAAGCCTCCATTTGCTCATTTACCGTGCCCCTATTCGCCCAATTACCGTGACATACCTTGTCTTGTCCGCTTTATGTTTCCGCTGTTAATGAAGGTGTATCTGGCTATTGACTCAGATGCCGCCAGGAGGATCGCTAGCCGTGGCGCATCTGGTACTCCCAGTTCCTCTAAATTATACTCCAAATACTCGTCGATGAAATAGCCCGATGCCTCTGAAAAAGCGGCAAATCCCTAGATTAAAAACTCTTTCCCACTTAAACAGTCAACAATCGAATATCATGCCCGTAGAATGACACGGTGTAACACGTATATTGCTAATGAGGCAACAAAAAGATGAAAACGGTTATTATATACTGGCTCCTTTGTTTCGAACAGGTCTATAACAATCGTATTAAGGAAGTTTAGGAGGGAGGTTGATAAGTTTCGCGCTTTTAATTATCAACCGGTTGATAATATCTGGCGGGAAACTTATAAACCTCCCGTAGATGTACGCTGTTATATATAAGACACAACAGTAAGTTTATTTAACGGTTCAGCTGCACCGCAAAAAAATGCTAGCCGTGGCGCATCTGGTACTCCCAGTTCCTCCAAGTTATACTCCAAATACTCGTCGATGAAATAGCCCGATGCCTCTGAAAAAGCGGCAAATCACTATGATTAAAAACTCTTTCCCACTAATACAGTTATCTATCGAATATAAACATGCCCGTAGAATGACACGGTGTATAATAACACGTTAATTGCTAATGAAGCAACAAAAGATAAAAACGGTTAGTCCTATATTGCATTCAGTTGTCCATTCCTTTTCACATATGTTACTTCAAGTGGACGAAAACGCAAGTCAAAAACATAACAAAATTTTCATGCAAATAGGTCGATTCACATATCAAGTTTTTTCTGCTTAACGCTCAAAATCAACAGTACTGTTATCTCAACAGGGAAGAATGTCCGTGCAATGTATATCCCCTTAAACCCAACTTATAGCAAAGCTGGGGTGTGCAGGGGTATAATGATTTTTCTTATTTTTGCTCCAAAATATAGATTGTGGGTACTCGTTAAAACCGCCTTGGCGAGGCGGTTCTCACGTGTACCCACAAACATAGATTGTGGCCCGGGATTGTGGGTACTCGTCAGAACCGCCTTTGCGAGGCGGTTCTAACGTGTACTCACAATCTGTGTTTTGAGCAAAAATAAGAAAAACATCAAAACATTTTCAATTTTTACAACTTAAGAAAAATCTGTATATTACATGGGCGTGTTTTCGTAATGACATGACGGGACAGAGTCTGTATTTCATTTGAATTCCACCCAACATTTGCA
This sequence comes from Rugalucina vietnamica, assembly GCA_964017185.1. Taxonomy (NCBI): domain Eukaryota; kingdom Metazoa; phylum Mollusca; class Bivalvia; order Lucinida; family Lucinidae; genus Rugalucina; species Rugalucina vietnamica. The sequence goes on from OZ024885.1 coordinate 7,768,023, forward strand.
TGCCATCAAATCCAAATGGGCCAAAATAATATAATTATATATTTCGCATCAAACAATAAAAATATATGCAGGTTGTCCTGTACAAGCCTAGTATATTCTTAGCTGTTGACCTAGGCCCAGAATTACAATGCTTCCTTAACTCTTAAGGTCGACCTTAACTTAAGATTTTCCTTAAAATCGACAAAAGTGTATTACAATCGATTTTCTTACTTTAAGGTAGACCTTAACTTGAGGAAATACTTAAATATTTAAGGTTACTCGATAGCTACCTTAAGATTTTACCTAGGCTAGACAAATAGCGCTCAGTTTAAGCATTATTTACGGAGTTTTGATAATATGTTTATGCTCATTATGTAGCCTCGCAACGCAACGTAACTTTTGATATCACATTTTTCGTCGTTTTTTTTTTTTTTTTTTTTTTTTACGTGAATGAAGACGGTGGTGTCTGCATGTGCAAGAGTGAGAGTCTTTATCACTTCGTGTTGTTTTAGTAAAACTTTTTAAACGAAACAACACGATGTATCAAGACTCCTGCGGTACTTGTTAGATGTGGTTTGACCACTCAGTCATGTCGGGATATCAGCATTGCTTTCATGGAGTTTTACCGGTAATGTGTTGAGCAAATTTGTCGTTTGTTTGATTATTTCATTTTTAATTTTACGCCCCACTCAACAGATATGGTAATGTCGGTACCTTGCTTCAGTTTTATGGACTTTCTACTCTCTGACATTTGGATGTCATGACAGGCTACATGTGCTATACCCCCCCCCACCCCAGTAAACAACTAAAGCTTTGCGTGTGTGGATGGTTTGACTGAACCACTTCTTCTGGACAGACCTACTCAGCAAATAACCAGTCATCGGGTGGTCGGTTAGTCAGTTATAAGCTTTACCTATCGCCAAAAATTACGGCAATCAATGCAATCGCGTTCGCCGGGCGCGCGTTCTAAAAATCACCGTTGCAAAATAAAAATCTGAGAAAAACATATACATTTTCCAGCCTGTGAACATGCAGACGTGGGTGATGGTTGGGAAATATTTAAAAGAAGGAAAGCATACAATATAAAGAAAGAGTAACTATCGCACATATCAAACTTTATAGCCTTGTCTGGCTTTCGTTGTTGGTTTATAAAGCGTCACTGATGAGGGTTCATTACCCGAAATCATAGCGCAATAAAGCCCATGCTACCTCCCTTTGAATGTTTTGGTTATTGCTTCCCAAAGGACCTAACCATAATATTATATTTGCAGTCGTCATTCTATAGTCCCTACTATTATGATAAAATCATGTTTCCTTGGATTTTTTTTCATCACCGCGTTTGTTTTCGAAATATGTCTATGCCCTTTTTAAATGTGTGTATGAATGCATGTGGCAATGATTAATTTTCAATTCAGGACACAAATACGGCACGAAAAAATACTAAATATCAAAGAAGAAAACACAAGTTAAACAAAATATAAAGAATGTAAAAGAATAATAAATGTAAACAAAAAACAAAAAAAAAAAAAGAAAAAAAAAAAAAAAAAAAAAAAAAAAAAAGAAAAAGAAAAGAAAAACTGACACATGAATGCATGTGGCAATGATTAATTTTCAATTCAGGACACAAATACGGCACGAAAAAATACTAAATATCAAAGAAGAAAACACAAGTTAAACAAAATATAAAGAATGTAAAAGAATAATAAATGTAAACAAAAAAAACAAAAAAAAAAAAAAAAAAAAAAAAAAAAAAAAAAGAAAAGAAAAACTGACACAAGTAGGTATCGAACTCAGAACCGACGTAACAAGTTGTTAATGGGAGGCTAACGCGTGTTAGATAAGAAAACAATGCTCATAATCAAACTATTGTAACTATGGTCTGTGTCGCTTACGCGATATAAAGTTTTTAAATTTCCGTGTTGCTCCGGTAAGGTTTTCGACTGTACCCGTAAGTTTTTACGGAAACTACACCTTAGTAAAGGAGGATCAAAAAGTGTATTACAAAAATGCACTTTTTAAGGAAAATCCTAGCTAAGGTATAAACTTTACTTAAACCGCTAAGGAGGCCTTAACTTAAGGAATGATTGTAATTCTGGGCCCAGGGCAGTATTCAGGTTAGTCAATCGATCAGAAATTTTGCCTGAATAATTTCGTACTGCCCAGAGGTCCTTATGAAATTGTGCTTCCCTTTGTTTGTTTGTTTGTTTGTTTGTTTGTTTGTTTGTTTGTGTATTTGTTTGTTTGAACTGATGCTTAACGCCCCAGTCAACAGTTACGGTCATGTCGGGGTGTCGCCTCAATTTTATGGGACTTTTACCCAAAATTAAGATGCCATAACATCCAGAAGGTGCTTCAAGTATAACTACCCAAGTAAAGTGACGGACCCACTGAATCGTAAACAATAGTACGGTTTTCTAATCGTACGTTTATTGATACGACTGCGCATGCAAAATTCGTAAAATATTTTACAACGTGTTTCTGCTTCCTAATTAATTTCAATAACGGGGTCAAAGAAAGGACCCCAAATAATATAAAGACAATCTTGGCGATCTTAAACTATCTTAAAAGCGCAGCGGGACTGGAACTTTAGCCACAAAGGCTTATACGTATGGATTATTTGAGCCGCCTCATGGGAAAACAAACAATTTGCAAATGCGAAAACAAAGACGCAGATCTGCTTCGCGGTAACCGCGAAGCTGATCAGCGCCTGTGTTTTCGCTATTCGGATAGTACAATTCCTCCTCTACTTAACTCCAAAATTTCGAGCTTCTTGCCTGCTTCTGTAGCTGTACAGGTGGGTTTGTGTCGGACCTGTTCAAAAAGCACATTGTTGGTTTTCCCACAAGGCGGCTCATTTGACTTGAACCAGAACCCTGACTGGAAGCCCGGTCGATTGAACAGCATACAGAGATGAGTTCATTGCTTTGTTCTAGGTTTCAGCCAAATCGAACGGGCATCCAATCACCGCACTCCATAGTGTCACATGCCGTGTGATGTATCATTCTACGATGTAAGAAGTTTGGTTGCATCAAGGATATATACATGTACTGGTGATTAAAAAATAATTACCTGAAAACAAAAACAGTCTAAAACCGGACAATATCAAAAGCCATGCAAGCGAGTCGTCTTGAAGTCTATTTTCTTCTTCTCTTTTATTTCGCTCTTCTTCCATTCTTCGGTCTTCTTCCATTCGCATCATCTCCTCTTCACGCCTTCTTCGTTCTTCTTCCTCTTCCATCATTTGTTCGATCATTCTTTCCATTCCCATTTCCATAACGGCCATTCCATCATCCCGCATTCCAGACCAGGAATTAAATCCGCTATTGAACACATTTCTTTGACTATTCATTCCGTTTCCGTTTGTGCTAGTCAAACTGTTTAAGGCATTTGGCGCGGCCTGGGAGTTGCTATTGTCACTGATACCGTTCATACTAGACCAGCTATTGATTCCATTCGTTACACTATTAACTTCACTTCCCCACATTTCTCCCCCATTTAGAATTTGTCCACGAGTTTCATCGATCATTCGTTGTGATTGTTCGCTGACTGGGAATAGATTCCTTTGCATAGAGATGCCATTTTGAAATACATTAGTCACCGGAAGCGTGTTTCCAGAAATCATAGGCCCTGAATAAGTAAGAACTCAATAGTTATCGGTATAAATTATGAAACTAAGCTATTAACAAAACGCTTGGTCTACGCTATAAACTAGAATGTCAAAGAACCCATTTCATCGTGGTTCATTTGACTGAACAGAAATAAAACGCTATGCGGTCAAAGCATTCATACCTGACAATCGACCGTCACAATACTGTCGGTTCATTTCATTCCGTTGTGGCTTGGATAGAATGTAATTGGCTACACGACAGGTGGGGCGCAGTCAAAGCTTTCATACCTGACCTTATAGCGTCACAATACCGTCGGTTCATTTCATTCCGTTGATGCTTAGATAGAATGCAATCATGCACCAGTTCCACGAATTTAACAATTTGCCCCATTTTGGTACCTACTGTACCATTGGTACAAATGTTACCAACCAAACTGAAAGGGAGGTTTGCATGGGTGTCTTTGGGTGTTTACACGGTCCTTGGCGAAACGACCCGGAATCCTACTAACACGATGGTCAAGCCACAAGACTCAAACGTGCAGTTGCAGTTGTAGAGAGGTGTATGAGGTGTAATTTAATTAGTGTAAGTAGGTCAGTCTCAATTTAGAGTAGTCTGGTGCGTAGACAAATAGAAAAAATGACACTTCACAAACGTTTGGTTATCTTCAAGAGCTACGAAACCCATCATGAAAACATATCCATGAAAGGTATACCCCCTTGAACCCGACATTTATACAGTGAAAGTGGGGTATTTTTTTCTTATTTTGGATCATTAACATAGATTGTGGGTACTCGTTAGGACTGCCTCGCCGAGGTGGTTCTAACTTATACTCACAATCGATGTTTTGGGCATTTACTTCTTACTCCCTGTCCTGTATGTTTTGTGTATTCAATATTAATAATTCGAAAATCTTTTTACAATTTCTACAGCTGAAAAAAGTCTCTCTATATTGTATGGACTTGTTTTTGTAATGTTTATGCATTTTGGAAACTTGTTTGAAATATCACAATCATGTTTGAAATATCACAATCATGTTTGAAATATCACAATCATCATGTTGTTGCATAATTATATCACAATGACCAACATTTAAAGTAGAGCAATTTAAGAAGAATAAAAATTAGAAGAAACCATTGAGGAGGAAGAAACCATTGAAGAAGAAGAAACCATCGAAGAAGAAGAAGAAAATCAAGAAGAAAGGGAAGAAGAAGAAATGTACAATTACGAACCTGATTGGTCAGCTGCTAATTGTTGACCGATAGCATTCATGACTGTATGCTGAAAAATGAAGAATACTATAATATAAAGCGGTGAGGTGGTTTGACATGCAAAACTTCAAAAGAATCGTGCTAAAACTGTATGAGGAGCTGTGCACACAAGGTACCCACTGTCCATTCACTATCAATGTAAAAATGTCAGAAAATCGACTAAGTTCAAATTGCGAAAGTGACTAAACACTGAGGGTCGAAAAGATGGGGGACAATAATAATAATAATAATAATAATAATAATAATAATAATAATAATAATAATAACTATTTACCTTATGGCTGCAATCCACCTGTCACCTTAACTGACCAAGTAACACACCGGATCAATCAAAACTGCACTTTAACTGTTAATGTAACACTTTCCAGACATTGAAAGAGTCGCGGCACCAGAAAACTGTTTAAGTTCATACATGTACGTAATGAGCAATATAGTTCGGCTTATCTGAGCTTACGTATTACACAGCGTTTAGTGTTGCACCTTAAACCATGCGTTTTGTTTATTTTCAGGAAATCTTTCTGGTACATACATGTAACTAGCTCGCCCCATGCAGAGACAGGACAGGACAACAGATGGTATGGTTTCTTTTTCGTGACACAGCGACAAAAGAGGAAGTGAAATATGATGTGTATCGAAATTAAGGTATTAAAAAAATCGAACTGGCAAATTGCGAAACTATATTTATCAAAATGCACATGCATTCAAGACGATTTTTCTTTAATTTTCTATCTTGGATATTTTTAAACCCAATGAAGTGTAATTTTGATGACCATGCTGTCAAACGTTTAACGCCTTTTCCGACAATTAATCAAATTTTAAATCTTAATTGACAGGTTAACAGTGGTTATGGTGATTTGGGTCATACCGAACAGGTCAGTTTTAATTACGAAATCTTGCCCATGCAATAAACGGAGATTTTTTGAGCTTTAAAAATTGAAAATTTTCAACCGAAAAATTTTGATAGTTTTCTTATTTTTGCTCAAAACATAGATTGTGGGTACACATTAGAACCGCCTCGCCCGCCTCGGCGAGGCGGTTCTAACGAGTACCCACAATCTATGTTTTGGAGCAAAAATAAGAAAAATAGGTAAACCCCTGCATACCCCAATTTTACTATATAAAAGTGGGGTTTACGGGGGTATTCATTGCATGGACATGTTTTCCTGATGTAATGCATAACGCGTCTTGCACCGCATACTATGACTTGAATTTGATCCGAGTTTGGAGGATCAAATTCAGGCCAGTCAAAGGAGTACAATACATGTAGCACGTGAAATGGGAAAACTGGACAAAATGCCATAAGTTATATACCCGTAATGCTTTCGTAGCACGAACAGACAGTATGTTTGTTTGTACCGTTAAACTTCCATCATCCCTTCACGTGGTATTTAGTAGACTCATCGGAAACTAGACGCACACCACAATTAGCCCAACCGTTTGATTTCAAAACTATGGCGGACGCGATTGCATCGTCAATAAGAAGAAAATCGTTCCCCGTTACAGATTCAATTGGAGTTTTACGCCCACTGTCAACTTATATACTTCGGCCGCCTAATAGACCTACAATGTACCTTGCAGCCCTAGGACAATGTTTCATGGTTGCCAAAATCCTGAAATACAAAGAATTTGTTCCAAAAGATCAACTCAATTGCTCTTAGAAACATGATTTTATATCCACTGTTATTTGTCCTAGCTAACGAACTTGGACTCATTTGAGTATATGCATATCATTTTCATCATATACGTAAAGGTAAAAGGAGGCAATAATCAGGCAAGGGTGCAACCAGAAAGAAATTCCAACTCCAAAAACCGAAGTGGGAAATATAAATCTGGTGCTTATTACATTAAAACCATAAGCCGAGTGGGTGAGTAGCTTTTTCCCTTTAGTTACGAAGTTACACGAACTTAATTATAAATATGAAAACGTACACACGGTGCAAACAGCACAAAAATCAACTCCAAAACATAAAACAACGCACCACCATCGAACGGCCAGTAATAAAAAATTACTTATGTCGAGTAATGGCTCTTTCCATACAGTCTAAAGGACGCAGGTTACCAGTGCAAAGTGCAGATTTATTTCTCCACTTACTGTCAATTGCGCTTCTTGAATCGGCGTAAGATTCTGAATGACCAGAAAATATTTCCATGGCCAAGTCTTCATGATAGAAATCTGTCGGATAAGAATTCTGGTTGCTTTGGCAACCTATGTTTCTCATAGACCTTTAGTGTGAAAAGTGGAAAATGCCAGTTTGTTTGCCGTTTCTTTAGAGATACTTGAATTTTGAGTAGTGTCTGTGAACTCTATGACTTTCGTCATCCTTTCTTATTTGGATCGGTTGCTGGGCCCAATAAAAAGTATTTTACAACTTCTTTACACAAATTGTTAAGGGGGTGAAACCTATACTTGGTATTAATGTTCATCAGATAAGCCTGTATATATATGTTTCTTTTTATTCCAGTCGGACAAGAACAAGCTTTAAGACCTCTGGTTGCTATGGTACATGTAACTTTTAGTTTCCATAGGCGTATAATGGCAAAAGAGGAAATTGGCTATTTCTACAAACGAAGTAGTAGGCAATGATCAGGGAGTGGCGCAATAAAAAAGAAATTCCCACTCCAAAAACCGAGGTGGGAAAAAATAACAATCAGGTACTTATACTGAGAAAAACATATTGTAAGCCGAATGGGCAGCCATTTTCCCAATAGGTGGCCACTCAGTTACCCAAACTTAACTAAAGACATGAAAACATACATATGGTGCTAGCAGCACAAAATTCAATACCAAGACATAAAACAATAAGAACCACCACAGAAGTATCGCATTGGAACGATCAGTAGCAGGCTTTACTACAGTCTCATTGGAGATATTTGAATTTTGTATTCACAGAAAATCATGGTGTACCCTTGCATGTTTTATAAGACTTTTGTTCAAATTGCTTAGTTTTTAGCTCACCTGAGCCGAAGGCTCACAAGGTGAGCTTATAGTATAGTAGTCGAGCCGGCGTCCGTCCGTGCGTCCGTCCGTCCGTTCACATTTTCAAACTTGAATATCTCTAAGACAACAAGGCCAATTTTATCTAAAGCATAATTGAGGAGGGGGAAAGGTTGTGTTAGGTTTTGGGCCAGGTCGGATCAGAACTCTGGTTTCCATGACAATAGATAGCTCCCATAGACTTACAATGGGAAAAAACATAAAAAAATCTTCTTCTCCGAAACCACTAGGCCCAGACCTTTCATATTTTGTGTGTAACAATGTATAATGGTCCTCTTTATAAATCCTGCCAACCGTGCCCCTGGGGTCCATACGGGCCCCGCCCCGGGGGCGTCATGGGAAAAACATAAAAAAAATTCTCCAAAACCACAAGGCCTAGAGCTTTTATATTTTGTATGTAGCAATGTGTAGTGGTCCTCTTTATAAATCCTGCCAACCATGCCCCTGCGGTCAAAAATGACCCCGCCCCGGGGGTCATTAGCTCCCATAGACATACAATGGGAAAACTATAAAAAAATCTTCTTCTCTGAAACCACAAGGCCCAGAGCTTTCATATTTTGTGTGTAGCAATGTGTAGTAGTCCTCTCTATAAATCCTGCTTACCATGCCTCTTGGGTCCATACGGGCCCCGCCTCGGGGGCCTCATGGGAAAAAGATAAAAAAAATCTTCTTCTCCGAAACCATTTGGCCCAGACCTTTCATATTTTGTGTGTAGCAATGTACAGTGGTCCTCTTTATAAATCCTGCCAACTGTGCCCCTGGAGACCATACGGGCCCCGCCCCGGGGGCATCATGGGGAAAACATAAAAAATCTTCTGTGAAACCACAAAGCCCAGAGCTTTCATATTTTGTGTGTAGCAAATTATAGTGGTCCGCTTTATAAATCCTGCTAACCGTGGCCCTGGGGGCATCATTATCTGTCAGAGACTTACAATTGAAAATAAATGAAAAAATCTTCTTCTCTGAAACCACAACAGCCAAAGCTTCTATATTTGGTATGCAGCATTGTTATGTGGAGCTTAACATAAATCATTCCAAGCATGCCCCTGGGGTCAGAAATTGTCCCAACCCGGGGGGTCTAAGCTCCCTTAGACTAACAGGCATGTCATTATCTACCATACACTTATAATGGAAATGCATGAAAAAATCTTCTCTACATTAACATTACATAAAGCTTGTATATATGATATATAACAATGTCATGTGCAGCTCTACATAAATCCTGCCTATCATGCTTTTGGGGTCAAATATGGCCCCACCCCGGGGTCATTATAGGACCCTGACCTTGTTAGATGATTTGTTTTTCAAGTGAACCAAAATGACAGACAGCTAGGAAGATTCCCAACACAATGGAAAGATGGCAATATTACCGCCTTACATAAAAAGAAGATCGATCACTCCCGTCAAATTATAGATCTATATCACTCCTATGCCAAGCAGGTAAATCTCCGGAACGTTGCGTACATAAACTATCATATAATTTCATTAATGAACATAGACTATTAACTCCATTTCAGTCAGGCTTTGTCCCAGGAGACTCCACGACCTTCCAGCTACTCCATACGTACCATATTTTCTGCGAAGCTGTCGACAGTGGCAAGGAGACTCGTGTAGTCTTCTGTGACATAAGCAAGGCCTTCGACAGGGTTTGGCATAGGGGTCTATTTCACAAGCTTCGAGATATAGGGTGCTCAAAAAATCATTTAAAATGGTTCTCAAGCTATCTAACTAAAAGGTAGACAGCGCGTCGTACTTAATGGCAAAGCATCCGAGTGGACCTATGTCAAAGCAGGCGTACCACAAGGATCTATCCTTGGGCCCTCATTATTTCTAATCTCTATATAAATGACATATTTTACCTTTTCACCCGCCTCTCTTTATGAATGGATCACTTATTTCTGAAACTACATAACTACCACCGCCTGGTCCAGACTAAATCTTTTACGAGCTCTAAAATTCAAAATAAACCGAAAAAATATACAACTCCTTTATACGCCCACTACTTAAATATAGCGATGCTGTCTGGGATAACGCAACATCAGAGTGTAAAGAGAAGTTAGAAGCTGTCCACAATGGAGCAGCCAGAATAATCACAGGTGCAACGAAACTCTGTAGCATTTCGAAACTTCATTGGGTGGGAGACACTGCAGGCAAGGCGGTCGAAGCACAAACTTACAATACTTTATAAAATTCTAAATGGCATTGCGCTCGAATACCTCCAATCTTTGGTCCCACCGCGTGTCCAAGATGCTACATTCCGTAATCTGAGAAATGCTAACGATTTCCGCAACTTTAGAACCAATACAAACCTATTCTATGAGTCGTTTTCCCATCCACCATCCGAGCATGGAACTTCACCTTCAGTCGCTTCCTTTAAATTCAGACTAAACAGAGAACTACGTAAGCCACCTAAATACTTCAACACTGGCACACGTCAGGGGCAAATTCTACACGCCAGGCTACGGATGGAATGTAGCTCTTTAAATGCACATCTTCACAAGAAGAATATTGAACCTAGTTCATCATGTTCGTGTGGTAGCTACGAAAGTACATATCATTCTTTTTTAAATGTCCTAACTTCTTACAAATTAGGAACCGATACCTCCCAAACAACCTTAATGATCTTAATACAAACGACTTACTACATGGTAAATCAAACTTATCAGAAACAGAAAATGAAACCCTTTTTTCAAAAGATCAAGATTTTATACTGAATTCAGGGAGGTTCGCCTGAGTCACTATTCTCTAGTTGCAGAAACTCGGTATCTCATGTTAATTCCAAAATATCATGTTAGGCACCGAAACGTTTTCTCTGCAGTTAATCTAACCTCCTCTCTAACTGGGTATTGTCGATCGTTGATGGGCTTTTCAACTTTGTTCACACACTTTCTCGTGTAATATCATCATCATCATCATCATCATCATCATCATCATCATCATCATCATCATTTTCTTCTTCTTTTTTTCTTCTACTTCATTTACTTCTTCTTCCTCTTCCTCTTCCTCTTCTCCTTCTTCTTCTTCTTCTTCTTCTTCTTCTTCTTCTTCTTCTTATTATTATTATTATTATTATTATTATGTGCCTCACTCTTTTTATTTCGCATTTCTTTGCAAATAGACCTTTTTTTCACTTATCATCTGCATACATCACAGGCATAATTGCATGCAGGAGATGATGTTTGTAATCAGTTTCCATAGACAAATACGTGTACATTGAAAAGAGGAAATTGACTGTGTCTCCTGTCTCCTTGGAATTTTGATTTGGCAGAAATGTATTCTGCCTTGCATCTGACATTTCATCCAGATCGCTACATTTGATAGTCATTTGTCTATAATAAATTTTACACTGGGCGATAGCTGTAACCTCCGTGCGTATGGGCTTCTCGTATTGTATATAGGGAATTGAATACAAAGATTCCTGAAAATCATATTTTAATAAAGATAAAATTTTTTGAATATTAAAAATACAACACATATACGCATTTAATTCTCGAAAAGCATTATTTAACACAATAATAAATAGCAATAAATAGACATCACAACAACGCGAACATACGCACATATCGTCAAAATCAATTGTGCTTATGTTTATAGCAAAAACTTGCAGTCAAATACATAGGAAACTATATTTTTGTTCAATGAAAACAGGCTGTGTAAGAAAGGAGAACGTCCATTCTCCATGGGAGACTGCCTATAGAAAAGGCTAAATAAGTTTTTATTTCAAAAACACTTTTTTTATCAGTGAATCTAATAGTTTGAATATGCCTTCATCGATTCCTAAAATGTTTTCCTCCAGCAAAAAAGTACCCATTCAAATTTTTGGCTTGAAAACATAGTTTCTGCAATTAACCTTTAAGTTAATGGAAATTGAAAAGGTTTTTTTCAGGTGTGTTCCCCCCCCACCCCCCCGGGACCGAGAAAATCCTTTTGCACACAGTTGTAGTTTTACATTACAGACATCATATAAAAATGGCATGCTTGGTCCCGGGGGGGGGGGGAGGCTGTCAAAATGCTCAAAAACATTCTATAATGCTAGCCCATCAAATCAAGTGACTTCAATAATTTGTTTTAGGACTGTAGCTTGTTTATATACATATTTCTACCTGGTTGAACATGACCTAGTGTGTGAAAAGTAGCCACATCAGGTGAAAGTCTGTCTTCTGTTCTTCAACCAGACACACTTCTGGTGAACTTTGATGAGCATCACTGGTTAGGTTTTAGAAATTAGAGTGTCTGTACCAATGTGTTTGCTTATGTCTAAGTGGTGACCCATACCCTTGTCTTGGCTTAGTAACATGTAAGCTTGTGTTAGCATATTTGAGGCAAGTAATGGTTTACATAGTCATCGGGTTCTATGTTTTGCTAAATGTTATGTCAAACAAACTGTGTTGCTCAAAATATTTACTAGCCTTACAACACAGATAGTCGATTTTTTTTGTTGCTTGCATGTACATGTATAAGAAGGTACATTTATCAGGCATGAAGAGTATTCACCTTGAATTTCATGTAGACAGTATTATATGTTTTTGTGATACACCTGAATGATGACACTGTAGAATATAGGCTTTACAGGCAATGTTCAAAAGTTAAAGATAAAATAATTATTTGACAAAAACATTGAAATATTTTAACTCGTTTTTTATCAAAATGTGACCATTTGCAGCCTAGTTTTACGCTGCAAATATTATTTTATCATGTATTTCGATCAATACTTGAGAAAATCTTGGTTTTTGGTATCAAAATTTTTGGTCAAAAAAAAAATACCCCTGCCCCCAAAAAACTAACGTTAAGGCGAGTATATGTAAAATTTTCAATTCAAACTTGTTTTGTTGTGTGCACAGGATGTCAGGCTTCCACAATATCACACAATTTCAGGCATTACTTATGCATGTTTGTCAATGCAGGCTTTCAAAATCTAGGCAAACTGAATATGGGAATGGACGTTCTCCTTGTTAACATTTAGATAGGTACAAACAATCAAGAGTTATCTCTACCTGTTGGCATTTGGGAATACTGCCAAATCCATTTTTTGTACAATTCACATTTATACCCAATAATACAGCATGAAAACTGCTTAAATTAGGTGTTTTAGAAACTAATTCAACAATCTTAGGCATTTAGGAACTTTTCCCATCTTGTCAGTAGATATCCTTTAATGTCTACAACAAATTGAAACAGGTCTTGTTCTTTTTGTGTGTTTGTATCTTTGTACATTGAGAGTAATTCGTAACGTATAATTCAATCAATATTCAGTCATACTGAGACGGAGCGAACCCAACACGGGATTTTCGAATTTTGATTGAGAAAGCAACTCTGCCTTTGCAGTATGGCATTCACTGTTACATGCAGTTAAATCCCTACCCTCTTCTAGTTAAATTCTTCGAATGTAAGAGTCTATGACTGTCGTGGACGGGTTGTGTCAGAACTAGGTCGACAACCAGGAAAACAGTTTTAGTGTTCCTTTGTTTTTGTTTGAATTGATGCATTACGTCCCAGTCAACAACTACATGCATGGTGATGTCGGGACATTGGCTCAATTATATGGGACCGTTATACACCAAAGTGTGCTTTACAAATACACCCACCCCAGTAGACAAGTGATGCTTATACATGTACATGTATGTGTAGATGGTTTTACTAAACCACATATCCTGGGTAGGCTCAGTCCTTCTATGCAGTGATTAAGCCAATAATCAGGTGGTCTGTCAGTAGGTCATATGCTTTCCTTGGAGGCACATGCAGCCCATCTACCTTGTACGACGCCAATGGGCACCCAGGTGTTCTCTCAGTGTCCGCATAATGTATAGCCCCTTATACCCTATTTTTATATAAAAAATTTGGGGTATACAGGTATATACCAATTTTTCTTATTTTTGTTCCAAAACATAGATTGTGGGTACTCGATAAAATCGCCTCACTGAGGCGGTTCTAACGTGTACCCACAATCAATATTTTGAGCATAAGTAAGAACAATATCCATTTTTTCTACGGCTGAAAAATCGCTGTATATTACACGGGCGTGTTTTCTGTTACCCGTTAAACTCTGAAGCATCAACAAGTGTCGGGGTAGAACTAGGAGGGCTTATAACACCCTGTAATTGGGTAAAAAAATGGCACCAAAGCGACCTGTACAAGCATTCTAGTTGGATAGCTGAGTGACGTATTGTCTTCCAGAACAAAATCAATCACTTCAGAAATCTGGGACGTCAGTACAATATCTGCAAAAGAAAACAAAACAAATATAATTAACTCCCTTTATACCTGTGATGCTACCAAACATCTTACAACAGAGACTGATGCAACAACACACGACACAAGACAAAAACGGAGTACAGAGTCGATTTGGTTGAAACCTACAGCGAGTTAATGAACTGGGCGCTGTAGTTTGCTTCCAATCCTCTCAGGGGAGGGGGGAGGGGGTCCAAATTCCCAGAAGGGGTCTGACCGAAAATTTCAACATTGCATAAATTAATAATCTGGCAATTACAGGGGGTCCGGTCCCCCTGTCAGCCCCCCCCCCTCTGGATCCGCCCATGGAATATCGATCGCTATTCTACCAAGGTACACACAAAGAACCCGTCTAGCTCTGTATGTGGCCATCAGGAAAACATGTCCGTGCAATGAATACCCCCTTAAACCCCACTTTTATATAGTAAAACTGGGGTATGCAGGGGTATACCTATTTTTCTCATTTTTGCTCCAAAAACATAGATTGTGGGTACTCGTTAGAACCGCCTCTTGCGCCTGTAAAGATTAGAAGTTATGTTTTTTTTATTTATTTATTTGCTTCAAGTAAGAAAATACTTAAATTTAAATAGGCTACTTATATTATTGGGTCACGAAGAGTGAAAAGACACGACAATGCAATGATACTGGGTGCCACATAATATGCAATAATACGGTCAGCCCTTTCTTAGCAAGGTGGCTACAACTAAACTCAAGTATGAAAAGTACAAATACCATATATGGTCATTACGGCCATCTTTGTCAGGTGACTTTTACCATTCATACCAAATTTCAGCCCCCCAATTCAAAGAGACTCTACAAGCTTCCTTTGGTAAATCGGCTTCTGGGGGGACAGAATTTAAAATCATCAGGAAAACATGCCCATGTAATGTATACCCCCTTAAACCCCACTTTTATATAGTAAAACTGGGGTATGCAGGGGTATACCTATTTTTCTCATTTTTGTTCCAAAACATAGATTGTGGGTACTCGTTTGAACCGCCTCGGCAAGGCGGTTCTAACGTGTACCCGCAATCTATGTTTTGAGCAAAAATAACATAAATATCAAAATTTTTCCAGTGATTTTTTTTTTTTTTTTTTTTTTCATTTTTACAAACAAAACATTTTCTGTATATTGCATGGGCGTGTTTTCGTAATGTTTAGCTCAACTAGTGAACATCATGATGATAACATGTCTGTAAAATGCCGTATACAACCTCAAGAGGGCCAAACGGCCCCCATTTACATACATGTATATTGTTATGTATGACAGTTACTTGTTGAAAGATGTGCATTCAGTACTGGTAAACTTCCCAAGGGAGTATGCCCAGGAAAGTATGATGTTATACATATGATGTTTACTTGTTGTCCTTAGCAATTATTTACTTTTAGTGTCCCAGATATTGGACATAAACAGGTTGTTTACTTCAGAATTTTCTAGAAATTTCAAATTGTTCTTTGACGGAAAAGTCCGGAAAAATCTGGAAGAACCAAAGATGTAGAATCTTCTAGAGAATTTTTTTTTATGTCAAAAGAATATTGTGGAATTTTCTGGAAGGATAATGGCCTCTCTAGAATATTCCAAAACATTAAATTTTGGTAAACAACTTGTTATTTTTAGTATATGATATCATAGAATTTGCTGGAAGAATCCTGAATGTTCCTCATTGCTATATAAGGGCTACAAATTTTCATAAGGACAATCTTTGGGTACTGTTACTATTAAAAAGTCAAAATCTATCTTACTGGAATTTAAACTTATTCTTGGATTACTTTGTGATATTCGATTCTGGATTGGGACATAGTGCTATTTTGAAACAAACTTTAATTCTTGGGATCAGAAACTGATACAGACTTGTGTTAAAAAATTCTGAGGGACATTCAGACATTCTTTAAGGGAATTAACATCTTGAAAGGTATTGTACATTCATTTTTGTTTGATTGTATATATGCTTTTGATTGTTTCACATGTAATTACTGGTTAAATCACTTCTAAATAGATTTGTTAAATTTTAAACAAAGCTTGTTGCTGGCTAACCAACTTGTTGGTTTCCTTAATCTTCTAGTTACGCCTGGCACGTAACAGAATTGGGGGCTCGAGTCCGGGATTGAAATTTCTTGTGCACCAAATTTATTTAAAATTCTAAAGTATCTTCACTGTTTGCTGTTTAAATAGCTAAAGCCAGCAAAAAGCAACCATGTCATTCAAACTAAGTGACTTTATTGCTGCGCCTTCTCAGGAGCTGTTAGATAAGGCCAAAAAGAGTGACCTCTTAGACATAGCTGATCACTATGGGTTGTCAAATATCAAGACTTCCATGTTAAAACATGAAATTAAGAACATTTTGATTCAGTTTTTTGTTGCCGAGGAAATTTTTGATTCCTCGGCTACTTCTCAGATTCTAGTCACTCAGACTGACTTGCAGTTGAGGGAACTAGAAATCAAAAGACAAATTGAGATGGAAAAACTAAAATTTGAGTATGAAGAAAGAATAAGGTTGGCAACTTTAGAACGGGATGAAAGAATAAGGGCAGAAAAGGCCGAAAGGGAAGAAAGAATAAGATTGGAAACTTTAGAACGGGAAGAAAGAATGCATAAACAAAAGTTAGAAATGGATAAACAAAAGTTAGAAATGAAAGAACGAGAGAAGGAAAAACAAAGAGAATTAGAACGAGAAAAAATTGAGTTAGAAAAAGAAAAATTAGAAAGAGAAGAAAGGCTTGAAATTGAAAAAGAAAAATTTAAATTTGAAATTGAAGAAAAAGAAAGAGAAAGGCAATTTCAGTTAAGAATGAAGGAAATTGAACTTAATGACAAATCAAAATCAAAATCTTTGCCTTTGGCTACTAGTACAGTATTTGATGTCACAAAACACATTCGTCTCGTTCCTCCATTTCAAGAAAAAGAGGTTGACAAATATTTCTTACATTTTGAGAAGGTGGCAGAAAACTTGAAATGGCCAAGAGAGCACTGGACCTTGCTTTTGCAAAGTGTTGTAATTGGTAAAGCTCGAGAAATTTACACTCAGCTTTCTCTTGAGCAAAGCTCAGATTATGTACAGTAAAGGAATTTATTCTTAAGGCTTATGAGTTGGTCCCTGAGGCATACAGGCAGAAATTTAGAGACTGTAGAAAAGAACATGACCAGACTCATGTTGAGTTTGCTAGAACAAAAGAGCAACTATTTGATAGATGGTGTTCTTCAAAGAAAGTAGGTTCTGATCATGCAAAGCTAAGGCAGCTCATGCTTGTTGAAGAATTCAAACGGTGCATAAATTCTGATGTTAAGGCTTTCTTGAACGAAAGAGAAGTTGAAAACTTGGAAACAGCAGCACGTTTAGCTGATGACTATGCTTTGACTCATAAGGCTTCATTTGTCAACAAGCCATATCCTAGGAAACCATATAACCCTCAATCAAAGCAAATTACCCCTCAGTCAAAACCATATTCCCCTCAGTCCGGTCCCAAAGCCAATCCCAGTAATCCAACTGACAATTCCAGTCCAAAACCCAAATTTTCTAGTGAAAACAAAGGACAAAATCCCTTATCCCAGCCAATTTGTAATTATTGTAAGAAAACTGGCCACATTATTTCTGAATGTTTGGCACTGAAACGAAAGAAAGAAAGAGAAAATCTCGATAGTGCTAAACCGACAGGTCTCACCTCCTTAAAGGCTAAACCACAGTCTTGTATCCAGGAAGAAAACCCTATACTGACCAGAACTTGTAAAGAGTCAGTCTCTGAGGATTCTATTATGGAGATTTATGAACCATTCTTATCAGATGGTTTTGTGTCACTTAACAGTGACTCTGCCCAGTCTACCCCTATCAAAATCTTACGAGATACCGGAGCTTCTCAATCCCTTATCTTGGCAGATACCTTGCCATTTTCCGAGAAGTCTTCTTCTGGGACAAGTGTCCTTATCCAGGGCGTAGAGTGTGGATTTGTTAATGTACCGCTCCATAATATCTATTTGTCCTCAGACTTAGTTAAAGGTCCCGTGGCTGTAGGTATTAGACCTTCCTTACCCTTTAAAGGTATTCATTTGCTGTTAGGCAATGATTTGGCAGGAGATAAGGTTGTGGTAAACCCACTTTTGACCAGCACACCATGTGTTGATCAACCGCCTGATCCCATTGAGCAGGAAATTCCTGACCTTTACCCTTTTTGTGCTGTCACTAGGGCAATGGCAAAGAAAGCCAAATTATATGATGGGATGCAGGACATAAATTTAACTGACACTTTGATAGGTCAGTCCTTTAATAAAGAGATTTCAACATCTCTTTCCCCTAGTCAGTCTGATATTCAGACTGACCCTAGCAATCCAAGGTCGGGGTCAGAAAATGACCTTTCACCTCAACGTCAAATGATCAAGGTCATGACCAGATGTCAAGGTCACAGCTTTGTAAAGAACAACACAGTGATTCTGAGATCTCGCCTTTATTTGAAAGGGCTTTTAATGAAAATGAAATATCCCAGGTTCCTGTTAGCTATTATGTCAAAAATGGCATTTTGATGAGAAAATGGCGTCCTCCGGATGTCCCCGCAGAAGATGAGTGGACTGTTAACCACCAAATTGTGGTTCCTAGGGTTTATCGCCCTGAAATCTTAAACTTGGCTCATGAAACACCCATGTCAGGCCATTTAGGTGTAAATAAGACCTATCACAAGATCCTTAATCATTTCTACTGGCCAGGAATAAAATCTGATGTATCTCAACACTGCAAATCCTGCCACACTTGTCAGATGGTAGGAAAACCCAATCAGACTATTCCTAAAGCTCAGTTACAGCCCATTCCTGCCTTTGATGAACCTTTCAGCAGAGTGATTATTGATTGTGTAGGTCCCTTACCCAAAACAAAGAAAGGTTGTGAATATCTTCTGACCATAATGTGTGCTTCAACTCGCTTTCCTGAAGCTATCCCACTCAGAAATATCAAGGCTAAAACAATAGTTAATGCACTTGTGAAGTTCTTCACATTTGTAGGCCTCCCAAAATCTATCCAGTCAGATCAGGGCTCAAATTTTATGTCAGGAATTTTTCAGCAAGTTATGTACGAACTTGGAATTAAGCAATACAAGTCATCGGCTTACCACCCTGAAAGCCAAGGTGCCTTAGAAAGATTCCATCAAACTTTGAAAAACATGATCAGATCTTACTGCTTTGACACTGAAAAAGATTGGGATGAAGGCATACACTTGCTTCTATTTGCTGTAAGAGAATCTGTACAAGAGTCTCTGGGGTTCAGCCCATTTGAGCTTTTTTTGGGCACACTGTACGTGGACCGTTAAAACTTCTAAAAGAGAAATTTCTCTCAGATGATGACAGTTCTTTGAACTTACTTCAGTATGTGTCTGATTTCAAAAACAGACTATCAAAGGCCTGTGATGCAGCTCGGTCCAATCTCAAATCTGCTCAAAGCAAAATGAAGATTCGTTATGATGAAAATGCTAAAGACAGAAATTTTGAACCTGGAGACAAGGTACTTGCTCTCTTGCCCATTCCTGGCAGACCTTTACAAACTAGATATTATGGCCCGTATACTGTTGATAAAAAGTTAAGTGACGTGAATTACATTGTTAACACTCCTGGGAGGCGCAAGCAAAAACAGCTATGTCACATTAATATGCTCAAGAAGTATATTGATAGAGATAGTTCTGTTATTTCATCAGTAAATATAGTTAATTCTGTCCCTCATGAACAAAATCAAATGGACTCTGTGGACTTCAACTTGGAGAAATCTGATCCCTCGTCATCGAAACTCCAGAATTCTGACATACTACAGAATCTTGATCAGAAACTGTCTCACCTTGATTCAGACAAAAGACTTGAACTGAAACAGTTAGTTCTCGAATATGAGCACTTATTTCCAGACATTCCATCCAGAACTGACAAAATCTATCATGATGTTGACATTATTGAAGGTTCAAAACCTGTAAAGCTGTAAAACAGCAATATCTCAGGGAAGAAGTTCAATATTTGCTGGACAATGATTTCATTGAACCCAGCCAAAGTGAATGAAGTTCTCCTTGTATTCTTGTACCAAAGCCAGACGGGACATTTAGAATGTGCACAGACTATCGAAAAGTCAATTCTGTCACTAAAACAGACACTTTTCCCATCCCACGAATCGATGACTGCATTGATAATATTGGACATGCCAAGTATGTTACAAAGTTCGATCTGCTAAAGGGATTTTGGCAGATACCCCTCACGGACAGAGCAAAGGAGATCTCGGCATTTGTTACACCAGATGGACTGTACCAGTATAAAGTCATGCCATTTGGAATGAAGAACTCGCCTGCGACTTTTCAGCGGCTGGTCAACAGTTTGATTTCCAATCTGGATGGCTGTAAAGCCTATATCGACGACGCTATTATCTTCAGTGAGGAGTGGCAACAACACTTGCAGACAATCAGAACATTCTTTGACCGGCTAAGTGATGCTAAACTAACTGTGAACTTGGCAAAAAGTGAATTTTGCCATGCAAACTTGACATTTCTTGGACACATTGTAGGTCAAGGTCAGGTAAAACCTGTAGAAGCTAAAGTTGAGGCTATCTCAGATTTTCCTGTACCTACTAGCAAAACACAACTGATGCGCTTTCTGGGTATGGCTGGATATTACAGGAAATTCTGCAACAACTTCTCGGCTATAGCTGAGCCTCTGACAAACTTGCTTGGTAAGAAGGCCAAGTATGTTTGGACGGATGACTGCCAGAAGTCATTTGATAAGCTCAAGGCCATACTTAGAAGTGCTCCGGTTCTCTTAGCACCAAGTTTTGACAAAGAGTTCAAGTTGGCTGTAGATGCCAGTGATGTTGGTGCAGGCAGTGTATTGTTGCAAGAAGATGACAATGGTGTTGACCATCCTGTTTGTTATTTTTCCAAAAAGTTTAACAAGCATCAGAGAAATTACTCTACCATAGAGAAAGAATGCCTATCTCTAATCCTTGCACTTCAGCACTTTGAAGTTTACTTAGCTTCTTCACATGCACCAATTGTTGTCTTCAGTGACCACAATCCACTGACTTTCATACATAAAATGAAAAACAAGAACCAGCGTTTACTCAGGTGGAGTCTCATGTTGCAAGAGCACAATCTTGACATCAGACATATCCGAGGAAGAGATAATATCATTCCAGACACCCTAAGCAGAGCTTAAGTGCCTCTACAATGCTGATGTCCAGCTTTGTGCTGTTGTATTTGATTAGTTGTGCACAAATTTTGCTAAACATATTGTATACAATTATCCAGTATTGCAAAAGAAAGCTTTATTTTATAAAACTTTCTTTTCTTTGAAGAGGGGAAGTGTTATGTATGACAGTTACTTGTTGAAAGATGTGCATTCAGTACTGGTAAACTTCCCAAGGGAGTATGCCCAGGAAAGTATGATGTTATACATATGATGTTTACTTGTTGTCCTTAGCAATTATTTACTTTTAGTGTCCCAGATATTGGACATAAACAGGTTGTTTACTTCAGAATTTTCTAGAAATTTCAAATTGTTCTTTGACGGAAAAGTCCGGAAAAATCTGGAAGAACCAAAGATGTAGAATCTTCTAGAGAATTTATTTTTTATGTCAAAAGAATATTGTGGAATTTTCTGGAAGGATAATGGCCTCTCTAGAATATTCCAAAACATTAAATTTTGGTAAACAACTTGTTATTTTTAGTATATGATATCATAGAATTTGCTGGAAGAATCCTGAATGTTCCTCAGTGCTATATAAGGGCTACAAATTTTCATAAGGACAATCTTTGGGTACTGTTACTATTAAAAAGTCAAAATCTATCTTACTGGAATTTAAACTTATTCTTGGATTACTTTGTGATATTCGATTCTGGATTGGGACATAGTGCTATTTTGAAACAAACTTTAATTCTTGGGATCAGAAACTGATACAGACTTGTGTTAAAAAATTCTGAGGGACATTCAGACATTCTTTAAGGGAAGTGACATCTTGAAAGGTATTGTACATTCATTTTTGTTTGATTGTATATATGCTTTTGATTGTTTCACATGTAATTACTGGTTAAATCACTTCTAAATAGATTTGTTAAATTTTAAACAAAGCTTGTTGCTGGCTAACCAACTTGTTGGTTTCCTTAATCTTCTAGTTACGCCTGGCACGTAACAATATACATCGACAAAGGTATACATTTTTTCTCAATTTCGATACACAAAATTTGAGCAAAACTATGATTTTAAATATTAAAATTAATCTGATGATTTTTTCAATTTTACAGTTGATAGAATCTCTGGATTGACTTATGATATTACATGGGCAAGATTTCATAGTACTGTGACCAAAAACCTGGTGGTGGCAAATCGGGATAATAACTTACATTTTATTACAGAACTCTGGTTTCCATGACAATAGATAGCTCCCATAGACTTACAATGGGAAAAACATAAAAAAATCTTCTTCTCCGAAACCACTAGGCCCAGACCTTTCATATTTTGTGTGTAACAATGTATAATGGTCCTCTTTAAAAATCCTGCCAACCGTGCCCCTGGGGTCCATACGGGCCCCGCCCCGGGGGCCTCATGGGAAAAACATAAAAAAAAATTCTCCAAAACCACAAGGCCTAGAGCTTTTATATTTTGTATGTAGCAATGTGTAGTGGTCCTCTTTATAAATCCTGCCAACCATGCCCCTGGGGTCAAAAATGACCCCGCCCCGGGGTCATTAGCTCCCATAGACATACAATGGGAAAACTATAAAAAAATCTTCTTCTCTGAAACCACAAGGCCCAGAGCTTTCATATTTTGTGTGTAGCAATGTGTGGTAGTCCTCTCTATAAATCCTGCTTACCATGCCTCTTGGGTCCATACGGGCCCCGCCTCGGGGGCCTCATGGGAAAAAGATAAAAAAAATCTTCTTCTCCGAAACCATTTGGCCCAGACCTTTCATATTTTGTGTGTAGCAATGTACAGTGGTCCTCTTTATAAATCCTGCCAACTGTGCCCCTGGAGTCCATACGGGCCCCGCCCCGGGGGCATCATGGGGAAAACATAAATCTTCTGTGAAACCACAAAGCCCAGAGCTTTCATATTTTGTGTGTAGCAATGTATAGTGGTCCGCTTTATAAATCCTGCTAACCGTGGCCCTGGGGGCATCATTATCTGTCAGAGGCTTACAATTGAAAAGTAATGAAAAAATCTTCTTCTCTGAAACCACAACAGCCAAAGCTTCTATATTTGGTATGCAGCATTGTTATGTGGAGCTTAACATAAATCATTCCAAGCATGCCCCTGGGGTCAGAAATTGTCCCAACCCGGGGGGTCTAAGCTCCCTTAGACTAACAGGCATGCCATTATCTACCATACACTTATAATGGAAATGCATGAAAAAATCTTCTCTACATTAACATGACACAAAGCTTGTATATATGATATATAACAATGCCATGTGCAGCTCTACATAAATCCTGCCTATCATGCCCTTGGGGTCAAATATGGCCCCACCCCGGGGTCATTATAGGACCCTGACCTTGTTAGATGATTTTGTTTTTTTTTCAAGTGAACCAAAATGACAGACAGCTAGGAAGATTCCCAACACAATGGAAAGATGGCAATATTACCGCCTTACATAAAAAGAAGATCGATCACTCCCGTCAAATTATAGATCTATATCACTCCTATGCCAAGCAGGTAAATCTCTGGAACGTTGCGTACATAAACTATCATATAATTTCATTAATGAACATAGACTATTAACTCCATTTCAGTCAGGCTTTGTCCCAGGAGACTCCACGACCTTCCAGCTACTCCATACGTACCATATTTTCTGCGAAGCTGTCGACAGTGGCAAGGAGACTCGTGTAGTCTTCTGTGACATAAGCAAGGCCTTCGACAGGGTTTGGCATAGGGGTCTATTTCACAAGCTTCGAGATATAGGGTGCTCAAAAAATCATTTAAAATGGTTCTCAAGCTATCTAACTAAAAGGTAGACAGCGCGTCGTACTTAATGGCAAAGCATCCGAGTGGACCTATGTCAAAGCAGGCGTACCACAAGGATCTATCCTTGGGCCCTCATTATTTCTAATCTCTATATAAATGACATATTTTACCTTTTCACCCGCCTCTCTTTATGAATGGATCAGTTATTTCTGAAAGTACATAACTACCACCGCCTGGTCCAGACTAAATCTTTTACGAGCTCTAAAATTCAAAATAAACCGACTTGCTCTTGAAAAAATATACAACTCCTTTATACGCCCACTACTTAAATATAGCGATGCTGTCTGGGATAACGCAACATCAGAGTGTAAAGAGAAGTTAGAAGCTGTCCACAATGGAGCAGCCAGAATAATCACAGGTGCAACGAAACTCTGTAGCATTTCGAAACTTCATTGGGTGGGAGACACTGCAGGCAAGGCGGTCGAAGCACAAACTTACAATACTTTATAAAATTCTAAATGGCATTGCGCTCGAATACCTCCAATCTTTGGTCCCACCGCGTGTCCAAGATGCTATATCCCGTAATCTGAGAAATGCTAACGATTTCCGCAACTTTAGAACCAATACAAACCTATTCTATGAGTCGTTTTTCCCATCCACCATCCGAGCATGGAACTTCACCTTTCACACACTTTTTCGTGTATCATCATCGTCATCATCATCATCATCATCATCATCATCATTTTCTTCTTCTTTTTTTCTTCTACTTCTTTTACTTCTTCTTCCTCTTCCTCTTCCTCTTCTCCTTCTTCTTCTTCTTCTTCTTCTTCTTCTTCTTATTATTATTATTATTATTATTATGTGCCTCACTCTTTTTATTTCGCATTTCTTTGCAAATAGACCTTTTTTTCACTTATCATCTGCATACATCACAGGCATAATTGCATGCAGGAGATGATGTTTGTAATCAGTTTCCATAGACAAATACGTGTACATTGAAAAGAGGAAATTGACTGTGTCTCCTGTCTCCTTGGAATTTTGATTTGGCAGAAATGTATTCTGCCTTGCATCTGACATTTCATCCAAATCGCTACATTTGATAGTCATTTGTCTATAAATTTTACACTGGGCGATAGCTGTAACCTCCGTGCTTATGGGCTTCTCGTATTGTATATAGGGAATTGAATACAAAGATTCCTGAAAATCATATTTTAATAACGATAAAAGTTTATGAATATTAAAAATACAACACATATACGCATTTAATTCTCGAAAAGCATTATTTAACACAATAATAAATAGCAATAAATAGACATCACAACCACGCGAACATACGCACATATTTTCAAAACTAAATCAAATATATTTCAATAACAAATCGATGATATGTCCAAGAACTATCAAAAGAATAGCTATGATTAAGATGGGAAAAGTCCCTAAAAGCCTAAAACCGAGGGGTCAGTTTTTAAAATTCGTAATTTTAACAAACTTTTAAACTGTATTATTAGGTATATATGTAAATTGTGTAAATAAATGGATTTGGCAGCAATCCTAAATGCATATAGATGGAGATAACTCTTGGTTTTTGTACCCGTCCCAAAGTTTACAATTTTTCACACTGCTAATGTTCATAGAGCAAAAATGCAGTTTCCTATGCAGTTCACTGCAATTTTTGCTATAAATCGAAGCAAAATGGATGTTGTCAACATAAACAGTTTTGTTTTTGTTGTTGTTGCGTATGCGCTACATTTTCAGCGAACCTGCTCTAGGGACATTTTTTTTCCTATCGTAAATTAAACAAGAGGACCAATGGTCCTATAAACGCTCACCTGAGACCTGAGATATATACCAATAAACTTGCTTCACTACAATGGTAATATGCATGTATATAACCCCAGGGCAGGGTCAGAATAACCTCTGGAGTCAATCATGTCTTTTAAAATCATGAAAATGCAGTCCATTTGCCAAGTTACTGCAAGTTTTGCCCTTCAAATGACATTTGAGCCATTTTATCCCATTCAAATGTTGACCTAAGTTGACCTTGCCGTAAAATAGGTCAAGGTCATCCCAGGGCCATGCTTTATACAAGTATTGTAAACCTCCATTCCTTGATGCCTCATGCCAAGTTTCAAAATCATAAGCCTCTTGGTTCTGAAGAAGAAGATTTTTATAAGATTGATGTTATTCATTGCCTTGGTGGCCATGTTGGTCATGTAACTATTTATGCAAACTTTCATTCACTCTTCCTGAGGATGCTCCACATAAAGTTTGGCTTTGGTTGGCCAAGCGGTTTTAGAGAAGATGTTCGAATATTTTGGTCATATACATATATATAGCCCCGGGGCAGGGGCAGACAACCCCCTGGGCCTAAAATATTATCATACGCTTAATTTTCTGTCATTTTGCTCATTCTTAGCAAGTTTTCTGCCATTCAAATAACATTTTCCTATATTTCTCCATTCAAATGCACGGGCGACCTAAGTTGACCTTGCCGTAAGATAGGTCAAGGTCATCACAGGGTCATGATTTATATAAACTTTGTAGAGCTCCATTCCCAGATGTTTCATACCAAGTTTCAAAATCATAGGCCTTCTGGTTCTGAAGAAGAAGATTTTTAAACGTTTTTCGCCTTTTATAGCCATGGAGGCCAACTTGGTCATGTGACCTTGACCATTTATACAAATATCATTCCCTCTTCCTAAGAATGCTCCACATAAAGTTTGGCTTTGATTGGCCATGCGGTTTCAGAGAAGAAGATGTTTGAATGTTTTGGTCATATACATGTATATAGCCCCGGGGCAGGTGCAGACAACCCCATGGGCCCAAAATATTTTCATAAACATAAAGCTTCTGTCCATTTGCTCATTCCTAGCAAGTTTTCTGCCATTAAATGACATTTTCCTATTTTTCCCATCCAAATGCATGGGCGACCTAAGTTGACCTTGCTGTAAAACGGGTCAAGGTCATCCCACAGTCATGATTTATATAAACTTTGAAGAGTTCCATGCTTCATACCAAGTTTCACAATCATAGGCCTTCTGGTTCTGGAGAAGAAGATTTGTAAAGGTTTTTGCTATTTATAGCCCTTGCGGCCATCTTGGTCGTGTGACCTGGACCATTTATATAAACTTTCGTTCCCCCTTCCTAAGGATGCTCCACATGAAATTTGAATTTGATTGGTCAAGGGGTTTCAGAGAAGATGATTGAAAAGTGTGAACGACGACAACGACGACGACGGACGACGGAGCATGTGTATACTATAAGCTCACCTTGTGAGCCTAACGGCTCAGGTGAGCTAAAATGGGGACCTTACTGTTTTTAGTTTTGAACTATGTCCCCCCCTAGACCCAACAAATCCTTTTTACTGGAGACACCTTATATATATTTACACAATATGTATTAGCGAGAAACTGGGTCTAGAGGGAGGGAACGATGTTCACCAGACCGTGGAACATAAGTATTTAGGCGAAACTGGAAACAGAATTACCTTAAAGCATGTTATAATGATGCGCATGCGCAATAACAACAAAATCAAAACTGGTTTATATCGTCAACATCAATTGTGCTTATGTTTATAGCAAAAACTTGCAGTCAAATACACAGGAAACTATCTTTTTGTTCCATGAAAAAAAGCTGTGTAAGAAATTTTTAATGGATAGGTACAAACAATCAAGAGTTATCTCTACCTGTTGGCATTTTGGAATGCTGCCAACAATCTTAGGCATTTAGGAACTTTTCCCATCTTGTCACTTTGTATCTTTGTACACTGAGAATAATTCGTAACGTACAAATTCAATATAGGGATCAAACATGGTTTCTATGCATTAACATCTGCTGGGCCCCGAGGGAGGCGTTGAAACCCGAGCCTGAAAGGCGAGGGTTTCAACCCTCCCGAGGGGCCCAGCAGATGTTAATGCATCAGAAAGAAAGTGTTTGATCGTTATTATTGCATTATACAATTCTTTTATGCGAAAATTTGGAGAAATTGTCCAGATTTTGCATACATGTAAATTCATAAACCTGAAATGGCGCGGAAAATGACGTTAGCTTACGACGTTTTAAAAATGCTGTTTTCGGGGCGAACTACAACGTCATCATGACGTCACAAAATAACGTTAAATCAAATGCACGTTATGTTATGACGTCAATTTTTGCGAGAGGCCCTGTAACAGGCATATGTAAAAGCCATGTATTAACAGCACGCGCTCACAAGAATTGCAATATTAATACATGGCTTTCTTTTCATTTTAATATATGGCTGTTAATATCGTGTGACACGGGTATTCATGCAATAATCAATATTCAGTCATACTGAGACGGAGCCGCCGTTTTCGCGAGAACCCAACACGAGATTTTCGAATTTTGATTGAGAAAGCAACTCTGCCTTTGCAGTATGGCATTCACTGTTACATTAAGTTAAATCCCTATCCCTCTTCTAGTTAAATTCTTCGACTGTAAGAGTCTATGATTGTCGAGGACGGGTTGTGTCAGAACTACGTGTAGGTCGGAAACCAGGAAAACAGTTTTTGTGTTCGTTTGTTTTTGTTTGAATGATGCATTACGTCCCAGTCAACAACTACATGCATGGTGATGTCGGGACATTGGCTCAATTATATGGGACTTTTATACACCAAAATGTGCTTTACAAATACACCCACCCCAGTAGACAAGTGATACTTATACATGTACATGTGTGTGTAGATGGTTTGACTAAACCACATATCCTGGGTAGGCTCAGTCCTTCTATGCAGTGATTAAGCCAATAATCAGGTGGTCTGTCAGTAGGTCACATGCTTTCCTTGGAGGCACATGCAGCCCATCTACCTTGTACGACGCCAATGGGCACCCAGGTGTTCTCTCAGTGTCCGCATAATTATAGCCCCTTATACCCTATTTTTGTATAGAAAATTTGGGGTATACAGGTATATACTTATTTGTCTTATTTTTGTTCCAAAACATAGATTGTGGGTACTCGATAAAATCGCCTCACTGAGGCGGTTCGAACGTGTACCCACAATCAATATTTAAAGCATAAGTAAGAACAATATCCATTTTTTCTACGGCTGAAAAATCGCTGTATATTACACGGGCGTGTTTTCTGTTACCCGTTAAACTCTGAAGCATCGACAAGTGTCGGGGTAGAACTAGGAGGGCTTATAACACTCTGTAATTGGGTAAAAAATGGCACCAAAGCGACCTGTACAAGCATTCTTGTTGGATAGCTGAGTGACGCATTGTCTTCCAGAACAAAATCAATCACTTCAGAGATCTGGGATGTCAGTACAATATCTGCAAAAGAAAATAAAATACATAAAAAAAAACATTTTCATGAAAGGTACATATCCCCCCTCAAACCCTACTTTTATGTTGTAAAACTGGCCTCGAGGTAATAAAACTTTTTCCATGCTCAGCTCAGCTGAGACTAAAATTTATCCCAATTGTTGGCATTTCAACACTTATGAGCAGGATAGATTACTAGATTTTTAGATTTTAACCTGAATCTTCCAGCAATCTTGACTATTTTAACATCTATGAGCAGTTGAAAGGGCTGGAGTCTATAAGACGGGATTTTGGCCTCAAAATTCGTGAAAAAATTATTGAATCATACTTCTGTGAGTAATACTCACACATAAAGTACAACGTACCGTGTTTCTAGAAATGACGTCAGAAAGTCCGAAAAAGCACGTGACCACGCTATGACGACGTCACTAAACAAGATGGTCGCGCCATTTTCTTCAATTTTCAGCTATTTTCCAATGTTCATGTCGAAAATTAAGTACCGCACCACCCCTCGACCAAAATGAGATTTCGCATAATAAAAGAATAACGTCTGAACTTCTTATCACCAAAGTTTTGTTTTGGTCGAGGGGTGGTGCGGTATCTAAAATTAGTAAATAGACATCGGCTTTCATGCAAAAAGACATAGAGCGTCCTTGACAACGCTGCGGAAACATAAGGCGTGATAAATTTTGCTTGTAAAGTACTGTTACTTCTTTGCATGAGTGATTTTCTATCTATACTGATCTTTTTAGCTCCTAATTG
Organism: Rugalucina vietnamica; assembly: GCA_964017185.1. NCBI lineage: Eukaryota > Metazoa > Mollusca > Bivalvia > Lucinida > Lucinidae > Rugalucina > Rugalucina vietnamica. Next base: position 7,798,047 of record OZ024885.1, read on the forward strand.
TTCTTTTTAATCTAATTAAGATCAAATCTATGCCTACCATTATCGCACTATAGCCTATACCCATGCGCTTAGGCTGCGGTCACATAGGAGTAGACTATTCGGGTATACGGTGTACGTTTTTGAGGGCACGCGAATACTTGAAATCAAACATTATAATTTCCTTATACCGGATCACATAGGAGGACACTATTCGAAAAGTTCGTATAGGCGCGTATAGGAGCGTATAGTTTAGTATAGTGGGAATCGAACATGTTCGATTTTCGTATAGCGTATAGTGGTTTTGCTGGTCTGAATTTTGTATTTACACGAGTTTTAGAACGTTTTGCTAGAAAACTAAGTTAAAAACAATTTTTGCACAATAAAGGCATATATTTGAATCCTCATGAATATGCAAAACACCGACTTTGCAACTTTTTTTCATACTCACGAAAAGAGCACACTGACAGCACGTGCTACTTCTATGTGAACCGCCGTGCCCGTATAGCGTATATTGAATACCGAATAGCGTATAGCGAATACCATATACCGTATACCGTATATTTCTATGTGAACGCAGCCTTAGTGCAAATGTCAGCGGGCGCAGATGTTTGACTGCGTTTGACTTACTACACTTGTCTAAGTCGGTTATAGAAAGGGAAACGTATACATCAATAATTAAATTTGCTATAAAAGGGCTACAAGTTACATGTTCTTTTATATGAGCGTCTCTCACGGCGTTTCCAAAAACTGACGTCACGGAGAAAAAAAAAAACACGCACGCTGTTTTTATGACGTCACGTCGCACTTGCTCGAATCAAGTAGTAATTACCCGCTGAGCGACAGGTGGGTATGATATTTTCATGACCTGGCCAGCAAAAAGCATGCACCGAGAGCCCGAAGGGCTCGAGGTGCATGCTTTTGGCGGGACAGGTCAGGAAAATATCATACCCACCTGTCGCGAAGCGGGTAATTAACTTACCTTATGACCCGACTGAGTGACATTTTAGTTTGTGTAAGAGCTACACAACGATAATGAACATCAGTGAAGTGACTTTTTCTCGCGGCGTTACTATTGTCCGAACACTGCACGTGCAAAACGAGGAAGCTTGTCAACTGTACCGTGTCGCTATTGTCAAAAATAGATTATAAGGAAGTATTTTCCCTTGTACATTTAAAACATATTGAGAGAAAAGTTTATTTTGTATACTCACAAGCTTTTTTCTCATTTTTTTAATAAATAATAAGCATGATCTTTATTGAAACAGTTAAGACGGGGTGGTCAATATAAATAATGTTTTATTTTATATGCAAAAGCATACTACCATTTCGTAATGATTTTCAGTTACATATATATATCGTGTGTAAGATTGTATTTCGGGTATTTGTTTATGAAGCCCTCGGACCTAACTTTCCCAAATCCACATGGTCAGTTAGGGGACCGGAGTACGAAATGACCAGCTGTATTTAAGGGATACAGTTGGTCGTTTCTAATTGGTTTCTGATTCTTCGTTCTTGCACTTTAACAACAATAACCCACTAACACTAATGTGAGAACCAGAAACCAACATCAAATTGAGAATACTCTCAGCCCTATGTAACTGCTTAGTCTGATCAGTGTCCTACGCAGTGGATAACTATTACTGGATGGTTTTTACTTTTGTCTTGGTTCAGAAACAACAAGTTAAAATATATATGAAAATAATTTTCACCACCTGTCTGGTCGTGAGAAAAGTCACTTTCATACCGTATCGCACTTCGTTGTTATGGCCAGTTATCCAGGTGGTGAAAGTTCTTTCACACCTGTCTGGAGGTAAGGAAAGTGACAGTCACTTTCCTTACCTCCAGACAGGGGTGAAAAAACTTTCACCACCAGGATAACTACCCATAACAATGAATATGCAATACAGTATGAAAAATAATTTCCCATGAGTTACATTGAAGTCAGAGGATAGTCATAAGGTAATTAAAATTATTTCGCAAACTAATACTTAAGTCTTCTGCAGCCCTGTGTCGTTTACCACGTACGGCGGTCCTTATTGCCATCAGAGTGGTAAAAGCCGTTGATTTCTTTCCGCTTTGAATCATTTGACCATCTCATCTCTATGTCCGGTACGGGTTCGAGCTCAGTGTGTGTGGGGACACGTGAAACAAGCAAAAGCTCTACTTACGGGCGTGCCGGTATTTAACAGTAATAAAAGCCGCCTCATCTCATACGATGAAACATAAAAGGATAATCACACTGAATAAAAACGAGCGCTGTCTCTTAATCATTCGATCATCTCACCGCTGTGTCTGGTGTAGGTTCGAGCCCCGCACTGGCCACATGTGAGACAAGCCGTTCTGCTTGCGGATGCGCCAGTGTTCTCCCGTTTTCGTCCCACCTACTGATTGACCCGTCTCATATGAGCTGAAATAACCTTGAAAAGGACGTAAAACTTCAAATAAATAAATAAATAAAAACAAAGTAAATAAACAAATCATGGTGATGCACCCCGTTTGATCTTTCTATGTGACACTTTCCGTTGGGTGGTCGGTTGGGAATATGGGCCCCGCCAACTGGGGCCTAAGAGAAATAATGGACTGATTGTGCCTCCAGGCAAAGCTTCTAATCTCCTGAACGACCATCTGATTACTGGTTTACCGCTCATGTCTGGTTCTGCCCAGGAAAAGTGGTTTAGTCAATTGCATCCATGACATATAAGCCTTATTGGCTTTGTTGGGTGGTTATATTTATGAAGCATATTTTGAGTGTCATGTCATCCTAATATTGGGTAAATGTCACACAAAAGGGAGGCATCGTCCCGACATGACCATTGATGTTGACTGGGACGTAAAGCATCACTTCAAACAAACAAACGAACATACAAAGCTTTCGCCTGGTTTTGGTATACTGATATTGCATTGTTTTGTCTAGAATGAAACGTAAGAACAGACGACACAGAGATTATACAATGAAATTTACAATCCCAAACCAAACACGGGCGGGTATGTACATCACAGAAATGTTTTTTTTTTTTTTTTTTTTTTTTTTCCTGGGCGAGACCAGTACTATAGGAGGTTGTTTTTTTGTGGGTTTGTTGTTCCGGGAGCACCCGAAGGCTCAACCGGAAGGAGGTTTTAGGAGAAGCCCGGGATCGAACCTGCGACCCCTGGTTTACAAGGCGAGTGACTTAACCACTGCACCACGGAGGCTTCACATCTGTTGTAACGACAGAATGACTGGCAAAGAGACAGGAACGTATTCAATGTGTAACTGTTTATGTACGTCTGTGTTTTTAAAACAGAAAATGTTTTCGTTAACATGGTTATATAATTTAAATATTTTCATCTTCATGATTGAATCATTTATGCATTTTATCATATTAATGAACTTAGAGCATTGATTGAGATATTTCATCTAAAAGAAAACAATTATTAATAGTTTCAAGGCTCAGATTTTCAAGGGAAGCAACTAATAGAACACGCCCACAAACTCATCACTGTTGGTAAACTGTTCCGCGGGCAAAAGTTTGGTGAAGCTGAAGTAGGCATATCCAGCTATCATATACAAACAGCAAAATGTTGGCAGATCATTCATTAAAGCATTTTAACGTGGACAGAGTGAGGCGACAACAACTGACTTTCTCCCCAAACTATTTGATTTGGTTTGTCGTACAGAGTCAAGATGATCATGTTGCCCGAATCCCGAACTATAAAACGCAACCCCGCTCCCCAGTGGCCAACAAAAAAGTACATGTAATAACAAACAAACCCAGAATAACATATATGCCTACATGTACATTTATACAGCCTAATATCAAAATTAAATTAGCCATATCATTCATGTACATGCACATTCCCGTGTCAAATATACGAATACCAATAAAAACGATCCTCGTGAAAAACGTGTGTTCAGATTTGTTTTCTTTTCCTTAGTTTGTTTATTTCATTGCATGCTTATAATGGTCATGTGACGCTGCCTCCATTTTATGGGAATTTTACCCAAAATTTGAATGCCATGACATCCAAAATGTGCTTTAAATATACATGTAACCACCAAAGTAAACCACTAGGCTGGTTGACTTGAAACCACTTTTCCTGGGCAGGCTTGGACCTGTGCTGATCTACGGCGTACGAACATTTCTTTATGGCCCATATTCCCACCGACCGCTCTTTCTTTCTTTCTTTCTTTCTTTCTTTCTTTCTTTCTTTCTTTCAGTTTAGATATTCATTGATTTATTTATTTTTACTAAACCGCGCTGGAAAGGCCGGTGGGATGGATATTGGCCGCCGCAAATTGGGGCCTTAAGAAATAAATGGGTAAAAGTCTTATTAAGTGGAGGGAGCGTCCCCCGACATGACCATAGTTGTTGACTGGTAAGTAAAGCATCAATTCAATTCAAAAAAAAAAAAAAAAAAAAAAAAAAAAAAAAAAAAGAAAGAAAAAGGGAAAAACTTTGCCTCCCTCGGCGTTAAACACTTGACTTGCTCCATACTCCTATACTTCACTTTTATGATAATGCGGTACCAGCTTAGACACGACACAAAAAAGTTTATACCTACGCATGTACATGTATGTGACATACACACAATTTCACCTCTTTAATACGTGTAACGATAAAAGTAGGCAATGACCAGGAAATGGTACAATTAGAAAGAAATTCCCACTCCAAATACCGAGGTGAGAAAAAATAAATTAACATCATATGCTGACATCATACAGGCTTATTTTTGATATGTGTGTGTACTCCTCGTTGAAATGCAAACATTTTCTTTAGCCCACTTGCAAACGAAGCAGACAACCGATTTTACATTGGCATATATGTGGTGAAGGCAAATAATAGCTCATATATGTAATGGAGTAGCCATCTGCGCCAAAAATGAACCTACACGCAGGCAGACAAATTGGCCAAGAATGAATGGATCGACGATCTTACCTTAATTTTGTTTGAATTGTTGCTTTACGCCCCATCAACAGATATGGTCAGCTCGGAACGTTGCCTTCTGGACCATTAAATGGGACCGCGTTCTTCCGGACATTGGGATGCCATGACATGTAGAATATTAAAATGTTCTAAGCCGTTAATCGGTACTCAGGCGGTCGGTCAGTAATTTATAAGCTTAGCAGCCTATCTATTTTTATACCCAAAATGGGCAGGGTGCAATCTGCCATGCCTGGTATCGATGGAATTGGGGGTTAACGCAACAAAGAGAAGCTTAGTTTTGCTTGCTTAACTTATTAAATGTAAAAGGCCTCTTCACACATAATCATGAATCTCTCGACGTAGACTTGCGTTTAATTACGAAAAATAGTTTTTGATTGTTTGATTTATTACTATATGTCGCAGACAACAGCTATGGACATGTCGGGACGTTAGCTGTTGAAAGGGACGTTAAACAATAAATCAAACAAACTAAGTGACCAATAAAAATTCATGTTATATATGTGCAATATTATGTGAAGTTCCAAGTAGTTACTTTGCAATTAGGTGTCATTGTTGACTTCACCAGCCATCATTTAAGTTTTCTATACGGTATATTTGGCGATACCTATCTTACAATATTTCAATATAACACTCAGTTGCCATGGGAACCACAATTACAGCATGACTCTAATCAAAATCATGACTCTGCAACTATGGCATTGTTATTCATCCTTCTATACTTTAAGCATAAGTTAGGACCACGCTTATTTTGGCATGTATATTGAAAACATTAATCGTTGCTAAGGCATGTCACGCGTTGCTATGTGACTTTTTATGGAAAAATGACGTGCGTGAGGGTCATTCCTAACCGTAATGCATACTTCATCTGCTTTATAACATGCAATGGCAATTTATGTTTCGCATTGGTGCTAAAACCTTAGAAATGACGTATCAACCTACCAAAACTTGGAATCGTTGTAAAACACGTTGCTATGGTAACCGACAATGAAACGAATTAAAAACACCATGTTTTGACACATTACATAACCATTACTATAAAAAGGATAGATTATGAGTAATTTAAAATTCAAGTCCATTAATAAAATAACCCATTACTTATTTTCGTCATAATTGTGGTTATTTTTCATGTTGCTAAGGAATGTTACGTGTTACTATGACACTATTGTTTTGAAACAGTGACTCTCATGGAGGTCATTTTCATTCTTAATGTATTCTTTATCTGCTTTAGAACGTTTTATGACAAAATATGTTTTGTTTCTGTCCTAGCACCTGAGCGACACATGTCTTATCGCTTCAAAACAGTAATCTTCGAAATATGCGCGTTGCCATGGCAACCAGCCATGCAACGAATTAAAAACACCCTTTTTGTAATTGACAAATCTAGTACTATCAAAACGTGTAACATCAGCCATTTTGAAGATGAGGCCAAAAACCGCGTCTATAGACCCCAGCCCTTTCATCCTCAGCTGAGCTGTGCTTGAAAAAAGTTTTATAACCTCGAAGCATGGAGTGTACAGTAGCATCCATTCATTTTCTCATTCCTCAGCTACAGCATAAATTGCGGATACTCGTCTTAGTTTTAAGGAAATATACGAGACCAAAAAAATCAAACTTTGTTCACTTTCGATTTTTATATCTCTCAAATATGTATCAGTGTATATTGCATGGGAGCGTTTTCGTAATGAAATGAGACTGAAATCGGTTAACCCTAAAATCGGGCATGTACATGTATATACGTGCAAATAAAACATGAATATACAAAGGTTCCTAAAATCTCCCCCTTTTAAAAGACGCTCCGCTTCACTTAAACTTTAAGCTTTCACTGACAAAACCAGAGCATACATGTATGTGAATGTACAATTTTGGCTCACCTGTTTACATGTAACTTCTAGGATTAGAAGAAGAACAAAATAAGTAATTTTGCTTCCGTTCTAATCCTTTTTCAGATGTGTTTTCTTGTAGTTTATGTACATGTATGTATGTCTATGTTGTAAATAATCGTGAAATAAAATATGTTTAAACCAACTTCTAGGCTCGGGTAACCTAAAACCCGGTGATGGCAAAGCCGGTACACGTATAAACACTTACATTTTATTTCGGCCTCCGCCTCTGTACTGGTAGGTCTGCACAGTGTATCACAAGTCAACTTCTGTTGAAATCTATTGCCGTTACCCCCCGATCCAGAATAAGTAAATTGCCTGCGGAAAAATATAGAATAAGTAAAATGCCTGCAGAAAAATATAATAAGTAAATTGCCTGCGGGGAAAATGAGTAAACTGTCTTCGGAAAAGAGAATAACAAACAGAACAAGACGCCGGATGAGTCTTCTCGAAGGGGAGCATTGTGACAGTGCACTACAAATGAATTAATAAATATGCCGATTTCAGGTTAGGTTGTTGTTTGTGCTATGAGAATTGGATACATAACATAGTTTTACATGTAAAAACACCCTTGATGGTTGAGCATGCTTTTCCATCGACCGGGTTTGCTGTTGATTGGTTCTGTTTACGCTACAATGTGAATGAATACAACAATAGAAACATGCATGTCAAAATCCATTTATACATGGCCCGTACCAAGACGGTTCTGATGCGATTTGGGCCATCTCATGAGAAAACCAACATTATGCATATGCGAAAACAAAAGACGCAGATCAGCTTCGCGGTGACCGCGAAGCTGATCAGCGGCTTTGTTTTCGTTACATGGGTAATACATTTCCTCTACTTTCTAAATCCAATTTCCAGTCTCAGTAGCAATCATCTATGCTTTTACAGCTCGGTTTGTGTCAGACTTGTTCGAAAACCACACTGATGGTTTTCTCATGATATATACCATGAGGTGGCTCATTTATCTCCATTTTTTCTTTTGTTTTTTTTTCTGTCTACCTCAGTTGAACTCGTCATTTTTGTATTTTGTTGACGCTAGCCAGATGGCTACCTTGTTGGGAAAGAGCTAGTCATTTTGCTCTTCCTGAGCGCGGTGGCGTAGTGGTAGAGCGTCGGACTCCGAATCCAGAGGTCCTGGGTTCGATCCCCACAGGCATCACCGTGTTTTGTCCTTGAGTAACTCCATGTAGTACTGGTTACACCGAGGAAACGTTGGCTCTGTCCCGACATGACTGAAAATTATTGACTAGAGCGTTAAGCCTCGACACAAAGAAACATGTTTGTGTTGTTCTGTACTGTTCTTCCTGTTCCGGCTGACGGCGACTGTCTGCGTTTGAAATTTGCACTTTGATGTTACAACATCCGTACCTTCTATTCCTACATGTAACGTACGCTGCCCTAAAGTCGTCACCTTGGCGCATTTCAGCTACTGCCACGGGCTACACACAAGGGCTAGCTAAGAATGCATTTTAGCAGAGGGAAGGCTTCAAGCTTAACTATTCATCTAGTATGTCAATTTAAGAAATATATTGTAAACTATACGCAAATAATGAAAAAGACCGATTTAGAGCAGAGGGGTATGACTGACGACTTTAGGACCACCAGGACCTAAAGTCGTCAGTGACCAGGCCCTAAAGTCGTCAGCAGTATTAAGTGGTACTAGAGTGTCTTTTCACTACCAAAAAATACCGCTTGTGATCATAAAAGCATGTGTGATTGTGCAAATGAACTTTATGAATCGCTTATTTGATCTTGAAGGACCAACAAAGGTCTGATCGGCCGTGGTTCTTGTCCAATGGACGCACTGTGCTGGTCTTTAATAGCATTGATTAGTAACTTTGTGTGTAATTGGGTGGTCCGGGGTGGTGTTGATAGTCACAGGTGTGCACTTAATGTCTCTGTAGCTATGTAGGTATATTGAGCTGGTCCTAGGGTTGTCACGATAGTCTTAGACCTCTCATTTTATGTACCTTTAATGACATAAAGTACCTCGGTGCGGAGGTGTTTGGGAGTTATTTGTGGTACATGTGAAGTGTTTTAAACACTCAACAATAATGATAGTGGCCGTTTGGAAATGAAAGCATGAGTGATGGAGAATTTGTCTTAAGACTAGTGAATGCCTGAGTGGTGAAATTAGTGGAACACTGGACATACTAAATGCATGCGTGACAATGAACGTGGTCATGAGAACGCACTAAATGGTCAAAAACGTTGGTAGTCTTATGGTTGGTGGGTTGTCTTGGCGGTCCTAAAATATATTGACCGTTTTAGAGTCACAGAAAATTGTGGTTTTGTTGAAGATTGTTACATAGGCTGATTGTGGTAGTGGACCTTGGGATGTACCTTAGTCCAGAAAGACACTTCTGTAGCCACCTTTGAAGCGCAGGGGTTTAACATGTGTAGTTTGGTGATCCAAGTGGTGTCATTGGATCACTTGAAAATTGACAATAGTGGTCGTATCTCATTAGTGAATGGTTAACAGTGTTCTGAGCCCATGGGTGTACTGTGGGGTTGAATGGGGGTGTCGGTCGACCCTAAGGTGTGCTGAAAGTCTTAGTTTGCTCTATCAGTGGTCCAGGCGAGTCTTAGCATGGAGGAAGACAAATATGAAGGAGGGGGATAGGAGAAAGACAATTGAAAACGGAATCAAGTAACCACTTTTTCATGAAGACCTAAGGTCGTCAGGCATGACCTAAAGTCGTCATCTCACTCTTCAACCAGTTATTTATGTGTTTACATGTTTTATCGATGAAAGGGAAGCTTTTATTGGTAGATCGGTATCTTCTGGGCATGTCTAAATGTACAAGTTATTAAGAGGCAGGCGTAGCTCAAGGGAATTTCCTTTCGCCGGATCGATATGAAAAGCATATTCAGCTCTCGACAGACTTTCAATTTTGTGCAAAATTGGGTACCCCTGTTTCAACGTCTACTACAAAGAAACCGGTTATTTAGGGGTTGTGAATTAATAATTATAAAGTAGAGGAGATATTTTCCATTAAAATCATGCACCTTCTGAAAATTTTCGATGACAAAGACGGAAATGGTGGGGGTCAAAAGAAAAGTGACGACCTTAGGACCATGACGACTATAGGGCAGCATTACTTTATATGTCGATCGGCCAAAGGTTTTATTGTCTACGCGTCAGCGCGGTTTGAGACTGACCTACATACATAATTAAATTACAAGACAACTTGTTCATCTCTCTACAACCGCAACTGCACATTTGAGTCTAGTGACTTGACCATCGTGTTAGTAGGATTCCGGGTCGTTTCGCCAAGGGCCGTGTAAACACACAAAACACCCATGCCAACCTCCCTTTGGTTGGTAACATTGGTCCCAATGATGTAGTAGGTACCATAAAAAGGGGCAAATTGTTAAATTCTTGGAACTGGTGCATGATTGCATTCTATCTAAGCAACAACGGAAAGAAATGGACCGACGGTATAGTGACGCTATATGGTCAGGTATGAAAGCTTTGACTGCGCCCTTGACTTGTACCTGCCCTATACGTATATAGGTCACTTTTGGTGATAACGGGGTACATGTTTAACTGCGCCCCACCTGCCATGTAGCCAATTACATTCTATCCAAGCCACAACGGAATGAAATGAACCGACAGTATTGTGACGGTCGATTGTCAGGTATGAATGCTTTGACCGCGCAGCGTTTTATTTCTTTTCAGGCACATGAACCACGAGGAAATGAGAGTACGGTCAGATTCTTTGACATTGTAGTTTATATATGCGTAGCGTAGACCAAGCTTTTTGTTAAAGCTTATACTTGTCCGTCTAAGGTCAAGATTAACTCGTTTAAGCCTAGCGTCCCTTTTGTTGGACATGGGCAAACAGAATAGCCCCAGATGTGACGCCGCAGAACGCGGCGTCCCATCTGGGGCTATTCTGTTTGCTTGGAGGAATTTCATCGAAAAATTGGAATAAAATTTTAAAATCAAACCTGCGGCCCCTAAAAATGAAAGTGGACTCGTCCAAATGATAATGATGGGAGAATCCATTCGTCAAATATGGGTTAAACTTTACGAATAGAAGATGGATTCGCTTAGTAATACCTGCATTGGTCATTTGCAGAATCGTAGTAGAATCGTGTCACAGGCTGGCTTCCGTTACCTCTGTCCAGTGGTGGGGTACACAAATCTAGAAAGAATGAAAATGCGTACATGCTAAGAGGGTCAGAACAATTACAAATGGTCATTTATGTGTAATATTTTGAGCCGCGACGCAAGAAGGTCTTCGGGGTTTCCGACCAGATGTGACAGAAATCGGGCAGAAGAACGCTATAAGATTGAAATTTCGGATTAAGAAATAAGAAAAATTGCACTATCCGTGTAGCGATTTGATAAGAGAACTCTGTGAAACGAGTCTTATTTAAGGGAGAAAGTTAGAGTATGTGAAATATTTGACAGAATATTTCCATCGGTGTTCCGTTAGACCTCTCCTCGGAACTTGGCGCGATATCGGAGTGCAGGTTAGCCAGCTGATCTAGGGAAATATATTTACGTATATCTGTCCTTTATTTTTACGATATTTGCATAGTTCCCGTGATTTTCATCTATTGTCATAGTTGCCGTGTCTCTCCGTGGCATACCTTGTCGCCGCTGCTGTATTTCTGGACTGTTGATGAAGAAGTATTGTGTTACTGGCCCAGCTGACGCCAGGGAGATTGCTAGTTGTTGAGTATCGGGAACACCCAACTTATCCAAGTTATATTCCAAATATTCGTCGATGACTAAACTGGATGCAACTGAAAAAAAATGAAATTAAAGTATGAAGCCCTACCTCTGATAATGATTTTTCACAAGCCAATTTTGTGTGTTGGGGTATTATTTTCTATCAGGGTATTGTGTGTATTATCAACAAATATCACCAGCATTTTTTCGCCGTTTGGAAATGTGGATAAAATAACAAATATTGATAATACTCGTAGCTAATTATCTGATCATCAGAAATGGAAAATTCCTATGGCAAATATGCAACGTTGGTCGATCAGATAGTCAGTCAGTAGCGAAGAAGCGATGCCTGGAGTCACAGGCCAAATTATTGTCAATCAAGTAAACACATCAGGAAAACATGTCCGTGTAATGTATACCCCCTCATACCCCACTTTTATATAGTAAAACTGGGGTTTGCAGGGGTATACCTATTTTTCTTATTTTTGCTCCAAAACATAGGTTGTGGGTACTCGTTAGAACCGCCTCGCCGAGGCGGTTCTAACGAGTACCCACAATCTATGTTTTGAGCAAAAATAAGAAAAATATCAAAGTTTTTCCAGTGAAAATTTCTTTTTTTTTAGAACCCAATTTTTTTTCTGTATATTGCATGGGCAAGTTTTCGTAATGATGACTTACAGGGAAACAAAAGTAACCTAAAGCTGGACAATATAAACAGCCATGCAAGCGAGTCTTCTTTCAGCGTGTTTTCGTCGTCTTTCTCTCCTTTCGAGCCATCTTTATTTCGTTTCTTGTCTTCTTTCATCATTCTTTCCATTCCCATTTCTATTGCGGCCATCCCGTCGCTTTGTATTCCACCCCAAGAATTAAATCCACTATTGAACGCATTCCCTAGACTATTTATTTCGTTTCCGTGCGTGCTAGTCCAGCTGCTGAAGCCATTTGGCGTGCCCTGGAAGCCGCTATTGTCACTGACACCGTTTATACTAGACCAGCTTTTGACTCCATTCGATTGACTATTCACTCCAGTTCCCCACATTTCTCCCCCATGTAGCTGTTGGCTGAGGGCATTCATCATTGTGACCTGAAATATACTACTAAAAGTTTGATATGGATCAAAACTTTATTTTTATTTAACGGACACACTTGTAACACCCAAACTTTTGCTTTACATATGAAGCGTAACCATCTCTCTCTCTCTCTCTCTCTCTCTCTCTCTCTCTCTCTCTCTCTCTCTCTCTCTCTCTCTCTCTCTCTCTCTCTCTCTTTCACTGCCGGTCACGCCACGGGTTTGCTCCGGTGTTTGTCGGCACTGAAAATGATAGCAGCCGGGGTGAACCGGTACACCACCAGAGTGAACAGGGACGCCACCGAGGCAAACAGGGCTGAACCGTGGCTCTAAATTCAAATAACCGGTTTGCCCCGGTGGCGTTCCGGTTCACCTCGGTGGAGTCCCGGCGAAGTCACGGTTTGTGCCGTAATCACCCGGTGTCGTCCCGGTTACCTACGGTTTAAGATAAGATAAGATTTATTCAGGCAATAAGATCATATGTACAATTATGTTTTGAATATATATATACATGTATGTGTAAATACTCATTTACTAATCATTAAGATTAATAACAATTTTGGTTAAATCAAATAGTAGAATGAGATGCCAGCACCTATGTCCACTTAACGCAGGTTGAAATGTATGATCTTAAGACCTATGGATAGCCCATAAAGCCATAAGGCTTATTTCCAATGGGGTCCATTTGAAAAAAAGGAAGAAAATGTTGGCACGGGAGAGGCAGGATATTATTGCACATCCGGTTTTTGCCGGATCATCCCGGTTTATAACGGTTGAGCCCCGGTTTTAGCCGATTTTTACATTTCTCCAGGTTTACCCCTGTTCGCGGTTGTATTAAATATTTTAATACAACCGTGAAGGCTTCCCGGGTTACCACGGTTCTTCCCAGCTTGCCACGGTAGCGCTACTACGGTTCTATCTCGGTTCGTCCCGATTTACCCTGGTTTTCAAACCGGGGCAAACCGGGGGTGGGGGATTGGGTGCTAAACTGGGACAGTGAGAAAATAACCTATCAAAGTTTGAGTAGTATATAACAAAAAGTATGAAAAAAATATAAAAAAAATGCCACAATAATTAAAAAAATGAACTTGATTAATTGTGCATATTAATAAATAAATAAATTAGTAAATAAAAAAGTATAACAAAAAGTAAAAATAAAAAACATTAACAACAAACAAAAATGAAGTTGCTTAATTGTGCATATAAATAAATAAATTAATTAATTAATTATTAATTAATTATTAATTTGATTAATAAATAAATAAATAAATAAATAAAAAACACAGTGTATATCCGAGCGTATGCAGAACAGACGGTTACGGAACGGACAGACGTTTACAGGAGCACGCGCTTTTTCGCGCCAAAAATGTTTTGTACAGTTTTTCATCCAAAACTGTACGCTTCGAATGTATTGTTATATCGGCCTTGCATGTCCATCTACTATCTTCCAAAACACCCTAATTTCCGGCATGGAAGCCTTGTAGTTTAAGCAGAATTTTGTTGCTTAGCAACAAAAACATTACGGAGCGGAACAGTCTACAGATTCGTTTATGTTACGGGGCGGAACAGACGTAGCCTACGAAAAAACAGACGAATCAGCATACGGAGCGGTCACAGACGGCCATGAATACTACATGAACAACACTGTGATGTCAAATATAACACTTTGCGGCAACCTTCTGTATTGTAGCACTCGAACGTGACCAGATGGAATACACCTGGTGACCTGGATCAGCATCGTACATGTATCAGAATAGCATCGACTATGTTGTGAAAACAAAAAGTTGTTTGGGGGCAAACAGCAGATCAGAGAGAGAGGGGGGAGAGGTCCCGATAGCTCAGTGGTAAAAGCGCCCGCTTCGGGGGCGAGATGTCGTGGGTTCGCCCAGGCCGCGCCATATCAAATGCGTTAAAATGGTACCAATGGCTTCCTTGGTGCTCAGCATCACGAGGCAATCACGGCTTTTCTTCTCCTTTAAATATAGTATCACTAATAGTGCATATCTAACAATAAATTCTAAAATAAAAGACTGAAAAAAGTCTGAAAAGGTCCGATAATAAGACTCATGTCTGTTTTAACCGGAGGTCTATATGGAAGGCTGGCATTCGTGCTGAATACGTTAGTAATATAGAGACCCTAGAATTTCGGCCAAAGGAAAAGGTTCCCTGTTTGCATACTCAGTCCTTTATGCGGCTTTCACACTAGAGCACGATCTGTTACGAATGTCACGATTGACAAATCGCAGCTAATCGGGACATTTTGTCAAAATTTGACGTTATGTTTCGAGTTGTTGCGTTTTGATACGAGCTGATGCGATCTGATATGATAGAGTGGCGATCGGTCAAAATCTGGTGACATCGGTCCCGGACAGATACGATTAGATGCGATCCGATAGGATTATAACGATTAATCCCCGATCCTAATGCGATCTGACACGATTATCACGACACGTGACCGCGATTTGATACGAACTGATACGCGTAGATGCGTTCTGGTACGAGTCTCAAGAACTGATACGATATATTGCGATATTTGACGATTTTTGGCTTGACCATTTGGTATTTGTGGTCACGATTGTGTCACGATGAGACCACGGTTGGTATATATACTTCGAAAACAAACATATACCTCATTGCATTTTTAATCTCTGAAGACGAAACAACATTGATGATGGAGGAGCTGAGAATGACGAGAATGCGACATTTGCATTATTAATTCATGCTCATGATAAAGCCTTATCCTTCCCCTTTCTACCCCTGTCTCTGCTACCATTCTTCAGATTTCGAATTAATACTGAAAAAGGGCCGAATTGATAGTACTTCTCTATTGTTGACCAAAGGATAAAAGTCATTTATCTTGCCCGATTTATTCAATATATTGATAATTCGTAACTGATCGTAAGCATCCGTGGTAAAAGCGTGGCTTGTCATGTCTCATCGCATTTACTCGTATCAGATCGTATCCTATCGGGAGTAATTCGCATCGCCTCGTAGTTAATCGGGCCAGACAATTTTTTCTCGAATCGTAACAGACCGTAACAATTCGTAGGAGATCGCAACTCATCTCAACAGATCGCGGTGTTTTGGTCGATCCCGATGATCACCGCGATTCAGGAACAAGATGAGATACGATTTGTTGCGATTTGTTACGATGTCATACGATCTGGTGCGATGGTCACGATAGTCCGGCTAATCGTGGTAATCGTGGCAAATTTTGGCAGACAAAAAATCTTCCACGATTAGCCCGATTATCACGATTGACATCAAGATGTGATGCGATTTGATAAGATTGGATACGATAGTCCCGATTGGTCCACGATGAAGACCACGATACCAATCGTGGTCGAATCGTGATAAGTGTGAAAGCTGCATAAGCAAAGTCATCAAGCGAACACCCACCTCCGTACACACCGGCGGGAGTACTCTCCAAAGCATCGGTCATATATTCCAAAGTCTTTCCATTTATGAATGATGCGTGAGAATCAGCCAAGACGCCGCAAAAGGGAGCTTGCGGCGGGAGATAAAATCTTTGGCGTGATTTGTAAGCATATATGATTCTGTCATGCATCTTACTTATTTGATTTACTCGCAGTTTATTACTATTTAGCCATGCTTGTGCATATTAACACGATGAAGCATCGGAATATGAACATGATGAAGCATCGAATGAATCCATGTTGTTATGACGTACGCCATAAACATTTATTAAAGTAAGGATTTAGAATTTTAGATGTCATGACAAAAACCTGTCGGGAAATGGCTTCCGTTGCCTGAAGTCATCTGTAGAGAACTCACAATAATAGCAGCTGTATCTATTCATGGCTGAACATGTGAAAATATAAACAAAAATATACTTCGGGTGGCATTGAACGTGATTGGCCTGTGGTCCGGACTTTAGCAGCCACCGGATGGCATTTCATATGTATTTCTACCTATGAATGTGGTGAAATATTTGCTAAGCAGGATGGTGAGGAACAGATGGACAGACAGACGCTGGGTCTGTTAAAATTCCGCTGTCTATAGTGAATCAGAAAGCTCGAGTGAGCTAAAACATCTTTGTATCTTACATTTCTACTATACAGCGTCTGTTTCTATCCGTATTCTAAAGTTCGCCTACGTCTGTTCCGTTTCGTATGGAAATGCGTCATTTCGTCTGTTCCGCTCCGTAACAAACGACTGTACCGCCCCGTAACCATGAAATTACCATACGCTTCAGAAAAAAACAAATCTTGGCTATTTTTACTGAAAAACATAAAATATTTAATGTCTGGTGGTTCAGGACATATTTAACTACATACGGACTAAATCCAAAATGTTGACAATGGCTTATTTTGCAAGCAATCTCGACACACAGCCAAAAAAAAAATACAAAATATTCCATTTTTCACACGTCTTGGGCAGTTATGGCGAACCCCCTGAAAAATCATTGTGCTCTTGAGCACAGACAACTAGACGGGTATGTATGCAACACATCTGCTCTAGTTTGGTCTCAATATTTGCATTAGTCACTTTAAAAGAACGGAAAAACATTTTTGGCGCGAAAAAGCGAGTGCTCCTGTAAACGTCTGTCCGTTCCGTAACCGTCTGTTCTGCATACGCTCGGATATACACTGTGAAAAATAAAATAAATTAAATAAATAAATAAATACCGTATGGCTGTTAAAATCCACCCGTCACTTCAATCAATCAAAACTACACTTTGGCTGTTACGTACAACACTGTCTAGACATTGAATTAGCCGCGACATGAGAAATTTGTTTTAACTCATTTAAGTATGGGACATAGGCAAACAGAAGAGCCCCAGATATGGCGCCGCAGAACGCGGCGTCCCATCTGGGGCTATTCTGCTTGCTTAGAGAATTTTCATCGAAAAACTGAATATAATTTAAAAATCACTCCTGACGCCCCTTAAAATGGAAGTGGACTCACCCTAATCATAATGATAATTATGGGAAAATCCATTCGTCAAATATGGGTTAATATTATACAAAAAGTAAGAATATAAGCATCAAACAACTTAGCTATCTCTCAGTTTAATCGGCGTCTACGTTTTTTAAAGACTTAGAAAACTTTGAAATCAATCAATTAATCAACCTATTTTTCTTATTTTTGCTCCAAAACATAGATTGTGGGTACTCGTTAGAACCGCCTCAGCCTCAGCGAGGCGGTTCTAACGTGTACCCATAGTCTATGGTTTGAGCAAAAATAAGAAAAATATATATAAAAAATCTACTGAAAATTTTCAATTTTTAGAATGTCAAAAGCCTTAAAGTTTGTATATTACATGGGCATGTTTTCGTTATAAGACATCCGGTGACAGGTAGCCAAATACAAGAAAGTTTGTTGATTTTGGGTTTTACATCCCACCAACAGCTACGGTCATATGGAGACGGGACAATATAGTTTATAAATAGTCTTGTCCAACAGAATGGAAAAAACTCGGGATCGAACTTGTGGTCCCTAATTTACAATAGGAGTGAATGAAAACAATGCGTCATGGAGGCTTCTAAACAAGGAAGTAAAAATTAATTTCAGTTTTGACAAAATAAGTTGTAAAACCGCACAGGCTAATTATGGAACAAAGTAAAACAAGCAATGAAAACCAACATATATAAATATATATGCAAAGACAAAGACTTTGATAATCAGACTGCGCATGGTTTATTTGAATTAAATACTCCGGCTGATATTACGTCATTTTTTTCTCTGGGGTGGCTGTAATGTTTGTGACGTTTTTGACAACTTATTGAACGCCTTTCCTGCCAATTAAATTGAGCCGCGTCATGAGAAAACAAACATATTATATGTGCAAAAACAAAGATTCAGATCAGCGATCAGCGCATTTGCTTTCGCTACATAGATAGTACAATTCCTCTACTTTCTACATCCAAACTTTTCAGCGTCGGGCCTGTTCGGAAACCACACTGCTGCCGGAAAGACCTGTCCACGAGTATGGTGGGATAACGTACGTTTCGATCAATCAATCAATATATCAAATCTTGCGTTGCAATAATCAATGTATATTTGTACATACATGTAATGCACTTGTCATTTGTAACCACGGCCCCCACCCCACCCATGGGAAAGACGGGTGATGGCCGTGGAAATGAGCGGGTTTTGACCAAAATTTTACTGCAGGAGATTTGCTTTTTAGAGGGAAAAAGGGTCGTGAAATGAAAAGATACGGAAGGCTGCGGGGGAAATAGCGGTGGTTATAAACAACGAGCAGTCCCCGCAGGGTGGGGCTTTTAGCTGGGATTTGCAGTACCATAGCTCAAAGTCCCCGCTATTCCCTGGGGGTGGGGGCAGGGGAATGGTGCATAATAGGTACGATTTTCCCAAGCAGGACTAAGTCGTAATTTTAATGAGTCATCGCTGACTTTTAATTTTCAAAGAAACAAACTTGTACTTAACAGTGGTTCAACTTAAAGCTCAGGGCAAATTCCAAAATTTCTATGCTTATCTAAAGCTGTGAGAAAATGACAATCTGTTTATATCCTCAAATGTGTAGCATAGGATATTGTACACAGGCACAATCCCTCCAATTCTCATTACGAAAACACGCCTATAGTATGTAATATACAGATTTTTCCTCAGGTGTGGACATTGAAAATTTTCAGTAGAATTTTTTTTTTATATTTTTCACGTTTTTGCTAAAAACATAGATTGTGGATGCACGTTACATGTAGAACCGCCTGATGGTTTTTGAAGCTGTTAAGCCGAAAATTTGACAATTCGCAAATTTCCCATTGTGATTATTTGTAACTAGTCTTCACGGCCCGTGAAGAATTGTTACTATCCCAATGTGTCACTAATGATTCCAACAGTGCACACGCTTGTGACAAAAGCGCAATCAAAATAGTTTCATTATGCGTGTTCTTAGCAATGACAAAACACTCCCATCTGAAATTAAATCCTTTTGATTACTTCCCTTGTACATGTACTTAAAAAAAACAACAACAATAAGATATTGTTTGGCATTAGTTGTTGACCCGGCAGCTATTAAAATTAATGCTGTGGCACCATGTTAACGCAGAAGACCGTTATGACATACAAGTACAGTTCAATGTAAATTAAGAGTTCGTATCATTCCTCTTAAGTATGATTACATGAGTTTACCAATGCAAGTCACCAATTCGGTGAATCAGTACAAGAATACTGTAAATGAACTTAAGAGAGACGTTTCTTTAGGATTTCCGACGAGGTCCTTTAACTAGGTCTAACGACACTCCAATGATGTGATATTAGCTGACAACTGACCCTTTATGTCTCTTTAAAACATCATGTAAAAGAGGTCTAACCGTGTCAGCTTTCGAAACTCATCAAGTGTGAGGCACAGTCTTTAAGGTCGGACAAAAATGGGTATGAGTCGCATTTTTTGTGAATCTCGTATTTGCAAATGCTCCGAATAGCAGCGTTTCCGTGCCTTCGATTTCGCAGGGGCGCAGGTTGTTTTTTGGTTCAAGCGTTCACAACCTCGTATATTTTGATAACAAGAAGTTAGTAACGAAATTACCAAAGAACCACTGAAGACAGGTTTTCCTGTGACTAGGCCCAGATATAAAGCCTTAAGGTGAAAATTTGGCCTCTTTTCGACAGAACAGTGAAAGATAAGAATTGAAGGCTGCTGGCAGCCTAAAATTGTTTAATAAAAATGAAGGTTTTAGTGCTTACGCTGTTTTTATGGAGTTTTGATAATTCACTGGCGAATGGTGAGTGAGCACTCGAAAAGCTGTTATATCGCATACGTAAAGGAAAATTCAGAAACTTTTGATTGTGTGCTTAAAATCCGGAGTTTTACCAAACAAATCCAAGTTGCATGTCTTGATTCGGTTTTCGGATTTTTTTTTTCTAATTTCGAGACTTAGTGGAACCGTAGAAATACCACGTGACACATCCACATGCAAAACTTTGTCTGTATCACAAGTGTCCCGTAGAAGTTGGCTTCTCTCGTAGAAGTTGGCTTCTATTACACGTGCCCCGAGCGGAGGTCCAACTCACAACAGACACAGCAATGAGATGGTTAAATGATCGCGGTAATGAATCAGCCATCTTAACCGGGACGGCGTGAAATATGTGCCTTCCTTTTTTGAAACACTGTAGACATGCAATAAGCCAACCTTTAGTTGGTTTTCAGATTTAGACTCACGATGCAAACAACACCAGTTTAAAGGATATTCGGGTTATATAATTTAACGTTCATGCGTTGAAAGTTGATAACACTATACAACTATTTCATACTTTCCTGTGTAACAGTCAAAACTATCACCCCTCGGTGCTGTGGATGACCCGATGAACTGTTGCCCGAGGCCGAAATTATCCAACATACTATAGAAATAGTAATTAAATATTTTGGACTGTTTTTAAACAATTTCAGTAAAAGCCAGTTCCAACCAGTTTCAATGAACTGTTTCATGTCATAGGACGAACTGTTTCACGGGAAACAGTTTTGACTGTTGCCCTGTCATGTGACATGTTTTGCATGTTTTTATACTGCCTTACCATACCTGCAATTATTGTAAAACAAAAAGTAATGAAAAGCAACCATTCAAGCGAATAAATCAAATAAACAATAAAACATATGATCAAACAAACAAAACCAAGCAAACAAACAAAAGCAAAACAAACAAATTCTACAAAGCATTAATCAAAAATAAACACATAAATTAAATTTTAGAAAACAGAAACCAACTAAACAAATAATAAATTAAAACAGCTAGCTAAAACAAACAAAACAAACAACAAACAAGCAAAACAAACAAGAATTGAGCGTAGCAAACAAACAAACATACAATCAAAAAGTGAACAAAACAAACAACTTAAAAACCAAACCAAAGCAAACAAGCAGAACAAATAAGGAAAACAGTTAAATAAAATAAACAAAACAAACAAGCAAATTAGAGTTAAAACAAGCAAACTAATGATCAGGATATAAGCATGTTTCGTCCATATTTTCATTGTTACAGCCAATCTTATTACATGTTTTATATAGTATGTGTCATACTTTGAGTTGGGTAATAAAACAACTAATTCAAACCTTCCTGTATGACAGTCAAAACTATCACCCCTTGGAGCTGTGGGTGACCCGATGAACTGTTGCCCTCGGCCTTCGGCCTCGGGCAATAGTTCATCCGGTCATCCACAGCACCTCGGGGTGGTCGTTTTTACTGTTACACAGGAAGGTATGAAATAGTTGTATACTGTCACTTAAGAAGGTTTGAAATAGATGTTTTATTACATTCATTATATACGTTATAATGAAATCACACTACATAACCCATGTTATAAGATTATTCGTAACATTGAATTTTAAAATTGAAAATATGGATGAAACTTGCTTATGTCCTGGTTAGTTGTACAAATCATTTGTTTGCTTGTTTTATTCTGCTTTGCTTGTTTGTTTTGTTTATTGAACTGTTTTGCTTTTGTTTTCTCTGCTTGTTTGTTTTGGTCTGGTTCTTAAGTTGTTTGTTTAGTTCACTTTAGTTGGTATGTGTGATTGTTTGTTATGATTGATTCTGTTTGTTTTGCTTGTTTGTTGTTTGTTTTATTTGTTCTAGCTAGCTGTTTTAATTTGTTTGTTTGGTTGGTTTCTATTTTCTAAAAATTAATTTATGGTTTACGTGTGTCTAATGCTTTGTTTGGTTTGTTTTTGGTTTGGTATGTTTGATCATGTTTTTTTTTTTTTTTTTTTCTTCTTTTTTTTTTTTTTTTTTTTTTTTTTTTTTTTTTTTTATTCATTTGCTTGGTTGTGGTTTTTCATTATTTTTTGTTTTACAATAATTGCATAAAAACATGTCACATGACTGGGAAACAGTTTAAAATATTTCTCCCAGGATTGTAAATTGTATAGATATTCAGCCTCTGGGGACCTTGACCTATAAAAGGTTACTGCTGAAAGGAGAGTTTGTAAATTGTTTTTTTTTTGATAAGGAAATAAGCGAAAAATGTATTGTCGAAACGTTTTACAGCCTCTTAAATGAACATTTAGTGATACAGACAACTAATTGAGACTCATGATCAAAATTGCTCCTATAAAGTAAGCCCGCTGGTACATGTATATTCAGCTATTGGTAATAGAAAGCCATGTCTAATATGGCATTTGATTCACATTTGTATGGTTTGTTTGCTGTATTTTAGTTGATAAGGGCATGATACCTGAAGATCGTGACTCGTGAATTATTTCCAATCATAGATAACAATTGACAGTGTTTAAAAGTTCATTGACTTTGAAACTAGACCCGGAGTTCTAATTTAGTTTTGTTTAGCTGATATCATTGCACTGAAACTTCATGAACTTGTAGCCAAATATTTGACGATATCTGAAAATCATATCTTAAAGATGGTTTATTTTCTCAAATTATCCCCATTAAGTGAGACACCATTTTCTCCCTGTTTTTAGAAAGAAAACCCTGAAGTTCCTGAATATGGGTTCAGTTGTATAGTCCGAAATCCCTAGGCTGGATATTCAAATTTACTATGTTACAAAAGTATTAGGCCTCATTTCCACGAACAATGTTTCTTTGACAAAGTAAAATATGCTCGTGTAAAGTTCAATTCTGTGGCGAAGTTTCATTGTGAAATATCTGTGACAAAGGTGAGCGATCCGAGTAATATACCCAGCAGACATTTGACGTCGGTTGGACGTCGGATAGACGTCAGACTCCGACGTCATAATGACGTTGGATTTAGGTTGATTTTGAAAGTTTGTTTGACGTCAAAAACAGACGTCATTCTGACGTCAAAAACAGACGTCATTCTGACGTCAAAAACAGACGTCATTCTGACGTCAGAAAAACAACGTTGGTTTGATGTCTCAAATGTGACGTCATAATGACGTTGGGGTTAGGTTGATTTTGAAAGTTTGTTGGACGTCAAAAACAGACGTAAATCTGACGTGCTAAAACCGATATCGTGAATGTAATTATAATTAACATTCTGAAATCCTGAAGTGGATTCAGAAGTGCGGTGATGCACTAATGTTATTCCCTTTCACTCCTTTTTTTTTTTTTTTTTTTTTTTTTTTTTCCTGGGCGACACCAGTACTGTAGAAGGTTGTTTTTTTGAGGTTGTTTTTGTGGGTTTGTTGTTCCGGGAGCACCCGAAGGCTCAACCGGGAGGAGGTTTTTGGAGAAGCCCGGGATCGAACCTGCGACCCCTGGTTTACAAGGCGAGTGACTTAACCACTGCACCACGGAGGCTCACTCCTTTGATAAGAGTTATTCGGGATATACAAAATGTTTCAGATGTTAAGTCACTCTGATGTTGCAATGGTATATCTTATTTATGTCAAATTTTATTGCTATATGGTGCTAAAACAAATAAGACATTAGTGTAAATAATAAGACTATTGTGAACAATCAATAATTTAAAATGGTGAAATAAGTATTAAAATATACAAATTTCATTTTCGTCTTAATAGAAGGTTTAATAATTTAGTGAAAGACTTTATTTTGATTAACAAATAATTATTTTTTCTAAATTAAGCATGGTGGGCGAAATATGTGATTTCCGATACGAGACCTAGATATGACTTTTTTAAAAGTGGCAATGTTGAAATTATTATTTGAATTTGATTTTGTTACTTTTGTGGGTATATAATAAACGCGTTATTACTTCAGTAACTTGATCTGATGGGTCGGATCACGTCTCCTAGCTGTGCCAGGAAAGACCGGATCACGCTCGTCTCCGACTCGCGTGATCTGGTCTTTCCTGGCGCAGCTACTCGACGTGATCCGACCCATCAGATCAAGTTACTGAAGTAATAATGAGTATGTATGACGTCGTGACCAAAATACAACCAATATCCGACGTCAAGCTGACGTCAGATGCCTGCTGGGGACGTGTTTTTCGTATATGTCGTCAGAGTTAGCTGCCCTTAAACTGACATAATTTCTTACACATATTATGTAATAATATCAAATTCAAATAATAATTTCAATCTTGCCACTTAAAAGTCATATCTGAGTCTCGTATGGGAAATCCCATATTTCGCCCTAATGCTTAATTAAGGTAGAAAAAATGATTATTTATTAATCAAAATAAAGTCTTTCACTAAATTATCAAACTTTCAATTAAGATGAAAATAAAATTTGTATATTTTAATATTTATTTCACCATTTTAAATAATTATTTGTTCAGAATAATCTTATTTCTCACACTAATGTCTTATTGGTTTTAGCACCATAAAGCAATAAAATTTTGCTTAAATAAGATGTATCAACATCAGGCTGAATTAATATCTTGAACATTGTGTATGTCCCGAAAAACTCTATCAAAGGAGTGAAAAAAAAAAAAAAAAAAAAAAAAAAAAAGGACTATCAAAAGTGCATCACTGCTCTTCTGAATCCACTGTTATTCAAAAATGCGAAAAAATATACACCTTAAACTATTTATATGACATTAATTCAAACGTCGTTTTTAGGACGTCGGATTGACGTCAGCTTTCAGACGTTAAACCGACGTTGGCTTTAGCACGTCACATTGACGTCTAGTTTTGACAACAAACAAACTTTCAAAATCAACCTTTCTCCAACGTTATTATGAGGTTGGAGTCTGACGTCAAACTGACGTCCGTTAACTGACGTCCAACGGACGTCAAATGTCTGCTTGAAGTAACATAGAAAAAAAGAAAAAAGAAAGAAAGAAAGCAAAAGAAACACACGAAACGAATGATCTGATTTTTACCCAAAGTGAAGTTTCATTAATTTGCACACCACACATGGTCAGAAGTATGAAAAACACAAGGTCTAAATCACGTCTTGATTACGACGTCTAACTGACGAACTAGTTGGACGTCAAAACAACGTCCAATCCAGACGTCCAAAAGACGTCAGGAAATGACGTCTGATAGACGTTGGAAATTGGTTATATGACGTCGCGACCAAAATATAACCAATATCTGACGTCGAACAGACGTCAGGTGCCTGCTGGGTATACTCCTCCTCAAAACAATCCGTCACCCAGTTGTGTTTCAACTACCCGATTAATGAATATAAATTACGTACTGTTTTTGTCAATTTAAGAATTGTATAACTTACAATTTGGTCTGTCAATTAACCTTGAGCATACAGTATGCATTTTTTGCGCATGCTCTGTATTAAACTCGGATGTTCTAGGCTGATATGGATCCAAGTGGGTGGGGATCTAGAAAGTCAGCCCAGCCCCGTGACTATAATGCTTGCTCCTACGGACATAACTACAGCGTAGAAGCCTCCGTAGTGTAATGTTAAAACTACTCGCTGTATAATCAGGGATCATTTGCTCGATCCAGAGCTCCTTTAGCCTCTCTGATGACACTTTTCGCATGGCATGTCTTTATATTACAAATGTACATAAACTGTTGAAATGGCGTAAAACCCCTTACACAGCAAACTCATTCCACATTTAGATTCAGAATAGAGTAGATAAGAGTAAAAACCTATCAACCAAATTTAATCAAAAGTATATAAAATGCAAAACCAATTTACAATTTTTACAATTTTGGGTGACCGGATTTTTTTTGTATATATGTAATTTTTGCTGTGTGTGAACGCAAACTCATTGCCAAAGTTTCTGTGACAAATAATCTTCGTTAATGAAAAATTGTCCGTGGAAAACTTACTTCGAACCACGGTGACCCCAAGCACTCAGTGGTGGTGTTCTGTCTTGTTGCACGGCCGTTAAATTCAAGGTAGTTTACATGATCATGCCAGGGTTCAAAATTTGTGTTATCTATGATATGTTTTCAGTATGTACGTCATACCTTCACGGCACATGCTACAGCCTTTTCAGTGGTCTAAATGGCGCCTGTACGCCCGGTCATAGCTATACACTGAACTACTGCGGGTCATTCCAAATGTGTTGTTACTATCACTCACAACCAGTTGTTACAGCTAGACCGACAAACGCTCCTGTAGTAACGAGTGGTACGGGGACAACATCTAGGTAATGTATATAACAAATTATACCCCTGGCATAGTTATACACTGAACTATTGTGGTTCGTGCCAAATGTACTGTTGCATGAGGGGGGCCCTCTTGCATGTGCTATCACACACAACCAGTCGTTACAGCCAGACCGACAAACGCTCCTATCGTAACGAGTGGTACGGGAACAACTTCTAGGTAACGTAAATAACACATTATACCCTGGACATAGCTATACAATAAACTACTGCGGATCTTTCCAAATGTGCTGCTACTGTCACTCTAACGTAAATAACAAATTATTCCTCTGGCATACTTACACACTGAACTACTGTTTCCAAATGTGCTGTTACATGTACTATCACACACAATAAGTTGTATCGTCTCGACCTGCAAATGCTCCCGTTGTAACGAGTGGTACGGGCACAACTTCAAGGTAACGTACATAACAAACTATACCTAAGGGCATAGATATATACAATGAACTACAATGGTTCTTTCCATATGTGTTGTTACTATCACACACAACTTGTTGTATCGGCTAGACCGGCTTATTTCCCAGTCGTAATACGGGAATTAATATATCACGTTGAATAGCATAAATGTTTCCTGTCATTCTCAAAACATCTAGACCTACAGTGCTCCCTACATAGCGAGTGGTTGCAGGTACCTGTATAACATCCAAGTAACGTAGGTAACTTAATGGGTAGGTCTTGCATAATTCCTCAATATCCTGTTCCTGCCAGCCATTCCTATTGGAACTACTCTGTTGTACTGGTTACCTTAGGGACAACAAACTTCTGTCCATATATTTTACTAGTAAAGCTGTAATGTTCACGCAACGTATCATTAACCTGTGATTGTACAAATGTGTTGTTACTTCATTTCACAACCTATCGTGCCAGTTACAAGTAAATAGGTGCGGCTGTTACCTAGAAGTCTGAACTTGTGGTAACTTGGCTTCGTAATGTTACATGTAGTAACATTGTTGGTTAGTTAATGCCATTCATTTCAATTTTCATTTTCACAACTTTAACAATCTGTATATTGCATGGACAAGTTTTCGTAATGCGAATATGCTCGTAATAATTATCCAATTTTTGTTCTGTAACAGGAGCTGTGGAATAACTGCAGTAGGAACAACGTCAAATAAAATCGTAGGCGGGACGGTTGCACAACATGGGGAATTCCCGTGGCAAGTGAGTTAGTCTTATCAATACATAAATTTCCCTGACAGTTTGCAATTTTCAATGACAATTCCCTGGCCTTGAAAAAATAAGGTAATTCCCTCATGTAAGAATTTCTATATATGCAGTTTATTCCGTAAAGCCTTTTCGTGATATTCTTACACCAGGGATGGACCAAAAATAAACTTCTGTGACTTTTCCCTCACGCGTGGCAACCCTGTCATTATGCTTGTATATGATATGTTGCATGTACATGGTTACATGTATGATAAGAGTCATTTTTTAATTTACGCACATAGGTATCCCTGAGATATTACAACCAACACGTGTGTGGTGGAACTCTTATCAGTGACCAGTGGGTGGTGACAGCAGCTCATTGCTTTGAAGAGTAAGTAATGTACATGACGTTATGTTGGTTTCGCTGTTACAAATGTGACAAACTTTACAGTGTAGTTATGGAAGTGACAACTTATTGAGATATTATAATCATCACGTGTGTGGTGGAACTCTTATCAGTGACCAGTGGGTGGTGACAGCAGCTCATTGCTTTGAAGAGTAAGTAATGTACATGACGTTATGTTGGTTTCGCTGTTACAAATGTGACAAACTTTACAGTGTAGTTATGGAAGTGACAACTTATTGAGATATTATAATCATCACGTGTGTGGTGGAACCCTTATCAGTGACCAGTGGGGGTGACAGCTGCACATTGCTTTGAAGAGTAAGTAATGAACATGACGTTATGTTGGTTTCGCTGAACACTACAGATACGAAAGTTTTAATTATTGTTACGGATGTGACAAGCTTACCGAGATATATAACAACTAGAAATATATATCAATATCACAAAGTATACGTATGTAATAAAACTTTCATATTGAACATTACAGTTCTTTTTTAAGTTGTGTTCTATTTAACTCGTATAAGCCTGGCAAACAGCATTAAGCCCTAGATGTGAAGCCGCAGAACGCGGCGTCCCATCTGGGGCTATTCTGTTTGCTTAGAGGAATCTCATTGAAAAAAAAAATCATTCCCAACACCCCTAAAATTGACAGTGGACTCACCCAAATGATAATAATGGGAAAATCCATTTGTCAAATATGGGTTAATATTTTACAGTCTAGGACATTACGCCAGCCAGTGGACAGTAGGCGTAGGCTTACAGGACCAGAGAAGTATCTACCAGAGTAACATAGTACACGCATCACGTATAATACCACACGAGTACTTCAGCAAGACCGCTAATTCCAATGACATAGCACTGATCAAACTGAGCAAACGGGTCGACATTACTGGAAGGTTTGTTTTCTTTTCCTGGTTTACCTTAAGGGCAGTCAACTTTTTTCAGTGAAATAGGGACTGAGCCACTGCTTCATTGTTATTTGAGCCGCTGCATCAGAAAACCAACAATCTGCATATGCGAAAACAAAGGCACAGATCAGCTGTGCAGTAACTGCACAGCTGATCAGCGCCTTTGTTCTCGCTACACAGATAGTACAATCTCTCTTCTACTTAAATTTCAAGCTTCTAGCGTACAGCCTGGTACATGTATGTGTCACACCTGATTGGAACCCCATATTGTTGGTTTTCTTATGCGGCGGCTTATTTGAGCCGCATCGTGAGAAAACCGGATTTTTGCCTATGCGAAAACAAAGGCGCAGATCAGCTTCGCGGTAACCGCGAAGCTGATCAGCGCCTTTGTTTTCGCTACACGGATAGTACATTTCCTCTTCTTCCTATATCCGAAATTTCAAGCTTCTAGCCTGCTTCTGAGACTGTACAGCCCAGTTTGTGTCAGACCTGGTCGGAAACCCCATATTGTTGGTTTTCTTATGCGGCGGCTTATTTACAAGTACTATGGGGAGTTTGTGTTTCTTGCTCATGGACACAGTCCGGGGCCAGTGGGGTTTGAACCCAGGGCCTCTTAATTTGGAGTTTGACGTTCTAATGACATAACACCCCCTGTATAACAGCTAAGTTCCACAGCTCACTACCAAAATAAGCACATACATGTGTATGTACTCATTATACATGGGGTGAGGTGGCAGTGATTACAGGCCGCTTTTATATTAAGTCTAACTTCGGACAAATGTGGTCACCTTAATCATTTCTGAAAACATGAAACAGCATAGATTGCTGAAGTTAGAATCGTCCCCTCGATGTGGTAATAACGTGTACCCACACTCAATGTCTATAAGAAAATAAAGAAAACTGTCAAAAATATTTCCTAGTGAAAATTTTCAGTTTTCAATTTTAATCTGTTTATTACATGAACGTATTTTCGCAATGTTACAGATATGCAAGACCAGCATGTTTGCCTCAGTCTACGGATACCTTCAGCTCAGATATCTGTTCCGTATCAGGATGGGGTGCTACTCATTACGGTAAGATATTTACATGTTCAGTCGTCTGTCCGTCGTTTCGCAATTTCAAATGACATCTCCTCTGAAGCTGTGTGGCCAAAACTTTTGATATTTGGCATAAAGCATCCAGAGGAGGGGGTGGGGGGGGGGCAAAAATGTTGTTTTTGTTTGTAGAGATCGGATAAGAACTCTGGTTGCCATGGCAACTTATACGTCCCATAAACTTATAATGGAACAAGTGGAAATTGCAAATTTTTGCTTTCTCATTGGAGATATTTGAGTTTTATTTGTAGAGAAATGTTTATTGAGTCGTGCTCTACGTATCAGACGACCTTCATCCTGATCGCTTATTTTGATTGGTTGCTTGGGCCCCAAAAAGGACACATTTTCGAAAAAATCTTTACAAATCTTCTCCTTAGAAATTGTTTGCTTTATGAAGCTGATTCTTTGCATATACATGTATGTTCCTGGCATTAGCCTCTTCAAAAACAAGTTGTTTTTTTATTTGTTTCAGTCAGATGAGAACTCTGGTTGCTATGGCAACTTTCAGTTTCCATAGACTTATAATGGGAAAAGTGAAAATTTGCTATTTCTGCAGTCTTATTGGAGATATTTGAATTTTATTTTTAGAGAAATGTTTATTGAGTAATGCACTATGTTTCAGATGACCTTCATCTTCATCGCTTATTTTGATTGGTTGCTGTGGCCCCAAAAAGGGAAAATTTTCAAAAAAAAGAATCTTTAAAAATCTTCTTCTCAGAAACTGTTTGCTTTATGAAGTTGATACTTTGCATACATGTTCCTGGGATTAGCCTCTACAAAAAAGTTTTTTTTTTTTTTTTTTTTTTTTTTTTTTTTTTTTTTTTTGTTCCAGTCAGATAAGAACTCTGGTTGCTATGGCAACTTTCAGTTTCCATAGATTTATAATGGGAAAAGTGAAAATTTGCTATTTCTGCAGTCTCATTTTTATTTTTTGAGAAATGTTTATTGAGTAATGCACTACGTTTCAGATGACCATCATCCTGATCGCTTAATTTGATTGGTTGCTGGGGCCCCAAAAAGGGCAAATTTTCGAGAAAAAAAATCTTTAAAAATCTTCTTCTCAGAAACTGTTTGCTTTATGAAGCTGATACTTTGCATACATGTTCCTGGCATTAGCCTCTACAAAAATGTTTTTTGTTCCAGTCAGATAAGAACTCTGGTTGCTATGGCAACTTTCAGTTTCCATAGACTTATAATGGGGAAAAGTGAAAATTTGCTATTTCTGCAGTCACATTGGAGATTTTGCAGAAATGTTTATTTAGTAGTCCTCTATGTTTTATATTACTTTTGCCCTAATACCTTATTTTGACTGGTTGCTGGGGCCCCAAAAAAGGTAAATTTTCAGAAATTTTTTGAGTATTAGAGGTCAAGTTTACTTTTTACATTGACCAACATGACCTTAGCTAAAGGTCATGCAAGACCGAATCTCAGGTGAGCGATTTCAGGAACAATGGTCCTCTGGTTTAAATGAGCAACTCTCGAATTAGCTAAATAAATTTGAAATTATTTTCGAATAAGCTAACTTTAAATTAGTTAAGTTTTTTTTAAGAATTGAGATCATTAGTATAAACGTATTTTGAAAGAAATGAGCCCTAACTTTTGAGTGAGCTTATTGGAGCGTGCTTGCATGGGAAAAAAAACTTATTTAAAATAAAGTGTCTTTTTTTTTTTTTTTTTTTTTTTGGATTGAGCTGATGCCCAGGTTACATTTGGCCTACGAATAGCTTGCAATGACAGTGCGATGCCAATTTTTGCATTTTCTTAACGTTTCCACGTGGTGATCTCATTATGTCCTCACGATTCTTAGTCCCCTACGATTTTTAGACATTCTAGGTGATCGTGGGCTATGACGGTTATAGCCCACCATCACCTAGGATGTCTTAAAATCGTAGGGGAAAAATGCATACCAAAGAATCATATGATGATTGTGGCAAATGTAACCGAGGCATTATTAAGAATAATAGAATTATCCACTTTGAATGAGCTTTTTGGTAAATTTTGACCTTTGACCTTCAGATCCCAGTGGTAGAGCACCAATCACCAATCAGCTAGAGTATGTCAACCTCCGAACTCTGACCAATAACAACTGCCAATATTACCTTGGTTACAGCAACGTAAGGTCAACAAATATCTGCGCAGGCGCAACAAGCACTGGCGGGAAAGATGCTTGCCAGGTAATAACTGAACATTACGAAACCTTGTCCATGCAATAAGAACAGAGATTTTTTGAGCTATAAAAATTGAACATTTTCAGCTCAAACATTTTGATATTTTTCCATTATTTTTGCCCAAAACATAGATTGTGGGTACACGTTAGAACCGTCTTGCCGAGGCGGTTCTAACGAGTACCCACAGTCTATGTTTTGGAGCAAAAATAAAAAAAAAAAATAGGTATACCCCTGCATACCCAAGTTCTTCTATATACATGTAAAAGTGGGGTTCAAGGGGGTATACATTTCACGGACATGTTTTCGTGATGAATAATAATAGTTTTGACCTCAGATAGACCAAAGATCAGAAGTTATGTATTAAGGATAGTTAGGTTGTGACCTGTGATGGATCATAGGTTGGACGAGACCATTTAGAAGCACAGGAATGTTTAGTGATAAGCATAATGTTAGTAAATGCTGTTAAGAGAAATTGAATGCTTAACAACAGCCACAACTTAACCCATAGGCAGAGCAAATGCTATAGCAAAGCCATGTTTGTGTGAAATACAGTCTAAACTTCCTTTAAATAAAGTTTTCTATATTGTGTGTGCATGCCATAAACATGAAAAATCATATACTTATTGAAAATGTAAAAGCCAAAAATTGCCATGAGCCAAAATATCTCACAGACAAAAAATTACAGTCCAAAATGACCAGTTTCTTCACTACAGCGTACCTGATATAATATGTTTGGCCAAAGACATATAGTATACATGTATCAAATATGTCTCTGTTTTGCAGTTAGTTTCAATAGTAATCATTCTAATCATTGATTTTTCTGCTAATTCTAAAGGGTGATTCCGGTGGCCCATTGGTATGTAAGAAACACGGTGTCTGGGAGTTGGCGGGAGTTACGAGCTGGGGAGATGGATGCGGTAAAGCCAGACGCCCCGGGGTCTACACCAGGGTGACATCATACCTCTCATGGATTAACTCAAAAATGAGCTTGTATGGATAAAACCAAGGATGAGTATTTGTGTATTTTGTGGATAAATTTATGAATAAATTATGGATAATAGATAAAATAGTGTGTTCCTTGTTTGTTATAGTACAAATAAAAAATTTTGAATGTAAAATATGCGTCTCTACTGGATTTACTCTGAGTTACCGTCTATGGGTAAAACCAGAAATATCATATTTGCTTAAATTAGCGCACAGTACACTTAACTTTTCAGAATAACTTGAAGTTAATGTAACAAAATATCTTTCTAATAAGCGCACACTACGGATGTTGTAAACACATAAACTGCTGAAATTACTGTGTCAAAAGTATCAAACATTATGTCCAATAGGCTAGAGGGCCATGGTTAGAAATAAAAGAGTTAAAATAGTGGCTTTCCTTTGTTCTAGTCTTTGCTCATAGTGAATATTAAAAACAAGTGTCAAGAAAACATTGACAAATCTGTTCTGAGGGTCACTATTTGCCATAAAAAGGCTGTACCAAATGATGCTAAATTATGAACTGAGGGACATATTTGTCTATCTGTACAATTATTGTTTGTTTGTTTGGGTTTAACGTCGCTTTCAACATTATCTGTCATATCACGACGGTGTCTGGTAGTAACACACTTTTATAATGCTGCCTCACTGTGGTATCAGATCCCAGACCCTTTTACCTGATACCACCTCCAGTTACATTATATACTGACACCGGAGCGACCAGTCCTAGCCCTACCCCGAAAATCCGAGTGCCAAGCGGGGAGCAATTAGTGCCATTGTTAACGACTTTGGTATGTCGCGGCCCAGGATCGAACAGGGTACCTCCCGATCTTGGAGCAGACACTCTACCTACTGAGCTACCAAGCATACATAGTAGAGTTTATGCTTTAATTTTAATTAACAGATTTACCATAGAAATATTCTAAATCTGGCCCCGAGGTTATAAAACATTTCTCAGCTCAGCTGAGACAAAAATTTATCCTGCTCATAAATGTTAAAATGCCAACCATTGTTGGCATTTTAACATTTATAAGCAGGATAAATTACAGGCTCTGGTGATCTAAACCTGAAATTTCAATTTATTTGGGCTATTTTGTCATTTATGAGCATTCTAAATTTTGTGCTCAGCTGAGTTGAGCTTGAAAAAAGTTTTATAACGTCAGGACCAGGTCTGTTTGAATAAGCCGAAATGGTAATATGTCAATGGTTTTATGGAGCATGGATCTTTATTCAAAAGAAAAACTTTATATCTGTTAGATTTATTTCTAAATCCAAACTGATAAAATTCAGTGGTGATAAAAAACATATGAGACAAATAAAAGCACAAAATGCATATTCAATAAATAAAATGAACTAAAATGCACATTTTAAAAACAAATTATGGACGTTTTCTATTAAAAACTGCTATAGTAACTAAGCCAAACAATGATAATTTACAAATATAAATTCTGATGTCTGTTTAAAGAATGATTGCCAGTTTTCTTATGATCTGATGTACTAACTACACAATGGTGAAAATCAATCAGCTCGCAGTGAGAAAACCGGTCTTCCAGGTTTCCGACCAGCTCCGAACAAACCGGCCTGTACAGTCACAGAAAAAGGCTAGAAGCTTGAAATTTCTGATTTAACAAGAAGAGAAAGTTACTGCACAGCTGATCTGCATCTATGTTTTTGAACAGACAAAAATCAGGTTTTGTCATGAGGTGGTTCATATGAGCCACCTCATCAGAAAACCAGATTTTTGTCCACTATGTGAAACCAAAGGCATGTATCAGCTGAGAAGTAATTAGCACCTTTGTTTTCGCTACACGAATTGTGCAATTTCTCCTCTGCCTATTTGTAAAGTTTCAAGCTTTTGGTCTGTTTCTGTGACTGTACAGGCTGGTTTGTGTCGAAAATGGTTGGAAACCCCAAAGATCATTTTTCTCATGGTGAGTCTCATATATTCATAATAAATAATCTTTGTTTCTAAGCAATGGCTAACAAATCTAAAATCAACTCAAAACAAATTTTGATAATTATACACACAGCTATAAAACTAAGCTTTGATATAAGGAGTGTAGCATCATAAATGACAACAAATCGGATGAAAGAAACATGCATGAATTAGGTTTTTCTTATGACAGAATGTTTTTCTATAAATTCCATTGCTCATTTGCAATAAAATATGTAAAACAGTCACAAAAAGAATTACATCATTTGAGACATGTCATGAGAAAACCTGAATTGTTGCCTAAGAGAAAAAATAGACGCAGATCAGCTGTGCAGTAACTTTCTCTTCTTCTTAAATCGGAAATTTCAAGCTTCTAGCCTTTTTCTGTGACTGTACAGGCGGGTTTGTTCGGACCTGGTCGGAAACCTGGAAGAAGCATGTAGTTTCTGACGAAACAATTGAGAAACTGTTAAGGCACATTTTTTTTTACCTACAATCAGTTTGTTTAAGGCCTGGTCACACATAAAAGAGTCTCTTGATGCAGACTTGATACCAATTGTGATTGGGGGCTTTTGATTGTTTATTGTTTAACATCCAAGTCAATAAATTGGGTCCATAACTGTTGACAAGGACGTAAAGCAATAAATGAAACAAACAAAAAATCTTACAAATTCCTATCATCCCTGACAAGTTTGAAATCAGGAAAGCATGTCCGTGAAATGTACACCCCTGCAAACCCCACTTTTATATGGTAAAACTGGGTTATCAGGGGTATGCCTATTTTTCTTATTTTGATCCAAAACATAGCTTGAGGGTACTCGTTAGAACCGCCTCAGCGAGGTGGTTTGAATGTGTACCCACAATCTATATTTTGAGCAAAAATTTTCTGATGAATTTTTCTTTTTTTTTTTCTTCAGCTGAAAAATTCTCTGTATATATTATGGACAAGTTTTCGTAATGAAGAAACTGAATAAATATTTTGATATCACAATCCTATCATTCGACCAGTTTCACAGTCTGTATATTAGGGTTCACAGTTAGGGGTCCCTGTCCTGCTATTTTCTTGTGTAATATGGCTCCCTTCCCAGTAGGGGCTGAGCTTGGTCTGGGGTGTTTCCCTGCCACGGCATGACCAACTGTTTGCTGTAAGGGGAAAAACAACACTTTTTTTCTTCTTTTTTTTTCAAAATGTTGTATCCATTATATTTTCTGTTTTTTTAAATTTGGCTCAAAAATCAGAAGGATAACATGTTCATGTAATGTATACCCCCTTATACCCCACTTGGGTAAAACTGGGGTCTAAAAGGGTAAACAAGTCTCTTTTTTTTACCTAAAACGGATTGTGGGTGCTTGTTAGAACCACCTTGGCAATGTGGTTCTAACACATGCCCACAATCAATGTTTTATGTTTATTTTTTCTGGAAAGAAATTTTCAATTGCTACAGCTGAAATATCTCTGGATATTGCATGGATAAAATTTTTGTATCTGCTTTATTTAGTTTTTCTTTTCAAATTATCAAAAAACGTGAAGTATATTTCTTTCTAACTAGCACATAATATGAAAACAATACATAGACTGCTAAAAATAGTCTCTCCAACATTTAAAAGGAATATGCAATTTAATACATGCATCATTTTTGTAAACATAGCTTAACTGCAAAGCTGATCAGCACCTTTGATTTTCCTACTCAGAAAGTACAATTCCTTTTCTTTCTAAATCCAAAATTTCAAGCTTCTTTTGTAGCAGAACAGGCTGGTTTGTGTCCAACCAGGTCAGAAATGCCAAAGACCAGTCTATACACACAATTAACCATTTCCTGAACAGGTGAAATATTATCATTGTATAAATAGTAAACTATTTAGGTTCAGAATCAAGTTTTAGACCTCTTTTTAAATAGTGGGATCCAACAAAATTGTCCATTCAATTTAGTTGGGGTTACCTGGCATATGTTAACATTTTGTATCAAATAAGCTGATCAGAAAACAAACCTTTGTCACTGGTTGATGTCTCTCTACTATCACAGAGCTCATGGGTGGGGCTAGCACCTGACCCCCTAGCCCCACTCCACTCCGACCTGTGTCAACCTTGGAGGTTATCTTCGCTGATAGAACTTTGCTCTTTGATGGGGCTTGTTTTGATGTCTATGTGGTATACAGGATCAAAATTAATTAAATATCGTAAAAATGTCAATTCTCATGAAAATATGTTCAGTAAATTTTGTTTGATTAAATGCTTTACTTCCAGGTTCTAAGTAAACAGATGGGAATGACTGAATGAAACTTTTTTTTCGTTATCTCAAATACTGGACTTAAAGATTTGTGAAAAATTCTATAGGAGAGATACATGTATTAAAGTTATTGTTTTTGACTAACTGTGCAAACTATAGTGAAAGATAATGATTATTACCACTACATATCTTTGCTAACTGGCTTAGTTAGCATACATTTTCAGATTTTAAACAAGTTTTCCCATCACCTGTGTCAATTATTATCAACAGAATTTTACAATTTAAAAGCCGCCCTGTCCCGATTTTCAAAATGCTAGAATAGAACACTGGTATTCTTACCAAAACTTTAGACTGTGTCACAGTTGCTGAGGCTGATCTTGATCCTTGACTGGTTACAACTCTAGGGGGTGGGGCTTGTGTTTCCGGGGGCAACGTCTTGGCACCGTTAAAATCTTTGTCAGGTAGACTGTCCTTCATATTTTCCATAATATCATCAGAAAGTCTACCATTTGGGACTGCAATGTTACATACAAGAATATATGAGCCGCAATGTAAGAAAACCGGTCTTCAGGCTTTCCGACCTGGTCTGACACAAACCGGCCTGTACAGTTACAAAAGAAAACTAGAATCTTGAAATTTTGAATATAAGTAGGGGAGGAATTGTACTATCCGAGTAGCAAAAATAAAGGCACTAATCAGCTGTGTAGTAACTGCACAGCTGATCCGCACCTTTGTTGTCGCATAGGCAAAAATCTGGTTTTCTCATGACGCGGCTCATATGATACATACAAGAAGATTTTTTTTCAACATATTTTTTACACAATATTAGTAGAGCAGTACATTTGTGAAGTTTATTGCAAAGATTTTATAATCCTTACTATCCCTCGATTTCCTGCATCCAAAGTTTTGATCCTCAAGCTATCTACCATGACTGTACAGTCTGGTTTGTGTAGAACATAATCAGAAAAGTTTGAAGATGATGGTCTATACATCATGAAAACATGTTCATGAAATGTATACCCCCTGATACCCAACTTTTATATTGTGAAAATTGGGAATATAGGGGTATACCTATTTTTATTATTTTTGATCTAAAACATAGATTGTGGGTACTCGTTAGAACTGCCTCAGCCAGGCAGTTATAAAGTGTATCTACAGTCTATGTTTTGAGCAAACATTTTAAAAATATAAAAAAACAATTTGGCTACATTTTTTTCATTTTCAAGGCCGAAAGGAATCTCTGTATATTACATGGGCATGTTTTCGTGATGATTCTAAGATGCCATTTCTTTGTCTGTATATTTATTTTTTAAAGCAAACTTCAGAGGATGATAGTTTGAAAAATTTAGGATTTTTGTCAAAAAACACATATGGGCCCCCAACCTTTGGGGCCTAAAGAAATAGACTGGCTGTTTGTGCCTCCAGGCAAAGCTTATACACTTCTGACTGACTATCTGAATACTTGTTAACGGCTCAGGAAAAGTAGTTTCAAGTTACACCATCCATACATATAAGCCTTATTGGCTTTAATAGTTGGGTGGTTATATTTTAAGCACTTGTTGGATGTCATGACATCCTCGTTTTGGGTAAAACTCCCATTAAACGGAGGCAACATCACGACATGAACTTGGCTGTTCAATGGAAATTAAAGCATCAATTCAAACAATACAAAAACACATATCTTGAAACAGTGTCATCCATACCTGTCAACACACACAAATCAATCGTGTTTGACACGAATTCGAGTACAGGAATTCATCACACGCACGAATTGGCTAAAATCGCTAAAAAAACATGATTTTATAGCTATCTCACGCTTGGAATTTCCATCCGCCATTTTTGTTTATAATTGTGAAACTGCGCCCTCTGCCGAGTTTCTAAATTTAGCAAACACGCCAGACTAGAGGACCATTGGTCCTGTAGCTCACCTGAGAGATTATCACATTGTAAGCTCATGAGATTTAAATTAATTGAGAATCGACCAATGAAAGTCTATGCATGGACACTATTGACCCCCGGGGCATGGCCAAATTTGACCCAGGGGCATGACTGGCACAATTTATGTAGAGGGCCATTAGCCATTGCTACATACCAAATATCAAAGCTCTGGGCCTTTTGGTTTCAGAGAAGAAGATTTTTTTAGTTTTTCCCATTGTAAGTCTATGGAGACTATCTACCCCCGGGGCGTGGCCAAATTTGACCCCAGGGGCATGGCTGGCACAATTTATGTAGAGGACCATTAGCCATTGCCACATACAAAATATCAAAGCTGTGTGCCCTGTGGTTTCAGAGAAGAAGATTTTTGAATTTTTTTCCCATAGCAAGTCTATTGAGACTATCAACCTCCGGGGCGTGGCCAAATTTGACCCAGGGACATGAATAGCACAATTTATGTAGAGGACCATTAGCCATTGCTACATACCAAATATCAAAGCTGTGGGCCTAGTGGTTTCAGAGAAGAAGATTTTTTAATTTTTTTCCCATAGTAAGTCTATGGAGACTATCAACCCCCAGGGCGTGGCCAAATTTGACCCCAGGGGCATGAATGGCACAATTTATGTAGAGGACCATTAGCCATTGCTACATACCAAATATCAAAGCTGTGGGCCTAGTGGTTTCAGAGAAGAAGATTTTTTTAGTTTTTCCTGTTGTAGGTCTATGGAGACTATCGACCCCCGGGGCGTGGCCAAATTTGACCCCGGGGACATGATTGGCACAATTTATGTAGAGGACCATTAGCCATTGCCACATACAAAATATCAAAGCTGTGGGCCCTGTGGTTTCAGAGAAGAAGATTTTTTAATTTTTTTCCCATAGTAAGTCTATGGAGACTATCAACCCCTGGGGCGTGGCCAAATTTGACCCCAGGGGCATGAATGGCACAATTTATGTAGAGGACCATTAGCCATTGCTACATACCAAATATCAAAGCTGTTGGCCTAGTGGTTTCAGAGAAGAAGATTTTTTTAGTTTTTTTCCTATTGTAGGTCTATGGAGACTATCGGCCCCCGGGGTGTGACCAAATTTAACCCAGGGGCATGAATGGCACAATTTATGTAGAGGACCATTAGCCATTGCCACCTACAAAATATCAAAGCTGTGGGCCCTGTGGTTTCAGAGAAGAAGATTTTTTAATTTTTTTCCCATAGTAAGTCTATGGAGACTATCAACCCCCGGGGCGTGGCCAAATTTGAACCCAGGGGCATGAATGGCACAATTTATGTAGAGGGCCATTAGCCATTGCTACATACCAAATATCAAAGCTGTGGGCCTAGTGGTTTCAGAGAAGAAGATTTTTTAGTTTTTCGAATTGTAAGTCTATGGAGACTATCGACCCCCGGGGCGTGGCCAAATTTGACCCCAGGGGCATGGCTGGCACAATTTATGTAGAGGACCATTAGCCATTGCCACATACCAAATATCAAAGCTGTGGGCCCTGTGGTTTCAGAGAAGAAGATGTTTGAATTTTTTTCCCATAGTAAGTCTATGGAGACTATTGACCCCCGGGGCGTGGCCAAATTTGACCCCAGGGGCATGAATGGCACAATTTATGTAGAGGACCATTAGCCATTGCTACATACCAAATATCAAAGCTGTGGGCCTAGTGGTTTCAGAGAAGAAGATTTTTTTAGTTTTTCCCATTGTAAGTCTATGGGACCTATCTGTTGCCATGGAAACCACAATTTTTATACAATCTGCTCCAAAACCTAATGCCATCAATCCCCCAACCCAATTATGGTTCACATTTAATTTGATCAAGATCGGCCTACTAGCTTCAGAAATATTCTTATTTGAAATTGTGGACGGACGGACGACGGACGACGACGGATGCCTGCCTATCCTATAAGCTCACCTGTGAGCCTTCGGCTCAGGTGAGCTAATAAAAATACCTAACTCGTGACTATTTTTAGATACGCGGAATTCCAATACAAAGTGAATGGAAATGACCGAAGTATCCCAAACGTAATATGCTGTGTATATTTTGTACATGCTGTGTAATTTCGGTCATATTGTGGGTACACAAGGGAATATTTGAATGTTTTTTGTGTCCGTTTGAAGCATAATGAATCCCTGACATGTTGATATATGTAAGATTCGTGACTGTTACGGATTAGTGAATCAGTTTGCATGGCCAAAGTGACAGGTGAGAATTGGAAAGGTGAAGTTGTTTATTTTTTTTTTTTTCTCTACATTCAGGATGGCAAATCAGCATTTTGATTGCTTTTTATAGATTCTAGACATTTTTTCTAATTTTGCAAGGTCACAACTATTGCAGAAAAGCTCAAAAAGATAACAAAAAATATAATATAAAAGTACAAGTATGAGCTTTTGAAAAACGTCTAAACAACAGTAACCCTAAGTATCTGTGGTGTAAATATATACCAGTTGATATAAAAGTTTTGTAATTTCTGTGACCAAGTTCTTGATTTTTAACTAAAAAATCTCACTCCTAAAAGTTGTGGTAAAATCATTACGAGCGAAAAATACGCACAAAAACTCGTCACTTTAGGGTCGTTGCGCGCAATCTCACTCTTTGAAATTTCAAAAAGTTGACAGGTATGGTGTCATCGCCCTGCAGGTTCATCTAGCAAAAACTCCCCACATAAATTCTTAGGTCAGTAGAGCAAATTTCTGATGGCAGAAATATTTTTGAAAATTGAGAAATTACAATAAAAACTTACTATTTTCTTTCTGCCCTTCTCCACCATCTTGAAACATCGTCATAGCCTCCAGGTTAAGGGCACAAACACCACGCATGAAGGCTTTCTTCATCATTTCTTCATAGCGGTCTCTCTCTGAGTGAAGATGGGTTACCTCCCTTCTTGCTGATTCTAG
The DNA here is from genome assembly GCA_964017185.1 of Rugalucina vietnamica. Classification (NCBI taxonomy): domain Eukaryota; kingdom Metazoa; phylum Mollusca; class Bivalvia; order Lucinida; family Lucinidae; genus Rugalucina; species Rugalucina vietnamica. The sequence continues at coordinate 7,840,235 of OZ024885.1, forward strand.
AGCTTCATTGGCCTTAGGTAAAGAAATTTAAACAATATTTCATCCATTTAGGTTCAACCCCTTTTGAGGTGCCCAGTCTGCAATAATTTCTACAGGCTTTAGCCTGAAAATTATTTTTTTTTGTGAAATCACAGCAGACAAAGAATGAGAATTGGGGCCCTGTATTATCATACATGTACCAAGACAGTTCTACTGTGATTTATCTTCATGTTTTCTTTTGCTCCGTCTATCTCTTTTTTGTTTTACTCGTCACTTTTTTTATTTGGTTGATGCTAGTCAATGGCTACCTTGTTTGGGAAAGAGCTTGTCAGCTTACTCCTGACTTCATATTGTGTACTTTTAGTGATGCTTTGCTGTTTTGCTGTCTGGTTTCTGGTTTGGGATTTATATTTAATTGTACAATACTTGTGTCTTCTATTCCTACTTCTATATGAGAGAGATTTTCAACTTACCGAAGCCAGTCTGGACTCGTAATCATTTGTGATTTGTACACAGACTTCCTGTGCTTTGCTCTGACAGGCTTTCTCCACCCGTTGTCGCCATTTATTTTCTATTACGGAATGCCACGCGTCCCACACCTTTCTACACAGCTGTCGCTGGTGGTGACGTTTAGCAAGGTTACTGGAAAATGCCTGGAAAAGAATTCTCAATTACATATACAAGTTACATATTGGGTGAAAGTGAAAAATCATTCTTCTTATAGTGAAAAGTAGGTTTTTCTATACCTTTACATTGAGAAAAATATATTACCAATACTGAATTCAGTACAAATACTGAAAACTTTCACCCATGTGTCAAAATGAACATACTTGAATATATATGCCACATCATGAGCAAACTTGATTTTTGCATACCGGTATTGTAAAACAAAATACAGCTGATCAGCTCGGTGGCCTTGACATCAAATGATTGTACAGCACTTTTATCCTGTTTTAGTCAAAATGTCAAACAGGGATAAAACCCAACACTTCAAAATTTCAGTAGAAGGTATAAAACCCACCTCTTTTTTGATAACCACTACTATCCTTTTTTAATCAAAATGTCAAACAGCGATAAAAGGCAACACTTCAAATTATCAGCATGAGGTGTAGAACCCACCTCTCTCCTGACATCATTATGTTTTATCTTCCAATCACAGAATTTCTTCATCATCCCGTGCTTATCTTTCTGTTTCTGTAGAGCCCCCGTAAGGTTGGAGATAACTTGGTCTTTCCTCTCTATAGATTTCTCGTAGGTGTTCAGTAATTCTTTCAAGTTGTTGATTTCTTGCAGAAGCTGTGTCTTTTCTGATGCATGTCTGGTGAATAAAGAAATTACTGTATTTGTTCTATTTTGCACAATGCGTGTGGAAGTTACAAAGTTGACCATAATTAAAATGTCCACAATAATTGAGCAACGTTGTGAGAAAACCAATAATGAGATTTCTGAACAGGTCCAACACAAACCGAGCTGTACAAGCACAGAAGATGGCTAGAGACGGGAAACTCTGAATTCATAAAGTAGAGGAATGTATATACGGTAGACAAAATAAAGGCGCTGATGAGCTTTGCGGTTTAATACCAGGAAGCTGATCTGCCCCTTTGTTTTCACATAGGCAAAAATCAGGTTTTCTCATGACGCGGCTCATTTCTTCCTAAGAAGAGCACATTTCAACCAAAGATAACACAGGGCAAAAATTTGAAAGACATTGCAATTTAAGAATTTCAGGGAATAGCCTACATGGCGACTAGGGAGAAAAAGTCTCCATAAATGATCAAACTTCTCCCTATTTTCAGCTGAGGGAAAAGTGAAAATGTATAGAATATATAGGAAAACCAGAAATTCAGGTCCAAACTTATCTCAAATTTTCTTCAGGAGTGAAGAAACTTCTCCCTAAAATTCTTGGCTAGGTTGAACCCTGAATTTTAAGCTTTGCGAAGTACCCTAAAATCTTTTAAAGGCTAAGTTTTTATACACCAACTAACATATGCATACTCATATTTCGGTGCCTATCCTGACGCATACATGTCCAAGAAAGACATCAGACAAACATGTTTGCATATTAAATAATCATCCCCTCCCGCTCCACTTTATATAGTAAATCTGTAAAAGGTATACCATTTTTGTTTATTTTTTACCCAAAACATAGATTGTGGGCACTCAATAGAACCAGTTAAGGTGGTTCTAACATGTATCCATAATCAAAATAATTAAATTAGGGAAACTTTAACAAATTTTCAACCAAAGTTTTAATTTTCAAAGCCGAAAAATCTCTGTTTAAACTTTAAGCTTTATTGCACAGGGAAATGTGCTGCTGCAAAAGACCAGAGGACCAATGATCCTGTAAACGCTCACCTGAGATCAGCTGCATATACCAATAAACATGTTTGAATATTATGGTATTTAACTCCAGTGCAGGGGCAGATAAGCCCTTGGGCCATTTTCTTTTTTCAGAATCTTCAATATTCTGTCCATTTGCCAATTTCCTGTTGGCTTTTTCCTTCAAATGACATTTTAACAGTTTTCCCAATTCAGATGCACAGGCAACCCATGTTGACCTTGCCATAAACTTGGTCAAGGTCATCACAGGGTCATGATTTATATATACATTGGAGTACTTTAGCCATCGATGCCTCACGCCAAGTTTCCTTGAAATCAGTCTATTGGTTTCAGAGAAGATGATTTTTGATGGGTTTTTACCATATATGGGCATTGCGGCCATCTTGGTCATGTGACCTAGATTATTTATATACACATTGATTCCCCCATTCTATAGATGCTTCACTTAAAATTTGGCTTTGTTTGGCCAAGCTGTTTCAGAGGAGAAGACATTTGAATATTATGGAAATATACATGTATATTGCCCCGGGGTGGGGGCACATGAGCCCCTGGGGTCCAATTTTTTTCAGAATCATTAATATCCAGTCCTACTGCCCATTTCCTGCAAGACTTTCACTTTAAATGACATTTTAAAAGTTTTCCCCATTCAAATGCATTGGTGACCTATGTTGACCTTCCCGTAAAATAGGTCAAGGTCATCACAGGGTCATGATTTATATATACATTGTAGTGCTTGAGCCATCGATGCTTCGTGCCAAGTTTCGTTGAAATCGGTCAACCGGTTCTGGAGAAGAAGATTTTTGAACGGTTTTTACCATATATGGGCATGGCGGCCATCTTGGTCATGTGACCTAGTTTTTTTATATACATATTTGTTACCCCTTCCTATTGATGCTTCACATAAAATTTCGCTTTGATTGGCCAAGCGGTTTCAGAGGAGAAGATGTTTGAATATTATGGAAATATACATGTGTATTGCCCCGGGGTGGGGGCGGATGAGCCCCTGGTGCCCAATTTTTTTCAGAATCATTAATATTCAGTCCTACTGCTCATTTTCTGCAAGATTTTTCCTTTAAATGACAATTTAACAATTTTTCCCATTCAAATGCATTCGCGACCTATGTTGACCTTGCCGTAAAATAGGTCAAGGTCATCATAGGGTCATGATTTATATACACATTGTAGTGCTTGAGCCATTAATGCTTCATGCCAAGTTTGGTGTAAATCGGTCCAGTGGTTCCGGAGAAGAAGATTTTTGAAGGGTTTTTACCATATATGGGCATGGCGGCCATCTTGGTCATGTGACCTGGATTATTTATATACACATTGGTTCCCCCTTCCCATAGATGCTTCATGTAAAATTTGGCTTTGATTGGCCAAGCGGTTTCAGAGGAGAAGATCTTTGAAAATGGTGGACGACGGACGACGGACGGACGGACGACGGACGACGGACGGACGGACGGACGACGGAGCATGGGTATACTATAAGCTCACCCTGTGAGCCTGACGGCTCAGGTGAGCTAAAAACCAACAACATGCATAGGCGAAAACAAAGGCGCAGATCAGCTGTGCAGTAACTGCACGACTGATCAGCTTCTTTGTTTTCGCTACACAGATAGTACAATCCCTCTTCTTGTTAAATCTGAAATTTCAAGCTTCTAGCCTGCTTCTGTGACTGTACAGGCCGGTTTGTGTCAGACCTGGTCAGCAACCCGAATTGTTGGTTTTCTCATGCAAAGGCCCATTTTTATATTGGACTGGACTTACTTTTCTTGTTCTTTAACCAGCTGTTGACGTCCTATTTCTACGATTCTGATTTTTGATTGACTAAACTCAGCCTGTAAATATTAAGAAGCAGAATAATTTGTAACCAATAACAAAGCAAGACAATCCCTAAGTTCACACCTTTGTAATGTATACCCCCTTAAACCCTACTGTCATACAATCGGAAATGTTCGGTCATTTTCATTCAGACAATGGTATAGCCAGATTTGACAGCTTCAATTCGGCATTTTGGCGCATATATGAGAATCTGTGCACATGGAATGAAGAAAACGTGTTTCTAAGAGATTTATCATAATGTCATTTCCGACCAACAGATTAAAACAAATGCAAAACAAAAAAGACAATGGAGACTCACATGTTTTATTAAATCTTGTCAACAAAGAAAGATGGTTAAATATAAAACAATGAATCATTTATTGACGAAATATTTAACATATAAAAACGAGCATGAATTGGCAAATATTGTCAAATAGCAAAGATCAGTATCAGACTGCAGCACACTTATTGGTACAAAACTAAAAGTCTAATTTAACATTAATAGACAGTCCTTTTACACTTTTTACCCCTACTTTCACTATCACAAACGCCCAATAAAAATTTGTCCATTATCACTTTTATTGGAATTGGTATTTTTGATACAACCACACTTCTACAGCCACTTTATTTTACAGCCTCTTTCGTATTGATTACACATCACGAATCACTGATTGTCTCTACACTGATTTTTTAATCAAACACGGTAATTGTTGCAATTGATCTCAATTAAAGACATCAATTACTCAATTTATGGATCATCACCTAACAGTGTGTGACCATTAATGCGATGTCTGTTACCTGAAGCGAATACACCTGTGAATTCACTCGAGTGTGTAATAATTGATCTCGCTCTACAAAGAAATCATGTTCATCGTGCGTGACTTTGATTGGCAGTTTGCGGCTTCGAATTTCAAGGGGGGTTTTGATAGGAATTTCTTTGATTGGGACCGGCAAAATTGTTCAAAAAACTGAATTTTTCGAAAAATCGAAATTCAAAAAATCGGTAACAATTTAACAATAATTAATAGAGAAAAATTTCGGGACCGTCAGATGTCTTCGAAAAATCCGGTAGTTTCGAAAAATCGGCGTTCGAATTATCCAAACTGGACTGTATCTTAAAACTGGGGTATGCAGTGGTATACCTATTTTTCTTATTTTTGGTCCAAAACATAGATTGTGCGTACTTGTTTGAACTGCAATGAGGCGGATCTAACGTGAACCTACAATCACTGTTTTGAACAAAAATAAGTAAAATATCTAATTTTTTACCAACAAGATTTTCAATTTGTACTGCTTAAAAAAATCTTTGTATATTGCATGGGCAAGTTTTCGTAATGAAGATGCAAACCTTCCTCATAGTCAGCAAAAACTTATCACTTGTATGTTTGTGTCTATTTTTTTTTTTTTTTTAAATTATTCACCTCTCTCTCAAAGAAACTCTAAACTTCACATTTTCTTTTTCTGAAAGAAATTTATGTTTTCCAGACTTCAGTTGTAAAAACAAAAACAAACAGATAAGCAGCCACATAAGAAAACCAACAATCTGCATATGCAAAAACCAAGGCATAGATCAGCTGATCAGGGCCTTTGTTTTTACTATACGGATAGTACAGTCCTTGTTCTTCCTTAATCCAAAAATACAATCCTCTAGCCATCTTCTGTGCTTGTGCAGGCCATTTTGTGTTGGACCAGGTCATAATCCCAAATTGTTGGTTTTCTCATTCAGCAGCTCATATAAAAGTACTCACAATTTATGTTTTTCAGACTTCAGTTGTAAAAACAAAGCAAACATCAGGAAAACATGCCCGTGAAATGACTACCCCCTTAATCCCAACTTTTATATAGTAAAACTGGGATATGCAAAGGTATACTTATTCTTCTTTTTTTCTCGAGGAGGTTATAACATGTACCCACAATCTATGTTTTTAGCAAAAATAAGAACAATATCAAAATTTTCATTTTTACAGCCAAAATATTTCTGTATATTGCATGGGCATGTTTTCATAATGTAGATATACAAATACTCACTAGGACATTTCTTTTCAAGTCTAGACACCACTGGTCCATCATGTTCTCCATCTTGGCGACATCAGGATCTATAGTGGCTGTATAAACCCTCTCAAATTCTCTCCCTTTCATGCTTGTCTCCCTGTCTAAGGGTGATTCAAGGTAGTGAGATGGAATGGGGTCTGGAAATAGTAGATATAGCTTGAAAATGCTATGCATGTATTTCAATTTTGGAATTTGCCAGTTTATTTCCAAATTTCAAAGTGAAGCTATTTTGAAGCCTTTTTCAACTTGTTAATTTTGGATACAGTACATAAATATTACTTCATTAAGAATCTATCTCCCAATTTAAGGAAATTTAGCCCATCTTAATACATAGAGTATATTCAAGTTTTTGGAGTGAATATGAGTTTTATTTCATTGAGTGAAGTGAAAAAAATTTATATTTCATGAGTGCCGAAGGCACGAATGAAATATATAATTTTTCACTTCACGAGATGAAATAAAAGTCATATTCACGACAAAAACTTGAATTTTCTTTTTATTATATTGCATGTAGTCATTATAACATTGCGCGCTAAAGCATATGACGTCAAAATCTTAAATGACGTCATTACGTCGCTATTATGTGTGAACGTTCATTGCGTCAACAATAGCATAGATTATAAAATTTAGTTATGTATAAATTAGAAATGAAACGGTGGAATCGTAATTTGCGTATTCCCAAATCTTATATTTTCACATGTGAAAATATAACTTTTTTATATTTTCACATGTGAAAATATAACTTTTTCAAATATTGGTTATATTTAATACATATTTCTCTATATTTCATCACTTGCCATATAATAAAATGGACTTTGTATTACCATGAGAGAACCTGTTCTATCTGACCATAGTCTTTGTTGTTAACTAATTCATTCAATGCTTTAGCTTTCTGCTGGACAGGCTGGTCAAGGTATTGTTCATGTACAAAATTTTCAGTTCAAATGTATAATCTATTTTTGTTTTTGATTCCAAAAATTAAGGGAGTTACTCACACATAACTAATCACCCTTAATGTAGCTTAGGAAAGAGACCTGCACATGGTTGAACTAACACTGGACAAAAACTCAAATCAGGGATAACTTTGGAAGGGGCCATGGGCAAAATTGCCCTTCAATTTTCAAAATGGCTTCTTCTTTTGGAAAGAAAGGGTCAGTTTTATAATATAAGGAGATAGGGAGTTATGATTCTAGAAGGGAAAATTTCTCAAAATGGCCCCTTTAATTTTTGAGCCAACAACATCCCTGCAAATTTTAGTCAATCTACCATGAGGTCTCCTATCCTCTTCTTGCTCTGTCTGTTTACTGATGGGACTCTGGCCACCAAAGTCCGGCAAATGTTCCTCTTGCTGCCGTATTCTAACAACCACTGGAGTAGCGTCAGAATCGTCTGATCTATCAGCTGAAAAAGATAAGAAAATCTTACCTCAGTTTTGTTTCCATTGTATTCCATACTTTGGCTAGCCAGGTGTTTCTTGTTTTCTTATTTCAACAACAGGCTAAGTCATGTAAGAATCATAAGAGGCATTAGGGCATTTATTCTTTCATTTCAGGAAAATCTATTGTGTGTTATTTTTTGTTGTTGTTGGTGTTTTTCTCTTTTTCCTTTAAAAAAAAAAGTGGTACATTTTTAGAAAAATAATTTTCTATAATATGAGTAATGCCCGTGAAAGTGGAAGCTGAATAGGTATTGTTCTGATATATTGGCTCTGTTTCAAAACCTCGTAATTGCTTTTAAAACATATGAGCCACGTATGGGAAAATCAACAATCTGCATAGGCGAAAACAAAGGCGTAGATCAGCTTCGCAGTAACTGCGATTTACTAATGCGAATTAGTAATGCCTTTGTTTTCGCTACACAGATAGTACAATTCCTCCACTTTCTAAATCCAAAATTTTCAGCCTCTAACCATCTTCTGTGACTGTACAGCCCAGTCTGTGTTGGACCTGGTCAGAACCCATATTGTAGGTTTTCTCACGCAAAGACTCATATCAAAGACAGAGGATAACGGGATACTTTTATCAGTTTACTGCAACTATCATATTTTTGTAAAAAGTTCAATTTGTACCTACCATCTCTTTCTCTGGTAACAGATATCAATGTCTCCCGAGTCGGTGTCACACTGCCCTCTCTACTTCCAGCGCTGCCACGACTACCAGGATTCCCTTGGTTACCAGGGAAACCATTTCCTTGGAAATGAAGGACATTTTTCTTCTGATAGAAGGAATCTTTGGCATCTGTGAGGGTGTGTTGTATAGAGCTGGGGTCGTACTCCGGGACGACAACGGCATATTTCAGTAGTTCTTCATATTCATCCTGTATAATAAATTCCATGTCATTACCATAAAGCACCATGTAATACAAGACGTAACAATAATAAGAGCTGTCGCAGGACAGCATAGCTCGCCTGACTTGTGCTTTGCCACTACATCTGTTAAAATCTATGACCCATGACCTTGACCTCAAGGTCACTCAGGTGGGTCATGATGGTACTGCGTAAAACTTCAGACCAATATCTAGCAACATGCAAAGTATCAACTCAATCCATCAATATGGTCAAGAGATATAGACTTCCAAAAACGTTAACCAAAAACTTAAACACAAAATTTCTAAGTCTGTGACCTTGACCTCAAGGTCATCCAGGGTGGGTCATGATGGTACTGCGTAAAACTTCAGACCAACATCTAGCAACATGCAAAGTATCAACTCAATCCATCAATATGGTCAAGAGATATAGACTTACAAAAACATTAACCAAAAACTTAAACACAAAATTTCTAAGTCTGTGACCTTGACCTCAAGGTCACCCAGGGTGGGTCATGATGGTACTGCGTAAAACTTCAGACCAATATCTAGCAACATGCAAAGTATCAACTCAATCCATCAATACGGTCAAGAGATATAGACTTACAAAAACATTAACCAAAAACTTAAGCACAAAATTTCTAAGTCCGTGACCTTGACCTCAAGGTCACCCAGGGTGGGTCATGATGGTACTGCGTAAAACTTCAGACCGATATCTAGCAACATGCAAAGTATCAACTCAATCCATCAATATGGTCAAGAGATATAGACTTACAAAAACATTAACCAAAAACTTAAACACAAAATTTCTAAGTCTGTGACCTTGACCTCAAGGTCACCCAGGGTGGGTCATGATGGTACTGCGTAAAACTTCAGACCAATATCTAGCAACATGCAAAGTATCAACTTGATCCATCAACATGGTCAAGAGATATAGACTTTTAAAAAACTTTAACCAAAAACTTAAACACAAAATTTCTAAGTCTGTGACCTTGACCTCAAGGTCACCCAGGGTGGGTCATGATGGCACTGCGTAAAACTTCAGACCAATATCTAGCAACATGCAAAGTATCAACTTGATCCATCAACATGGTCAAGAGATATAGACTTTTAAAAAACTTTAACCGAAAGTGTGACGCGGACGCACACGTAAACGTAAACGTAAACGTAAACGTAAACGCGCACGACCGAGGTGACTACAATAGCTCTATGCACTTCGTGCAGGCGAGCTAAAAATGTATTTTTCTTTCAAAACAACAATTTAAGGGAAAAAAAAACTTTTTATATATTAATACTATTTCACCTAGTCATTGTTTTTATTTTATTTTTGGCTCAATCCAAAAGCAGTGCCTTCAACAAGTAAAGTACATTACATATTTCAGGGCAAATATGTGAATGGGCATTTCCCTGCAAATTATACCAGTATGCCACAACCTCTTTTCAACACTATTGTTGGGATCCAAGCCAATTTTTGTGTTAGCAATCCAATCCGTGTTATAATGAGAATAAAACGTTTAGACATATAGCAAAAATAGTCTAAACTGATGATTTGGAGTCCAGCGATGATCAGTATTATATATATAGTAATCATACATCCCTCCTATTGTAAAATTTGAAAATTGTGGAGATTATGAGACACTGGTGTCTGTGACTGTTTCTGCCTGGTCTATGTGCATCAGGTCCTGAGGTTATAAAACATTCTTCATGCTCAACTCAGCTGAGCTTGAAATTAATCCTGCTCATAAATGTTAAAATGCCAACAACTGTTGGCATTTTAACATTTATGAGCAGGATATGACCAGTTATGACCAGTTATGACCAGCTCATGAGGGTTGAATCTGAATTAACCACTAACTTTGACTATTTCAGCATTTATGAGCAGATAAAATTTCATGCTCAGCTGAGCTGAGCTTGAAAAAAGTTTTAAAAACTCGGGGTCAGGTAAACATGTCCATGAAATGTAAATCCCCTTTTAATGTAGCAAAAATGAGGCGTACAGAAGTATACTAATTTGCTTATTTTTGATAAAAAAAAAAAACATAGATTGTGGGTTCTTGTTAGAACGGTCCAATGTGAATTAAGCCACAATCTAAGTTTAGAGAAAAAATAAGGAAAATATTAAAATGCTTTAAGTTTCAACTGAAAAAATCATTTATTACTGCTGAAAAAAAAATCTTGTTATTGCTAATGCATGTTTTAATAATGCTTAAAGTTAATACCTGCAGTCGTGTAGACACAGAGCTACCAGGAGACAGCGGTGGTTCATCAGGCACACTGATATCACTGCGAGTTGACATCTTAAATCAGCAAGAACTGATCTACAAAATGAAAAACATCAACTCAATTAGTTGTCTGTATAGATCTACTAACTTTCAGGTCAAAATGCTAGCATGAGAGAGAACCTCATTACCTTATTTAGACCAGACCATCGGTTTGGGAATAAAACATGTTAATAAAATATAGCTGACCTGTTTGATTGTATAGGAATTTCAGAAACACTGCTCTTAAGTCTTAAGTTTGCAAGAGACTAACACAGCTTCCACAAGAGCATTTCAGACAAAAGAGAGGCAGTGACCTTATCCAGAAAATTTGGTTAAGAACATCATAGAATTAAAGTGAAGACATCTAGCATTACACACATACATGTATGTAAACAGCAAGGTTAATTTGCACGCACAACCTTAAGCATGAATCAAAATGCTGTTAAGGACATGTCTAAACAATCAAACAAGCTCATCATGGTTGTCTATGTCAAATACATTCATGGCCACTGCTTTCGAAGAATTAAGGCTGCAGATACATGTAATTATAATTTACTTGGAATCATAATTTGTCAGAAATATTACAGATTTTATACCTTGAGATATAGAAACATTGAAGATTTATGCAAACATTTTTATGAAAATTTTGATCATCTTTTGCTTTTGCCGATAAACTGGTATGCCCTTAATTGTGAGCATTATCACCAGTGGAGTGCGTGAAGGGAATTTTAGTTGAAGTAATGAAAAAGCTGAGTAAAAAAAGCAGGGATGAGGAAAGACTGAAGGAAGAATTTAAGAAGAAGGAAGGCAAAGAGATAGAAGAAATGTTGGGTGATTAATTAAGTCTAGAGTGCTCAATCTTTGCAACCAGTGTCTTGAATGTTACTGGTATCGAGCCTGGCAGATTTGTCGTGGGAGCTGATTCCATTGTATGACTGTCCTGGGAAAGAAGGAAGTGTTTAGTCTTCGTCTGCTCTCAACTGGCGATATTGATGGTCTTGTCTACCAGTACCCCTTTGCAAATACTTATTCTCATCAATGGCAACAAGATGATTGCGCAGTTTGTAAAGATAGAGAGTCTAGAGTCCACTCGTCTTTGTTCAAGGGATCTCCAGTCAAGACTGTGAAGCATGTCAGATACTCTGGATATCTTTTCATTTTTTTGCTTTTAATTCAGAAAGGTCAAAGCTATAGACACCGATCAAATTTGTATGAATGACCGATGGCATAATTTCAACTGGATCAATCACTGAAGTGTAAAACTCTCAATTTGGGCAAGACAACTTTAACAAATTGCCTTTGTTTTTGAGACTTGCCGGCTGGAAAGAAATTGTGGTACAGGTTAAGGTAGATCTTGCAAAGTGTGTTGTCAGACCAAAAAAGTTGTGGTGCATTTTGTTTCCCCAACAGGTGTCTATATTGGGACTTAAAATACAATTGTATCGACCCCTAGTTCCTGGGTGAAGACAATGTAGCTTTCTTATCACAACTTTCAATGATAGCACCTATATTTTTTTTTCATTTAGATTATTTTGTTTCTGATCATCCAGTTAGTAGTAGAGTTAGCGAGGTAGCCAAGGGGTTAGCGCACTGGCTTGTTGTGCTAGAGGTCCCGGGTTCGATCCCCGCCTGCGACGAGGGAAATTTGTTGGTCCGAACATGCTTCCCTTCATGTCATTTGCAGGGATGACACGATACAGTGCGACGTCCTTCGGATCGGGACGTTAATCAGGTCTAAGAGCCGACATTTCAAGTCTTTAAATCTACAGACTTACTAAATTTACAGACTGTCTGTAAATCTATAGACTTGTTAAGTCTGTGAATTTAAAGACAGTCTGTAAATCTAAAGACTTGTAAAGTCTATATATTTAAAGACTTATGCAGTATTTCATTGAATTTTGGAATACCAAGAAAAATCGCATTCTATATTTAATGTAACTGAATGACCTATATATGTGCCATATTCATTGTGTAAAGTTTGTGTTTAAAGTATGGCCTTATTTCCGTGTACTGATAGCAAATAATAACTATATGTATTCCTTGTTGGGTATTTTCCCTTTGACCTTTGTTGGCGATGAATGTCACCCGATCAGATGATTGCTTGCGTTATCAGTTGTTGAGTTATAGTATATGGGAGAAGACTTTTGTATATGAAAACACATTTATTGGTTTCTTACATTATCAGACCTGTTTACATTCAAAACATGGCATGTGTAGTCACTAATGAGGATATGTGTAGTTTTGGGTACTTAAGTGTAGTCCATCGTAGGATGCGTCAAACATCTTCGATTGCCTTAAACGAAAGGCTAAAACAAACAAAAAACTTTGTACACAATTTAATATACATAATAATATCAGCATAAAATCAGATTAGGCATTAAAATTGATTAAAAATTCATCATAAAAATAAAAAAAATGATAAAAACTATAAAAATGTACAATAACTATATATGTTCAATGACCTGCATGATCGTATCACCATGTTTAGACCTCGACTTGCTTGTTATGAAATCATGGCCAGGAGAAGCATGGTCATTTATATTATAGATCCACTTTTCAAGTTTTGTTGACTAGACTCTGGTTTTATGAAGTCTTTATGTTGTTTACTTTCAATATGTCTTTTACAATCATATCGTCCAGAATGAGCACAACAGAAGTGCGAATTACACACAGTACATTTTGCAAATGTCTCACCCTTGTCTGATCGCTCCAAACATGGCCAAAGTTTGTGATAAAGGGGCAGGAATTTCTGATTAGCCGGACCACTTTTGAATCTCTGCCTTTTAGTTGAGGGTTTTTCATGTTCTTCAAGTTCATTTGCATTCTTTCTTTTCGACATTTCCATAAAAATATATTTATTTTTTTTTCTACAAATCTATCATCTAAAAATGGAGGCTAAAATCGGTGCGAGAATTCGCGAGAAAAGTGCCAGACGCTTGCTAATCTGTTAATCGAGCCTCTACTCCAACAATTTTGCGCCTAAATGATCGAGATCAAAGATCGAGTTACTTCCCTTAGCTGAGATTAGAATAGACGAATGTCCGGGTAATGGACCAAAACAGAAAAAATGACCGGAATTTCGCGAGATGCGTAGTTTTGACCTAGCGATCCGTAGAGCGTATTTTAAAGCTCAAATACGTAGAAACTACGCAAAAAACGTAGTTATAAACAGGTCTGCATTATTCAATGTTAAGTCAACAAACGATGAACATTTTTCTGCACTATGCACCTGCTTATGTAATAAAGCAAATCACAATTGTTTATCAGTGCGAATTGTCCGTATTTCATAATTGTTGCTATTCGTTTTAGTATTTAATTCTATAGACTCACAAGTCTTTGAATTTAAAGACAGTCTGTAAATCTAAAGACAGTCTGTAAATTTATGTCAGCTCTTAGACCTGTTAATTGGAGGCCCCCTGTGCAGGTTAAAGATCCCTACACAGGTTCTATCCTCATGCATGTAGGCTCATCCTGCAAGCACACCGGAGTGTACAATGTACACCTCCCAAGAATAATCAGAAATTGATTGATGGGAGTAACAAGAAAAAACCAAAAACAGAGTTACTGGACAAGCTTAGACATGTTGGTTTTTTTTTTTTTAAGATTTTTTGGTAATTTATTGTAAATTTTTGACCAAGCAAGCGCATGAAAATATATATTTTATTAAATGTTGAACCATATTTCAAGTAACCATGTTATCATGGTGTGTACAAATATATGTAACCTGTTTATCACAATTTCAATGCTGCCTGTCAAAATTCTGCTTAAAATGCCGCCATCTTGTCAATAGAAACAACAGCCGCATGAAAGACGAAATTTGATTTGTCCGTATGAAATGCAAAAGGCGCTCTGATTGGCTTTATCTAGTAGTCATACGAGTTACCGAATATGATAGGACAGAGTCGTCTTGATACCTCTTTATAAGAATTTCTGCCAACCCTAGCACACCACCAGTCTGAATGAGATTTACAATTCTAAAATGGTATTTAAGGATGTTCGCTGCCAATGAAAAAGTATTCAAAGTTTTTTTCTAACCACTCTTTTTTTATTCCAAATTACAACACAAGACATTTGAAATCAAAATAAGTATAGGGTAGTGTGCATTTTTTCGAGCTACAGGCCTGTGAATGAGACCTCTGAACACTATGTTTTAAATTTAGTAAAATTAATTTAATTTTCAATTCTTTGACACATACCTGTCTTGAACAAAATTACACCTACAATGCTTTCAAAAGTCATAATATGTTCGTAATGCAGACTATTTTAGACCAAAAGCAATGAAAAATTTGCAACTTGACGTGGATGACAAAATTTTACGAGTCGTTTTCCAACCCTACCCCCATACTTGAAAAGTCGGAAAAAATCAATATTTTGAAATGTGCCAAACCCATATTTGTTGATTCAAACTTTTTTTTGTATTTTCACACAAGATAGAACTTCGTAATATTGTTCGAATAAAAGAAAGAAATATATAGGGTAGTGTGCATATAAGAGAGAACCAACAACTTGAAAATCGCCATTTTAAGCCTTTTTTCGTCTGTTTTGTTTCTTTAAGCCCATTTCATGAAACCACCCAAAATTTTAAAACTAGCACACCAAAGACAGAAAACCCGATATAGAAGACCATATACACATAGACTGCTGCTAAAACAAACATCGAACTCATGCAATTTATTTGAAGATGTATAATACTCAAGTTTAATCTACCCTACCCCCTAAATTTTACTGACAGCTAAAATTTTCTGAAAAGTTGCAGAAAATGGGGTGAAAAAATGAAGTTCCTTAGATTGACAATTTTTCATAGCTCATTCAATGCATATCATCAATATGTATCCAAATATAAAATATTAGGAAAATATCTGCAACCGTTTTCGAGATATTCAACAAAAGAAAAACCGGAAGTTCCGAAATGTCAAATGTTAGCAGCGAACATCCTTAACCACACTATTTACATGCATGTATGCATCCTTTCACCAGTTAAAATGTTTTCAAGAATTGTACGTAAATGTTTATGTGTAAGAGCCTCTGCATGTGATAGTGTAAGATGTGCTATAAATAAATATGCAAATTTCCAACTCGGTAGTCGGTGAAGTTAGTAAATGTCACATATATAGCACAGTTAACCACCCTTGGTGGATGAGCATGCTCTTTAACAAACGGGGTTTGTTGTGGCTTGGTTCGGTTAACGTTACACTAGCTTGTGTTTCCTGTTTGTAAAGTAAAATACACGTATTCTCCCTTTGAATATTTAACCCGTTTTCAAAAGACATAACCATTTAATCACGATAACCCACAGTGTTGAGTCCTGTTGCGTTAAACAACGGCCTTTTTCTTACTCGTTGAGTACTAAGGCATTTTTCGTATAGTAGAGTTGCAATGCAGGATATAACAGTGACTTCGTCGAATTCTCTGGTCTCTATATTGTGGTGGTTAGGGTTCGGACATTATTTGAGTTTGAACTTTGTACACGGCAGCAGTCACAAACATGATTTAAAAAAAAAAAAAAAAAAAGATGAGCTTTTGGTAACAGGCTTGAGATGTCCAACTGCATTATTATTTCGGATGCGTGTCTATAGTCGATCGCATTATATATAGCTTTCATACCGGGTTAAAAAAGTTACCTTGAAAAAAGACAATTATACCCTGTGTGCAACAAATTTAGTACAACATAAATGGATAACATTTATATATATTTTCAAGTACCTGGTCGTGAAATCAGTCTTTCGTGACTTACCGTATTCGTTCTACTAAGGGCACTGTTCGCATAACTTTTCGAAATAACATAAAATTTTAGACAGGTTATATTCTTAATGAGCGCAGATTTGAGAGCTCCGTTAATCCTGTTGGTATCTATTTTGGATACTTTGTTAAGACTGTCAAAATAGAAACAAAAATACACAGCAGAATGCAAAACCGAACGATAATAATCAGTGCGAATGCTTAGCAAAAAACACACAATTAATTTTCATTCTGAAAATAAATGTCTTGTAACATCAAATTTATAATGAACTTGGCCACATAAAACACTCCACGTACATGGTAAAAATGAGGCATAAGCAAATCGATACCACAACAATTTTCGAATTTTAAAAACCATTGGTGTCCGACGCTCTACCACTACTATATAAATATGATAAACATTTTAGCCCAACTGAGAAAACTGCGAAGCTGACCAGCGCCTTTGTTTCGCCACACGGATAGTACAAATTGTCTTCTGTTTTAACCCAAAATTTCAAGATTATAGCTTTCTTCTGCGACTGTACAGGCCGGATTATGTCAGGTCTGGTCGGAGTCCACAAAAACCGGTTATCTCGCGTCGCATCTCATTTCATATTTTATGAAATAAAAATATATTGCAAAATAATATTTGATTGATATATAAATATTTTAGCCGCCGCATGAGAAAACCAACAATTTGCATATGCGAAAACAAAAGCGCAGGCCAGCTTCGCGGTAATCGCGAAGCTGGTCAGCGCCTATGCTTTCGCAACACAGATAGTACAATCCCTCTTCTTCTTAAATCCAAAATCTCAAGCTTCTATAGCCTGCTTCTGTGACAGTACACACCGGTCTGAGTCGGACCTGGTCGGAAACCCAAATTGCTGGTTTTCTGACGCGATGGCTCATTTACAGTGATTCCAGAGAGTTCTTAGAGATGTTACCGTAATGGCTTTCAAGAAGACGGTTGTCTGTACAAAAAGCTCATGGAAGTATGAAAATAGTGTTGTATGACGTTGGCGGCGCCAGATAGTTGCTGAAGTGTTGGGTTTTTGGTTTGTAAGAAGTTCCTAATTGCTTTTTTCGCAATGAAACGGGTGTGCTTTAAATCTTCTAGAATGCATTTGTAAAGTATCAAATATCTCGGTTCAAAAAGACAAATCCTGGGCCCAGCCTACATAATATAAGGTGTGTCATAATTGTGTTAGACGAAAGTATTTATCAATAATCTCAGCGTGCTTAGCAGCGAAGCTCATATTCTTTTACTTGTCAGCGAAACCGTATGCTCTTGAAAATCGTTATTAAATAAATATGGTAAGTTTGACATTATAAACCATGGATACACTTTTTAGCTGAACATCAGGAAAAAATGTCCATGAAAAGTATATCCCCTTGAACCCCACTTTTGTATATAGGAAAACTGGGGTGTGGAGGGGTATGCCGATGTTTCTTATTTTTGCTCCAAAACATAGACTGTGGTTACTCGTTAGAACCGCCTCGCCGGGGCGGTTCTCACATGTACCCACAAATCCATGTTTTGAGCCAAAAAAAGGTTACTCGTTAGAACCGCCTCGCCGGGGCGGTTCTTACATGTACCAACAAATCCATGTTTTGAGAAAGAAAGAAAGAAAGAAAGAAAGAAAGAAAGAAAGAAAGAAAGAAAGAAAGAAAGAAAGAAAGAAAGAAAAAAAAAATTTCACTGATTTTTTTCATTTTTTACAACTTTAGAATCTCTGTATATTTCATGGGCAAGTTTTCGTAATGAAAGAGTGGGTTTTTGATGCATAAGATGTGCCGGTCTGACAGTTTTATTAACAGACAATCCCTGTCATCTATCGAAAAGCCATCACAAAGATTTAATTTCAACATTGCTCCCCATTCATCATTATATGAGGCGCGTCATGAGAAAACCAACGATGTTGTTTCAGAACACGTCTGACACAAACCGGCCTGTACAGTAACAGAAACAGGCTAGAAGCTTGAGATTTCGGATTAAGGTGGATGACGCATTGTACCATCCGTGTAGCGAAAACAAAGGCGCTCATCAGATATGCAGTTACTGCACAGCTGATCTGCGCCTTTGATGTCGCATAGGCAAAACTCCGGTTTTCTCGTGACGCGGCTCATATGCTCTGAAAGCAAGCAGGATTTAATTTAACGAACGTTTTTCAGTCGATTTACGTTTATTCTCCCCCGCATTTGTTCTTAAAAGTATGGAAGACCTAGCACTTTTCGCAGTTGCAAAACTGGGTTATGACCTAAAGGACATCATATTAAATTTCGAGCTAAAGTTACTACAATATGAGCCGCACCATGAGAAAACCAACCATTTGCATATGCGAAAACTAACAATTTGCATATGCAAAAACTAACAATTTGCATATGCGAAAACAAAGGCGCAAATCTGCTTCGCAGTAACTGCGAAGCTGATCAGCTTCTTTGTTTTCGCTACAGTTCCTCTACTTTCCAGCCTCTAGCCATCTCTGTGCTTGTAAAGCTCTGGTTGTGTCGGACCTGTTCGGAAGCCACATTGTTGGTTTTCTCATGTCGCGGCTCATATATTTGTGCTGTCGTGGTTTAGTATATGCTTATTACCTTCCATCAGAGCTGTTTATCCACCCATGCAATATACAGATGTAAAAAAGGAAGCTTCATTGGAAAAACTTTGATATCTTGAATATTTTTGCTCAAAACATTTATTGTGGGTCACCGCCTCGGCGAGGCAGTTCTAACGAGTACCCACAATACAATCTATGTTTTGAATCAAAAATAAGGGGGAAAAAGAAAGAATACCCCTGTAAACCCCAGTTTTACTATATAAAAGTGGGGTATGAGGGGGTATAGATTTCACTTACATGTTTTCCCGATCCCATGGACTTACTGTATATTAGGTTAAAGGCAATTTGTTGGGTTCTTAGCTTTTCTGTTTAATATGTCTACTTCTATGTTGTACTCATCACCTTTGTATATGATGGCTACCTTGTCGGGAAATAGCTAGTCATCACAAAAAATGTGTCCATAAAATGCATGCCCCCTTGAACCCAACTTTTATATAGCAAAATTGGGGTATACATGGTTATACCTATTTTTGCTCCAAAACATAGATTGTGGGTACTCGTTAGAACCGCCTCGTGAACCTACAATCTACGTTTTGAGCAAAAATAAGAAAAATATCAAAGATTTTCTACTGAAAATTTTCATTTTTACATATGAAATCAGTTTATTGCATGGGCAAGTTTTCATAATACTTTCTTTCCCGACAAGACTTAAAGTGGGGTTTTAATCTTAATTGTATCAAATTCTGTGATGTAATTCCAATGGGATGGTATCAGTACGTAGTATGTAGAAAAATAAGTAAAATAAAGCGTGTCGAAGACCTATTTTCTTCTACGAGGTCTTTAACTAACTTGTAGTATGACAGACCAACTGTTGACAGATTCGTACTGTAAAAACTTCCAATATCAGGAAGTACATTCCTCCTTCTTCCTGAGTATTAATATGTAGGCCCGCATCTCCTCTGATATTAACTTGGATTGGAATTAATGTTACATAAACTTCAAAGCAAACTACAACATGTACTTTAATTGCATAGATTTCTGTGCCTTCCATCAGGATAACATGTCCGTGCAGCGAATACCCTCTTAAAGCCCATTTTTATATAGTAAAACTGGGGTACGCAGGGGTATACCTATTTTTCTTTTTTTGCTTCAAAACATAGATTGTGGGTACTCGTTAGAACCGCCTCGTCGTGGCGGTTCTAACGTGTACCCACAATCTATGTTTTCAGCAAAAATAAGAAAAAATGTATAACATTTTCTGCTGAAAATTTACAATTTTTACAACTCAAGAGAAAGCTATAGTACTACATGGGCGCGCGTGTTTTCGTAATGTATTCTTACTATTCCCATACCAACCACCTACACATTAATGTTTAGTTATATCGACCGTTGCTTTATTAAAATCGGTTGGTTGTATAAGAGTTTCTCGGCCCTCACAACAACAAAGGTCATATGGAGACAAGACCTCGGTTTAAAGTTTCATACGACATTATGGAGAAAACAGGAATCGACCTAATGAAACATCATTGGATTTACAATAGAATTGCAAACCACTAAGCCACGGAGGCCTCTTCTGCACCAGAGAACCGAATCGAAAGAGCAGGGTAGAGTTTTCAAAAAAAAAAAAAAAAAAAAAAAAAAAAAAAAAGGGTGGGGGTCGGTGGGAGGGGGCATATATAATGTTATCCAAGTCCCCGTTCTCAGTGTGGTACATGACGAGTACCCACAATCTATGTTTAGGCTCAAAAATAAGAAAAAGATAGGTATACCCCTATATACCGCAGTTTTATAATATAAAAGTGGGATTAAAGGGGGTATACATTTCACGGACATGCTTTCCCCTATGCATAGTTTATATTAATAGTTCTAAACAAATACAACATCAGTGACATAAGCAGTTCTCGCCTCTCTTGCCATGGTTTAATTAAGCTAAATCATGCTGCTTTGTGAGGGATGGCGTTATTATAGATCACAACTCGTCAAGTAGATGTCCAAATAAAGCATTTCACAGGGAGATGAAACTAAATAAAATCGTCTATATTTGATAAGTTCTTTATTTTTAAACGGCCGTGTTATATAGTTTTGAGTCATCGTGTCGTCACGACGATAATTATCGTATTTTAGCTCTAAAATGCATGTACATGTATAATTTATATCAGTAAGTACACAAGTAGCAGAAGAGTTGGTTCCGTCTCAGCCTTACACGTCAGATTAACATGTTCGCGCAATAAGTCCCCCCCTTAAACCCCACTTTAAAATAGTGAAAATGGGGTTTGCACGGATATACCTATTTTTCTCATTTTTGATCCAAATCATAGAGTGTGGGTACTCGTTAGAACCGCCTCGCAAATCTATGTTTTGAGCAAAAAATCTTTTTTTTTTTTTTTTTTTTTTTTTTTTTTTTTTTTTTTTTTTTTGAACTGAAAATTTTCATTTTTACAACGAGAAATTTTCAGTATTATATTGCATGGGTGCGTTTTCGTAATGTTGAGATGTCAGAAAAGATAAAGTACATACATGTACATGCACATGCACCACAAGCTGACAAACATCTAATCAAAATCTTCATCACAGATCAAGCCGAGCAAATGTAACAGAACCTGCTAATTCTGGCAAATTAAATGTATATCAGTAATATCGGGTAGGCGAACATGTGTTCTGATATCGACATCGTTACCATTTTTAGTACATGTATTTATCTCAGTCCTTGGTTTCTCGGCATGGTGTCTTGCTATATTCAGTGAAACACGCACATACACGGAAATAGTAAAGATTGTACAATGCTGTCAAATAAGGTATTAATTGTGGCCTTAACGTGTAGTCCATCATGTTTTCAATGACATGAAAATTAAAGTACGTACCCCATTTTATGCCAACTTATGCATTTCCCTGAAGAAGTCGTAATACATGCTAATTACATTTACAGTCCAATTTGGATAATTCGAACGCCGATTGTTCGAAACTACTGAATTTTTCGAAGACATTTGACGGTCCCGAAAATTTCCGCTATAATTGTCTATTGTTTAAATATTACCGATTTTTCGAATTTTGATTTTTCATGACACGACTCAAGTATATAGATATGGTAAGTTTGACATTATAAATCGTCCATTTTCATCTGAAAGGAGTGGGGTTTGATGTACAAGAGAACTCGATCTGACACTTTTATTGGCAGACAGTCCCAGATGATCCATCGAAAAGCCATCAAAAAGATTTAATTTTAACATTCCTTCTTATTCATAATATAGGATGTGCTCTTAAGGATATTTAATTAATCAAAAAAGGTTTTCAGTCAATTTACAATTTACATCTCCCCCGCACTGTTCAATACAATACTTCGTGCAGTTAAGCCTTGAAAATGATCTTGGAAATGTAAAGCAAATTCCTTGGACATTTTCGAGAAACAGTAGACTGCCGCATTACATGCCTGTAACGCTACATATGCCGAAGGAGCTCCGGAAAAGGTGTACTTTAAAGCTTCCCACCAGTGCTGCTTACTGTATGTTAATTCGTAGGCAATTTGACGAGCAATAAGCATTTGTAACGAACAGCCGAGCCAAGCGACAGCAAACCCCGTCAGTGGAAAAGCATGCTCATCCACCAAGGGTGGTTTACTGCGCTATATACCTAACACTTACTCGATTCACAAAGTCTCGAGTTGGAAATTTGCATATTTCCAAGGGAGGCTATCCTGTCACATTACTTCCCCCTCCGAGAAGACTCGCCCCGAGTCTTGGCCTGGGGACACCATGGGTAAGGCAGTTGTCATCATCCCGCCGCTGCCACCAAATGTAACGAACAGCCGAGCCAAGCCACAGCAAACCCCGTCAGTGGAAAAGCATGCTCATCCACCAAGAGTGGTTTACTGCGCTATATACCTAACACTTACTCGATTCACAAAGGCTCGAGTTTGAAATTTGCATATTTCCAAGGGAGGCTATCCCGTCACACATTTCTGTCCATTCAGGACCACTTTCTGTCCATTCAGGACCACTTTCTGTACATTCAGGACCACTTTCTGTACATTCAGGACCACTTTCTGTACACTCAGGACCACTTTCTGTACATTCAGGACCACTTTCTGTACATTCAGGACCACTTTCTGTCCATTCAGGACCATTTTCTGTCCATTCAGGACCCATTTCTGTACATTCAGGACCACTTTCTGTACATTCAGGACCACTTTCTGTACATTCAGAACCACTTTCTGTACATTCAGGACCACTTTCTGTACATTCAGGACCACTTTCTGTACATTCAGGACCACTTTCTGTACATTCAGGACCACTTTCTGTACATTCAGGACCACTTTCTGTACACCACTTTCTGTACATTCAGGACCACTTTCTGTACATTCAGGACCACTTTCTGTACATTCAGGACCACTATCTGTACATTCAGAACCACTTTCTGTACATTCAGGACCACTTTCTGTACATTCAGGACCACTTTCTGTACATTCAGGACCACTTTCTGTACATTCAGGACCACTTTCTGTACATTCAGGACCACTTTCTGTACATTCAGGACCACTTTCTGTACATTCAGGACCACTTTCTGTACATTCAGAACCACTTTCTGTACATTCAGGACCACTTTCTGTACATTCAGGACCACTTTCTGTACATTCAGGACCACTTTCTGTACATTCAGGACCACTTTCTGTACATTCAGGACCACTTTCTGTACATTCAGGACCACTTTCTGTACATTCAGGACCACTTTCTGTACATTCTGCCTGTCGTTTTGTTGTAATCGCCAACTTTGTATCTGGTTGATCATTACGAAAACTTGCCCATGCAATACACAGAGGTCTTTTGAGCTTTAAAAATTGAAAAATTTCAGCTGAAAAATTTTGATATTTTTCTTATTTTTGCTCAAAACATAGATTGTAGGTACACGTTAGAACCGCCTCGGCGAGGCGGTTCTAACGAGTACCCACAATCTATGTTTTGGAGCAAAAATAAGAAAAATAGGCATGCCCCTGCATACCCCAGTTTTGCTATATAAAAGTGGGGTTCAAGGGGGTATATATTACACGGACATGTTTTTATGATGTGCTAGCCAAATGGCTAACTAGTTGGGGAAGAGCTAGTCATCTCGCTCTTCGTGCGTGTTTTAACATCATTACATGGTGTTTTCATCAGGAAAACATGTCCTTGTAATGTATACCCCCTTGAACCCCACCTTTATATAGCAAAACTGGGGTATGCGGGGGTATACCTATTTTTCTTATTTTTGCTCCAAAACATAGATTGTGGGTACTCGTTAGAACCGCCTCGCCGAGGCGGTTCTAACGTGTACCCACAATCTATGTTTTGAGCAAAAATAAGAAAAATATCAAAAATTTTCAGCTGAAAATTTTCATTTTTTACAACTTCAAAAATCTCTGTATATTGCATGGGCAAGTTTTCATAATGTGTACCGTTCTTTCTTTCCCGCCAGGTGCCTAGGTTGGGATTTGCATCAGGAAACATGTCCATGTATAATATACCCCCTTATACCCCACTTTTATATTGTAAAATTGGGGTTTACAGGGTATTCATAATTTTTTTTTTAATTTTGAGGCGGTTCTAACGTGTAGCCACAATCAATATTTTTAGTAATACCATTTAAATATTAAACTTTTTTTCCATCCCCCCCCCCCCCCCCTATTTTTAGAGCTGAAAAATCTCTGTTGTATCAGAAAGTTTTCGTAGTGACTTGATTGTATCAGCTCCATTCTTTGCCCATGTCAACCACCGCATAAATGTTATAAATTGACTATATTCGACAGTGCTGCATAAATAACCCATAACACTGGGAAGAAAGGCGACAGTGACGTTGTCTAAGACCATGTTGCTCAGTTTGATATATCAAATGCATAGACAAGTTGCTATTTATTAACATTATAATTCTGGTGGATATCATTAATAGAAGCAAATATGACGTCAGCACCAACAGTGCTTGTCATGGTTAAGCTTATAATAATTTGTCAAATCATGCTGCTTTGCGAGAGATGACGTTATCAAAGCTCACAACTCGCCATGTTATGTTTAAAATGTAATTAGTTTATTAGCTCACCCGAACCGTTAGGCTCACAAGGTGAGCTTATAGTATTACCCATGCTCCGCCGTCCGTCGTCGTCGTCGTTGTTGTCGTTCACACTTTTCAAACATCTCCTTCTCTGAAACCACTGGGCCAGTCAAAGCCAAACTTCATGTGGAGTATCCTTACGAAGGGGGAACAAAAAGTGAAATAAATGATCTAGGTCGCATGACGGCTATAAATAGTACAAACATTTAAAAATCTTCTACTCAAGAACCAGAAGGCCTATGATCTTGAAACTTGGCATTTATGACTCAAGCTCTACAAAAGTTATACAAATCATGGCCCTTGGATAACCTTGATACGTTTTGACCCCTGCAAGGCCAACTTAGCTCGCCAATGCATTTAAATGGGGAATATTAGTAAAATGTAATTGAATGGCAGGAAACTTTCTGTGAGTATGCAAATAGACAAAATATTTATGTTTATGAAAAAGTTTTGTCACCAGGTGATTGTCTGCCCCTGCCCACGGGTCCATATACATGTGTATGACCATAATATTCAAACATCTTCTTCACTTAAACCACTCGGCTAATCAAAGCCAAACTTTATATGGATCATCGTTAGGAAGTTGGAATAAAAGATTGTATAAATGGTCGTCACATGAACAAGATGTCCGCCATGGCTATAAATAACAAACACCTTAAAAAGTCTTCTTCTCCAGAACTAGAAGGCTTATGATTTTTAATCTTGGCTTGAAACACCAGAGAGAAAAGCTCTACAAAGTTTGCGTAAATCATGACCTTTGGATGACCTTGACCTATTTTATGGTAAGGACAACTTAGGTCGCCTATGCACTTGAATGGGAAAAAATAATAAAATGTAATTAAATGGAGGTAAACTTGCTGGGAGTATGCAAATGGATAGAAGTTATATGTTTATGAAAAAAACGTTCCTCTAGAGGGGGTAGTCTGCCCCTGCCCCGGGGCTATATACAAGTATATGGCCATAATATTCAAACATCTTCTTCTCTGAAACCGCTTAGTCAATTAAAGCGAAACTTTATGTGGAACATGGTTAGGAAGGGGGAATGAAAGTTTGTATTAATGGTAAAGTTGGCCGTCATGGCTATAAATAGCAAAAACCTTAAAAAATCTTCTCCAGAACAAGAAGGCCTATGATTTTGAAACTTTGCATGAAGCATCAGGGAATAAAGCTCTACGAAGTTTATATAAATTGTGACCTTGGAATGACTTTGACCTATTTTACAGTAAGGTTAACTTAGGTTGCCATTGCATTTGAATGGGGAAAAGTGGGACAATGTCATTTAATGGCGGGAAACTTGCTGGGAATAAGCAAATGGACAAAAGATTTTTGTTTATGAAAAATTTGCCCCATTGGGCTTGTCTGCCAAGTTTATTGCCAAGTTAACCTAGATCTCAGGTGAGCGTTTACAGGATCATTGGTCCTCTTGTATTTATATATTATGTTGAAATGTTCGGGAATAATCAGGTAATAGTAATTATTTTTAAGACGAAAATAGCCAGCTTTTAACAACTTAAAGTGCATTTATTTGTTAGTACAAAGGATGAGGTCGCGGTGACTCTATCTCAACGAGTCTGAAAGATTAAACTGACACATTAAAGCTTATAATCCCAACCTATACATATGCCAAAAAGTACATAGTTTCAACACTGCGTTAAAATACATATCACATCATGAAAACCATTTTGATGATCATTGCATCAGTATCTTGTCATAAATGCAAGTAAATCACGGCGTTAAAGTAAGTACATGTGTCCGTGTAATGTAATTAGTGATAGGAAATGCAAAGTGATTGCAAGCAATCCCTGAGGAATGTACATGTAAAATCACATATATTGTCCACAAAAGATAAAATGATAAATACATTTTCAAGTGCTAAATACTGATCACGAGTCGCCGTGAAAAGCCTGTCTGCATGATAAAATAGAGCATGCCAAACAGAGCATACCAGTTACAGTATGCTAAACCGACATGGAACGCTTTGACGGTGTTTATGATTTTACCTATTTAAAACAGTGAACTAAATCAAATTACCACAATATTGTATGTTACCACTCATTACAAATACGCATTGGCTCAGAAGTGTCATAGATGAAACAATTAACGCCCTGTAATGACCAGCAATAAATTTACTCGAGAGACATATTTTGAGCTCAGCCTAAATGTATAATCTCGGTAAGATAGGCCCATTCTTTAAAGCGCATAGACCCATTCTTTTAAGCACATAGGCCCATTCTTTAAAGCACATATGCCCATTCTTTTAAGCACATAGGCCCATTCTTTAAAGCACATAGGCCCATTCTTTTAAACACATAGACCCATTCTTTAAAGCACATAGGCCCATTCTTTTAAGCACATAGGCCCATTCTTTTAAGCACATAGTCCCATTCTTTTAAGCACATAGGCCCATTCTTTTAAGCACATAGGCCCATTCTTTTAAGCACATAGGCCCATTCTTTTAAGCACATAGTCCCATTCTTTTAAGCACATAGGCCCATTCTTTTACTTTTCAGGAAAGCGTACGGAGAGGTCTCCTGAAACTCGTAATGAAATGAATATGTAATATTTGACATTTTAAACCGTTCATTTTCAGGCCAAAAGAGTGGGTTTTGATGCACGAGAGGCCTCGATCTGACAGTTTTATTAACAGACAATTCTTGAGATCTGTCGAAGAGCCATCAGAAAGATTTAGTTTTAAAGTTCCGTCTCATTCATCAAACAGAATAATCTCTCAAACTATTACTAGGGGGATTTAATTAAACAACAAACTCTCAGACGATTTACATAATTTCTCCCCCGCAATGGTGAAAGACCTAGCACTTCTCTCAGTGGAAAAAAACTAGGTTATGGCTCTGTTAAGGAAATCAGTTTGATATGTCGAATTGAAGATACTGAAAGAGAAAATGCAGAAAGAGGTCGGTATTTGGTATGCTTTAAAATCTTTCACCAGGGCCACTTATCCCGGCATTGATTATTTTTACACGTGTAAAACTACTATTAGGCTAAAGAATTATTTGATGGGCAATAAGCATTTCTGTTCATTTATGGCTACCTTCTGTTTATTCTTGCAGCCTATCTATTGCGTCACCTTGTATTCGGCTGGTGTTAGCCGGATTGCTACCTTGTTGGGAAATAGATAGTTATCGTGCTCTTTATGCGAATTGTAACACTTTCGGTGCGTTTTTGCTGGATTTTCTTTCCCGCCTGCTGCCTGAGTTAATATTTGAGCCACCTCGTGGGAAAACCAACAATGTGGTTTCTGAACAAGTTCGACACAAATCAGGCTGTACAATCACAGAAGCAGGCTAGAAGCTTGAAATTTCGGATTTAGGAAGAAGAGGAAATGTGCTATCCGTGTAGCGAAAACAAAGACGCTGATCAGCTTCGCGGTTACCGCGAAGCTGATCTGCGTCTTTGTTTTCGCATATGCAGATTGTTGGTTTTCCCACAAGGCGGCTCATATTTTTGATTCTTATTCTCGAGCCTGCATTTCTTACGTTGCCCATGTCAACCATCCACGCAGAGAAAGTTAAACTATATTTGCGGTTCATTTTCGTTTAAATTCAACGTGATGGTTTTGAAGACTAAAATGCAAACACTGCATATGTGCACATTTTCGTTCAATTTGAATTCCAAGTTATCTATTTATGTGGATCTGCTGAATTGTACATGTCGATGTGGAATGGGGATTCTTACTCAATTTCAATCGTGGCATTGTTTTAATGTTTGCACATGCGCGTTGCATGTTTTACCGCTTTTGGTATGTGTTTGGGCGGCATCGTACAACTAGGAATTACTCATCAAAAAAAAAAAAAAAAAAAAAAAAAAAAACACTTCTTGCTTTAAAATGCCTAATATCTAACGCACACACGGATTCCCCCTAAATTGGTTTAGAATTGACAGAAAGACATAATTGGTGCGCTTTTTTTTCTTTTTGGTATTATAATTCTGATGGATATTATCGCGAATATGACAGCAAAACCGTTACCGTCTCACCTTTCTGGAAATGATAAAATTAAATTAGTAAAATCATGCTGATTTGTAAGGGATGGCGTTATTACAGTTTATGTCGTCACATACATGTCCAAATAAAGCATTTCCAAGCGTGTTAACCAATTAGTCTATATCATTATGAAAACTTGCCCAAGCAATATAGAAAGAATTTTTGAGCTTTGAAAATTGAAAATTTTCATCCGAAAAATTTGGACATTTTTCTTATTTTTGCTCAAAACATAGATTGTGGGTACACGTTAGAACCACCTCGCCGAGGCGGTTCTAAAGAGTACCCACAATCTATGTTTTGGAGCAAAAATAAGAAAAATAGGTATACCCCTGCATACCCCAGTTTTTCTAGATAAAAGTGGGGTTTAAGGGGGTATACATTGCACGGACATGTTTTCCTGATGTTAAATTAGTTGTGTTGGTATTTTCCAACGACTCCAATACTAAAGCGTTGGCATATTTCATTTTAGTTCTGGAATCATCGTATTCCGACTGTTTCTTTTAAACAAAAATATCTGCTTTTAATTATTACAAGTACATGTATTTGAAAGACAGGATTAGGTCGCGGTGACCCTCTGTCTTAATTTTACTGAAAGGTTGAACTGACAAATATAAGTTAAAAATCACAATCTATTCTGGTGAAAGTTATTACTAGTATTAACACTGAATAAAATGATGCATATTAAATACATATGAAAATATTTTTGATGATCCGTGCATAAGTTATGTCCTCATAAATGCCAGACAAATAGAGTGTTAAAGTTAATACATGTTTGTGAGACCTTGACGAGACTTGTAGTTTTGTTTGTTTGATTTGTTGCTTAACGTTCCATCAACATCTATAGTCATTTTCGGGACTTTGTTTTCATTGTCTTATCAAAAATATGAATGTCACAACATCCTAAATTATAAATGGTAAAAGAGATCAAACTCCAAGACTGAATCATTTGATTCTCTTTATTTCCCGACTAGTTTCGTTGCATTGCCTAAATTCATATGTATTTAATATGCATATAACATTCTAAATTGTGAATCGTATACAACCACCCAAGTAAACAACTAGGGCTTATATGTATGGTATGTATAGATTGTTTGGTTTGACTTAACCTTTGTTTCTTAATGTGTACACACCATCTAAGAGGTTATCCAACTATCCGATGGGCAGTCAGTCGGTATAGCCTTGCCTGGAGACAAAGGAAGCAAGCCTATCTGACCGCCACAAATGATGAGGATTTAATGACATTTTAAAACGATTTCGAATCCACAGGTACATGTATAAATAGATAGCAAAAGTCTGAAAACGCACTCACACACATGTATGTAGAGAACGGAAACGACAACAAATGTATAATATTGTCATTGAAAACATATGATAAAACAAAGACATGGCTGGTACATGTATGTCTCATCTGGCGTGAGGTTTGCTGGTAAAGAGTATATGGAGCACCATCGTGCCGTAAATCAAACCTCCAATAGGGAATATCTAAGCTAGAATTATGGTTTATAATGATAAAGGAACAAACAGCCGCGTCAAAGGAGGACTAACGTTCTAGGCACAGCTGAAACGTGTATTCACGGCCTACGGCCTCCTACAATGCGTAGATAAAGTACAATGTAGCATACATTTACCCGAAAGGTTAAAAATGACACTAATCACACCAAGTGCATATATGTACATATCCTGCTAATTCTGGCTATTTTGAATGAATATTATTACAGTTGTGTAGGCGATCATGTATCCCAACCCGCATTACCGACAGCTGAAACATGTATATTCACTGCCTCCTACAATGCGTAAGTTGGTGGCAAAGATAAATAAAAATAAAACTGAGATCCTTTGAGAGCAGTGAACATATTGATGAGAAAGGGGATGGGCCATACCGCGGTTTTGGCTACTTAAGCCTCTTCAGTGACCCTATAGATTTGGCAACACTGAGCCAAAGAAAATTACTGTAATTTTGCAACTTTTAACAGGGTAGTCGATACAAAGACTGGTATAAGCCGAATGGGGTCAAATATATTAAACGGTGGTTAGAAAATGAATCTAAACCAATAATAATTTTCTGATTTCTCAGAATATCCTCGCTGATTTCAAAGGACCAAACGAAAAATATAATCTGCACTATGGGTGATGTACGGGGAGACTATTTCGATAAAAGTACAACATTTATCGCAAAGGTTAAATATGACAGGAATCACGCCAAGTAAATGTAACAGATCCTGCTAATTCTGGCTATTTTCAATGTATACCAGTACAATTGTGTAGGCAATCGTGTATCCCTACCCGCATCACCGACAGCTGAAACAAGTATATTCACTGCCTCCTACAGTGCGTAAGGTGGTGGCAAAGATAAAGTAAAACATATGTCGAAAAGGTTAATTATGACACTACCCACGCCAAGTAAATGTAACAGATCCTGCTAGTTCTGGCTATTTTAAATGTATATTAGTACATTTGTGTAGGCGATCACATTAGGAAATCATGTCCTTGAAATGTATACCCCTTGTACCCCACTTTTTATATACTGCGGATTGCAGGGGTAGACCTATTTTTCTGATTTTTTTCTCCAAAACATAGATGTTTTGACCCAAAATATTAAAATATTGAAATTTATCCAGTGAAAATTGTAATGTTAAAAAAAAAAAAGAAAAAATGCATGGGCAAGTCTTCGTAATGATGTATCCCGCTGTCACAAACATGGCCACCTGGATTCCTGAGTACGACATGCGCAAATTCTAAATAAAGGCAATAATGTTAAATGCCAAATATGGTATTGGTTATAGCATTTGTAAACATGTCAGTTATGTTTTTAATGACATATTGTAACCCCCAAGTTACACTTCTTATATTTTCTTCCTTCATCAGAAAAATGCATTTTTTTTTTCAGTTGTATACATTAAGCTTCCATCATCATGCAAGCATGTCCTCGCAATAAATACCTCTTTATACCCAACTTTTATAAAGTAAAAATGGGGTTTACAGGGATAAATTTTTCCTGAATATTTTGATCCAAAACAAAGATTTGGGTACTCGTTGTGTATCCAAAAACAATGTTTTGAGCAAAAATATGGAGAATTTATTGAACGTATCCCCTTTTTTGTCATTTTCAAAGCCGAGTAAAATCTCTATATAATGCAAATGGGGGAGTTTTTGTAATGTTTAATTCGTTCCGGTTACGGTAAAGACTGTTACAACATTCTGCTTAAAGAAGAAAAATGTTGTTGTGGTTCTCTTCATTATTATTTTTATTTGTTTGTTCGTTTGAGTTGAGGCATAACATTCCAATCAATATTTATCAGTCGTTTCAAGACATAAGAATATTTCTAGATATTAATTCTGAAATTTATAATCATTTTCAGATTAAAAAAAATCATCAGAGTACCATTGTGTAGGCGTGTTCATGCAAAGCGATCGAGCTAATTTTGCCTCACCCCTCGATGTTTGGAAAATTGGAAACAACGGAAAAATTCTAATAAGCTAAATCATGTCATCGTCACCACCCAGTATGACGCTATTCTGAAATATGTTTGACACATTTGCAGCTATTTTAATTAGAAAATATGGAAAAGTATAAAATTACTGATTATAGTGTGTTGCCATAGTTAGACTTGTTTTAGCTAATTGGTCAGAGCTGACCTTGGTGGTCATCAGGAAAATACGTCCATGCAATATATACTCCCTTATACCACACTTTCATAGCAAAACTGGGGTATGCAGTATAAGTATTTTTCTTATTTTTGCTCCAAAAGATAGAGTGTGTGTACTCGTTAGAACCGGTTCTAACGAGTACCCACAATCATTATACCGAAATTATCAAAATATTTCCAATGAAATTTTCAGTTTTTTATACTGAAAAATTCCCTGTATGTTGCATATGCAAATTTTCGTAACCTGTACCAACAATCAACGTTTTAAGCAAAAATAAGAAAAATATCAATGCATTTCCACCGAAAATATTCATCTTTTACAACTTTAAAAATCTCTGTATATTGCATGGGCAAGTTTTCGTGATGTAGTCGGCTCCGAACTGTATGGGGCAAAAGAATCAATTTCATAGACGTTTTCAAAATCCTTATTTAAAAAAGCATACACTCATGTGATTGTGTTCATTTTCCTTTCAGCAACGAAACTGCAATCATTATTCTGAACGTCAATTGTCTTTTTTTACTAATGTCAATATGTTTTTTTTTTTTTTTTTTTTTCTTTTTTTTTTTCTTTTCGGAAAGCTTGAATGGGTCTTTATCAGCTCTCTTAGTATAACATTCGGCAACGTCTTTTATACCTTTTACGTGGTTAAAATATTCTATATATTTGGTCAATACTTGTACCATTACTGAGGACAACACATGTGGATATAAAATATTATCTTTGAAACCACACCCGATGAAATCGAATTGTTTGCAAGCCTTCCAAAAGTGCTCAATGCGATAATTCAATTTCGACTGCATCCATAACGGTCTCTTGACATAGATCCAGACAATATTTCCCTAAGGACAAGCAATTGTCAGGGCAATTTGGCTGATTATGTACCTTATAGGCGAACAACCTATTTGTAACCCGTTTGCACTTTAAGTGCGCCTCGTTATGAAAAACACAGCCAACGTTGACAGACACATACACATTACGAAAACTTGCCCATGCAATATATAGAGATTTTTTTCACCTGTAAAAATTGAAACTTTCATCAGAAAAAAATGATATTTTTCTTATTTTTGCTCAAAACATAGATTGTGGGTACACGTTAGAACCGCCCGAGGCGGTTCTAACGAGTACCCACAATCTATGTTTTTGAGCAAAAATAAGAAAAATAGGTATACCCCTGCAAACCCCAGTTTTACTGTATAAAAGTGGGGTTCAAGGGGGTATATATTGCACGGACATGTTTTCCTGATGTATACCAGATTTTTGAGCGGAGTACTAGCGCTAGCGTAGAAGGTAATAAGTAATGTTGGGTGCATTATACTATTTAAAGCTGAAGTGATTGATTAGACAGCTAGACTGCTTGGTGTCATCTTGATTTTTCAAAAACAGGAAAAAATTCCAGCTATCTCATTTCGTGCCTTATCTATTACAACTAGGTCATGTTTTCGCCGTATTAACAAAATTTAATGCTGAAAGCGTAACGGTGACACATGTCTGAGAATAATTCTTCGAAACCAGAGCTTACCAGCAAAGCAATTCATATGAGCCACTTCATAAGAAAACCAACAAAATGCTCAGGCGAAAACAAAGGCGCAGATCTGTTGTGCAGTAACTGCACAGCTGGCCAGAGCCTTTGTTTTTGGCTACACAGGTAGTACACTATCTCTGAATTCTACTTTAACCCAAAAGTTCAAGCTTCTAGCCTGTTTCTGTGACTGTGCAGGCCGGTTTGTCTGACTGTTCCAAGGTGAAAATTTGAGCTACCTTGTGGAAAATAACTCTTTCCCCCATACAACTATCGTTCTTGCAATTTCATTATTGTTAGGTCAAAACTTGGTTTCGATTCAGGATTTTGATTCTTATTTATGCTACAAAAGATTATTTCACCGGTTCTAATGAGAACTCACTATCTATGCTTTAGAAGAAACATTACGAAAACATGTCCATGCATTATACACATATTTTTAAAGTTGTAAAAAATGAAAATAATGGTAGAATCATTTTTATATTTTTCTTATTTTTGCTCCAAACAGAGATTGTGTTACACGTTAGAACCGCCAGTTTTGCTATATAAAAGTGTGGTATAAGGGGGTATACATTACACGGACTTGCTGTCGTGATGAGAAAGGGAAATTATAAACCCAGTATATACCAGTTTATACCAGTTTTGCTATAAACGAATTGTTACACACATTTTCCGAACACGTTATCTTGATTACTTCTTTCTCCGAATCACATGACACATGTATGCCTCACTAACGATATGATCGAGCATTGATATGTATTAATCGCAAAACGTCTGTCCATGTTACACTTGTATTAACTACGCTCGTATGTCTGTATTTTTTCTAGACTTTATTTCCCAAGTGAAATATATTTCTGGAAAGTAGGACTACAGCACTGTATACTGATGACTAGCAAGTTTGTTTTGTAACGGGATAATGACCGACTTGTCATCCATAGTGCAGATTATATGTACCTATCAGCGAGGGTATTCTCAGAAAACATACTCATTTTCTAACCAAAGTTTAATATAGTTGGCACCATTTGGACAATACTAATCCTTGTTTAGACTACCGTGTTGAAAGTTGCAAAATTTTAGGAATTCTCTTTGGCTCCATGTTGCAAAATCTATAGTGTCACGGAAGAGGCTTAAGAAGTCGAAACCGCGGTATATGGCCAATTCATTTTCTCATTTATATGTTAGTTTTACTTTTATTGTCTATTGATTATTTGGTAACCAATGACAAATATCAGATTTTGAGTACATGCATCTTATATAATTAATTCACAGGTTTTGACTTCGGTTCTGATTGTGCAAGCCTCATTTTCTTCAGAGCTGAAAATTTACGCATATTCTCAATGTATTTTGGCAATGTGTGTTTATCACGGCTTGGTACAGAGAACAACCTTTATATATGCCGCGTATTGCAGACTGTGTGCTAATTAGAACCATTACGGATACCTAATGAAATGTATGTGCTGTTTGAATCTTATGTACGTTTTCATATTTTAGTTATGTTCGGGTAACTGAATGGCCGCCTATTGGGAAAAAGCTGTCCATTCGACTTACGATATTTTTTTTAAATATAAGTACCGAATTGTCAGTTAAGTTTTTCCCACCTCGGTTTTTTGGAGTGGGAATTTCTTTCTGATTGTGACTTATCCTGATCATTGCCTATTTTTGCCCTTATTATGCTATCAGCGGATATAGATCTGTATGAATCACTCTATGTCTGGTCATGTTACACTGACATTGACACTTATAATAACTTTGTCCGTACTTTTCTAGACTTTATTTCCCTCAGGAAATATATTTTCAGAAAGTTGGATTACATCAAAGTATGAGGAAGCTTGTTTTGAAATAGGATATTGACCGAACTGTCTGCACTCTATTGGGTCACCAAAAGTAAATATCGACTTCTTGGTTAATTTTATACATATTTTATATTATTTATTCATGGAAAGGTACAAATAGGCAAGGGTCAGGAAAAGGCGCAATCAGAATGAAAATTATACTTCAAAAACCGAGGTAGGAAAAAACTAAATTGACAATTAGGTAATTATACAAAAAAAAAAAACATATCGTAAGCGGAGAGAGCAGCTTTTTTTCCCAAAATGTGGCCAGTCAGCTACCCGAACTTAGAAAAAATATGGAAACGCACATAAGGTTCAAAAAGCACAAAATATGACTCCAAAACATAAAACAAATAGAACCACAACAGAAATATCGCCTTGGAGCGATCAGTAATATAAAATTAACAGGGGGCTTAAACCAGTTTTACAGTGCCTTAAACTCACTCTCATCTTCTGCAGTGGTTCATAACATTTAGTTAGTTGGTCGGTCCTCGTGGTGAATATCTAACTAGTCAACGAATAATCAAGGACAAACAAATAAATCTTGATAACCACCATAATGAATAAAAAGGACTCACAGATTCAGTAAGCTGCCCGACGATGGAGATCCCTTCGCGCCAAATAAATGTCCAAGAAACGGTCCAAGAAAATTATTTTTCCCCTATAGCGTTAAGAAACGCTAGGTGCTTATTTTAAACATATTGGTTTGCCGTCTCTCTCCTTTTCTTGTCTAGAAGTTAAAAAAAAATAGATAGTTTCAGTTTCTTTGTTGAGAGTTTGTATTTAGTTGTGTGAATTCCCTATTTTAGAAATACAAAATACAATTCATTGGAATGAGCCGTGTCAAAAAGCCTAAATAAATCTTAAAACACTGCAGAAGCTAAGGGTCAGGCTAGCATCCTGTAAAACTACTTTAAGCCCTCCAGTAATTTTTTTATTACTGATCATTCCAAAGCAATACTTTTGTGATGGTTCTAATTGTTTTATGCTTTGGTGATGAATTATTGTGCAGTTTGCACCATATGCGCGTTTTCATATTTTAGATAAGTTTTGGAAACTGAGTGGCCGCTTATTGGGAAATAGTTGCTCACTCGGCTTACGATATGTTTTTTTAGTATAAGTACCTGATTGCTAATTTAGTTTTCCCACTTCGGTTTTTGGAGGTGAAATTTATTTTTGATATTTCCAATTCCTGATCATTGCCTACTTTTTTACCGATCTACATTAAACACATGAAAGATCGTGTGGATAACGCATTCAGATACAGTAGACCTCGGATAAAACCAGGTCCAGGATCTGCGCCCACTCTCTAAACTCACCAACGTCAACTCTGCTTTGTACCCTAATTGTCTTATATGGTCCCACTTTAGCTAGTCCATTATCTGTACCCAAACTCATTTTCAAATTCAATTTCCATGTGATTGCCATGAGTTTAATTTCTACATATTTAATCAATTTGAAGATATTCTCAAATAAATATTCAAGAGGGAATAGACGAAAAAACACTAGGGTAATTTTTCACTCTAATTAGAGTGAAAAAATTACCCTAGTTTTAGTCCGGCATGAACCCAAGATGACCGTGCAATAGCGTCTATAGAAAACGTTTTTGCTGAAATAAGTTGGTTTGGGTATCCTGATTTGAAATCCGGATGATGCCAGATTGGCATCCTTGGGCAATTCAAGATGGCCGCCAAAATCCAATATGGCTGACAAAAGAAGGGTTTTTGATAAAATTTCTGATGAAATGCTAAATACTTGCCTTAAAATATGAGAAATAATAAAATTTAGTCTTTTTCATCAAAATGCAACAAAATAAAAATAAACAAAATCAAGATGGCCATCAAAATCCTAGATGGCCGACGAAATAAGGGCTTTTGACAGAAGTTCTTACATGTATGTGATAAAATGTTAAAATATGACATTTAAAGTGGAGAAAACTTCAATTTCAGACATTTGTTCCATTAATACATATATGCAACAAAAGTAAAATTAATAAAGATGACCACTTAAATCCAAGATGGTCGACAAAATTTTATTTTTTATAGAAAATCATCAACACATGTGATGATATGTAAAAAAAAACATGACATCGAAGGTGCAGAAGTCATAAAGCTAAGATTGTTCATGAATATGTAACAAAAGCTAAAATAAAAATGGCTGCTAAAATTCAAAATGGCCACTGGAAAGTAGATAGAATGTGTTTGGGTATATAGAGATCTAATGAAAATTCCATTTCTGTGTTTTATTAAACAAAATGTCAACAAAACTGTCAAAATGCCAATATAACCGCCTTACTTTGGATTTTTATTAAACTTTGTTTAATTTTAGAATAATATGGTACAAATAGAAGATTATACATTAGTAATCTACAGTCAAGCCATGCTGTCTATTAAAGCATTGCAAATGATTACAATACTAGGAACAATTTAACTTTCGCCTGACTGTTTTAAGGGTATAGGTAAAATTTGTTGGCAGTCAGATATGGTAGAATAGGGTGAGATGGGTAAGATTGGGTTTCACATAATATGACAACATGTTAAAAGGCGGTTGGCTGTGTAGGATATGTGTAGAGACTAGAATATGGGTTGATGTGCCCTGCAGTGGGGTTGGATAGGGGTTACAATCGATAATGTGGGGATATTAAAAGGTTTAATCTGGTTTGTTTATGAATCCACTCCATAGTCAACAGATCTCCAGTCATATTGTGACGGAGCAACTACCCTCTTGGCACTAATTTCAATAGAGTCATATGATGAAATATGTTTGTTCTCATGTAACAGCTGCGTATGAAGCTAACATTCGCTGTAGAAGCCGGTTTGTAACTCAAAGCAGTACAAATGTGCAGTATAGCTAACACGACCACATAGTTTATTCCGTCTCCATTTTAGATTCATTCATAATTCTCTATTTCATCCATCCGTGAATCTTTATATTCGACGCAGATATCCACAGATCCATTAGATGAGACGTTTATCGTTGAAACCAAATGTAACAGGTTGAAAACTGGTAACCGTCCGGTACAGCAGGAATATGATGGGGAGGGTAAAATAAGACTTAGCTGGTACCTGTTCACAATTATAAAATCATTCAAGCGTTGTGGAATGCAATTTTGGTACAGTATGGTGAATTTAATTGGTTGTGTTCGTTATGTTCGGCTGGTCACTGTCTCAGAAGAGAAGTGACTTTTATGTGTGAACATGAAAAATAAAATGTGCCTTTGTGGCAATTTTGAACAAAAAGTTGTAATACCCATGAAATGCTAAAATGACTATTAAACCACACTGAATGCCAATGGGGAAGTTCTATTACTGGTCTATGCGTCCCCGGCCCTTAGCAATCCCAAGATCGTGATCTTCTTCTTCCCCTTCAAGTGAGAACATAAAAACTGATACCAGCACTGTTATTAAAATAAAATAAAGCGAAAATAAAACATATTGTGAGTTTAGGGTTGTAAATGTTTTATGGGTTATACCAATGCAATGAAGAATCGCCATTGATTTGGCAAGTATCAGTACTTCGAACAACTACTTCCACAGAAAGTTCATTTCTAGCGAAAAGCTTGCGTAGTAGCACTCAGTAGCCGAAGGTTTGGAGAGACTGACATTTTGTTACTATATATCTAGATCTAGCATTCTTTTTTCTGTTCCGGTCAGAAAATCTAGCATTCTTTTTTCTGTTCTGTGTTGGAACTTTGCAGGACGGTGGATCATTGTAGTAGAATTGTTAGTTTGGACAGTTTCTCAGTTGTTGATGTGGTTGGTCGTGTGTAGTTCCACTACCGATCTTTCACATACACCATTGCAGAAACGTATACATGAAGATCATAAAAGTTTTACATGAATTGGTAACTGTTCACGATGATAACTAGTATGTATTGGCGTTCTTGCAACTGCATATCTAGAAATCGTACTCCGCCACCGACCTGGATACCGTTCTCTCCAACTTTGTCCGAAAGTGCATTTACGACCGACAAAATAAATGAAAAGAGTGGAACGAAAACCCAGTAATTGGATATGCGTATTTGGTGATAATATAGCTTACTGATTTTCTTTGTCTTGATATGGCGGACTCTGCATGGTTTGTACTCCTGGTCAGTCCTCACTCAACAGGGTTACTCTATGCTATATTAAGGCATCGGTTTTCCAAGATACAATATGTTGGTGACTTTCTGAGGTAAAGAAAAGACATGATGCAACTTTATTTTGGATATGCATGTGAAACCACTACAACTAGGATGTGACAGCATAACTGAACATGTATCTGAAATGGTATATCTGTAGGTAACTCACGAATCGTGAACCATACACCTGAGCAATCTCGACATCCAACAATTGAAAGTTT
Source organism: Rugalucina vietnamica (assembly GCA_964017185.1). NCBI lineage: Eukaryota > Metazoa > Mollusca > Bivalvia > Lucinida > Lucinidae > Rugalucina > Rugalucina vietnamica. The sequence goes on from OZ024885.1 coordinate 7,880,683, forward strand.
ACCAACAAGTTTCTCTCTTATGCATGTGCTTTGCTAAAATGGCAGTGGCTTGTTTAACAATATGCAAAATTCAGTTACTATAAAAGAGAAAAAATAACACACATGTTATTTTACAGTATGATTATCTCCCGTTATTTTTCATGCATCAAATTGATATGTAGCAATAATATGTTCACGGCTGTATATGCTTTAATTTCCCATTTCTGTGACCTTGAGCGCAATTCATAAACAACAGGAGTGTTTTGGGTTACTTTCATTTAATATACTATTTTGGCCGCCATCTTGGACGCCATCTGGTATCTAACAAACTGTCCAATGCTAAAATGATGCATATCGTTTAATTTTACAATTTACTGACCATCAAAGAGCAATTTAGAAATAATACGAGCGTTATATGGGTCCATTTCATGTTAATAACACTTTTGGCCGCCATCTTGTACGCCATCTGGTATCTTACAAACTGTCCAAGGATAAAATGATGCATATCGTTTAATTTCACAATTTACTGACCATAAAAGAGCAATTCAGAAATAATACGAGTGTTATATGGGCCCATTTCATGTAAATAACACGTTTGTTTGCCATCTTGGACGCCATCTTGATTTCAGCGAGTTGCCCAAGGATGCCAGAGTGGCATCACTTGGTTTTGTTATGTACTATGTATCCACTTTCAAAAAATGCAAAAACATTTTCTATAGACGGCATTGCACGCTTTGGCTGATATTCGAGGTTTCTGTGCCGGACTATTTTAAACAATTTTTGAACATCAGGATAACATGTCCGTGTTATATGTACCCCCTTATACCCCACTTTTATATAGTAAAACTGGGGAATGCAGGGGTATACCTATTTTTCTTATTTTTGCTCCAAAACATAGATTGTGGGTACTCGTTAGAACCGCCTCGCCGATGCGGTTCTAACGTGTACCCACAATCTATGTTTTGAGCAAAAATAAAAAAAATATCAAAAATTTTCTACTGAAATTTTCAATTTTTACAGTTCAAAAAAATCACTGTTTTAAAATCACTGTTTAAAAATCACTATTTATTGCATAGGTAAGTTTTCGTAAGGAGTAAAAGAGTTTGTTTCAGCTCATCTTCATACCAATTTGCAATTTAAAAGTCAATTAAAATTGCTAAAATTAAAATTGCTAAACTTAAGTCTTATAGGGCCCCGCCCATTTGGGCCTAGGAGAAAAAGATGGGCTGCTTGTGTCTCCAGGAAAGGTTTCGAAGCTACTGACCGGCCATCTGATTACTGGTTAACTGCTCAAGTCTGAGCCTGCCCAGGAAAAGTGGTCTAGTCAAACCATCCATACATATAAGCCTTATTGGCTTAGTTGGGTGGTTATATTAAAAGAAACACATTTTGAGTGTCATGACATCCTAGTGTTGGGTAAAAGTCCCATAAAATGGAGGCAACGTCCCGACATGACCATTGCTGTTGAATGGGACGTAAAACATCAATTCAAACAAACAAATTATAACTTAAGTCTTATAGTATATATTGGGCATGTTATCAACGGACATAGTTCTGTATGAATCACTCTATGTCTGGTCATGTTACATTGACATAGACACTTATAATAGCTTTGTCCGTACTTTTCAAGACTTTATTTCCCTCGGGAAATATGAGCCTCTGTGTGAGAAAACCAACAATTTGGGTTCCGACAATGTCTGACACAAACCGGGCTTTGCAGTCACATAATCAGGCTAGAACCTTGAAATTTCGGATTTAAGAAGAATGATTGTACTGTCCGTGCTGTGAAAACAAAGGCACTGATCAGCTTCGCGGATACAGCGAAGCTGATCTGCGCCTTTGTTTTTGCCTACGCAAATTGTTAATTTTCTCATACGGTGACTCATATTTCTACACAACTCGATTTACAGCAAGTACTGTATGAGCAAGTTTGTTTTGAAAAAGAATATTGACCGACTTGTCTGTACTTTACTGGGTCACCAAAAGTAAATATTGACGTCTTTGGTACTTAAAATCAATCAAGTGTTATATAATTTATTCATGGAAATTGTCCAAGAAAATTCTATGGTTTCATGTATTATTTTCCTTTAGTGTTAAGAAACTCTAGAGCTCATATCAAATGTGTTGGTTTGCCATTTCCCTTGACCTTTCTTGTATAGAAGGTATGCACTAGTCATTTGTAACCACGGCCCCCACCACCGGAGTAGGACGGTGATACATGTAGCCGTGGAAATGACCATAGTTTTGCCACGGCAATGCGAAAGGAAATACCTGGGGTTTGCTTTACATATGCAAAATGATCGAGGAATGAAAAGATAGCAGGCTGCGGGGGGAAACACCGATGGTTTTACCAACGAGCAGTCCCGGTGATGTGGGACTTTTTGCGGGGATTTGCCGGACCAAAAGTCAAAGTCCCCGCTATTCCCCGGGGGTGGCCCCGATATGTAATGTAATAAGAAAGCAAATGCACGTTGGATAACATTTTACAGATTTTGCATACGCAGTATCGTCACAAAACTTAAGTGCCGGTCCCACTGCGCTTGATATCGCTTAAGATTGCCTTACGATTGTCTAAATATTAATTTAGGGGTAATTTCTTTGGCCCCGATATGTGATGTACATGTATTAAGAAGGCGAAAACACATTGGATAACTTTTTACAGATTTTGGATACACAGTCTCATCACAAACCTAATGATTACACTATCGTACGATTGCTTACGATTTAGTGGGACCGGCCACAAAGTTTATTTTCTACATATTTAATTAATTTGAAAGAAAAAAAATATCAAAAACAAACGAAGGGGTTAGTGCAAGAACATGTCTAAGTCCACTTTTGTCAAAAATGAGTATTTGGTGTCACTGCGTTCTACAAACAAAAAGCTACATTCTGATATATGGTTTGTGATGCTTTTTACATTTCGTTCGTGTGAAATTTGTATTTTAAAAATGTTTTCAAAAGGTGCTAAGTTCAAGAAAATGCCTAAGTCCACACATTGCACAGCGTTTAATGCAACAACATACCTAAGTCCAAAAAACATGTTACTATCTGCTGATGTAAAAATTGTTCTGATATGGTTTTAGGAGTTCAAAATTAGGGAAATGAGCAATTCCAACACTATAAAATTATGTATTTGAACATCATTCCAGCCAAAACTGGTATGCGAATAATGGGGGTTTGGACTTAGACACATTCTTGCATCAACACATTTCATAAATATTTGAATTTCTTAATTTTCTCCCGCATGTTTCACCAAAATTTCATGACATTTTAGCGTTTTACATTATTTGATAAGATCAATAATTTGAGAAACTTTTTTTTCTCAAAATTTATATATACTACGTATTTCGCGTGTTTCATCAATGGACTTAGGCACGTTCTTGCACTAACCCCTTCAAACGTTAAATGCGCCATTAAAGTTCATTAAACTAGAAATGCGTGTTTGTAAAACACTATGCCCTCAACTGTATGCTTGCCCCTAAACTGACAGCTTGTATGATTCATTTCATTCGGTTGCCTCTGTTTTGACCTCGATCCAGAAATAGAATGTAAGCTTTTTACAGGAGTGAAAATTTCAAAATCGAGTAATTTTGTCAAAGTTTGACGGAAAGTCCTCAAAAGTCAATCAGGTGATCATCTTCTCAGCCCCAACCAGTATACCAAATATGAAGGCTCTAGCTTTAATACTTTTTGAGATATCTTGCACACAAGATTTTCAAATTTTGTTTTGAAAGGGGCATAACTCCAAACAGGGGCATAACTCGGCCATGAAAAAAAATATGGGTCAACTATTTTTTCATGAGAAATCTGTATATGAAATTTCAAAACCCTAACATTCACCTTTCAAAAGTTTCAAATTTCACCGAAAAGTGGAAAAATCAATCAAAATTTCAAAATTCCGTATTTTTGTCAAAATTTGACAGAAAGTTCTCAAAAGTTAATCAGGTCATCTACTCCTCAGCCCCAACCAGTATACCAAATATGAAGGCTCTAGCTCAAATACTTTTTGAGATATCTTGCACACAAGATTTTCAAATTTTGTTTTCAAAGGGACATAACTCAGAAAAGGGGCATAACTCGGACATGAAAAAATACGGGTCAACTATTTTTTCATGAGGAATACACACATGCAATTTCAAAACCCTACCATTCACCGTTCAAAAGTTAACGGACGCACACACACACAGACAGACACACAGACAAGCCAAAAGCAATATGCCCTTCCAACTTTTTCAAAGTTGGGAGCATAATAACACAGTCACTAAGTGACGTACAATCACCAAAATCCCAACAACATATTCATCCGAATTAGCGCACAGTGTGCTTAACTTAAAAAAAAAAAAAAAAAAAAAAACAAAAAAAAAAAAAAAAAAAAAAACAAAAAAAAAAAAAAAAAGGTAACAAAATATCGTTCTAATTAGCACACATTACAAACGAAAACATGCTGAAAACCCCATGCCGAAAATACCAATGATGATGTCATTTAAGTGTTCAACTCATCAGTAAATAGTATTTGACCATTTAACGATAAGTTTTCATGTGGCTAATTCAGTATCAATGTGGAATATTGGTATAAAATACCAATATGCTACTCGGACAGTGTGCACTCATGCACAAATTTTACTGAAACGGCCAGGGTGTGCGTTTATTTGAGCATGTGCGCTAATTAGAACAAAAACGGTATATCATTTTTTTGTCATTGCTACTTTCGGGCCGTCATTTAATTTCGTTCGCACAGCCGTAAGTTGACGCATAAAACCCGAAAATATGTCAATGCTGAAAGTTTTTATCATTACGAAAACACGCTCATGCAATATACAGAGACTTTTTAAGTTGTAAAAAAGGAACATTTTCAGTAGAAAAGTTTTGATATTTTTCTTATTTTTGCTCAAAACATAGATTGTGGGTACACGTTAGAACCGCCTCGGCGAGGCGGTTCTAACGAGTACCAACAATCTATGTTTTGAGCAAAAATAAGAAAAATAGGTATACCCCTGCAAACCCCAGTTATTCTATATAAAAGTGGGGTTCAAGGAGGTATACATGTACATCGCACGGACATGTTTTCATGATGTAAATGACCTTTTCACATTACGAAAACACGTCCATGCAATATACAGATATTTTTTTTTCAAAAGCAAAATTTGAAAATTTCATTGGAAAAATTTGATTTTGTAAATATTTTCACTACATACATTTTGGGTACACGTTAGAACCACATCAGCGAGGCCGTTCTAACGAGTACCCACAATGCATGTTTTGGATCACAAATAAGAAAATTAGGTACACCCCAGCAAGCCCCAGTTTATAAATAGCAGGAGAGTAGAATATCAACTTAAAGTTTGTACTAGGGCAGAATGTCTTCGGAAATCATATAAAAGGTCGGTATACATAAGGGATTGCTTGGACACAGACCGGGGACTGAATATTATGAATACAGATCAGGGGTGGAGATGGATGGGGGTGGGTAAAGCTCAGCATTACGAAAACTTGCCCATGCAATATACAGAGATTTTTGAGCTTTAGAAATTGAAAAAAAAAATAGCTGATTTTTTTTTTGTATTTTTCTTATTTTTGCTCAAAACATAGATTGTGGGTACAAGTTAGAACCGCCTCGCCTCGTTTTTGCAGCAAAAATAAGAAAAATAGGTATACCCCTGCATACCCCAGTTTTTCTATATAAAAGTGGGGTTTAAGGGGGTAGACGCTTCACGGACATGTTTTCCTGATGGGAAAGATGGACAAGGATTATCTTGACTAAAATTGTATAGCTTAAGATCGTACGTCTTTCGGTTCTGGAGAAGTATAATATGAAAGGTTTTCATTTTCATATCTATGGCGGTAATTCTTGGTCTGGTTACATAAACCGTTACAAACATTTTGGTCCACAATTCCAGGAAGGCTTCACGTGAAATTGGACTTTGATTGGCCGAGCAGTTTAAAGGCAGAACTATTATCAGACTTGAACAGTATGTACAATAACGGACGATGGAGTGTTAGTTACGCTTTAGTTTCACATCAAGTTTGAGTCTTATATAGTTATGGTTCAGGTGAGCTAATATAAACTTACAAAGTACAACAATATTTGCACTTAAATCAAAATAATATAAACTACCTGCAAATTTTCACGTATACCAAAATATTTTGAGTCAAGGTAAAGCATACAACAATGACTTTTTAAAAAAATTCATTCATTCTAAAATATGTCAATAACCTTTGTTTTGACCCGAATTACACGGATTGTTCAATGAAGTTATTCAAGAGTACCAACGTGAGATTAAATTTCTTGGCTTATGCATTTTGTGCGCTCAGACTTCGTTACCAATCTTAACCCGTGCTTTTCAGACAGTAGCGTTAGCTGTTTTATTTGTCAAAAAAAAAAAAATAAAATAAAATAAAGAAAGAAGAAAAAAAAGAAAGACAGAAAGAAAAAAGAAAAAAAAAACAAAGATAGATAGATAGATGGATAGATAGCCAGCAGGATGGCTACCTTGCTGTGCAAGAGCTAGTCACCTTGCTCTTATTGCGTGTTGTTACGATTTATGTAGTGCCTTGTGCTACTTTAAGTATCATAAATGTATACCCCCTTAAACCACTTTTAAAAACTGGTGTTTGCGGGGATATACCTGATTTTCTTGGTTTGATCCAAAACATACATTCTCGGTGAGGCGGTTCTAACGAGTACCCACAATATATGTTTTAGAGAAAAAAATAGGTATACCCCTGCATACCCCAGTTTTACTTATGGAAGTGGGGTATAAGGGGGTATTCATTATACGGACATCTTTTCCTGATACTTGCATACTTGCAAGTGCAATTCAAAATCGAACCAGATTCATTAGTTCTTGTCACCCTTAGTTTTTTCTAGTATCAAATTCTATGAATGGCGCTATAAATATCTTGGCCCACTGAAATATTCTATTCATAGAAAGTTTATCTGTCTTCAGTCGTATCGTTTTCTATTTAGATTGACATATTTGTATTGAAAAGTCATTCAACAAACGCGTACTTCAATTTCATTGAAAATATAGTAATAGTTTATAAATATGTAAAAAAAAAATCACAAATGTTAAGTCGCCCTATTAGCACATCCTGCGCCCTTTTTTTCTTCAATCGTACAGTTTCGCAGTTTTGCCCATAAAGCGCATATGACCCACCTTTTGTTTTTCGCAAGAAACAAGATAATCTTTCTGAAAACTGTGGTGAGTGGATAAGTCACTCGCCTTGTAAACCAGGGGTCACAGGTTCGATCCCGGGCTTCTCCAAAAACCAACAACAAAACATCACCAACAATAAAAACCTCCTAACTGGTTGAGCCTTCGGGTGCTCCCGGGACAAACAGCCTGCCATCTCGCCCAGGGAAAAATATCTAACAATACGGTAGACTATTTTGCGCTTGTTCGTTTTGGATAGAAGATAAATGATAAGCTAAGACACAGATTACTGAAAATGTTCTGTCGACAGTCCTTAAACATAAGCAAGTTTATTCGCGTTATCCGTTTAATATCACGTTGCCATAAATTCATAACTTTAATGGTGTAACGTCAGCCAAATCAGCAACAGCTAAACATTATGAAAACATGCCCATGCAATACACAGAGATTTTTAAAAGTGTAAAAAAATGAAAATTTTCAGTATTTTTCTTATTTTTGCTCAAAACATAGATTGTGGGTACACGTTAGAACCGCCTCGCCGAGGCGGTTCTAACGAGTACCCACAATCTATGTTTTGGAGCAAAAATAAGAAAAATAGGTATACCCCTCCATACCCCAGTTTTCCTATATAAATGTGGGGTTAAAGGTGGTACACATTTCATGGACATGTTTTCCTGATGCACTGTCGGTGGAACCACCAAGTGTGTTTTACTGCGCTATATCTAATACACAACATACTAATTTCAAAAAACTACCTTTACACTACTCCCACTCGGAGAAGATTCGTCACGAGTCTTGACCTGGGAACTCCGGTCTGGCAGTTGTCATTATCCCACCGTTGCAACCAAATTTGACACGAGCCGAACCAGCAACAGCTGCATGTAAACTCCGACGGCGTAAAAGCATACTCATCCACCAAGGTTGGTTTAGTGCGCTATATATACACCACAAACTACCGAGTTTGAAATTTTCACATCTATTTATAGCACACCATTACAATGGTATATGTGTTTGCATTCATCACGCCTTAAACAATATGTTAGTGATTCCGATGAAAAGGTACAACTAGGCAATGATCAGAAAATGGCACAATCAGAAAGAAAATCTCATTCTAAAAATAAATTGAAAATAGGTACTTATACTAAGAAAAAATATCGTAAGCCGAGAGAGCATCTCTTTCCCAATAGGCGGCCTCTCAATTACCCACACCTAACTAAAAATATGAAAACGCACATAAGGTGCGAACAGCACAAAATCAATACCAAGACATAAAATAATAAGAACCACAACAGAAATTTCGCCTTGGAACGATAAGTAATATAAAATATCTGACGGGCTTAAACTAGTTTTACATGGCCTTAACCTCACCCTCAGCTTCTGAAATGGTTCACAACATTTAGTTAGTTGTTCGGTCCTCGTGGTGAATCTCTTACTAGTCAATGAACCATGAAGGACGAACAAATAAATCATGATTACGACTATGATGAATCAAAAACGAGGACTCACACTATTCAGTAAGCTGCCGGACGATGGCGATCCCTAAGCGCAAAATAACTTACTGAGAATCCGGAGCAAAACGAAAACACCCCAGTTAAACCCCGGTGAGCCAAGCAACATACAAGAAGCTCCGGCCCCAAGCAACTAAAATGATACAAGTAGGCAAAGATCAGGAAAAGGCGCAATCAGAAAGAGATTCCCACTCCAAAAACCGAGGTGGGAAAAAACCAAACTAACAATCAGGCACTTATACCATGAAACATATCGTAAGCCGAATGAGCAGCTATTTTCCCAATAGGTGGCCACTCAGTTACCTTAACTTAATAAAAATATAAAAACATACATAAGGCGCCAACAGCACAAAAAAAGTTTAAACACCAAGACATAAAACAAAAAGAACCACCACAGAAGTATCGCCTTGGAACGATCAGTAACACAAAGTTACTGGCGGGCTTAAACCGGTTTTACAGGATCCTAACCTCACCCTCAGCTTCTGCAGTGGTTCATAACATTTAGTAAGTTCTTCGGTCCTCGTGGTGAATCTCTAACTAGTCAATGAATCATCAAGAACAAACAAATAAATCATGATAAACATCCTGATGAATCAAAAGCAAGGACTCACAGATTGAGTAAGCTACCCGACGATGGAGATCCCTGGGCGCCGAATAACCTACTAACTCCGGAGCAAAAGAAAAACACCAGTTGGACCCCGGTGGGCCAAGCAACAGACAAGATGCTCCGGCCCCAACCAACTAAAATGAATAGCTTTAAGTCGGGGCCATCATAGAGTCAGACGCCCGACCCACCGGCGTGCAATTAAAGAAGGCAGCATAGTTATCAACCATGATTGGGTTAAAAACTAAGCATGCAGACTGTCGCATAAAATTCAAGTTATAACCTATACGTCTGTAACGTGTTATGATTTTTCTGAACTGAAAAGAAAAATCATTAATTCCTATAAATTTCTTAAATTTGTATACTAAGTCACCATAAAATTCAGGTTCCGAAAGTCCCTCACTTAAAAAGCGTCTTTATAGCTTTAAGTCAGGGCCATCATAGAGTCTGACGCCCTATCCATCGGCGTGCAATTAAAGAAGACAACATAGTTATCATCCATGATTGGGTAAAAAACTAAGCATGCAGACTGTCGCATAACAAATATCCTATACGTTAGTAACATATAATGATGTTTCTAAACTGAAAAGAATAATCATTCCTTCATATACGTTTCTTAAATTTATAAACATTCTGGTTCCGAAAGGCCCTCACGTAAAAGCGTCTTTAACCCAACATTAAATTGGGAAATCAATTGATAGTGTCTGTGATAAAATTTAGAAAATGATTTTTAAGAACATTATGCCTGAAAGGTAGACGTTATGCCCATACAGATAAAGTACAGTAAGGCATTTGTGTTCACATTCATCACGCCTTAAACAATGTTAGTGATTCCGATGAAGCCTGAAAGGTAGACGCACAGCCGAAGCCATGATATTTTGAATGTATCGTATGTATATGTTGCATACAATCCATTAAATTATGCGCATTCAGATAAAGTACAGATGTAATAATCATTACCTGTGTTGACTGGTTGATGTCCAAGCAAAAACTAAGATAAGTCATTCTTTTATACTCCATGTGTCCCTTAAAGGGCCTGTTTATTACCCCCTGCAGAGATATGACAATTATTACCTGTGATTTACCTGTTGAGATTTAAGTGGACGTGGTCCAGGGAATCAAAAGCCGATTAGAATGCCTGCCATAAACAATCTGCGGATAAGATAAAATTCCACAGATACCATTTTCCCCTGAAGCAATATCCAATCAGAATTGATCATTTCTGGTGTTGTATATTGGAGAGATCACAGAGATGTTGACTGGTTGGTGTCCAAGCAAAAACTAAGATACGACACCCAACTTTTATATAATAAAACAGTGACATAAAGGGTTATCCCTATTTTTTTTTATTTTTGCTTCGAAATATAGATTTTGGTTACTCGTTAGAACCGCCTCGCCGTTCTAACGTGTACCCACAATCAATATTTTGAGCAAAAATATTAAAGAATTCAAAATTTTTCCAACGAAATTTTCAATTTTGGGAACTCCAAACATTCTTTGTAAATCATATGGACAAGTTTTCGTTATGTTTACAGTCGACAGCAGCTGCGGTCATAAATTCAACAAAAAGTGGTACCACTTTAGCTTCTTCAGGAGGTACGTGTATATGTATAATATATGCATGTGTGCCATGTGTGATTTGTATATGTGTTATTGTGTATCGACGATGGACTATTTTGCCTAAGACACAATAGACTTTCTGTATTGTTGTATCTATATATTTTAATGAGTAAATAATTAATTAATTGAATCATGAACACAATGTGTTAAAATGACCAAATATTGTACATGCCTGACTTAGCTGTACTAATATCATAACTAAAATTGAACCATTGTTAAATTCATTATTAAGCGGCAGTTCAACTCTTATCATATTTATTTATTTATTTATTTATTTATTTATTTTGAGTATATACATTTGTGGGCGTCAATGATGTTACGAACTCGTATGACTCATCTATATATGCCAGTGACTTTTCATGTCAGTTACCATCGTTAAATAAAATACTTTGGATGAATTTGTGAATAACTCCTTCCTGTTTTTCAAAAATGTACTTTATAGCAATATTGCACGATCAGCATTTTATCTAGGACTGTAGTACAAATGGCCTATTATTTCAATAAAATGGTAAAATTTACATCCTATCTGTGTACAAATGTTATATTATTTCAATAAGCTAGGGTAAACCACTTATATTTTTGTATATATATTAACTCTTCTTTTTTACATGTACATGTATTGGAAAGACTCATTGATTTCGACGCTGTGTATAAAGAAAAAAATGTAATAACACTACCGCACAGACAATACAAGTCAACATAATTAAGTCCTGCACATTACAGCATTTTAGTGATTTGCGATCACCTCCGATGTCCACGACAAATGAAAATAAAGTATATTTTGGTACCTTGTAGGCTAAATACCATTTTATGATTTATCTTTCAAAACAATTTTGATTAATTTTTGTACTTTAAATACGAAAACGATTTTTTTTGTGTTTATAGTTTTGTAACTAGGTTTTGCTTTGATGATTAATGCACTTTCTATATTATTATCTTATAAAATGCAAACTTTGAAGTCTGCACTTTAGATAAAAAGTACTTTATTGAAGCATTGATTTTTTTCGCATAGTAATATATATCTATATAAGGATGTATATTGACTTGTCTATATATTTTTGCTGAGATGGGTTGAGTTGATTTTAAAAGTGCACCAGGCGAGCCTTCTTGAAAAGGGAAAACGCAAGATTGTATTTTACACTAAAGTGCCGGTCCACCTGAATCGTAAGCAATCGTACGGTTGTCTAATCATAAGTTTATTGATAAGACTGCGTATGCAAAATTTGTAAAATGTTTTCAAACGTGTTTCTGTTTTCTTATTTTGCATATTGGGGTCAACGAAATGACCCAAATGAATATCGCGCGATCTTTAGCGCAGTGGGACTGGGACTATAAGAATCTTACATGAGTGTATGGATAGACAAATCTGTCACGAGGGTCACATTTTGGCATCACGAGGCTCGCCGAGTGATGCCAAATTGTGACCAGAGGGACAGATTTGTCTATCCATACCTTACACGAATGATAGATTCTTTTTCTTGCACGCTTTTATGCGGCGAAGCTTGATTTTCATACTATTTACCTAGAAAAACGCTACAATCGCGGCGTCCGCCATTTTGATTTAAAACGTTTTGACGTCATTGTGACGTGTGCGCTTAACGACGAAATTACGTGACGTCCTATACAACCAATGTTAAAAAAGAACACTTGAACGCAGAATGAGCCTGGGGTGAGATAACAAGGGTGAGATAAATAGAATTCATCATGGGTGGTCAGTGGAGATAGGAAAATCTCAACCCGAGGGTCCATCCGTTCCAGTGGGAAACGAGGCTCGCCGAGGGTTGAGATTTTCCTTTCTCCACTGAACACCACTGATGGTTTCTTTTTCTTACATACCCCGATTAGGCCTAAATTCATTTTACCGGTAAAGTCATCTGGTACCGTGCTTTAACTCTGATGACGTAGTGTTTATTACGGATATGACGTCAAATGTAAATAAATCGTTGTCAAAGTCAAAAGAGATGCAGTTTTGATTAGTTTTTCGTTGAAAACGAGCGTGAATCAAGATTATACCCTATGAATTCACACCAATTTAGTCTAGTTTTGTTGAACATTGGTGCTGGAAGCAGCTGCTTTGGGCTAGAAACGATCGAATTTAGTCGCGTATGAGCAACCAAGCCAGCAGTGTAAGATCGATTTACCTACCACCACTAAAATACCGGATTTTTTCTATCTTTATGATAGAGGTATGTAAGAAAATAATTTCTCACATTGCGTAAAACGGAGGATTTTTCTATCTGGTGTGCAAGAATAAAGTAGTCCAGGCCATTTGAATAATATGGCAATCGTGACGCCCATCGATGGTATCCTTGAGTATGCTAAGTTCAAGGGGCTAAGAAGTCAAAGACAGCTTGCACAATCTTCAGCGAAAAAACGGTCTATTTTCTTACCTTATGAAGAGTAATTTATTACTTTCCTCTGTTTCTAAATCAAATTTGAAGTTTCAAACACCAAACTTTTCCTTAAAATACTCTTTTTACAAACATTGTCTGCTAGATTGGGCAGCCATTTTGTATATCCTAAGTCCGTGACGTCACTTGTTTGGAAATTCGCGGTATAAAAATAGGCCACAAAAATCAATTATTGGGTTGCTGAAAATTCTTAAGGCACATTAAAATGATTCCAATGAGAAAAAAAAAACAAAACAAAACAAAAAAACAAAAAAAAAAAAAAAACAGGTGATTGCCCATTGACTCTGTATTTGTGCTCTCTGTGCTCTCTTTCAGCTTCACAGATCCTCTTTTCTTCTTAGTGAGCTTCTGGTCTATTCCCATCAAATATGCTAAAAATTACTGACGGTTCCAAAGGGCTAGTTTGTCTGTCACGGGTCTTTGCCTACTTGTACCTTTTGAATTTACGTTAACTTTGATTGTAAGAGAATACTTTGGTTTGGTTAAAACGTTTGAGGATTGAGGGTTTAGTGACCTCTGATTCCGATTGAATAGTCTCATATTTTTATCGTGTAACTATTCATTAGTTTTAGCTGTTTTCGTTTAAGACGCTATAATGGGGTTTGATTTTAATTTATACCAGTTATTGAGGCGATTTTGGCACAAGGGTATTAATCACGATAGCAGTTCAATCAATAACAAACGACGTTCAAGGTGTTATCACACGCTAGGAAACATTGGTAATACAGAGAAGTGAAATTATTTTCTGTCTTTCTTTTCTTTTATACTTTATTTCTTTCCTCCATTTTTATATATATTTAGTTTCTTTTCTTCTACTCTCTGTTTCTCTTAAATCTATAAATCTTAGATCTATAAAATCTGTCATTACCCCAATAGACTATAAATAACAAATCTGATGCTAGAAGTACAAGTTAATGTACGGTATAGTTCAATGTTTGTTTATCTGATTTTTGTACAAAGTACAGATGTTTTGTTTTCAATATTAGCATATCATACATATTGGTAAATGTTGCGACACATGTTGAGTGCAACACTATGGATCGATTTACGTTATCTGGAATATACAGTAGAAATAACTGAAAACAGAGTACATTTTATATTTTATTACATGTAACAATGTCAAATAATTTGAATACGCATCACATATTCAAAAATAAAACAATTAAACTTTATCACATATATCACAGAGTTGTATCTTAACAACAAAAAAGTAATGAGCCACTGCATCAGAAAACCAACAATCTGCATATGCGAAAACTGAGGCGCAGATCAGCTGTGCAGAAACTGCACAGCTCATCAGCGCCTTTGTTTTCGTTCCATAGAAAGTACAATACGTCTGGTTTCTAAATCTGAAATTCCAAGCTTTTAGCTTTTTTCTGTGCCTCTACAGCCTGTTTTGTGTTGGACCTGGTTGGAAAACCGAAGTGTTGTTTTTCTCATGCAAACACACAGTTATTATGAGGTTTGCACGGATGTAACAGAAACTCTTGCAAAGATAAATTTTGCACCATGACATTTTTCCATGAGTATTACGAAAACATGCCTATGCAATAAATATTTTGAGCTTTAAAAAACGGAAAAATTTTAGCTGAAAATTTTTATTTTTTTTTTCTTATTTTTGCTCAAAACATAGATTATGATTACACGGCTCTAACGAGTACCCACAATCTATGTTTTGGAGCAAAAATAAGAAATATAGGTATACCCCTGCATACCCCAGTTTTGCTATATAAACGTGGGGTTCAAGGGGGTATACATTACACGGACATGTTTTCCTAATGTATCGCTTATATCAATCCAAGGCAGCCAATTGATTTTAAAGTAAGAAACTAAACCCCTCTAGATATTCTAATTGACCATACTATCTGCTACTTTATCAATGATGATATTTAAGATAGACATATAGACATATGCTACACCGTTTCTTTCTGCGTTATCTTAATCTCTGATACAAAACCTTATTTTAAGGAAAAAAAAGAAAGAAAAAGAACGTTGACGATTTACATTGACCGATTTAGGTACATCTAGAAATTTCTGCCACCAATCAAAACGACAGTCAGACATGAACCGATCGAAATACCTACGCAATTATAAAATTATGTACTGCTGTAGAAAACGAATTGGTGGTTTTAAGCGCAACCAATACTACATGAAATGATGATACACTAATTCACCATGATCCAAATCATAACACTATGATATGTTTGTTCCAATACCCAGTGTATTCCATAGAGGAACTAAAATAGTTTCAACGTACGCCAAAGGCTCCACAGTGACATACTTCCACTGCCTATAATTTTATAAATTTCTTTAATTGTTTGGCGTGTCCAATACACATTTTGTTATCTGTGACACATGTTCGACCACCACAATGGCGACAGCATTTATTACATTTTATTGCACTAAAATCACACCATTACACCATTTAAGTTCTAGTGTGTCCATTTGTCACTGACAAACCCAAGAAACTACAAGTTAAGTATTTACATTGCATGTTCGAAAGCATAAACTGAGTCACGAAACAGATTAACCACGTGACAGATAAATGACGTCATTAGTGAACATCAACATCGTCAATAATCTGACCATTATTTGAAGTCATTTGCAACTGGATGGAACTCAATTATTCATTCTCATTTGATAAAAGCCTACAGTCGCCAGACTATCGCTTTCATCGTCATCGGCAAAGCGACAAACGCCCGTAAAAACTGTTTATACAATATCGTTAACTATACCCGTTTTAAATGTCTATTTTACACCGGAAAATTCTGGCTCAAAAGTCAGTGTCATACTATTTGTTTCATCTTGTCTTCAGTGTCAGGTTCACTCCATTTGCTGGACAAAGCGATGGTCGCAATGCTGTCTTCAACGGCACCTGTAAACAGGAGAAAAATAGTACATTTTATTTAATCTTTAGAGATGCCGTCAAAATCGTTCATGTATATACTTGAAGTGGCTATTCAAAGCACTTGCTAAATCATTCAAAACATACATGTATTTCGTATCAATGATTAATATTTGATTTATTTCACATAGATTCGACAAAGTTTGTATATATCATTGCAAGACACCAACAACGTGTTTGCTTCAATGTAAGCAATAATTAGTGCTGTGGTTCAAAAATAGTTAATGCGTCGTTCACGACATCCTTTAGATCAGCAACAACACGTTATATACCTATAATACGTTACACACCTCTGTTTTTTCATTGGCGTGCAATGAGAATCTCCTAATGATAGCAATGATGGCTAGTTTAACCTCTGACATTGCCAATTTTTGACCCGGGCATTGTCGTGGACCCTGTCCGAACGGTAAGAATGTGAAGGGATGTCGTGTCTGTTTTGCCTCTGTTGAAAACCTGAAGTCATAATTGAAATTTAGTGTTTTATGTCTTGGCGTTGAATTTATGTGCTGTTTGCACCTTATGTACGTTTTCATATTTTAGTTAAGTTTAGTTTACTGAGTGACCACCTATTGGAAAATAGCTGCTCCTTCGGTTTACGATATCTTTTCATCATCAGGAAAACATGTCCGTGCAATGAATACCCCCGTAAACCCCACTTTTATATAGTAAAACTGGGGTATGCAGGGGTATACCTATTTTTCTTATTTTTGCTCCAAAACATAGATTGTGGTACTCGTTAGAACCGCCTCGCCGAGGCGGTTCTAACGTGTACCCACAATCTATGTTTTGAGCAAAAATAAGAAAAATATCAAAATTTTTCAGCTGAAAATTTTCAATTTTTTAAGCTGAAAAAATTCTCTGTATATTAGCATGGGCAAGTTTTCGTAATGATTATATTAGTACCTCATTGTAATTTAGTTTTTCCCACCTCTGTTTTTGGAGTGTGAAACTCTTTCTGATTGCGCCTTTTTCTGATCATTGCCTTCATTTATCATTTTATTAATACGTTATTACCCGATTTTTTTTATAAAAACATTAGAAATATGCAAGTGGTAGCCATTTTTTAATCGTCTTTGTTTTCGTAAATGTAACGACTGGGTCAGAATTGACTTGAAGTGATTTAAAAAAAAAATCAACTGAAATATAACCATTGTTGTCAATCCTGATTCACTGTAGCTCATAATCAGTAAATGCACACTTTAGACAACGATAAAGATTACCAATATGAGAATAGACACACTGTCAGAAATCAAATCATTTGAATACAATGAAAATCCCCGACACACCTACCTTTCTGGGTCGAACATGTTTGGTCTAGGGAAATATTCACTGTCCATATAGAGTGTACTTGTCATCAATCTGACAGGCATGTTCTTCTTGATTTGAATTCCTTCTACATTGCAATCTGATACACACATACGTGACAATCTGAAATGCAAAGCAGTTGTTTGAAGTAGGATTAAAAGAATGCTCAACTAAAATGCCAGATTTAAAGGAATATATTTTTCTCTTTGAAATTACTTCTTACTCTAGGTAATTGAAGAGATTTATTGACAAAAAACTATTATAAAAACAAAAACTATTATAGAAACAACACGCCCCATAATCATATTTGGCATAATCTGCTGAAATCGAATGGTCAATGTTTTAATATACGTATATTGGTGGAAGTCTGAACTTAAATATTTACTCGAACGAGCACATAAGGCTTGGTTTTGATGCCTGTTGTAATATTTGCGTTCTGTTTTGTGTCGTACTGTCTTTTCGACCTGGTGTTGAGGTTGGGATTATAAATTCAAATGTATCAATTCCTGTGGCTTTTAATAAAGGTTATCTGACATAGGCATATTTTTAAAGCTTACCCCGGGGCTATCGGGTGTAAACGGTATGTTTCATTTATCACCATATCTAGGTATGTCATTTTCTGTAACTGTGTGTATGTAAATTCTTCATTCTGCAATAAATAAGTTATGATCTCATTCAAGGCGCAAGTTTAGTAACAATTTCATACAAAATTCTAATATAACTTTCTAACCTTCTAATCTTATCTTCCATTCGACAATGAATGGATGGAAGGTTTATTTTCCACTGGACATTCTGTGGATGGAAGGTTTATCTCAAATGAATGTTTATCTTCACTGGACATTCAGTGGGTGGAAAGTTTATCTTCCATTGGACATTCAGTGGGTGGAAAGTTTATCTTCCATTGGACATTCAGTGGATGGAAGGTTTATCTTCCATTGGACATTCAGTGGATGGATGGTTAATCTTCCATTGGACATTCAGTCGATGGAAGGTTTATCTTCCATTGGACATTCAGTCGATGGAAGGTCTATCTCTCATTGGACATTCAGTGGATGGAAAATTTATCTTCCATTGGACATTCAGTGGATGGAAGGTTTAACTTCCATAGGACATTCAGGTTTGAGCAGTGCTTCACAAAATTATTACGGTTTTGCTTACAAGTAATTACTGCCACTTACTATTCTCTTAATGTTAATAGTGTAATAGTTTATTTGAAGATTCATCAATTTAAAACAATGGCTGCATTGTCAGTAATCACTTGAAATGGTACACCCAAAGCAACAAAATATATAAACTTTCCTGCCATTAAAACTTTCAATCTAAGATATACCCGTAAAACATAAATTGTATTCATCTCACCTTATTTTCGTCTATCTCGATAATTTCACTGTAAAGCTTGTCTTGAACATCTTGATGTAACGCCAGTTCATATAGAACGAACAAGAGAGTATTTGAGCTTGTTTCGAAGGTCTCCCCAAACATTGCTAGCACGTGCGCCAAAATCTCGTCTTCTTCTAGATAACGTTTCGTAGCCCCTCTGTCGTCATCGTGTATTGAGACTTTTGAATCCAATAGTTGAGACAGTATACTTCTATATTCTTTTGAGCCTTCGTCGTTATTGTTCTGAAAGAAAGACGCCAAAATATTGTTACTAAGATACCGATAATCTGCTTATAAACTTTTTTAAAATTGACTACCTGAAGCACAGCTGGCTACAATGTTCTAGGGTGTTTTTTTTAAGTATAATTCAAATTTTAAAAATATGATAAGATAATATTATATTATAATAATTATAATATATATATTTATAATATTTATGGTAGGACTCGTTTACAATCAGATTCAGTATTAAAGGGATGTCACAAGTAAGGATGTACCAACTCTTTATTATTACAAACCCCTAGAGTTTACATACTTTGCATAATATGATCAGAGGTTAACTTGATTTGTGCCTGCTTTAGTGACTCATTAATATTGAGAACATTTGATCATTGTTTTAGAAGTTTAATGGCATGGCTAACAAATTAGGGACAAAAACAACCTACTTGTTCTTGTGAGATTTGGCGTATGTAGTGTCTGAGCAAATCAACTGTATTTTTATGTAAACGTCTATGTCTTCCATCAAATAGTTGTAGGAATGGTCGAACACTTGGGAAAAGTCCTACAACAAAGTGACAGGTAATATAACAAGCACAGTTTATGAAGTTTATTTACTGGAAATACGTATGATTCGGAATAAACATCAAACACCATATTAAATTTACAAATTCTTTGAAGATTAGTCTTTAATTCAGAGGCTACTTCGATACTCGTCATTAATTATTTTGATAAACTATCAGCCTGAGATGTGAAACTATACACGCAAATTCAGAGACTACTTTAATTCGTTATCTCGTTATTAAGAGTTTTTTTTCAACAACAGCATGAGATGCGAAACTGCACATACAAATATGAATGCGGCGCGTAATGAATATCTCGTTCATAATCATACCAAGTCAGACACTGTATGTACTTACTAGCTAATCCACAGATAGGATTATCAGCAGCCGCTGACATTTTGGCCGCCAGTTGATACTCCAGAAGACTGTCCGTGTGTAACAATATATCATCTTCACTCATATTTGCCACCACAGACAGTATCGTTTCAGTGACGTACCGGTCAATTGTCCTGATAAAGAAAAATAAAAGAATTTAAAAAAAAAATAATTTAATTTGACACGAAAGAATAAAGTACTGGATGGCATCTCAAACATAATCTCAGGCAGGTATGATGTTCACGACGACAATATATTCGACACCATAGGAAAATTCCACGTAACTGTATGTTCACTAACTTGCTAAAGTAGAAGTTTTAGTAATGTCTGAAAACTAGAATAAGAGCTTTGCATTTTGATTTCCTGGCCTTCGAGCCTTCAGAGCCACACACAAAAACGTTCAATATACATTTAGAGTGACATTTCACACAGGTTAAACTGTAGCAGCTATGAAACTAGTTGTATTTCGAAGTCCATATGTATAGAAAGACCGCCTTTATTGTCAACAAGTGATCTTGAAACTCAGGGGTTACTGTCTGAAACTTACTCTGTGATGTCGAATTTTCCTGTAGATTTCTGGCGTTCATCGTCAAGATTTCTCGTCAGTACTTTCACTCGTCGACAAATTTTGTCGATGACCTGCAATAGTGAAGAAAATACTAGGAATGGCATTGTCTGCTAGATTAAGGGCAAGTTCACAAACAAGGAACATTTAAATACTCATTTCTTGACTTCATCTTCACATTCTTCATGCCATTAAAGCTTGCATCTTACAATTGCGAATGGCGTTACAAGAAACGCAAGCGCATCGTGCTTATATTATTTCTGCTACTTACTATTTGGAAATTGCTGCTGAAATTTAAGACTTTGTTCAGCATGGTACGGTGATGTTTCCAAGGCTCGCCATCTAGATTAACCACGCTCAAATTTGATGGGTAATACTGAAATGGTCGGTATGGCTGCAATAGGAAGACAAAACATCAAAATTAACCAATTAGTGTCAAATACAATATTTGTTCTTTGAAGTTAATTTAAAAGCACATGGCTTAAGCAAAGCAAAAATGAATGAGTAAAAAAACTTATGTTAATGTTTTGATTTGCTGGATGACCTTATTCAAAATTGATATTCGTTAATATACGTAATCCGACTAAATAAGGAGACAATTTTATGACATTTAACTAATTTGTTCATTCATTTGAACTTAACTGGTAAGGTAAAAATAAGAAGTCCAGGAGTTGACACAATCAAATTAAACATACCCACCAAGTACAATACAAGGCAGAACAAAAACTTTAACACCACGCATGAAATTCAATATAATCACCTTTTTGCCCTGGGAGATAATCATTCTAGGTAAGAAGGAACTATTACTACGTACCGTTCTCAAGTGGAAGTTGTCAAATCGTTTGCTGAGAATGATTCTGGCCAATTCTGGGTCATTGATTACAATCCCTGCCCTGAAGCCTTCATAGAACCTACAAATATAAACGAAATTCAGTTGGAATGAAATTTATTTTGGGTAGAAAACAATTTCAAAGGAATGGTCTAAGAGTAAAACGGTATAGATCAATCATGGATTGGTCATGATAACTCAGTTAATGTGAATGTCATGTTTTTTTCGTTGAGACGTTGGCTATGCTAACATCAGTTCCTGATTGTTGCTCAGTTTGACCTTATTGTAAATAAGAAAGTTCATCGCACACATTTTTTTCATCTTCAAGTACATTCTACGAAGTGTTTGTAAATATGAAAGTTCATCAACCAGGTTCGTCTTACAAAAAGAGCATATGACAAAAAGAAGACAACCGCAGCTAGACAAATGATTATTATGTACTTTCGTCTGATGCCTGAAGCTAAACTTGTACTGACATGCCAAATATTTGACTTTGCTTCACTAAAACACGGGAACTAAGGTGACGCTTATGGGCCGTTACGTTACAAAACGTATACTGTACTTCCTATAATTCTTTGACTAATCCACAAGTCAGAAAGGAATAAGCCGTTTCCGTGATATGAACGACTATCAAATGCAGTGGACCATATAGAGATGAAAGGTGCAAGTGTTGTTTTGAACTTTCGCCGGCCAATGTTGCAAATTTTCGTCATTTCCATGTGTCAGTCTCATGAAATACTAAAGCGCAAGCGTAAACGTAAGTCTAATTATTCAAAGGTCGGATTGTAGTGCTTAAATGTGATGTTATATATCATTTATGACAGGTTTGGAATTTAGTGAATCTGACACATAAAATGAAGAAAAAAAGAGCCACTGCATGGAAAAACCAACAATCTGCATATGCGAAAACAAAGACGCAGATCAGCTCTGCAGTAATTGCACAGCTGATCAGCGTCTTCGTTTTCGCCTCATGGATAGTACTATCTCTCCTCTACTCAAATCCGAAACTTCAAGCTTCTAGCCTTGTTCTGTTACTGTATATCCCGGTTTGTGTCAGGCCTTGTGGGAACACCAAATTGTTGGTTTTCTATGGCAAAGGCACAAAACAGATAATGAGAAACATTGCTGAAATACCGTCACCTTTGGTGTTCTTACGACAACCTGTCTTAAAGTACACAAAGACGAATGCTGTGTAATTTTTCACTAGGCTAGATGTATCCAGCATGTCAGAATGCTGACTAACACGGCTTTATTGCACAAAAATGAAAGACTAAACAGACAAAAAATAACCAATGTCTATTGGGTAGGGGGACATAGAAAGATGTACCTCCTATTCACAAATTAACAGTTTCGTCTCAGTGGTAAATAGTGCGATACATGTAGCATGATGCGGAGCAGTTACTGTACAGACTATGTATGTGTTACTTACCCGTATACTTTTCCATATATTTTCTTCCATTCCATAAACACATCCAGTGGATTCTAAAATATAACAATAATATGGTGTCAGAAGTAATCTGGTGGTGTTCACCATTCCCAGACAATGGGAATCATAACGAAATCTTTTTCATGTAATCTATAGAGAATTTTTTTTCAGTAGCAAAAATTGAAAATTTCATCAGAAAAAAAAATGATATGTTTCTTAGTTTTGCTAAAAACATTGATTGTGGGTACATGTTAGAACCGCCTCGGCGGTTCTAACGAGTACCCACAATCTTTATTTTGGAGCAAAAATAAGAAAAAATATAGGTATACCCTTGCAAACCTCAACTTTGCTATATAAAAGTGGTGTTTAAAGGGGTATACATTACATGGACATGTTTTCGTGATTAGTAATGCAGATTATGCAATAACGTCTAGTGGACTCCATCATTCCCAATGGGAATAGTTCGCACCTTATGTGATTTGTCTTTTATGTTTTAGGGTGACTCGTTTAAGAAAAATGGTGAACGTAGATACTACGATTTGTTGAAGGAGGCAAGAGTGGAATGGGGTTGAAAAGACGTTTTGCCTTGAAAATGAAACAGTAGCAGCAGATATATGGATGGAGGGCGGGAGATTGCAAGTAATAACAGCACAAACAAGTTACCAACTTGAAGGTAACTCTTTTTTTCCTTTTTCTCAGAGCCTTTAATATTTTCTACATGTATTATTGCTAAATTTATTTGTTTTCTTATTTTAGTTGCGATTGAAAATACTTAATATTTAGCAACATTTATGAAATATTAATAATTCAGACTTAAACGATTAATTCAGGGTGAAGGTAGACTCAGACGAGCAAAGTATTTACGCTAAAGATCACTGTTCGTTGCATTGATATTGTTAGAGAAAAATGTTTTGGGCCGAAATGCATGGGTGAATAAACTGAAAAAAAAGAAAGAAATAGATTGCATTGTGTGTGAATTTTGGCAACGAACTTTTGATCGTGTGGGAGCACCTTTTATTTAAACATCAAATGAATACGGTGAGAATCTAAATACCGTTGAAAATTTGCGATATAACCGACTGTATTTACCATTTAAAAGAATCAATGTCAGAATGTACTTGTATTATTGTTTTGTTCCGAATATCAATAAAATTTTGAATCCGTGCCATAACTGTTAGAGGGACGGCTATATTAGTCTGACCTATTTGCAGTCATTCTAATATATTACCTATTTACATAAATATTACAGCGTTTCCCGCCTAAATATTCCCGCCACCAGAGTCGAAATTTATCTAATAATATCACCGAAATAACATTGAAATCGACTAATAAGGCAAACTCTAGCCAGGTCAAATTCATTGAAAACTAAATTTAAAAATCGTTTCAACATTTTTGCATGCTTGATGGATACAAAAATAACCATAACAGTCATTTAATTTCACTGTGGAACTTTCGGGACTATACGAGTATTTCTCCTCCAGATAGTCTATCTTGTCGGCTGTCTTGTGCACTTTATCCGAAGTACAGAGTTCAATGTCGAACTTTGGCCCATTAGCCGAATAAGTTCTAGTTTGTTTGGGTTATGATGAATGCGACACAACAAATAATTTGTATACTAACGCGTATTTATGGAACACACTGAGGCACGTAAATAGGGTAATTTATCATTTTGTATAGTGAAAGTGGTAGATGTGCCGCGCTAAAACTTATGATTATCAATGTAATGTTGGACAAGATTAATTGAAATTCACTAACTTAGTAGTGTACTCAAAAGGAGAAAAATTGGAGAGTTAACAAGCGAAACATCAATTTTTCTTTGCTGTCCGCTTTTTTTTTTTTTTTTTTTTTTTTTTTTTTTTTTTGAATATGCATAGGTAGAACCGTACTATGGAAAGTACATTCACAACAGTTTACTAGTTATTTTAATCCCAAACTTTATAACTTACATGGAGATTTTGGAACACCAACACATTTAGATTATCAAAATGGGGTTCAACATGCGTTTTTGCTGAGTTAACAACTCTGAGCTTAGTCCAGTTCTTTGATGTCTGGACCATATTTGCTAAACACACACACAAAAAAAACTTATTTCGTTTGTTTAGAAATCACCTCTATATAAGCGAATGTCATTGTCCGATGTTACATGTAACAACTTCAACAAATCGCTTACATTGGAAATATTAAAACGTATTTGAATAACAGATATGGCATTCAATGTAACCTTTCGTTCTAGACCCCAGCCCAGTTTCAAGTCAGGGCCCTGTTGCATAAAACTCTATCAACTTTTAATTCCAGGTTAAAGTCCCGGTTAACTTAATGGCAGCTTTACTCCTGTTGCATTTTTGTCTATGAAAATCAACTCTAGTGTATTCTTAAAGCTGTCATTAGCTAATGTAGCTCTGGAGGTACTTTAAAATTGTTTTATGCAGCTGAAAATTAATGTCATCTTTACTAAGAGAGTTCTGGAACTTAATGGCAGCTTAAGGTTTAATGATAGCTTAAGTTCATGCAACAGGGCCCTGAACCATACATCATACATGTCATAAGTTTATCAGACGTCACATATTATCTAATAGTACAACAAAACTAGTTTTTATGATATGAGCCGCATCGTGAGAAAACCGGAATTTTGCCTATGCGAAAACAAAGACGCAGATCAGCTTCGCAGTAACTGCGAAGCTGATCAGCGCCTTTGTTTTCGCCACACGGATAGTACAATTTCTCTTCTTCTTAAATCTAAAATTTCAAGCTTCTGGCCTGCTTCTGTGACTGTACAGGTCGGTTTGTGTCAGACCTGGTAGGAAACCCGAAGACCGGTTTTCTCGCGTCGCGGCTCATATATATCTGAATGTCATGACATTTGTGTATTATTACATATATACTAATATTGCTGCCACTTTCTTACTATGGGGTAGTAGGACAAAAAACCATTTAAAAATAATATTTGGTGAGCATCAGTTTTTTGTCGAACATTCAGTACGAAAAATACAGAGATTTTTAAAGTTGCAAAAAATGAAAATTATTCAGTTGAAAATTTTCGATATTTTCGGCGAGGCGGTTCTAACGAGTATCCACAATCTATGTTTTGGAGCAAAATTAAGAAAAATAGGTGTACCCCTGCAAAACCCACATTTTCTATATAAAAGTGGGGTTCAAGGGGGTGCACTGTTTATGGACATGTTTAACTGATGTTCCAACTGACATGTTTGACAAAATAACTTGCGGTATGTTACATGGATTGACCAGGAACACTTCAGAATATATTCAAGCACTGCAATTGGGCTTTCTGGTGTCAGATATATATAGTTGCACATAGAAGTG
Organism: Rugalucina vietnamica; assembly: GCA_964017185.1. Taxonomy (NCBI): domain Eukaryota; kingdom Metazoa; phylum Mollusca; class Bivalvia; order Lucinida; family Lucinidae; genus Rugalucina; species Rugalucina vietnamica. The sequence goes on from OZ024885.1 coordinate 7,906,844, forward strand.
GTTATAGAAGAACATTAATAAATTGAAAACTTATTTATTCATTTTTTTTTTTTCGTTTAATTCTTAAAAGCGTGGCGTCCTATTTATTGGACATATGCAAATAGAATAGCTCCAGATGTGAAGCCACAGAACGCGGCATGCCATCTGGGGCTATTTTGTTTGCTTATAAGGTGTTCATAGAAAGAAATGGAACAAAAATTTAAAATCACTCCTAACGCCCCTAAAATGACAGTAGACTCTCACAATAGATAATGATAAGCATGTCCATTCGTCATAAATCTGTTAAGTCGACCATTTTAATTTGTCCTATAACAGCATGTCTGTAGCTGGTGCTGTATACCTGCTGTCATGGTTGCCAATGACTTTATTTTAGATACTAACACTTACATTGTATATATGACGTAGTACTAGCACTTTATACGTATATTTTCTTACTTTGCATACTTTAAATTCAAGTTAGCTTAATGCATGACTTAGTGCATAAAACTGAAGTCTACCATTAGTTGAAACAAGGCATTATTAACGAAATTCTAAAAAAGTCACAGTAATATCTGTAAATAATAAATATTCTCGCATTCGAAAAGTTACAAACTATTTAATATGCAAAATTATTCATACATTACGATAGGTAACATTTAGAATTTATATTACAATGACACGAAACCCATCATGAATTAAATGATAATGCCAAATCAATAGGTCATAAAATACATAATGAATGCCAGATGCGTGGAAAATATGTTGTAAATTTGAATCACCTCGTGACGCAAGCTGCCGATGGAGCTACATGTATCGACCAGGAAAAAGGTTGAAATGTCAAATTTCGGACCGTGGAAAAGAAACGAAACGATCATCATAATTATATTAATTACGAAAGCAAAATACATTGATCATCTTCAGATTAATGTGAAAACTAACTGTGCCCATAAAGCAGCTTACTTTTTGATGATGTTGACGTTATTGTTGAAAACATACATGTATGAGCCTGTGCGTGAGAAAACCAACAATTTGCATGGGCGAAAACAAAGGCGCAGATCAGCTTCGCGGTAACCGCGAAGCTGATCAGTGCCTTTGTTTTCGCTACCCGGAGAGTACAATTGCTCTTCTACTTAAATCCGAAATTTCAAGCTTCTAGCTGTTTTCTGTGCCTGTACAAGTCGGTTTGTGTCGGACCTGTTCGGAAACCACATTGTTGGGTTTTCCCACGAGGCGGCTCAATTTCATTATGCGTAACTATTATATTGTTTGAAATTCCATTGCGTGGGAGGATAAATTTCGGACTTTGAAAGGCATCATTTAAAGTTAAATTGAAGACAATTCGCGGGGTTTGTATACATGTAGTAATATCATAACATTTCACTTTACGCAGTAAATTAAGTGGTTGAAAATATATCGTAAAGCACCATTGTGGCTATTTTTTGCGTGGGATGTTTGTTTATTTTGGAACTTTGTTTAATAACATTTAGCATGTTTAGAGGACAGTGCAATAAAAAAACCTGACAAAGATGGTTTAAGTTGTAACGTTAGGTATAAGGAAACACAAAACAAAGACTACAATAAGAGCCTCGACGCGAGAAAACCGGTCTTCGGGGTTTCCGACCAGGTCCGACACAAACTGGCCTGTACAAGCTCAGAAAAGAGCCAGAAGCTTGAAATTTCGGATTTAAGTAGAAGAGGAATTGTACTATCCGTGTAGCGAAAACAAAGGCGTGATCAGCTTCGCGGTTACCGCGAAGCTGATCTGCGCCTTTGTTTTCGCATAGGCAAAAATCCGGTTTTCTCACGATGCGGCTAATATTGCATTGCAACCTATTTGTTTAGACATTTGGTTCTTTCCAGAAAATTTACTCTTATGTATTAATTTCATTAATTTATCACTCATGTGTAACAGGGCTCTTGAAACACTGAATGGCAGACAATGAATCTGAATACATTGAGGGCCACACAAACAGGTAAAGCAATAATGGTTATGAAGGGTTAAACTGGGTTTTACTTGTTAAACTTACCCTATTATGAAATGCCTTCACATTTCCAAATATCCAAGTCGGTTTGGGTCCTGGGATATTCAACCTCTCCAGTATAGAGAACGTATCGTTCAGATACCTGAAAAAAAAAGAATACTAATCTTAGTAATACGAGACAGAGAACTGATGCATTCGGTCAGAAAATATTAAGATAGGATCACTTGGACATATGTAAGATAAAAAAAAGATCTGCCGGAAAAGCCATTAAAGAAATCGACTGTGTTGAAATATAGAACGCAACTTCAATTTATCTAATCATACATAAAAAAAGAAGAAAAAAAAAGAACTAAATTTTCTATGAGAACTAGAAGAAAAATGACCACAGCATTTTCAATCTAAATAATTTGAGCCGCATCGTGAGAAAACCGGATTTTTGCCTAGGCGAAAACAAAGGCGCAGATCAGCTTCGCGGTAACCGCGAAGCTGATCAGCGCCTTTGTTTTCGCTTCTCGGATAGTACAATTCCTCTTCTACTTAAATCCGAAATTTCAAGCTTCTAGCTCTTTTCTGAGCTTGTACAGGCCGGTTTGTGTCGGACCTGGTCGGAAACCCCGAAGACCGGTTTTCTCGCGTCGAGGCTCATTTAATGGATGAGTTAATTTATTATTTGTTCTCAGTATACACTCGTACGTATATTGTGATGTTTAAGATATAAAAAAGAAAATATAACAAGACACAATGCCTAGACAAGAGACACCATAATTGGCTTGCACTATCGTTACTATCTAAGAAACATCAACTGCCAACGTAATATCGATCACGTAACTCCTGAGCAGTTGCTCAATAAGACACTTTGTGGTGATCGTAACTCGGGTACTTGAATAACAAGGGTATTGGTACATCATGCCTTGGTTTAATAGACAATAGAAAGATGATACTATCTTTTCTGCGAAAGCAGAAGACCTGTTCGATTACTTTGGGCTAGTCTGTGTCATTTTTGTCGCATTCACATTTCTGGGAGTCGTCATATGACCGGATCAAGCGTGAAAAACGATGAACAATGCATTTTCGGTACTCCTGGACACAGTTCTAGTACGCAAGGAGTTATCAAGTGCTTAACAATAAGAATTTAAAGCAAAAATAGGATGGCACAATGGCTAGACAACAGACACCGTAATTGACTTGCACTGTCTTCCAGGTTACATAATATTTGAGCCGCCTCGTGGGAAAACCAACAATGTGGTTTCCGAACAGGTCCGACACAAACCGGCCTGTACAGCTACAGAAGCAGGCTAGAAGCTTGAAATTTTGGATTTAAGAAGAATAGGAAGTGCACTATCCGTATAGCGAAAACAAAGGCGCTGATCAGCTTCGCGGTTACCGCGAAGCTGATCTGCGTCTTTGTTTTCGCATATGCAGATTGTTGGTTTTCCCATGTGGTGGCTCATTTCAGAAACATTAGCACTAACGTATTATTGATCGCGTAGTAGTGTGTTACAGCACTGTGACAGAGTCATAAAAACGCACGTTTTGATGATCACAATTCCGGTATTTGAGCAGGGAGGGTATTGATATTTCAATTCTTGGTTTAAAATCTGTCTATAAGCTATGTATTGAATACCAAACAGGTGCTTATAAAACATTACAAGGGGGGTTGATCTGCGTCTTTATTTTCGCATTTACAAGGATGAGAGTCGCTATATGACCGTATCAAGCGTGAAATACGAAGTGCAATGTACTATTGGTACTCCAGGACACAGTTCTAGTACGCAAGGAGTTATCAAGTGCTTAACAATAAGAATTTAAAGCAAAAATAGGATGGCACAATGGCTAGACAACAGACACTGTAATTTACTTGCACTGTCTTCTAGGTTACATAATATTTCAGAAACACTATGCACTAACGTATTATTGATCGCGTAGTAGTGTGTTACAACACTGTGACAGAGTCGTAAAAACGCACGTTTTGTTGATCACAATTCTGGTATTTGGTTTAAAGTTTTATTTTTTTTTGTACAAACGACATACGTGTATAACAAACAGCAATACAATACGTGACATACATGGATCATACAAATGGGATTCAGAAAAAAAAGTCTAAGACTTATTTCAATCTGTCTTCTGGTATTTGAGCAGCGAGGGTATTGATATTTCAAGCCTTGGTTTAAAAACTTATCTAAAAGCTATGTATTGAATACCAAACAGGTGCTAATAGAGCATTACAAGAGGGGATTGATCTGCGTCTTTATTTTCGCATTTACAAGCCTTCAGACAGTCGTTTTATGATGCGATCAGGCGTGAATTACGAAGAGCAATGTACTATTGGTAGAGCACAGTTCTAGTACGCAAGAAGTTAACAAGTGCTTGGCAATAACAATCGATTTTTTGCGTTTGAAATGTATAGACTGAATTTTATAGTGCAGTGTTTGATGCTCAAATAAGTGAAATGAGTTTTAAAAGAAGTTTGGGTGTTTATTGGCAAAAAATACCCACCCACAGTCAAAAGTAAAGCAAGCAGAAACTAGAAACCACAGCAATCAGAGTCATTTAATATGAAATAAACGAAGTCAATGATAAGGAAATGGCACAATCAGCAATAAATTATCACTCCAAAAAAGACGGTGTAAAAAACTAAATTTACAATCGGGTACTTATATTAAGAAAATATATTGTAAACCGAGGGAACAGCTATTTCCCAACAGGCGGCCATTCAGTCACCCAAATGCTACTTTAAACAATCGAGTAATAGGTATGTCTTGCAAATCGATAATGTGATCATTTGTGTACCGCTCGGAACATTAACGATAGCTTCTTATACAGACAACATATTTATGGAATAGTAACCTTGACTTATGGCAGTTGACCAACTTGATATGTCGGTACATTTGATTTAGGAAGCAAGGAAGGTACACGCGGATTAATACTGTTATTGTAATGAAATAAGACTAAATTGGCCTAGAAATGATAATCTTATTTTCAAAATACGTCATTAGAATAAGTTCAATACAAAATTAAAAGTTTAAGTATTATAATTTACGTCATAAGCGAATAAAAATAGTTTAAACTGATATTCGGAGTTAATCCAGACTAAATAAAGAATCGAAACAATAATAAATATTTCAAATATTCAGCCACGTTATGAAATAAGGTTAAAAAGCTATTTAACCCCATCCCAAATAAACTTTTACAATTCTTCCTATTGACGCGAATATTTTAGCATTTGATAATTCCATTCAGTAAGTCAATCATCATGACAACATATTGCACATTCAAACATTACATAAATAAATAACTTATTTCATATTATAATAATCAGATGGCCAAATAAGGCTACTGGTATTTCATGACGCAAAAAGGGCGATGCTTAAAACAAACCTCCAAATAATGCCTTATATTATATGTATTAAAATACGTGTGTGAAATATCATAATAATGTTTTATTACTTAATAATAAATTGGAAATGAATTATTAAATAAAATAAATAAGTAAATAAAAAAGATAAATAAATAAAAAGTCAATCAACATAAAATAGATAGACCAATAAATTAATAAATAAATAAATGAGACCTGTATAAAATAATGTCACAGTCACAAAAATATTTATTGAATAAATAAATAAAATAAATAAATAAATAGATAAATAAATAAAAAAATAAATAAATAGATTAATAAATAAATACATAAATAAATAAAAAAATAAATAGATAAATTGATTAATTAATTCATATAAGGATCAATAAATAAATAAATGAGGCTTACCTGTATAACATCACAATCACAACTAGGATAAACACCAACACTAGTAAGGGATTAATATCCATCGTTGTATACTTCAAATTGTATTTTCAGTTTATTTCGTCTTTTATTGCAAGAAAATTGTTCCAATCTCAACGTCGCATCAACGTATTTGATGAGCATACCCTAACATCCATCTTTTATATACCGTCAGACTTTGTACTTTTAAATGCTTTGTTCAATATGACAACGGGAGATTCTTAATCGTGGGCTGGAGCCAGTAAACTCTGATATTAAATTATAACTTTTTCTTGGCACAAACAAACCTTATTTGATCCCACGCGGACTAGGTGTCACCAAACTTAGAAGCACGTTCGATAATTGGCATAATTTACCATGCTGAGGCTCAATAATCATGTACTCTTAGTTAAGCACCTTTCTTTTTTTAATTAAAGTACCGTGCACCTTTGACTGAACTATGGCTGGAGAGAGGAGTGGCGGTAAAATCGTGATTTATTGGCTTATATGTCACTGTTATTGTCTGTGCAATAATCTTAAATATTGCACTTAATCCATATAATAGTTATAAATATAACACGTATTCCTATTTTCTCTTATTTTGCATTATCATTAACTAAAATCCGATGTCACGGATTCCATAAGTCTGGGACGACGCACGTATAACAAAGAATTATGTAGGTAATTTCTAACAGTACAATAATAGAAAACTGAGCCGCGTCATGAGAAAACCAGCATTTTGTAAATGTGAAAACAAATGCGCAGATCAGCTTCGCAGTAGCTGCGAATCTGATCAGTGCCCTCGTTTTCGCAACACGGATAGTGCACTTCCTCTTCTTCTTAAATCCGAAATTTTAAGCTTCTAGCCACCTTCTGTGGCTGCACAGACCGGTTTGTATCGGACCTGTTCGAAACCCAAATTGTTGCTTTTCTCATGACGCGGCTCAAATATTCTAATTACTGCTAATAGTACACATTCCTAAATTCTTTAATAATTCACTGTCAACATTTACTGTCTAGGTATAAGGTCGCTGTTCTTCTAAGATTACAAAGACAGTCTGCAAGAAAAACCGATACCAGATAAATTATACTTAGTATGGATGAAAATGTAATACTTATATGTAAGATAGCATACTAGTTTAACATTGATAGAACGAGTTATGTTTTTACATTAATCTTAAAATCAGGTAAAAATTTACAACTATGTAATAGTATATGTTACATAATCTAAAAAATATTGGAAGCACCAACGTAAATTCTCCATATATCGTAGTGTAAAGCACACAATATTGGACTCGAATTTAATGCCAATGCCAAAAGACCAAAAACCACCACGATAAAATGTCCAGTGTATACCACATTATACCCCACTGTATCATTGGTGTGTACATCTTTCGTATTTGTGATTCAAAAAATAGATCGAGGGTATTCGCCTACAATCAACGTTTGGAACAAAAATGTTTGAAAATATCGGATTTTTCCCCAATGAAATATTCATTTTTTCTGCTGCAAAAATATCAGTATATTGCATGGGTAGGTTAACGTAATAGAACTCTCCATTTGCATTATTCTAGAGAATGCCTGAAAGTTACTAACTACAAGAAATTTTAAACCGCGACTGCTCTGCCTATGTGCACTCATATTCTTTTGCAAAATTCAAAGTTTGCTAAAACTATATATATTTTTCGACTTCAAAATAAGATCAAGCGTGAATTTTGCTAGCTAGTTTAAGCATTCGCGGCATCACAATCTTTCTGTCACGAAAAACCAAATTGAATTTTCAAAAATAAAATTTAATGTATAATGCCCTGAAATGTTCAGCGGACTTTTTCAGGACATGTCCCAAGTCTTTTGTTGTCAGTCATCAGGAAAACATGTCCGTGTAATGTATACCCCCTTAACCCCCACTTTTATATAGTAAAACTGGGGTATGCAGGGGTATACCTATTTCTCTTATTTTTGCTCCAAAACATAGATTGTGGGTACTCGTTAGAACCGCCTCGGTTCTAACGTGTACCCACAATATATGTTTTTGAGCAAAAATAAGAAAAATTTGATTGTTTTTCCAGTGAAAATTTTCATGTTTACAGCCCCAAAAAATCTGTATATTACATGGGCGTGTTTGCGTAATGGTACTTTCGAGGCATTTTCTTAGATAATGTCAAATGAATAGTACAGTATGATTTTTTTCTATTGCTATTAAGTTAAAACATAAAGTGGCTTACACTTCGATATAAAGAAATACCGTATTCGAAATCACCTGAAACTTGCTACCATATAAAAGAAAACCATTACAATTCACATTCGAAAAAAAACGCCCATTCAATATAATACAGATATTTTTTTCAAAAGCAAAAATTGGAAATTTAATTGGGAAAATTTTGATATTTTTCTTATATTTGCACAAAACATAGATTGTGGGTACACGTTAGAACCGCCCAACGAGTTCTAACGAGTACCCACAATCTGTGTGTTGGAGAAAAAATAAAACAAATGTCCATGTATGCCCCAGTTTTGCTATATAAAAGTGGGGTATAAGGGGGTAAATATTGCACGGATATGTTATCCTGATGGAGCATACATTTGTATAACACATTTTTCCAGTGCCATGTTAAACACGTATTCATGTAGTTCACCATCTGTTTGCATTATTTAAAACACATTTATTTAAGCAGTTCGATCAACAAATGCGTATCTATGTCAAAGGTTTACCGCACGGTCAATGTGTTTGCACTTTACAATATAGAAATAATAATAATAATAATAATAATAATAATAATAATAATAATAATAATAATAATAAAAAAACAATGTCTTAATACGAGTTCATAAATAAAGAATATCGTTAAATACTAATTGCATACCTTCTTTAAGCATCCAGTCCAACTGCGCTTTGTAAAAAATCATTTCACATTTACGTGCACTATAATATAGTGTACAAGATGCGTAGCAGTTTTGCACTTATACAAACATTTTACCGAATTTGGTATTATCATTCAAATGCACTTTTACATTACAATCAGTATCGCGTTTTTGCAATTTTAAAGATTTTTGCAATACTGCAGTATTCTGTCAAGGCTTATGATTTCATTCAAGTTTATATCAATTGCTCGAATTTCGGTTTATTTTTTATCATTTTTTTACTTCATTCGATAAGTTCATTATACTTATAAGTGCATGATCTAATATTATTCAATAGCTAGGTATAAAGTACTGCCTTCAATTTAAATGTGGTTATTTGAATGAAAGAACACATACGTGGGAACTGTAAGCGATGTAAAAAAGCAAACGTCAATGTCCCCGATCCGCAAACATGTATAAATTCCTTGGTGGATTGTTCGAAATGTGTAAAAAAAATCTTAAATTAAAATTAAAACTGAGATCCTTTACGAGCAGTGAACACATTAATGAGAAAGAGAATGGGGGCCATACCGCGGTTTCGACTATTAAAGTCTCATCAGTGACCCTTTAGATTTGGCAACATGGAGCCAAAGAGAATTACTGAAATTTTGGAACTTTCAACAGGGTAGTCGATATAACGGCCAGGTTATCTAAATCGAACCAAATATGTTAAAGACTTAGCTCCTGAAGGAGCTATATTGGTACCACTGTTTATTCGGTTTATGACCCCTAATGATCCTTAGATCAAAAGACTGTCATATTGAGGTATTTTTCACATAAAGAGACCCCTAAAGGATAATACCTGTAGTTTCATTGTTAATTGGTTTTATGGTCCCTAATAACCTGTGCAATAATACTGCCTCCATCTGCAATCAATATTGAATTTTCCTTTTTTTGGGCCTCTACCTGTGTTCTGAGTCATTGTCAGGCCACTAGGTTTCCTAGTGTCCTTTCCCTTATCTAATGACCCTCAATAGGCAGAGAAACAGGTACTTAAGCTAAAAATGTGTACTGTGGGAAAAAAGTTAAAACATATTTATAATCCCTTTTAAAAGGCAATGATGGCATCAATAAAAAGGAGTTTAAAAAAAAATCAATAAAGCATAACAATAAGAATTTTTGCACACATTGTGACTTGTAATTAAACAATGAAACAATGAAACTTTGTATGTCAAAAAATCAAATTGTGTTCGTTAATTTTGTTAATATTTGCTTCTTAACGTTAGCTTTGTCAGATATCTATTCAACTACGATTCAGTCACGTCGGGACGGTAGCAGAGATTATTTGGTTACGGCTATCAACCCACTTGAATTCATTCATTGAAGTTGCAATCGCTGTGTCATAGACAATTGCTCAACTGCCAAATAATATAAAAAAAAACACGGCTAGAAAACAAATAAATTCACAATAAAAGCAAAAAGCCGTATTGCTGTATTGCTCAGTTTAGAAACACACACACACACACACACACACACACACATCGGTTTTTTGCAATTAAAATATATTTATGCCAGCTTTGTAGAAGTGTGGTTTGGATCTTTTGCACCGAACGTATCACTTTAGTTGATTTCGACTAATACTATGCGTGAGGTACAACAGCGTTGATATCTTGCCATTAACTTGTACTCTAATGTAGACATATAGTAAATACTATAGTATCTATGTCATACTTTTTTCAAGGTGACTTCAAAAAGTAAACTTATCATAAAGTACAGCAAACCTCTCACATTTCACATACATTTTTACATTGAGATATTTTTGCAGACACTTATTATTTGGCAAATAGGTTACTGTATAGGCGGCAACTTTAATATTCATATCTGGGAGTGGTCGGCTAGTCCATCTGTTCAAGTGGGGAGATTATAGAAAAGGCGACTCAGTCGGCGGAGACCGCTGTCACACATTTTCCGTTAGAAATCAACTACATGTATGTTGTCCAATCCATTGAATTAGGCAAATTCCTATGCCATTTTTCTTTTTTAACGGGAAACTCGTGAGTTTGATTTTTTAACTGTATACATTTAGCTTTTACATTGTATAAATGGGCGAATAGGTCACTGTATAGGCGGCAACTTTAATATTCATATCTGGGCGTGGTCGGCTAGTCCAGGAGATTATAGAAAAGTCGAACTCAATCAGCCTAGCGCGCTGTCACATATTTAGTGAGCAATGTCGGTCTTCATATACACAACTGTAACAAATGGGACACGATGTTTCCTAGTAAAATGTTTTAGAAGTATAGCTTCTGTTACAGAAGGTCTCAAATTTAAGTTGTTGGCCTATACGATTAGTAAACAATATAACCTTTCATGGTTTAATGTTTCCCTCAACAAAATTTATTGCTCAGCATTGGATCAACATTCCCAATCGACCCCAAAATATTGCGCTGGAGCAAAAATGCAAAATAGCTTCACACCTAACCATGTGGAAATTATAGTCATGATTGATCCCGGACGATCGAAGTAGACTTACGTCACAGGTTTACCGTTATACATATGAATGAAATGAATGCATTTGACCAATAGGAACAGGCGTGTAATTCATATTGATAACGGTAAATAGGTGATAAAAGTCTACTACGATCGTCCTAGGCCTATATTTAGTCGTATAAACCACCTTTGCTATGTCATAAACAATGGTATAGTTCCCGGACGATCGTAGTAGACATTCTTCACAGATTTACCGTTATAAATATGAATGACACGCCTGTTCCTATTGGTCAAATACATTTGAACAATAATAATAATAATAATAATAATAATAATAATAATAATAATAATAAAAAAAAAAAAAATAAGGAAATAGATTCCAACGAAATCTTCAATTTTCGGTGCTAAAAAATCTCTGTATATTGCATGGGGTGTTTTCGTGGACTTGCCTTCTGTTGATCCGTCAAGGTCATCATCAAACTGTACCAACTGTATTAATGCATGCCTGTCTGAATAGTGTTTTATAATGCAGTGACGAATCACTTCAATACCAACAAGTCAAAACAAACAAGCCAAAACATCTGACTCGGTTAAAGTGAGGTCACGAAAGTTTACAAACTTTTTATATCTTTTTACATTAAGAAATTAACCGAAATATGCAACTATGCTTGGAATGGATTTTGCCATGAGAAAATAAAAACATATTTTGATGTATGATCTAAATGATTGTCGAAGGTGCCCCTACGCTGAAATAGTTGCATTAAATACGTAAGTTATGACCAGTAGGTATTATATCACAATAATAATTATGCATTGTTGCTATCATGATTCGATCCAAGCAACATCCTATCGATTTGAATATGATTTGTCGTGTGAAGGCACCGTCTTTTCTTGGTGCGGCAAAAACTTTTTCACAAGTTACCTGCGTGATACATTACGACAACTTGCTCATGCAATGTACAGAGATGAGAATCTTAGCTTAAAATGGAAACTTTGTGATTTTTTTTTAATGTTATAATTCTTTTTTTAATGTTTTAATGTTTTGCGGTTATAATGAGTACTCACAATCAATGTTTTGGATCAAAAATAAGAAAAATTGTATAACATTCGAACCCCAGTTTTATTATACAAACTTATACTTTTCACGGACATGTTTTTCTGATGTATGTCAAAAGTTAATATTTTGGTCGTGACATGTAGTAACCCATGTATATTTTCACTGAGGTCGAAAATTCCGTCTCAGGAAAATAATACGTATTGGTGCCTTCTTGTTGTTATACGTTTATGATGATTGGGTACAAAACTGGCATTGACACAATACATTTAAATTTAAATAAATTTTCTTCATTCATCTTGCGCACTAGCGTTTTCTGCATCGAAAAATTGGGTGTATACTAAAAGAAGCAAGTACCTCAGGCTTACATGGGCTTACCTGTCACTGGCTGTATAATGTAAATAGTCTCTGTGGTCATATATATATCCATGATTTCATTCTGTTTTGTTATTTATTCTGATGTTGCTAAATGCGGCATACTGCCATATACATGTAATCGTATGATGATGTTTTCAATACATATATTTACATCAAAGAGCACGTGTTTATAAAAAAAGTTACAACATTTTGAGCCATTTACAAGCATGCAGTAGCATACCAAATGTAACTTTATTTTTTTGTTTGCAATGTCAAAATATTTTGTGACGTACTAAGTCGGAAAAAATCGCATAAAAATATTTCACTTACAAAATGCATTGAAAGTAAAAGAACGAATAGAAAATATTAAGCCTAGGCAATTTTATTTTAAAGTCATTATCATTTACATGGCCATTGCTAAACAACAACGAAATATCAAAATAAAAAGACAAATGAATTTCAGTAACGCCCATTAACATACAGAAATTCTCGAATAACTCATCTGCATAAAAATGACCATTAAAACCAACGACACTACACCCCATGTTTCGACCAAATTTATTTAAAGTGCGAAATGTCGGCAAGAGGTCACTGATCCAGACCAGGAAGCTAAAAAGGTACCAAGGTCGCGATATTTTGACATGACCTAAAACGATTAGTCCAAATGGCAGGTATTGCTTACCTGAGAGACAATAATAAAAGTCGACCAAAATTATGAAAACTTGCCCATGGAATATATTGTATTTTTTCATCTGTGAAAAATGATAGTTTTCCGTTGACAAATTTTCATATTTTTCTTATTTTTCCTCAAAGCATAGAGTGTGAGTACACGTTAGAATCGACTCATCGACTCATCACAAACTATGTTTTACAGCAAACGAAGAAAAAATAGTTTTACCCCTGTATACCCCACTTGTACTATATAAAGTTGGGGTATAAGGGATATATATTACATGGACATGTTTTACTGGTGAAAACATTATGTCATAGATACTTGCAAATACTTTGACAGAGTTGAGTAGCCTAACAAAAAGGTAGACTGTCCATACAAACAGTCAAGCTTGCCTAAATATATATTTACCTTTGTTAATGGATTGCGTAAAATAGATCATTCAGTGTGGAGACGTCATAATTTCATCTTAATAATTTGTATCAGAACGAAACGCATACGGTGTTGAATTTATCCGCATAAGGATATAAATCTTTCTCATCGTTACATGTGGAGAAATAGTCTGGATCTCGCTTAGCTGTTGAGTCATCTGGACGCAAATTAAGAAGAAAACATTCGGTATTCATGTATAAAAAGTGAGAATAGAAAGTTCAGCATTGATAATACTTTGTAATTAAAATTAACATCCCAACCCTGACACAATGCGGGAAATAAAAACTATACATTAAATAATTTCAACATCGGGAAAACATCTCCATGAAAAGAATACCCCCTACAACCCCACTTTATATGGAAAAAACTGGAATTTGCAGGGTAATACCTATTTGTCTTATTTTTGATCCAAAACATACATGTAAATTGTGGTTGAGGTGGTTCTAACGTGTTACTACAATCTTTGTTTTGGGTAAAAATAAGAAAAAATATCAATGTTTTTCTAATGATTATTTTCAATTTTTACAGCACCAGAAAATTCTAATTATTTCATGGGCGTGTTTTCTTAGTATACAAACATGACCCTGCCGCATAAGGTTCATGATGAATAACATGGTCATTCGGCGTTATAGTTCATTTCCATTTTGCAGTTGGCCCAGGTGAGCTGAATTTATCATGTCGATGATGTTGATCTAGATTTGGTCCACCTAGTTATTCTTCAGATGAGTTCCCTTGGACTCGGTGAGGTTCCTGTGGACTTATGTTAAAGAAATATTTAAGAAAAAAGAATCATCACCTTTGTGAAGTTATGCAACGCGACTAAAACTCCTGAATAAAAAGTAGATGAATATTTAAAGCAACATTATTATAGATGTATATGTAAACCCGTAACAATGTATGGGCACTTCCACATAACGGTTTGTCCATTACGAAAACTTGCCCATGCAATATACAGTGATTTCTAAAGTTGTAAAAATGAAAATTTTCAGCAGAAAATTTTTGATATTTTTCTTATTTTTGCTCAAAACATAGATTGTGGGTACACGTTAGAACCGCCTCGGCGAGGCGGTTCTAACGAGCACCCACAATCTATGTTTTGGAGCAAAAAATAAGAACAATAGGTATACCCCTGCATACCCCAGTTTTAGTATATAAAAGTGGGGTTTAAGGGGGTATTCATTACACGGACATGTTTTCCTGATGTATGGCAAAGGATTGCGAGTTAACATCAGGAGACAGGATAGGATAGCGTGGTGGATAACTCACGCGCTTGTCATCTCTGCGGCCCGGACAAGACTTGAGGCAGGGATGTGGTCGCCCGCCAAAAGCCGGTTTTATCCGGATTCCAACACGTGACCACGTTTGACCAGATATAACGCCACAAAGATCACATACATAAGATGTGATATTTGTGTAAATGATTTTTATTCCACGTCCCTTTCAAGATTATTTCAGCTAAAACCTGTGTCAGAAACTCATAACCGTACACTGAGATCGTCGGTCAATGGTGCATTAGCGGTTCCCAGGTCACACTCGTCCTTGTTCGATAGATCATATTCTTATACAGCACCAAAATTATGGAATTGTATTCCAAACAAAGTGCGCAACGCACCATCTCTTAAAAGTTTTAAGGATAATATCATACCATACTATAATACTTTTCTCTGTGATTCTAATTATTGTGTGCAATTCATGTGTTTTTTATGTGACTGAATTCAGAGATTTTAAACATAATTGTGACATTTTATGACCTTTAAAATTTGAGTCAATGGTTCCTGTATGTATTTTATCATCAGCCGCGACATGCTTTTTAAAGTTTTATACGCCCAAATTTTAGCAAGTTGGAGTCATTTTTAGCAGCCTCAAACCAGATTTCCTAGAGCCTTGTTCGGACAACGAAACATGGTGTCTGGACATTGGTTTCCGCCACACGTATTTCGTTTTGTCCGAGCCCGGCACTAGATGTCATTTTCATTAGGTATAAGTTTTAATATACATCAATTAATCATTTTTATTACCTCAGCCAGTATCATTTTATGACTCCTTGAAGTTTTGTTCTATGTTACAATATTTAGTTTTATGTAAATATGTTTATATGTTTTATGAGGGCCACATGGTAGAATAGCTTTATATAGTTAAATGTGTTTCACCCTCTTTAAATAATGTATATAAATAAATAAATAAAATAAGACGGGCCAATCAGTAGGAGGTCGAAAACGGGAGAACCCAGAGAAAACCCACCTGACACATCCGCAACCAGAACTTGGCTTGTCCCACATATGGCCAGAGCGGGGCTCGAACCCACATCAGACACAGCGGTGAGATGATCGAGTGATTAAAACAGCGCTCTTAATTCGCTCGGCCACGGGGTTGTGTAAATAAAGTAAAATAAGTAATGTTTATACTTTTTAACTGGCAGTAAATTCATGTAAGGTGTCAAAATTAAGACTACAAAATGTACTTCTAGAAACAACGAATAATACAAATGCCCGTAAGTCTAACCTTGAACTAAAAAAATGTTGGCGTACGTGTAAAATTGCAGGCTTTTCGATTGTGTGTGGGTATATAGACTTGTAAAGACAAAGAAAACAATGTAAGTATGACAAAGTTAAAGAACGCATTTGAGCCTGTGCGTGAGAAAACCAACAGTTTTGGGTTCCGACAAGGTCCGACAGACACAAGCCAGGCTGTATCATTACAGAAGCGGGCTAGAAGCTTGAATTTCGGATTTAAGAAGAAGAGAGATTGTACTATCTGTGTAGCGACAACAAAGGCGCTGAACTGCTACTGCGAAGCTGATCTGCGCCTTTGTTTTCGCCAATGCAGATTGTTGATTTTCCCATGCAGCGGCTCATTTGTCTTTTAAAAATGTGCCTTATTTATACTGTCGGAACAAAGGTGAATGTACTGCTGTGAAAGAACAAAATGCCAAGTTCATTGTCTATGTTTATTATTGACAGGCCTCGGTATAGCTATAGCGTACGTATTCGCTTAGTAATCACGAAGTTGGGGGTTCGATACCCGTCTTGTACATATGCCTGTCTTGTTTGTGACAAGTGTTCACCCTGACGAAATAAAAGCAACTCACTCATAGATGTGTATAATTGCTGGAGGATCGTAGTAGAATAAGGCCACAGATTTACCGTTAGAAACGTCAATTGAATGAATGTATTTGACCAATAAGAACAGTCGTGTCATTTATATTTATAACGGTAAATCTGTGACGTCAGTCTACTACGATCGTCCGGGAATTTATAACGTTTTATTATTGGTTTTCTTAGACCTTGCCGCTTCATAGATTGATTGTTAAAAGGTTCAACTCACAGGGTTTCTGATAGAAAAAAGAATGGAATAGGAATTTTGCCTATTTCACTGGATTGGACAACATACAGGTAGCTGATATGCGACAGCGGTCTACACTGACTGAGTTTGCATTTTATATAATCTCCCTACTTGAACACCACGCCCAGATATAAATATTAAAGTTGCCACCTATACAGTAACCTATTTGCCAAATAATACAGTACAAAGACGTATTGTGCGTTCTGAAGTGTAACGGAAAGTTTGCGACATTTCTTCTTGATTTACTTTTAACTATTTTATCGTAAATTGTCCTATATTAGCATCCAGTTGTGACCTCAAAACAGAAATGTATTAGAGCAAATACATTTAACACAAATAAACGTTACTTTGAAATCATTGTCAAATTGTAATGAAGGTTGACACTTCATAATTGACCAAACGCCACCTCGCATATGATCGAAGTAGCAGAGGCAAAGCTTGGTTTGTTGAAAGTCAATGTCAGTTCATTCATCGACGTGAGCTTCAGCCGGCCGATGTACGATAATCTAAGGTAAGAATAGAGGGATCAGGAATCGATGCAATTAAATTCAAAGTCCCAAACATAGAGACACCATAAAGACAAAAATAATGTTCAACTGGCGAACACATGAAACAAAAACTTTTGATGTAAGTAAGTTAAAATCCCAACCACATACACCAAAAATACAGCGATTATCATTATCATTTATAAAACCATTTCTACTAGGACAGCGAAATTACCATTTCTTTCAGTACAGCGAAAATGTATTTAGTGATTATTAAAAACGGATTTGAATAAAAAGTAAACCAAGATCTTAAATGGCTAACACATGTATTACAAAATGTTGCTGCAAATAAAGCCAAAACCTCGACCCAAATATACTAGGCGGGAAGGAGAGCATTTCAACTGGTTCATCAAGATATTCATTCACGAAACTAAACAAGAGCCCAACAAGAAAAGCATCAACTCGACCATAATAAGTCAAAAGCACCCCGACGAGCACAACAGACAGACTAACGGACAAAACACGCAACATGAATAAAAAATATCAACAGAACCGCATTGGAACGGTCAGTTACGAATACAGGGGGGCTTAAATCGATTTTACAGAGCTCTAATCCTCGCCCTTTAGTCTGTTGATATTTCTATCAAAAATAATCATTCGATTTAACCAAAAGCTTCCATATCTCGTATTAGTGACGTCACTTGCGTACATTGTATTTATAAACAGTTTCTTTAGTATGGACCCTATCGTATAAGAAATTATAATGTAACTGAACGGTGATGAATCGGACATTGATTAATAGAAAAAATACAAGCGAAAGCACCGAGAAACGCCACAATTGAGGACTCAACAGTAATAACAGTAATACTGAAATGGCGTTGGTCATGCGCATATATGGTAAAACCACTTCTAAAATCTTCTCTTCCGGAACCGCTTGTCCGATTTCATAGAAACTTGGCATGTAGCATTGTTGACTAGATTAATACAACGTGTACATTAATCAAGACCTCGTGATGACCTTGACATATTTACTACAATGTCAACAAAGGTCGCATGTGCATTTGAGTGGGGGAAAACTGTTAAATTGTCATTTGAAGCGTAAACATTTGCAAGAAATGGGAAAATGAACAATATATAAATAATTCTGAAAACAAATTAAAAAATAATGGACCCCTGTTGAACCTCAGAGGTCGTTCTGTCCCTGCTCAGGGCAATATGCATGTATATTACCGTAATATTCAAACATCTTCTCCTCTAATACCGAATAGCAACCAAGGCAACCAAATTGTACATGAAGCATCTACATGAAAGGGGAACAAATGTGTACATAAATAATCCAGGTCACATAACCAAGAATGCTGCCATGCCCATATATAAAGTAAAACCTTCTTCTACGGAACTGGTAGACCGATTTCAACGAAACTTGGCACGTAGCATCTGTTCTTGCACACCAGACAGAAATTGCCACACTTTTTGCCTGGGTGATAAAATTGCATCTCAGCCAGGTGTTCTCACCCAGTCTAAAAAAAATACGCAAAACCTTGAAATAAACCAGATTTTTGGGGTTGTTGTGCAAGAAAAAGAATCTAATATGGTGTTCTGTTCTAGATGGAAGTTTCCAACCCTCGGGATGACCGGTTCCGCTCAGCACGGTCATCCCTTGGGTTGGAAACTTCCATCTAGAACAGAACCCCATATAAGATTCTTATAGTATTATACATGGTAGAGTCCTGGCCCTATGTTTACACTGACCAATTTTACGACCGGGTCAACATTGGTGGCCTAAGCATTTAAATGGGAGAAAGCTGGTGAATAAATCGTGCCTATATCATGAGAAAACAAGATTGTTCCATGCGAAGAAAGAGACACAGACCAGATTCAGCGTTATGTACATCGTTAATAGTATACCATAATAAGTGGATCTGAGCGGATATAGATAAAGCCATAATAATAATAATAATAATAATAATAATAATAATAATAATAACTATATTACTACTACTACTATTACTACTACTATTATTATTATAACTACTACTTCTACTACAGTGCACTTCTATTTAACAGCGGAGCGGTGCCAAACATTCATATGTGTGAATAGGCATGTATACTCAGTACAAAAAGAAACGCAAAATTTTGATTTTCAAAGTGTAAGTGATTGTAAGGATTTGCCATTCATATGAGAGTTTCACAACTGAGTTTCGTTGCGATTTGAAAGCGGGTGTAATTTTTAGGTGAAAACTTGTGAAATCAACATTTTTCTCAAAAAAAAAAAAAAAAAAAAAAAAAAAAAAAAACAATTGAGAGAATAATTAAATAAAATCTTGCTTAGAGTGTGATCATCGTGGTCCAGCAAATCATAAAAACACAAAATTAATTGAATTTCATTAAAAGAAAAACTTTGCTTGGATTTTTAAAAATGCGTTTTATGAAAAATAACAAGCTCTTTCGAAATTCAGCGTTTTGGTTGTTTTTCAGAACTTCCGGTATTTCAGAACTTCCAGTACATTGAACACAGTTTCTGTTGGTGACAAAATCAAGTTTAAGGCAAGGATTTAGAATTCGATAGCATGAAACTGTACAACAGTATTCGACGCCACTTTAACGTTATTTGCAATTTGCAAGTCTTCCGAATTAATATTTAAGACGTTCTTAAAATTTTGCTAATTTTGGTCAAAATGTAAGGTGCGTTACATTTTATGAACAGTATACAGCTGTGTTTTAGACAGTATTATTCTTCTGAAAGAAGTGTTTACTCATATCATTTGCAGCCAACCCAATTTTTACTTTTGACACGAATTTTTAAAGTGTGCAATGTTGACCATCGTTTTGAGCAATTTGGCCACTTATTCATGTTGTTGATTTTAGCAGCCAAAGATAGCCAAAATGACTCTCAAACTCAATTCTGATTTATGAAAGGCAATCAGTAACTGATGAACTATCGTTTTAAGGCAAAAAAGTGAACGGAAGAGATTTTTAAAGTGGTAAAAAAGAGTATTCACCATCACAAATTCTTTTTGTCTATGGGTTTCCGTGTTTGAAAAAAATATTGAATTCAGTGTGCGGGTAGGAGGCATGTCATTCTTCGTTTTCTGTAAATATGAAATAGTTATCTTTAAAATTGTACAAGTTATGACAGAAAGTATACCTTTTGCGTTTCGTTATGTACTGAGTCTAGTTTTATTGAAAAAAAAAAAAAAATAGCGTGAATACTGCACCCCCGTGTTATACATACGTAAAGTGAAATACAAACATAGACCTCGATACGTAATTTCGATCAATATTCTATTTTATTTTTAAATTTTTGATAGTATTACATTGATACTCTCTTTAAACGATGCTAAAAATAGTCTATATATTCACATTTTCTATTCATGGAAAATTAATCTGTCTGCGTGCTTAGCTTAAACGATTTCTTATTTCAAAACATTAATATCAATAGAAAAAGCCATTCACCGTCTTTGCACTTAATAATATTGAAACAAGTGCGCTGTAAGAAACACTTGTATAATTCGGCAAATAGGTCGCTGTATGGGCGTTACCTCATGAATACGTTATTGGGTAAGCTCTGCCTTTGACTTAGGTAAAAGCTAAAGGTATACAGTAACAAGATTCAACTCACATGTTTTCCGTTAGAAAATAAGAAATGAAATACGAGTTTGCCTAATTCACTGAATTGGACAAAATACAAGTAGCTGATTTCTAACGGTAAATATATGACAGCGGCCCAGGCTAACTGTGTTCGACTTTCCTATAATTTCCCTACTTGAACAGATGGTCTAGCCGACCACGCCCAGATATGAATATTAAAGTTGCCGCCCATTCAGTACCTATTTGCCCAATTATACTAATGTGTGGATCTTTCGCTTAATTAACTTGACTTGTTCTCATGAGATTTACGGGTTCAAATCTGTGCTCTGAATCGGACTTAGTCTCTAGACTGGAAACGGACAACGGTGTTGTATTTTGATGATTGGCGCCCCGAAAATAAACTTAACCCTCTAGTTATGTCTTGACTGACAGGTTGAAGGCGATACCGCTATGTCTTTTGCGTTTTTTTTTTTAATTTTCCTCGCTTGTAAAATAGGAAATTGTGTTTGGGTCGATGCTAGACATCTTGTTCTTCGCCTGCGATGCAAAGATTTTGGTGATATTGCCATTGCTTTCCAACCAGGGCTTGGAGTTATTAAACATTTGTCAAGCTCAACTTAGCTGAGCATAATTTAAACTATAAATGATGAAATATCCGCTTTAGGTTTAGATTACCGAAACCAGTAATTTACCCTGCTGATAAATGTATAAGTGCCAACAATTGTATTTTTTACATTAAAATTATGAGCAGGATAAATTTTAGCTGAGCTGAGCTGAGCATGGAAAAAAGTTGTATAATCTCGGGACCTGGTGTCTGGACTTAGAATAATTCATTGACCTTCTATTCTTACTTCCGTTTTGGCGCCAGATCATGCAACTCATATATGAGCCTCTGAATGAGAAAACCAACAATCGGTCCGACACAAAACGAGCTGCATAAGCATAGAAGAGAGCTAGATGCTTGAAATTTTGGATACAAGTAGAAGAGGAATTGTACCGTCCGTGTACCGGAATCAAATGCTCTGATCAGTTGTGCAGTTACTGTACAGCTTATCTGCGTCTTTGTTTTCGCATTTACAAAAACACTGTTTTCTCATGCACCGGCTCAGTAATGTATACGAGGGGTTATCAAAAATTGCGTGGACTGTGTGCTTTTGGCGCCTTATGTATGTTTTCATATTTTTAGTTAAGTTTAGGTAACTGAGTGGCCACCTATTGGGAAAATAGCTGCCCATTCGGCTTACGATATATTTGCATGGTTTAGGTACCTGATTTTTAATTTAGTTTTTATCCCATCTCGGTTTTTGGAGTGGGAATCTTTTTCTGATTGCGCCTTTTCCTGATCTTTGCCTACTTGTACCTTGACAACGGTTCATACAAACATATTCAAATTTCAGCTGACGATATACTTGCTTTAATCCACAAGATTCTGAAAGTTTGGTTAATCTGAAGTGTTCTATTAGCAATTGGTGATGGTTTTACTTACCCCATCCTCCCCATCATGGAGCACGTTAGGTATGACGTTAAGCTTGGCACTGCAGTATCGCATTTTTTTGCATTTTCTTCAAAACGGTTTTGCAGATCACAGCCAAATGTGCCATGTGTCTTAATGAATCCATACCAAAACAATTTGTGCTTACTAAAACATTACGGTGGACCGGTTGTGCACCTACCTTGTTATGCTTAGGCATACATGTTTGCTTTTTCAGAATGTTTAGGCGATGTCTGAATTTCATGCAGCACAGATCAATATTGAACAATTCCTACTTGAAACAAATCCTTATTTCTCATTTGCTGGTAAAACTTCAAGGTCCTTTGATAAAGCATTACAATGAAACATTGCATGCACGTTTGAACAAATAGGATCCAAATAATATCAGAAATGCATATCCGTCACTTAAAATGTTCTAACATCTAAATAATAAAACTAAAAGACAGCACCAATATGCCCAGTCCGAATTTATTCTTAAATCAAGGCAATACATTAATAATTTTATACAGATTGTAATTTAAATCATGCAATAGTGGACAAATTTTTAACATACTTGGAGCAGTAAAAATGTAAAAATCAGTAGCCCTAAAAAGCACATTTTGTGATTCAAAATCAGTGTTTTTGCGTCGACGTCACTGACGTCATCGGACTGCTCCATGATGGCGAAAGTGGGTGATTTCATTTCAAAATAATTTTGTAGCAGATAAAGGGATTGGGATGAAATTTTGCACACTGCTGCATATAACATGTATCCATGTGAATTGAAAGTTTGATCATATAATCATAAATTATAAGTCCACGTAATTTTTGATAACCCCTCGTATATAATCGTTTTGATCGCTCAGCAGCTTGCTCGTTAACAATGCGGCCAGTTGTCTAAGAAAAAGTATCGCTAATCTGAAGTTTTCTTTGCAGATACGTTGAAAGCAGAACATAGTGATGGTGTGGGTGCTTGTGTGCTGACGATCCCCTTTTATAAAGACACCGCTTTCCAGCAAAGTAATACGATATACGTTTATTTTGCATCATGACAATATGTCCATGAACAGTATGCCACTCTTATACAGTAAAACTGGGATATACAGGCCTGCAGGGATATACATAATTTTGTTATGTTTGATCTGAAACATTGATTGCGGGTTCTAGACGGTACCAGCAGCAGCAGCAGCAGCAGCAGCAACAACAACAACAACAAAATAAATAAATAAATAAATAGAAATAAGAATTGTAATGAAAATATTCATTTTTTACTACTGAGATTTTTTTTGTATGCTGCATAGGTGAGTTTTCGTTATGATAATTTCAAATTTCTTGCGGCATTCATTGTATCCATCCATGTCTCGTAGCTCAATAGTCTGGTATCACGCGATTCCAAGAATGTTTCCCAGTAATGTCAAGGTTACGCGCCAAAACGTTTTGTTTACTACAAAGAAAACTATGACCCAATTTGCACTGCAGAGCCTTATCACCAGAAATATAGTGCTGTATAGCGCAAACTGGTCAATGCCGTTTTGTCGAGCACAGATACAAATATAAAATGATAACCGTCACCATATCCGGGTGTTAAAGTCCAAGAAGGTGATCAATGATCCTGCTCAAACTGGTCAGAATCCGCATTTTAGCTCGTCGGAATCAGCGAAGACAGTTTTTCACTTTATAAGACGTCAATAAAGTGCAGACAGACGGGTTATTCGCCTGCTACGGTACATAATTATCGAAGTTTCCTGATAAATTGTATGTCTGTAGGGAATGATTGTCTGGATATGTGCCATAAGACATTTAATAAGACATTGAAACTATTACGGTACTGAGTCTAGTATACGAAATTCCGGGAGAAGTGGGCATAACAAACGCAATGTGAGACATTCTGTGTACTTGTAAAATATCACTTGGATAGAGATTTTTACCATGATTTATTTCTAGAAAATGTCGTTGGCTACAGAATTTGATAGGCACCTAAATCTTACACATCAACATGTATAACGGCATTGTTATGTTTAACTTCTCGCGTATTTATACTTAAACACAAGAGTTTCGCAACACCTATAAAATGAATATTTCTACTTATCGACCCAAAAATTTCTTTCGGTGATATTACAGTTGGCAAGTCCAGTTCTTTTCCTTGCATACAACATGAAAATCAGAACGCTGGTGCTTATGGTTGCCGAGAAAACTTCATTAATTTTAAGTAACCCATTTTTAAAGTCACCGATGTACAATACCTTACATCTTATGCGAAAATGAAATTTCAAACTATGTTTGTTTTCAAAAGCAAACACAAATATGAAAAATTTATGCCTTGGTCGGCGTTTATTACGTGTGTGTGACGTGTTTAAGTTTTGACGTAATTGGTTGTTAATAGGCTAACGAATATCACCAATCGAATTCTTTTAATTGCATAATGTATAATGTAGCCCTCAGTACAATGCACAAACTACAAAACGATCGAGTCCTAGCCAACCATAATGAGAATGTACATGTAATGACTGTTTGAAAAAATAAACACAAACGTCACATTAACGTCAGAACAGAAACATGCAATCAAATCTCATTTATGGCAAAGCATTACTCACTTTGTTGGGACATAAATATACTTTCAAAAATGTCCTTACATTGACAATGTAACAGAAATCGAGAATGTAACTTGTTGCGTTTCTTTCGCGTTTAAGTATATTTTACTGATCAGGCTTACACTATATTTGGTCAATGTAACACATTTATGGATTAATTAATCAAACATTTCTTGTTCAGTTAGATTAAGGGTATTGGCGCATAGTGTGTAACAATCACCAGGATATGTCTATTTTGCAAGATACTATTCCAGGAACATAACATCGGCCTCCTCCTCATGCAGAAAAATAGCAGTCTAGACAGGCGAAGTAGTAGTAGTAGAGTCTAGGAGTATGGGCAAATGGGTCCTGGGTTCGTACCTCAGCCAGGGCATCATTCGTTGTGGCCTAGAACAGATCACGTTTCTATAGCTCCTGTGGTAACAAAGAAAGGACCAAAACGTCAAACAGATCAGCAACTTAAGATACTGCATCAGCATACACATCACGTTTTCATTTTTATTGTATCAATAATTATAAACCTAAACATCCTAGGGCTATGTGTCGTTCTGATGAATGATAATGCAGGATCAGGCTGGATTGGATTCGCTCTGTCAGTGGACGCCACCAACGAAACCATAAATTGCTTTGATATTTCTAGATAGTTATGATCTGGTTGACATACATTTTTCGACAGGAATTCTCAGAATATCTGTTAACTAAAGAAAAGTTGTGACCCAGTCAGAATAATTAAAAGTACGAACATGTCAGAGAGTTCCCCTGCTAGACATAATTATTTACTTTCCGTCAATTTTCTGTCTTGAAGGAATTGCTCTTGGTGGTGTGCCACCATACCGGCAGTTTCAGATAGAATGTCCAGGAATGATGTCACTTGTAGCAGGCAACTAGAGCAGGTCGTGTATAATGGGGTGGAGATAACATGTAATTGCGTCAAAAGGAAACGTATTCGAATGAAGTCATTTTGATGATACTGGTGAGCCTATCTTGGGAGTACATGTTCTATTTCTATTCTCGAAATAGAATTTGGCGAGGCGCCTGTCTTGAAAGCTAAGTGAATGTTTCTATAAGACCTAAACACAAATCAGTGATAAAAGTATCTATTTTTGTTTGTGTTTTCAGTAATAAACAAGGGCTTCCTCGTAGCAATTATTATTACATTCATTTGCTGATTATCGAGTTTTATTGAGACTTTAAGCTCCAGAGTATTTGCATAGGTAAATTATCAAAATATTTTGTTTTGTCCTGCATCGCATCTTCAAAGTATAATTTTCGCGTCAGAAATTATACCATATGCCAACATTTAATGTAAATTTTCCTGGATAGGATCATCAAAGAAATGTTTGATTAAAACAGTTTATATGTGCTGCCAATTTAATTTACATGGTATCTTGCTTAAAGCCATTGATACTGTTTTTAGTTCAGGTATGCAAGAGCAAGTAAAGAGTGTTTTTCGCTCGACATGCAGGACCCGAGTACATGTACTTATGTCGGTCATTCCCAGGGAAAGTTCAATAGACAAACCAAGTAATATCAGGTCAGTTGAATGGCTTGAGGATCACCATGCATTCGTGAATAATTAGCCAAGCCCCATTTCCTAGTCTGGCATGGTCGTGATAACATTTTATCAATACACCATTCTCGTTTTATTATTTTTCATAACTATATTTTTTTTTTGCATTTTCAGTTTGACAATGAATAACTTTTTGACCGATTGAACTTATTTTCAAAACTGATAGCCATCAATACATGTAACCATGGAATATGAATTTACTTCCATATTGTAAAAGGTAAATGGGCAAAATGAAAGAAATCAAACAAAAGTACCATATTCCACGCAGAATATTGCATGTTTGGCGATATTTTAAATTTAAGATAATAACCCCCGAATACCAAAGTTTACACTGTTTATACTTTTCCATGCATTTGTTGACAGTTTGAAGACGTTCAGTATGCAAAATCGCGCAATATGACTCGTGTTCTCTCATGTCAATGTTTAACTGCTTCCAAAGGACCGGGTGAGCTTCAAAGGCATAAGACTGAATAGAATTATCTGGTACTTGTGCCAAGTATATATATATAAAGCACAACAACACTTCTTTCTCTGTATTTAAAATCCTTATTTCAAGATTTTTCTTCTTCGCGTTGTGCAGCTTTTAATTTTGACATTCGGAGTTACCCTGTGCGCTGAACTGCTGGAGCCTGACCGACAAACATTTACTAGGTAATTGTGTATGTTTTTACTTCATATAAGGGTTGTTAACATAATATTATACTATTTTCAAAAATATAAATACAATTAAAATGTTTTTGCTTAGGTCCATTTCGTATGTTTACGGTAAAACATGAATGCTCAAGGGTGAGCAAATACGTTTATTGTTCAGTTACGTTGCTGGAACTGCTTTAATGTAGTGACGTGACGCGCAAAGTTCGTGCAAATGTTAAAATAATGCTTTCTGTATCAGTAAAATCTTAATGACAAACTCAATTTCGGCTCAATATGTATGATTTATATATCAAAATAGCCCGCTTCACATGGACAATTGCATCACAACACCATCTATGTTTTTGATTGCACTCGTTAAACTAAGATACAAATAAAATGCATTTTTGACGCCAAAACAGCGTGTCCCGCGTAACAAAAACACATTTCAAAAAAAAATTCAAAACGTGTATCTTCGAAGGTGTTTAACCAAATCCCATCAAAATACAACGCGATAATGACAATACAGTGTACATGTAGATATCACTGACATGAATTTAGTAAACTTCGGACCGCATTTCCATTTTTGGCAGTTAAAAAAATGTCGGTTCCAAAAGTGTCACGCTTTGGAGAAAATCAAGGGTGCACTTGAAAATGGAATAAAACATTATTACACAAATGTAACGAGTAAGAACAATTTTCATACCAAATACATGCTCATATAAAGCTGATTGAAATGTATGTAGAAATACTTATAAAACTTTGAATAGTAGCCTCTTATGAATGTTTGGTTTGGGCTGGAAAAAAGTGTCACACGTGCGATTTTTGCGTTGTTTTTGAGTGGGTTATCGCCTTTAATGTAAAATTAAGAAACTTTAATGCAAAAAACAAGACATACGATACTATTACTAAAATGCTCATTTTAGAAGCTTTAAAATCATATTATTTTCATTGCCGTGCGACAAATAATGTTATTTTCATAGACTATATTTTTGTCACACTTGACGTAAACGCATGTAAAAGTACGTCACAGAACGCCGTACCGTACTTTTATTGGAACACACATTTCAGCTACTTAAAATAGAACTGCCCAGTGGAGAAAAAAAAATAGTTTAGAAGAATCACTTGAAAAAAGAAGAAATATTAAATTTTGACTCGCGAAAGTACAAACATGCAAGCGAACAATCAAATAACCTGACACTTACCCGCGGCTCAGCGCGAAAAAAAAATAAAACTGAACGTTAACGCCGTGTTACACAAATTTGAATGTACGAACATCGCTCGTCACGTCAAAACGCTTGCGGAGTTCCGACCGTAAACGACAAATAACACCCAACGTGGATGTTGAATGTGGTTAACCTAAGTAACAGCATTTGTCTTACAAACATTGAAGGCGTAGTATTAACTGCCAGTGACGAAGTATCACGATGTTGCACAATGTTAATGAACGTTACTCATGGGGACGGTTTTAAAAATATTCTTGTTGAAACTTTCAGTTTCGTTCAATACTCACGGCTTGTAACGTTTTATTCGCGATAAAATGTAACTGTACATCGATTATACACTTATTTACAAAAGAAACATGAAACTAATTAATACGCTTGTTTTGTTATTTCTATTACCAAAAATATTTTACTGATATAAATACCAATTATCCTGTTAATTCTCGTTCACACGATTTGAACATCGTGACGTTAATACTTACGCTTGTCGCGTTGCCGACAGAAATAGGCATCGGCCATTTCCATAGATGATTATGACAACTTCACAAAAAGCTTCCAAACTGTTTCCGATAATTTATTATTCGAAAGTCATGGAGGAAACAGAATCAAATAAAAATCTTTGTCTCTTTCGACACTTATTTTTTGTACGAGGCGTTTTTATTGTTGACGTTTTCAATCGAATGACTAGCCGTCCTCGATATATTTTAATGCCATAATAATGCTGTTGATACACTAAACATACACTTACAGAAACGCGATATGAAAGGCCATAATGTGGCTGTAGTGAATGATAATGACGATTTGAATACAATACGCTGAAATCAACAGAAAAAAGCGGGACCATTGAGATCGTTGACAAGAAGTGTTTTCCAAAGCTTGTTTGACGGTTTCTTTAGTTTAGATCACTTATCATTCCATCTGTTTTTCAATCGCATTACTCATGAATATTCAGACGAACTGTATTACACAAACTCGTGTATTAAATTTGCCGTCCTAATGAAACATGCTACAAAATTTTAATTTTGTTTAATCAGTTACTGTAAATACGCATAATTAAGCTATGTTAGTGAAAATTCCATCAAAATGATCCTTTTCGAGAAAATTTCATTGTTTTGCGTTTCTTTTGCGAAGACGTATATTTATTGTCGACTCACGTATTATGTGGAGCTGTTATGGAACAAATGTACAGACAAATGTCTGGGCGATTTCTCTCCCAAAAAGTGTTCTGGGAATATAAGAAAAAGCATTACTGATACGCAAGCATGTGCATACACTTTCTTTCCGAAATTCAGATATTTCAAGAATCTTGAAAAATTGTTAAATGCAGAACTGTGTACAAGATAGGTTTATAGTGCACAATCTCAGATTCCGTTTTTCCTCCTAGTTTTGTTTTGCCCTTACGAAATTACAAAAAACAAAAACAAACTGAGACATCGTCACGTAGCTGCATGTCATGTTGATAAACTCAAGTTTTTATTAGAACTTCATTGCATGCGGGATTTCAAAGAGGTCGGTGAAATCGCAGTATTTCAACAGTATGGCACATATACGCCCCTTTACTAATTCAGAAACAGCTTCCGAAAGAACTAACTAAATGTTATGAACCACTGCAGAAGCTGAAGGTGACGTTATGGCCATGTAAAATCGATTTAAACCCGCCAGTAACTTTGTGTTACTGGTCGTTCCAAGTCGATACTTCTGTGGTGGTTCTTTTTGTTTTATGTCTTGGTGTTTAAAATATTTTTGTGCTGTTGGCGCCTTATGTATGTTATAACTTGAATGTTATGCGACAGTCTGCATGCTTAGTTTTTAACCCAATCATGGTTGATAACTATGCTGCCTTCTTTAATTGCACGCCGGTGGGTCGGGCGTCAGACTCTATGATGGCCCCGACTTAAAGCTATTCATTTTAGTTGGTTGGGGCCGGAGCTTCTTGTCTGTTGCTTGGCCCACCGGGGTCCAACTGGTGTTTTTCTTTTGCTCCGGAGTTAGTAGGTTATTCGGCGCCCAGGGATCTCCATCGTCGGGCAGCTTACTCAATCTGTGAGTCCTGGTTTTTGATTCATCAGGATGTTTGTCATGATTTATTTGTTTGTTCTTGATGATTCATTGACTAGTTAGAGATTCACCACGAGGACCGAAGAACTAACTAAATGTTGTGAACCACTGCAGTAGCTGAGGGTGAGGTTAGGTACCTGTAAAACCGGTTTAAGCCCGCCAGTAACTTTGTGTTACTGATCGTTCCAAGTCGATACTTCTGTAGTGGTTCTTTTTGTTTTATGTATTGGTGTTTAAAATTTTTTTGTGCTGTTGGCGCCTTATGTATGTTTTCATATTTTTAGTTAAGTTAAGGTAACTGAGTGGCCACCTATTGGGAAAATAGCTGCTCATTCGGCTTACGATATGTTTCATGGTATAAGTACCTGATTGTTAGTTTGGTTTTTTCCCACCTCGGTTTTTGGAGTGGGAATCTTTTTCTGATTGCGCCTTTTCCTGATTTTTGCCTACTTGTACCTTTTCATATTTTTAGTTAAGTTAAGGTAACTGAGTGGCCACCTATTGGGAACATAGCTGCTCATTCGGCTTACGAAATGTTTTCATGGTATAAGTACCTGATTGTTAGTTTGTTCTTTTCCCACCTCGGTTTTTGGAGTGGGAATCTTTTTCTGATTGCGCCTTTTCCTGATCTTTGCCAACTTGTACCTTTCCATAATGCCAAAATCTAGAACACCATCAACGGTTCTCGGCAAAAACAATTTATATATTGTAGATGTAATCAATGCCCGTTCGTCAGGTGATGGTGCCATATGTACACGTACAGTTGCTTTAAATTGCACAATAGTCATATCAGCTGATTACCATAGAGACTCACGCCAAGAGTTTGCAAAAGTGGGCGGGATTTTCCCTATACTTCATGTTGTAATTTTACTAGATGCTAGTAACTGATAAGCCGTGAGTCCTATAGGTATGATGATTGTTTCCGTATTCTGATAAGACAACACTTTTTTTTAGATATGAATGGCTTGAGAAGCTGTTAGAGCGGAGTATCAGGACGGACATACAGATACAGGAATATAACAAAGCTGTAGAGAAAGCCCTGGCCACCATTAATGCACATAATGCCGAGCTGGAAGGCTTGAAAACCAGTCTGGTCAGCGTTGTTGAAGATTTGAAAGAGAAAGTAGAGAACCAGACTAACCTGTTGGATAAAATTGTACAGAATGTTACGGCTTTACAGGAAAGACTTCTGATCCCGACGGTTTACTTCAACGCGAAGGGATTACGCGATCTTTCGCCGAGTGATGGGCAAGTGATAATATTTCATACGGTAATCGAAAACGTCGGGAACGGCTATAATGCGGGAACGGGTGTTTTCCAAGCACCTGTTAATGGAACGTATCTTTTTAATGTGCAGTTATGTACATACAGCGGTCAGTGGGGACGATTTTATCTGGTTGTGGACAGTGGAGACAACAAGATCACAGCAGTTTCATATTACGAAGCTAATGCGGCCGCCACAGGTACGTCAAACAGTGTTGCCCAATATCTGATGGAAGGTCAGAGGGTGTGGACACAGTCGTACTACGAGTCTGGAACCACAAACAGGATATTTCACAGTGACACTGGGTGTTGGAGCCAATTTTCAGGCGTTTTGATTAACTATTAGACGACATTGTAAGTCTTACTCCTGCGTCTCTGGTACATGTACATACATTGAAGTGAACGTGTTTGGTCTGAGGTTGTGATTCTTAATAAAGTTTGCTTTTGTTTTGTTCTTGACACATAGATCCAAAGTATATACATGTACATCATATTCTCTACAAGATGGTTACTCGGTTTGATGTTTTACACGTTTATGCTGATGACAATAAAATATGCATACTAAAGCATTACGCGTAGTGCCACAGACAATGCATACACCGTGCTCTCTGAAATGTGTGTCAATATTTGTCGATGTTAACAACATTTCACAATCAGTGCATATTTAACACGGCATCAAACTGAACATTTTGCTTTGATATTTTATATAACTGTTCTAAAATTTCGAAACTTAAAGTGTCACAACCTAAGTGTTCCTGTGATTCTACAGGCAGTTACAGCGTTACAACTGAATGTTCCAGCGATACAGCAGAATGTTTCCGTGTTACAAGAGAGAATACTTACACCAACTATTTATTTAAATGCAATGGGTTTGAAAGATTTGTCGCAAAGTAATCTTCATCAAGGTCATTGAAAATGTCGGGAATGCCTATCATGCAGGCTCAGGCAAAACACACCCTGTTCAGGAAAAGTGGTTCAAGTCAAACCTGCTAGACATATACGACTTTTGGTTTACTCGGGCGGTTATCATTTCAAACACAATTTGGGTGGCATGACATACTAATGTTAGGTAGAAGTCCAATAAAATGAGGGCAGCGACCCGACATGGCCACAGCTGTAAACTAGGGTGCTAAGCCACAACTAAAACTAGCAAACAAGGAAAGCACAAATCGTGTTCTAAAATGTGTGTAGATATTCTCCTATGTACAGCGACGTTTCACAAGCAATGGACATTTAACTCTGTGCTTAGGTATACGACATTTCAATATGACTTGCGAGATAGTATCGAATAGATTATCGAATGAAGCGATATGTGTGGTAAAATTACTTCTGAGGCCTCACAAGACAGTCGACTGTCCAATATACACATATGTACCTAGTATAATATCTCGCTTACATGTAGCACCTTGGTCGTTTACAATGCGTCCAGTTCCAGCATTATCTATAAAAATAATTATGTTGAATAAGCATTTTAATGATATTATTTGTCATCAGTATTCGCATTAATTTTGATTAAGAAGTTCAAAGTACACAAATACATTCTTCTTATGTTTCACTTATCTAGTTAACTCTAAAAATAGCATGTGTGTAGCGCACGCACTGTATCACTTCGATTTCCTGTAAAATAATTCCGGTGGTTAACGGTCGCAGCGTATAAATTTTAAATTTCATGCGGCAGTTATTGCATCCACGTCTCGTAGCTCAATAATCTGATATCACGCGATTCCTAGAAAGTTTCCCGGAAATGTCAAGGTTACGCGCCAAAACGTTTTGTTTACTACAAAGAAAACTATGACCTAATTTGCATTGTAGAGCCTTACCGCCAGAAGTATGTTGCTGTACAGCGCGAACTGGTCATCGCCTTTATTGTGGTACACAGATGCACATATTCAATGATAAACCGGATGCCACCATATCCGGATGTTAACTTCTATGTATGTATTCATTGTTGCTGCACAAACTAGTCGGAATCCGCATTTAAGCTCGTCGGAATAAGCGAAGACATATTTTCACTTAATAAGACGTTAATAAAGTGCAGACAGTCGGGTTATTCGCCTGCTACGGTACATTATTATTTAACTTTCCTGACAAATTGTATGTCTGTAGGGAATGGTGTCTAAATATGTGTCATAAGATATTTGATAAGACCGTTGAAACCATTACCGCGTCTAGTGTACGTAAAACCATGAGAACGTATTAAGAATAATAAAAAGAAGCCGTGGAGAGAAACAGACAAGGTTTGGAATTTCCGATCAGATATAAAAGAGCCTGCGTTCAAAAGAAAGAAAGATAATGCACAAATACGTAACATCTGTAGTAGCTATAGTTGAGTTGAGCATCCCAAACAGAGCTTCGATCTGATTGAAAACGATACCCGCCATTCTAAAGGCTAAATTGTGTATCTTTAAATCGTGTTAAAAGAAATCACATTTTCTTCTATTTCCCGGATGTTGGGTCAGAATACGTCGAGATAAGTAAGCCAACATGACATGGTACATATACCGTATTAAAGACGAGTACCTTTTTATCTTAATTTGATTAATGCAAATGATCGCAAAACGTTTTTTTTAAACCAGTCCATGGCACAATATTCTTTCAAGTCTGCTTTATCAAATCGACGCTCTGACATTTAGACACATTCTATGTACATGCAAATTATTTCTTGAATAGAGGTTTTGACCACCGAATGTGTACAGTAGAAAACGGCGTTTGCTGCAGAATTTGACAGGCGTGTGATATACACATCGGCAAGTCAAGTGGGTCTTTAATTCTTTCGTCTTTTCTCCTATCAAAGAATTGTTTCTTTTTAGATGATGATGATGATGATGATGATAATGATGATGATGACAGAACGCCACAAGGATTTCAGCATTTTGAATGAAACCTTCTCGTACATGAATAACCCTAAGATTAATAGTTAACCTTTGGGATTGACCGTTGGGTTAATTAACTTTGAAACATTTATCAATTACGCTACATCATGCATATACTATATTTGGCCAATGTAAAATGGGTCATTTACAAGTTTAGCATGATTTGAGCCGCCTCGTGGGAAAACCAACAATCTGCATAGGCGAAAACAAAGACGCAGCGCCTTTGTTTTCGCTACTCGGATACAATTCCTCTTCTACTTAAATCCGAAATTTCAAGCTTCTAGCTCTTTTCTGCGCTTGTACAGGTCGGTTTGTGTCAGACCTGTTCGGAAACCACATTGTTGGTTTTCCCACGAGGTGGCTCATTTAATTAGTATATATGTCTCGAATTAGTTAGATTAAAGCTATTTATGCATAGGATATGGCAATCTGCAGGTCATGTCTATTTTAATAGGCACTAATCCAGGAAAATCAGTCGAAACACTAAAGGAAAACATATCAATGAAATTATTACCCTATTACACCCCACTGTTATACAGAAAAAATGGGATATATATTCTTTTCTTATTTTAACTCCAAAACACAGACTGAGGGTGTTGGGTGGAAATCGGTTCTAACATGTACCCAACATGGATGTTATGAGCAAACATATTAGAATTATCATTTTTTTCAATGACCTTTTAAATGTTTACAGTTGAAAAAATCTCTGTATATTGCATTGGCAAGTTTTCGTAATAATCAGGAAAACATGCCTTTTTTGCAACCCTTAAACCCCACTAAAGCAAAACTGGGATATGCAGGGTATTCCTATCTTTCTTATTATGATCCAAAACATAGATGTGGGTACTCGTTAAAACCGCCATACAATCAATGTTTTGAGCTAAAATATTATAAATATCAAATTGTTTTTATGAAATTTTCAATTTTTACAGCTAAAAAAAACGAGTGTGGAGGTATTGTCCAGGACTGTGGACTATCATTTTCTTTTATTAGACTGAGGAAGCATGAAGCCCACACTCAACGGAATACAATGGCGCGTAAAATGATTGAATTTGCTCTGTCAGCCGATGCTTACTACAAAATTTACGTCGAAATCTATTTGATTTCCAGTTGAAAAGTCTGTGTCTCACTCACCATTTTTGAATTTTGTTGGTTTGAGACCAGCTTCGCCATAATAGATATAGAACAAAATCGTTTTTTTTTTTTTTTTTTTTTTTTTTTTTTTTTCTGGTTAGATGCATAATTAAACACGATTTCATTCCAGTTTGTTATCGCAAGTGGGTATTATCTGGATGACATACATTTTTTCGACAGGATTTCTCAGAATATTTGTTTACTACAGAAAAGTTATGACACAGTCAGAACAGTTAAAAGTACGAACATGTCTGCTAGACACAAGTGAAATCCATCAATCTGCAGAGGCGAAAAAAAAGGTATAGATCAACTGCGAAGCTGATGAGCGCCTTTGTTTCACAATTCCTCTACTTTCTAAATCAAAATTTTCAATCTCTCTAGCCATCTTCTCTGACTGTACAGGCCGGTTTGTGTCGGACCTGGTCAGAACCCAAATTGTTGGTTTTCTCAAGCACAGGCTCAATTATTCATTTCCGTCAATTTGCTGTCTTTAAGGAACTGCTCTTGGCTACATGCCACCAGTTCAGCAGTTTGAGAGGGGTGCCTTAAAATGGTGTCTCTTGACCTAAGACAAGATTCAATGCTTTTTATGGCGGAGTGGATAAAAAGATTTTGACGTTTTTGTCAAATTGTGCATGTATACCCTGCCTATGGAGTTGTTCTTCTGACATGTCTGTTATTGCCTATCCATATAAAATTCACGAAATTATGAGGAAATAAAATTTAAAAAAGAATACATATATGCATTTGCGGAGAACGTGTCTTCAGAGGAGTACTAGTAAACATTTCTCCTGCACATTACACACAAATTCAAACACAATAACTTTATGTTGACTGCATTGCCATATCGAAGCTCAGTTTTCTTCTGACAATGTGCGCCGAACTATAGGGAATAAAAATATTATGTCACTATGAAACTGTCGAAAGACCAAACGTCTATGGCTCAAACGTTACGTGCAATAGGGTCGCTAGAAGCAGTGAAAGCACGACAGGTGTTGCTCATGATTTTTTGTACATGCATGTAAGCAATGCAATGTCACGCCCGCCAACGATACATCTATCCAGACATTGCTTTAGATCGATGTGCGTTGAACTTCCATATGTCTATGTATGACATCCCAACGTCAAGGAAGGTTAAACATTCGTACACAGTTTCAGTACTGCACATCGTTATCTGACACGCGGCATTTGAAATAAGCACGCCACTTCATGAAGAGCGCAGGAGCTGAAGCTATAATGTTAGTCTACACTAAGTGTCGGCGTCCGTAAGTTGCACAACAATTAAACTTTTTTGTATTTTCTTATTTAACTTAAAATTAAGTGAAATAAGTTTGCAAATTTGAGTTTGAAATATTTTGCGTGTTTCAACGTATAATTTTCACCAATACAGGGCCTGTGTTTTGTAATTACAAATACACGTCATCACTTTTCGACATAAACTGATTTTCTAATTAACATTGAACTATTTTCAGGGCGTTTTTGTTCAGCTGCCAATCTTCAAATTATACTGTTACCCATCACTCATCACCAACATATCATTCAAGATGCAAGATCCAAACAAGGACCTATATGGCTTGACAGTTTATTTTGAAATTCAAGTATGTGCTTACACGGAACGGTTCTGAAAGAGTACGTTTCTCGCCCATCGGTGTCTCTACTACATATACGCTTGTACAGAGAAAGTGTTACATATATGTCGGGCAAACATCTCCTGTGCTACATGTATCATGTTACCAAATGTATTTAATTTGCTGGGCATGCTTTTCTATTCATTTCGTTATGCAGAATCAGAAGGTTGTGACTCTTATTGGGATGACATACAATAATAAGTAGCGAAACATGTAGCTCTTTTTTACACGAAATAGAAAGGAAAGATTAAAATGAAATTTAAACAGCCATATGTCTCCTCTATTAAAAACAAGAACAAGTACTTCGTTTATCCTATAAGCGTTGCCATGGCAACGCCCAGAAGAACCATAGATAGAACACATTCTGCAGTTTTTGGTCTATTTTTGACAATTTCTGAACACAGTTTTTAATTTCTAGGTGCCAGCCCACACGACGAACAAAATGATACTTAGCATACAATATCTCTGGATGATACTTCATAATAATTTCATAATAAGGAATTGTTCGTCGCGTGGGCCGGTAGTTGAAAATGGTGTTGAATGGCGAATAATAGACACAAAATTGCAAAAGTGGTATTTCTATACGTTTTGGAGTGTTGCCATGGCAACATGTGTAGTTTGAATGTGGTAGTTGTGCTACAGTTTATACCTGCTATTTGCAATACGCTTCTCCTCAAAATTCCAAAATTCTATTTTTTACCAACACATGAGGCCGAAATGAGGCCTTAAATGAAATTTAATTCCAATGTTGAGCCACCACATAGTAGCATGTGAATCACATATAAATAACTTCGAGATAAAATAATATTATAACATCAACAATAAGGTAACAAAAGCTTGATTCTGATATTAGGTAAAACAATTAACTAAAGCACATACAAATGAAGCAGTGATATGAATCCAAACTGGTGACGAAAGACTGAAAATATATTATGATATTTATTTATATATGAATTATTGCCAATTAACGCGTGATGTTGTCGGGCAGATGCAATATTTAATTCACTCTGGCTGCGCCGTTGTGATTTAATGCACCACAATCTCCCTCCAACATCCCGCGTTAATCACGATAATTCACCGTAACGTAAAATTATTTCTTAATTAAAAGTTTTAAAACAAATTTCATTCACCTCACTGTAGACATTAACATCAAGTGGACCCAAACACCATAAATGTTGTCTGTGCCATACCTAGTGGCCGGGTGAGCTTTAAATGGGCCTGTGCGTGAGAAAACAAACAATTTTGGTTCCGACCAGGTCTGACACAAACCGGACTGTACAGTCACAGAAGATGGTTAGAGGCTTGAAATTTTGAATTTAAGTAGAAGATGGGTTGTACTGTCCATGTAGCGAAAACAAAGGCGTTGATCAGCTTCGCGGTTACTGCGAAGCTGATCTGCGGCTTTGTTTTCGTCTATGGAAATTGTTGGTTTTCTCATGCGGTAGCTCGAATTTCTGCAGATAACATAATGCCTCGTGATGCTGGCAAGAATCATACTCCCATACGCGCTCATTTTGGTTGAATCGTGGATGCAAAATTGGACGCTTCAAGCTAAAATCAAAATGCATTTGTTTTACATTTTGCAAATTGTTGCTTTATTGTGTGGAATTAGAAAGTGCTCCGAAATACTGGAACCAGATCGACAAACATTTACCAGGTAACTAACTATTCAAATAAATATATGTTCCAGGTCAAAGGACAGTTTTTATCAATTTGTACATAAGCTATTATCGAAGGTGTTATCAATGCCCTTGGATTGGTTCCCATTTAAATTTTCTGTAGAATTGCGACGAAACACCACCAAAGTGAACAAAAGCGGTATTCCGAATATCGTTGCGTAATTTCCAATCGAAGGTGGAAACATTGTTTGATAAAATCTGCACTGATTTCAGATATGAGTGGCTGGAGAAGCTGTTAGAGCGGAGCATCAGAACGGACATACAGATACAAGAATATAACAAAGCTGTGGAGAAAGCCCTGGCCGCCATTAATACCCATAATGCCGAGCTGGAAGGATTGAAGACCAGTCTTGTCAGCGTTGTTGAAGATTTGAAAGAGAAAGTCGAGAACCAGACTAAATTGCTGAATCAAGTTAAACAGAATGTTACGGCGTTACAGGAACGACTTCTGATCCCAACGGTTCATTTCAACGCAAAGGGGTTACGCGATCTTTCGCCGAGTGATGGGCAAGTGGTAATATTTCATACGGTAATCGAAAATGTCGGGAACGGCTATAATGCGGGAACGGGTGTTTTCCAAGCACCTGTGAATGGGACGTATCTTTTTAATATTCAGTTATGTACATATAGCAGTCAGTGGGGACGATATTATCTGGTTGTGGACAGTGGAGACAACAAGATCACTGCGATTTCGTATTATGAAGCTAATGCAGCCGCCACAGGTACATCAAACAGCGTTGCCCAATATCTGAGGGAAGGACAAAGGGTGTGGGCACAGTCGTACTACGAGTCTGGAACCACAAACACGATATATCACAGTGAAACAGGCTGTTGGAGCCAGTTTTCCGGTGTTTTGGTTAACTATTGAACGACACTGCAAGGCATAAATTATCCACCTATGGTACATAGATTGATATTGTACATTAATATGACTTTCTAGGTTGATGCTTTGATTTATGCTGCGTATTGCAACAGACAAAATACACACCGTACTCTCTAATGTGTGTCAATAGTTTTCTATGTTCACGGCGTTTCGAAAGCGGTATATAATGTATTATAAACAATTTAACAAATTAAACTGAACATTTTGCACTAAAATAATATTTTGTATTACTGTCCTTAAGGCCTCGTCACGTATAAGCGAAAATACTTCAACGCAGAATTGCGTAAAATGTTATCCTGTAATTTTTGCGATTTCTGGACAAATAATCGTCCTCCTTCGTGTTCCGTTCGCTTCAAAGAGTAGTTTTATAAAACATCTGCAAAACGTTTCTACAAAACATGGCAAACTCACATATGTACCCTTTACCAGTTT
This sequence comes from Rugalucina vietnamica, assembly GCA_964017185.1. Taxonomy (NCBI): domain Eukaryota; kingdom Metazoa; phylum Mollusca; class Bivalvia; order Lucinida; family Lucinidae; genus Rugalucina; species Rugalucina vietnamica. The sequence goes on from OZ024885.1 coordinate 7,947,259, forward strand.
ACGCAAGTCTGCGTTGAGAGACTTTCGCTAATCGCTAATGTTTGGAGAGGCCTTGAAATTGAAACTTGAAGTGTCACAGCCTAAGCGCATTGAACAATTTGCGTCGAAATTCGCATTTCAGTTCTTCAACTTTGGAATGACATGTCACACACAAAGCAGATTGTACGTTGTATTATTCAATGCCACGGATTATGGTCTCTATGTGTAACAGCCAATGCAAATTGAATAGTGTTCTTAAGACGTATTAAAGACGTATTATTTCAGTTGTCATTGCCATACAGTTCAGTGAATTTTATGTCTGTTCATTTCGTGGCTTAACGCCTCAGTCAGCAGTTTTAAGTCATGTCGGGGTGGATCCACCATTTTTTCTGGGTATTAACCGGTACTATGAATGCTCAGACACAAAGTAAGGGTAAAGTGACCAGAAACCGATACAATTAAATATTTTAAAATCCAAACATGGAAAGCAGGCGGGAAAGGATAGCACAATACGCATGCAGGACAAGGTGACTAGCTCTTTCCATTTAAGGTAGCCGACACCTCGCTGTGCGACTCAAGGTAGCCGACACCTCGCTATGCGACTAAGTTTTATTGATAAAACTAAACGCATTAACAATTGTGTTTACTTTTTGAAGCGGGTTATTGAATTCTGATATTTTAGATCGGGAATGAGCTAATTATCTGTGAAAGGGTTAATTTACTTCTTTTTACCCAAACTTGGTTTAAATGAGTGAGAATTTCCTAATCATTGCTAACTTTTACCTTCTTCTCCCCTCCATCACAATCGTCATCATAAATTTATCCACACAAAGCTACCGGGCTGAGCTGTAGGTTTGATAATAAACAAATGTAGATACAAAAAGTAACATTGATATGTTTATTATAAATATACCCACAACATAATAACCAAAATTAAATATAAAACATGCAGATAGTAATATCAAATTATTCAAATGCAAAGATAAATGAGATGGAAAGGAACCCAATAACAGGAAATGTAAATTATAAAAATGGGTATTGTGGAAAACATTTGGAAAACAATTATAACAACAACTATAATAACAACAGTGTACACATCCAAGCAAATTATATCTGGGCAGTAAAGTGATTGTAAAATAACAACAACAACAAACAAAAATCGTGAAGTACGTATTCGAATAAAATAATAAAAAAATGTACTTCGCGAATTTTGAAACACGCCATTTTAATTTGAGAGTTTTAACTTGACAGCATATATCATACCTGACGCATCTAAAAAGATTAATTGTTTACAGATCATTCTGGCGTAGTTGTGAAGTAAGTGATCTGTCGTTAAATTTCACCTAAAATAAGCCACGATATAAAACACAGAGGTAAAATAATTCATGATTTGTTGTTCTGCTTTCTGAAACATTTGACGACATATTTTCCCTCAACCACTTTTTTTAGTTTTCATAATGTAGAGTTAGCAGCTCTTTGATTTGGAAAAATTAGGTTGCCTTACAATATTAAATAATATCAGAGTCAAAAGTCACAAGTTTGCGTGTAATTAAAGCAAGTGTATGTTCCACCACTTACCGTATTCCTTCTAATAAGCGCACAGTGTGTTTAACTTTTCAAAATAATTTTAAGTTAAGGTAACAAAATATCGTTCTAATAAGCGCAAACTTAGAATGAAAACACCAAATAAACTACTGAAATAACCATGTCAAAATACCAATGATAATGTCATTTAAGGGTTCTAATCATTGCAAAATAATGTTTTGGTATTCTAAGGTTAAGTTTTAATGCGGTTTATACGGTATTTATGTGTAAAATTGGTATTAAATACCAATATGCTTGTGAACCAGTGTGTGTTCATGTACATTATTTTCGGAAACGACTAGGGCGTGCGCTTATTGGAGCACGTATGCTAATTAGAACGAATACGGTATAACTATTTAAAATATTGATGAAAGTTCACAAGGATACATACATTTTAGTAAGTGGTGCGTTTCTAAAGTGTTTGTTTATAATAGGAATCAGGTTATATCTACAGCGAAACACTTGTATTTGCTAATATTGCTCAGTAAACTGTAAATTGATGAGTATTCACGTTCTCATTTGACATGATATGATAAATTATCATATCGTGTCAAATGAGAACGTGAATACTCATCAATTTACAGTTTACTGAGCAATATGAGCAAATACATTTCCTTTAATATAATATTTCCTCAGTCATTTTAACACGCTCATTTTCGACCTGGATTGAAAAGAAAAATGATTGTTTACACAATTTGTCAAAGCAAAAAGCATGTGATGTTTACTAAACTTTTATTTTCGTTTTGAAATGAAATTTGACTTTGAGAAGTCAAGTACAACTACAAAGAGGATCGTTGTGTACACTTTACGCGAATTAAGTGAGCATATGGCTCAGGTGAGCTAATTAAATACAATGCATGAACACAAAAATGTGAATGCAAAACCACACAGTACAAGAATAGATTCATTAACAACTTTGACACAAATAAATGCCTTCGAATGACTAAAAGTACAAATAATAAAATATAACATTTTAATCCTATATATACAAACATAAAAACTTATCAAACTACATTTTAAAAATTAAAATAGATGTATATGACTTGAGTCACATTGTCATAATTCATCTAGGATATTACATTGGTAACAGTACATATGAACAATCAGTGTGTCGTTAGCTAACATATTCAAGCTTTCATACAGTCACTAAACTTGTTCTTGCTGAAATTATATTGTTTGTATGTTTGTTCAAAATGATGCTTAACTGCTTAACGTCCAAGTCAAAAGCTATGGTCATGTCAGGACGTTGCCTCCATTTTATGGGATTTTTACCAAAAATTAGGATGCCATGACATCCAGACAGTCCTTGAAATATAACAATACAACTAAGCCTATAAGGCTAACATGTATGGATGGTTTGACTTGAAACCACTTTTCTTGAGCAGGCTAAAAGTAATTTACCGGTGCTCAGATGGACAGTCAGTAGCGTTTAAGCTTTGCTTGGAGGCCATCGATTTCTTTAGGCCCCAATGGGCAGGGGACCGAAATTATATTTTGAAATATAAACTCTTGAAATATATGCGATAACTAGCCACTAATATTTGCAAGAAAGTTCTGGTGACATTTAAACTCTTGTTGATACAGTATCTTGATTTCGTTTGTCATACTGTGGCAAACTTTTTAATCTGAAAAATACTAATTTGTAACGAACTACATGCACATGTAAGTGACCAAAACAGATTGATAAGTTTGTCTACATCAGACAAATTCCTAGAATATATCGCAAAAATACAATTATCAGACAGTGGAAATAACGTAAGTATTTCTGTCGTTGTTTAGTGTGTTCTGAGAAGAAAAACAAACACAAATAAGAGCTGTCGCAGGACAGCGCGATCGACTGCTTCTGACCTTGTCAGACCTGAAACATAAACCTTAACCATTATGCTCATACATCTCTTTGCCTTGATGCAATAAGGCAAAATCACTGAACCATGAAAGTTAACTATAACTACCTAAGATTTAAAGGTCTCACTCATATTGTGAAAGACGTGTGTTCATATACCAACTGAGTGCCAAGATTCAAGGCAAAATCACTGAACCGTGAAATAAGGTCACACTGACCTATAAGTACTTCGGGGTCAAAGGTCTAGTCATACTTACTTATAATGTGAAAGAAATATGATCATATACTCATTGAGTGTTGAGATATACAGCAATATCACCGAAGCATGAAATTATATCATAGTGACCTATAAGTATGTTTGGGTTAAAGGTCTGGTCATACTCATTCATTATCAGAAAGAAGTAAAAAAAAACAACTGAGTGTCGAGATATATGGGAAAATCACTGAACCATGAAATTAGGTCACAGTGGCCTAGGAATACTTCAGGGTCAAGGGTCTTGTCAAGTTGTCATACGCAAACATATTGTGAAAACAATATGTTTATATACCAATTGAGTGCCGATATGCGAGGCAAAATCACTGAACCGTGAAATTAGGTCATAATGACCTAGGACTACTTTAGGGTCAAAGGTCTTGTCATATGCAAAGATAGTGTGAAAGAAGTTTGTTCATAAACCAATTGAGTGCCGAGATATAAGGAAAAATCACTGAACCGTGATATTAGGTCTCAGTGAGCTATAAGTATATTGGGGTCAATGGTCTGGTCATACTCATTCATGATCTGAAAGAAGTGAGAAAACAAAAACTGAGTGTCGAGATATATGGGAAAATCACTGAACCATGAAATTAGGTCACAGTGACTTAAGAATACTTCAGGTTCAAAGGTCTTGTCATACGCAAACATATTGTGAAAACAGTATGTTTATATACCAATTGAGTGCCGAGATACGAGACAAAATCACTGAACCGTGAAATTAGGTCATAATGACCTACATGTAGGACTACTTTAGGGTCAAAGGGCTTGTCATATACAAACATAGTGTGAAAGAAGTTTGTTCGTAAACCAATAGAGTGCCGAGATATAAGGCAAAATCACTGAACCGTGAAATTAGGTCACAGTGACCTATAATTATATTGGGGTCTCAGGTCTGGTCATACTCACTCATAATCTGAAAAAAAAAAGAAAGAAAATATACTAATTGAGTGTCAACACGGTCACCAATCCAGCATTTTCATAGCAAAATGCAATGATAATAAATTCATTTGCGGTACTTCTCACTATGCGAAACGTGTAAGTGACTTCGTGTTCTCTTGTTTTATTATCAGTTACTCCTATTTTAAGACATCTTTCAAAAATCGGAGAATGACATGATTTGGGTAATTAATCTAGCGTCTTTCATCTCCAGCTGATCTGCTAAAAACATAGCACGTGGTTTGGAATCAGTTTTGAGGTGAGTGCAACTCAAGCGTTTTTAGGTTGTGTGCTAGATTTTCAACACAAACATGCCGCATAACTTCGTTTTCCAACTTATGCATTGCGCCCATTTTATTTGGAAGATTTTGTTTTGACTAATGATGAATATTTGTGACCATAAACGTCATTTGTATGCCTCTGATTTGAAAATAATTGATATGCTATGAAGCGGTGTGATAAGCGATGAAGAAAGGAGTCTAGCTATGAAGAAAACTTGTTACGCTTGGAGGATGAGCAGTACAGTTGATTTTACTATAACGAAATACGCTGATCAACACTGTATCATCACGAGGCGTATTTAATAGCATCCTCGGCTTCAACAGCAACTAAGCAAATCTGGTAAATGAAAAAGCATGATTCTTCCTTTACAAGAACATGTTTTGTCTTGCAGTATGTACATGTATTTATGTATTGCAGGTATTTTTTCGATATGTATGCTTACTTTTATTTATTTACTGTATATATGTAGTTCGCTTCTTATTGGAGGAACGAAAAAGAGCCACATGCTTTACAGAAAATGATCAGTTTACTTCTTCTTGTACATGGAAATATCAGGATTCATACAGTACCAGCATGGCTGCATTATAAAAACAAAATAAAAACAGTGCACCGGTCGCAGATTTAAAATCCAACAACTTATTAAATAACCCGATGTAAGCGCAAGAGTGATCGATAATGAGCTAGAAAAAGTGCAATGTGCAATGAATACTTACTTTTTCCTTACTATTTCAAAACAAGAAAGACATTTATCAGCTTTTCTTAGTTGCCAAATAAACTAAGTAAGCAAGTAACTTCTTTATTTCATAGCTGAGGAAGCTATTCAATACGCCTCTTGACAACACCAGGCTTACCAGTACATTCATTATAGTACAATCAACTGGACTGCTCTAGCTCATAGTATAACAAGCTTTCTTTATAGCGTGTCCCCTTTCTTCACGTTTATCACGCCCCTTCATAGCATATCGATTATTTTCAAATCAGAGGCATGCAAATGACGTTTATGGTCACAAATCTTCATCATTAGTCAAAATAAGATCTTCCAAATAAAATGGACGCATTGCATCAGTTGGAAAGTTATTCAGTGTGTTTGTGTTGAAAATCTAGCATACAACCTAAAAACGCATGAGTTGCACTCACTTCAAAAGTGATTCCAAACCACGTGCTATGTTTTCAGCAGATCGGCTGGAGGTGAAAAAAGCTAGATTAATTACTCACATCACGTCATTCTCCGATTTTTGAAAGATGTCTTCGAAAAAAGGAGAAATTGATAATAAAACTAGAGAACACGAAGTCGCTTACGCGTTTCGAACTCCGCAGCTGCATAGTGGGAAGTAACACAAATGAATTTATTATCATTGCATTTTGCTTTGAAAGAGCTGGATTGGTGGCCGTGGTCAAGATATAAGGCACAATCGCTGAACCGTGCAATTACGTCACAGTGACCTATAAGTATATTGGGGTCAAAGGCCTGGTCATACTTACTCATAATCTGAAAGAAGTAAGAAAATATATTAATTGAGTGTTTAACATATAAGGTAAAATCACTGAACCATGGAAAATAGGTCAACCGACCCTTACCGTCATGACACACACATCAGTGTCACAAAGTCAAAAGATGAATGACCAACCATTTCATAAATTGTTTCTATTAAAAAATAAAAGAAAAAAATTCAGGGAGTTCTAGATTTTGACCTCCAGCCCCACCCCCCTGACTCTGACCCAGAGGTCCGATGTCAGTGAACCTAAAGTGTATGAAGTATGAACGCTTTATGATAAGTTGTTGTCAAGATATGATCTCCTTGTAAAAGTAACACAACAGTACATTTTTTTACAGTGTTCTAGTTTTTAACCTCTAGTCCCACCACCCAGGCATGGACCCAGAGATCCGATGCCATGAAACTCAACCCTACAGGATACCTATGGTCCGAGTATGAAAGCCCCCTGATAAAAATGCTTTTAAGATATAGACTTCTAGAATACTATGTCACAGAAAAGTCATTATTATTAATGGTGTTCTAGATTGAACCTCTAGCCCCACACCCTGGCACGGACCCAGGAATCCGATGCCCTGGGAGGTAAGCCAGCCCTACAGGGTGTCAATGGCCCAAGTATCAATGCTTTCTGACGAGTGGTTGTCAAGATATGGACTTCTAGAAAATTTTAACGCAAGAATGGCCATTTTGAAGGTGTTCTAGATTTTAACCTACAGCCCCACCCCCTGGCCTTGACCCAGGGGATCGATGCCATGGAATGAAAGCCAACCCTACAGGGTGTCAATTGCCCAAGTATCAATGCTTTCTGATGAGTGGTTGTCAAGATATGGACTTCTAGAAAACTTTAACGCAAGAATGGCCATTTTGAAGGTGTTCTAGATTTTAACCTACAGCCCCACCCAAGTATGAATGCTTTCTGATGAGTGGTTGTCAGGATATGGACTTCTAGAAAACTTTAACGCAAGTGTGACGCGCACGCGAAGGGGAACGGGAACGCGTGGACGACCGGGGTGACTGCAGTCGAGCTAAAAAACTACATGTTCACATGATGCAGTTTATGCGATCACAAAAAAGGTCATACATGTGTATAAATATTTTGGAATGTAAATCATATTCATTCTTACATCACTTACAAATAAAACCATACATATAAGTAACATATAACAAAAGGCCCAGGGCCCACAATTACAATTATTGTTTTCTTAGTTAAAGTGGCAACTTTTAACAAACAAAAATACATTTGTAAACTTTCGAAAAATACTGGTTTCAATACTAGACCTTTTCCTGTTGTTTGCCTACTTGTACATTTTTGTTATTATCTAAATTAATTTAACACATGTGAACGTTTTTTCTAACCACTCTTTTTTGATTCCAAAATACCACACAAGACATTTGAAAACAAAATAAATATAGGGTAGTGTGCATTTTTTCAAGCTACAGGCCTCTGAATGAGACCTCTGAGCACCATGTCTTAAATTTGGTAAAATTAGTTTAATTTTTAATTCTTTGAAACATACCTGTCTTGAACAAAAATACACCTAGAATGCTTTCAAAAGTCATAATATTTACGTAGCGCAGACAATTTTGGACCAAAAGCATTGAAAAATTTGCAACTTGGAGTGGATGACAAAATTTTACGATTCCTTTTCCAACCCTACCCCCATACTTGAAAAGGCGGAAAAAATCAATATTTTGAAATGTACCAAACCCATATTTGTTGATTCAAACTTTTTCTTGTATTTTCACACAACATAGAACTTGGTAATATTGTTCGAATAAAAGAAAGAAATATATAGGGTAGTGAGCATATAAGAGAGAAACAACAGCTCGAAAATCGCCATTTTCAGCCTTTTTTCAGCTGTTTTGTTTCTAAAAGCCCATTTCATAAAACAACCTAAAATTTTAAAACCAGCACATCAACGACACAAAGAATGACTTAGAAGACCATGTACACATATACTGCTGCTAAAATAAACGTCGAACTAGTGCAATTAATTTGAAGATGTGTTATATTCAAGTTTAATCTACCCTACCCCCTAAATTTTACTGACAACAAAATGTTTCTACAAAGTTGCAGAAAATGGGGTGAAAAAATGAAGTTCCTTAGATTGACAATTTTCATGGCTCGTTCAATGCATATTATCAATATGTATCCAAATATAAAATATAAGGAAAATATCTGCTACAGTTTACGAGATATTCAAGAAAAGAAAAACCGGAAGTTCCGAAATGTCAAATGTTAGCAGCGAACATCCTTAAGTACTGTTTCGTTTGCAGAACGTTTCTATAGAAAGAATATACCTGTTACCACATATAACTCTAGCCGCTAATGCTCTAAATGATTCAGAAAAGGCTTTCACTTCAAATGTTTGGGGAACTTATTTTCTAGAAGTGTCCAGAGTGTGAAATGTTTCCGCTTATGAGCCTACATAGAATCTTTTCTCATAAACCAATCTTTATTGCAAGCTTTACAGATATCGCATTTTACGCACTGTTTCGTTTGCAGAACGTTGCTACAGTAAGAATGCACAAGTTGCCGCTAATGCTTGCAAAAAGGCTTTCACTTCAACGTTTCTGGAAGCTTGTTTTCTAGCAGTGTCCTCAGTGTAAAACGTTATGGGCTAACATAGAATTTTCTCGCATGAACCGATTTTAACAAATATCACATTGAGGCCCAAAACTATTTGACAAAATTACTTAATCACAAACATAAGGAAACGTCATCCAACCATTGACCAGCCTTTACTTCAAATGTTTTGGGAACTTATTTTCTAGCAGTGTCCGCAGCGTGAAATGTTTCCTCTTATGAGCTAACATAGAATCTTTTCTCATAAACCGATCTTTACAAATATCGCACTGATACGGTCTCTCTCCCGTGTGTCGGCGTCGATGAGTCTAAAGATAAAAATAGATAAAATTGTGTTTAAAAATCAATAAAAAATAACAAAAAAAAAAAAAATAAAATAAATAAATAAAAATAAATAAATAAAAAATAAAATAGGATAAAAAAATGCAAAATCAAAAAAACTCCCGTTTGTTGAAAACAAGTAAGACCAGAGGACTATTGGTCCTGAGAAAGCTCACCTGAAGCCTTATCTTGGAGCATTTATTCATCTTGAAATGACGTTGACTTTGAATACTCACACACGTTTATTGACTTCATATGCTGTCTGCATCTGCCAAGTTTCAGGTCTCAGGCTGCAATACTTTCCAAAATACCCATTGTTTTCAATTTTTCACATGTAAAAACCTATATTTCCAAAATTATCCTTGCCGTAACATAGGTCAAGGTCATCCCAGGGTATTCATTTGAGCAAACTACGATGGCCTCGAGTCCCTAATACTACATACCAAGTGTCGTGGAAATCGGCCCACCGGTTCTGAAGAAGAAGGCTTTTGAAATTTTTAACACATATGAGCGTGGTGGCCATCTTGGTTATGTGACCAAGATATCGCCGACAAAGTTTCCATGCCACTACCCAAGGAGGCTCCACATATAATTTCATCTTGATGGGCCAAGCGGTATCAGAGAAGATTTTTGAAATTGTGATTCAATTTTCATATTTCTATGACCTATGGTCAAGGTCAAGAAATAACCTCGACCTTAATTAATCACATACCTTCATTAGCTACTTTAGTAGTCTACATCTAGAAACTTTCAAGTCTCAGGCTGCAATATCCATTGCTGTCGCCTTTTCCCATGTAAAAGACTTTGTTTCCAAAATTGCCCATGCCGTAAAATAGGTCAAGGTCATCCCAGGTTATCATTTTAGCAAACTATGATGGTCTGGTGTCCCAAATGCTACATACGAAGTTTCACGGCCTACCGGTTCTGGAGAAGAAGATTTTTGAAGGGTTGTTTTACCATATATGGACATGGGGGACATCTTGGTCATGCGACCATGTAATAATAAACAAAATTTCAATTCCACTTCCAAAGGAGGCTCCTCATAAAATTTCAAAATGATCGGTCAAGTGGTTTCAGAGAAGAAGATCTTTGAAATTGTGACTTAATTTTTGATATTTTAATGGCCTTGAGTCGAGGACAAGAAATGACCTTGACCTAAATTAATTACATACCTTCATTGACTCCATTAGTTGTATGCATCTAGCAACTTTCAAGTCTCATGTTGCAATAGTTTCCATAATATCCATTGTTTTGGCCTTTTTCCATGTAAAAGCCTATGTTTCCAAAATTGACCTTGCCGCAAAATAAGTCGAGTTCATCCCAGGGTCATCATTTTAGCAAACTATAATTGGCTGGAGTACCCGATGCTACATACCAAGTTTCGTGGAAATCGGCCCACTTGTTCTGGAGAAGAAGATTTTTGAAGGGTTTTACCAAAATGGGCATGGCGGCCATCTTGGTCATGTGACCAAGATCCCGTGAACAAATTTTCATTCCCCCTACGGGCCCTACCCATAGAGGCTCCACATAAAATTTCAACTTGATTGGCCAAGCGGTTTCTGAGATCTTTGAAATTGTGGACGATGGACGACGACGGATGGACGGACGGACGCCGGAGAATGGGTATACTATAAGCTCACGTGTGAGCCTTTGGCTCAGGTGAGCTAAAAATCTATTTGATTTTTGCCGCAGATTTGTTCCGTATGGACTTCACATGGAACAAATATTTTTCACTATTTTAGTTAACAACTAAATCTAAAGTGAAACAATATACCTGTAATGGTCCCTGTTGATTAAACGTCAAGCCACATTCTGTGCATTCATAAGGCCGAACACCACTGTGTATTCTGTAGTGAACTTGTAGATGGCGCCGAACTTTGAACGTCTTAGAACAATCTGGACATTTAAATGGCCTTGAGTCGGCAGTGTGTTGTGATACTGTGGAACTGTCGGATGTTTTAGTGGAAATGGTTGGACACTTAAATGGCGTGGCTTCAGGATTAAGGTGTAATATACTTGGACTACCTGGCGTTGGTGTTGTGATAGCTGGTATGGGAATATTGGGGCCCGATGTACCGTCTTGAGATCCTGAAGAAAAAAATATGCCGCATTAATTTTATCTTTGAGATAAAACTGAGATTTGTTAGCACGCAGTCATACTGTCATACCATGTTGTGGTTGAGCGTGTCTCCAATTTGGTAATAATGATGCGCCATCTCAAAATCCTTCTAGTTAAAATCGTATATATTCAATATGCAAAATATCTGTGGATGACTCTGAACCTTAAACGTTTCTGGACTATCTGGACAATTAAATGACCTTGATTCAGGATTCGATGTTGTGGAATCGTCGGACGTTGAAGTGGTGATACTTGGTGTTTGGAGCCTGGTGTGCCGCCATCTTAAGATCCTGAAACAAAAATTGAACACATATCTCATGTCATGTGTTTTATGGATTTCGGACTTGAAATGTTAAGAATAGTTGATAAAGAAATGTTGAAACTTCGTGAAGAACCGTCTTGAGACCTTGAAGCACATATATCATTTTAGGAAATAATGGACACTTGAATTACCTGCTTTCGATTTGTTGCGATGTTATTTTGTTAAGCATGTACGTATAACGTCGTCGTGTTGAGAAGATATAATTACTGGAGGTAGGTGAAACCTTGTATTGATTTCGTGAATGTAAAGTCATATCACGAGCTGGGATATTGTTGACATGAAAATGTAAGGAGCCATTTCGCGAAAAATGCTCAGGTAGAATCATTATCGCCAATCCCTTTTATTATAAAACCCGCCCATTCTTTCAAAATGAAGGGGCCATTTTAAAAATTAAAACGCAAATTTGCCGTAGGCCCCTTCCAAAATTATCCATGTACGAGTACGTATATGGAAATGTATTAACTTAGTGCGGTACCCTGAAGAGATCCAGAAAATTCAAAATAAAACGCGTGATAATAAATTTTAATGTGAGATTTGAATATTTTCTGGCAACATGGAGATAGGAACGGCTTACATTCATTATGCCCTCGTTCACTCGGTTCTTGTGACCAGGCAGAGCGTATAGCCGAAAGACCGACCACTTGGTTACTGGTTTACCACCCAGGAAAAGCAGTTTAGTCATACGTTCCATATATATATTCTTTAGCCGTTTATTTGTGTGGTTATATGCTTTTATATGCTTGAAGCACATTTTGGCTTTTCGTTACATGATGCTTTAAGACTCGATGAAGATACATCGAAATATCGTCGACAGTTATTACTGGGTTAAACCGAAAGAAAATAACAAGGAAAATGATCAAGGAGAAATAACTCGAAAACTATACGAATGCAAACTTGAGGAATAGTTCTTGTACATGACACATCGTTTCGTGGAATCTATGACAACGCACCGACAGCAAATATTCACCGACAACCAACTCACCGACACGACTACTGACAGACAGGACAAGTCACCGACAAAGAATGAGAAAATTCGCCGACACTCGCTGACACTGATCGACAGAGAATGCCATTAAAAGCAATAAGAAACGGAACATTTAATGATTTTAAGCCTTTATTAGTCCACATTTAGGTAATATGGATACAATTTAATCACTGATTCATTTACGGAATGTCACATAAGGGTGCGGCAAAAGTACACATTTACGTTGTGACCAGTACATTTAAGCAATTTACAATGGCTGCACAATCGAATTCTAATATGAATGAATTATACTGTAGTGACTCAAACACACGAGATAACATAATTTTCAAACAGTAATTGCATGGGAATATAATAGGTGTGTGTCGTTGAGTTGACGTGTCGGTGATTTGTCGTTGTCTGTGAGTTGGTTTGTCTGTGAGTTTTTTTGTCTGTCGATGAGTTTTTGTAGGCGAGTTGTTATTCAGTCAGTTGTCTGTCGGTGAGTTGTCGTGTTACCATCACGTGTGCTTTTTAAGTAAATAGAGATTCATGGGTGATGGCCAGATTGGGTGCCTGTAAAATTGATTTGATCGACCCTTTTACATCACTGACCGTACGAATGCACCACTTCTGCTGTGGTTCTTATTGTTTTGTTGACTTTTTGAAAGTGTTCTTGACATCTTTTATGAACGTTTCCATAGTTTTTGAGTCCGGGTAACGGAGTGAATAGCTCACTCGGTTTACGATATGTTCTCTTTGTATTTAATAGCGCCACTGTTTTTTAGATATTCGCTCTGATTTCACTATTTCTGACCATTGCTTATTTTTAACATTTTCACAGATTTTGGAACATACAAATCATCATACATGATTTTGACAGTGTAGTCTTTGAATTACAGCCCGTGTTAATGTTTCATTTTGAACATCAAACCCTTCTCTCCTGCGTCTGCCGTTCTATTACGGAACAATCACGACCCTATCAATATCTAGCGAACCGAATACAATACTTCAAAATTAAACTCTTATTATCTAACATTATATGGACATGTACTTTTCATTTTTACCTTCGAAACCAGGGTGTTCACATTTGTACAGATTTTCATGCTTATTCCGTCTTCTGTCATAGTACTTAAAAGTTAATCAAGAAAAATATTATGCAAGGATTCATATTCCAGGTTATCTTGGGTATACAGATGCATAATGCATGACTTGATGCATTTTATTGTTGACAGGAGTCCCGGAATTTGAAGGCTTATGTCACACCCTGCTATAAGCAGATGCAATAATATCAATATAAAGCTAAGGACATAATCAAGACAAACCAGCAAGGCACTAAAACCAATCTCTCATAGTATTGTGTGATTTTTCCTGTTGATTCTTATAACATCCCATCTTGTCATACACACTGTACAGCCTATGATTGCTTTGTTGTAACCACATCCCTATACGGCGCCATGACTCTTACTTTCACTTCAAAAATGGAATTCAACTGACTGAAGAAGATCGTCTGGTGCTAAATTTTAAAATAAATCAAGAGGTTCACATAAAAAGGTGGGGGATAAAGTTTGTTCTCATTAGTCAGCCACCAAAAGGACTCAACATATTCGGAAGACCTGATCTCCGAAACATGTTTCTTATGCGTGCTGGCAAATGAGTCCGCTCAGTTCGACATTTTCAGTAAATTTTAGAGGTAAAAATATAAAACATGCAATGGTAACTCATCCTTAAAGAGCAACCCAAGTGTTAGTTAAGCATTCATTTGTACTTATGTCTGCTTTATGTCTATGACAGTTCTTGCTTTCATTGGGAGATTTAACATTACCAGAAATTGTAAAGTTTTGAGCTTTAAAGTAACAAAAACTTACATCAGCGTCATCCGCAACAACTGAAACTCCTTTCTGGTTTTCATGAACAACAATGAGTATTTGACACGCGTACACAAGGATACTATCCCTTTTCCCATTAGTGTGTTTATGCCAATCCTTATTTTTTTGCCTGTATCAACGAGTTTATGGATATTGTGTTGTTTTTCTTTTTCATGAAATTCAGCATCCTGTGTAAGCCCACAACCTATCAACTTACTAAGCTGCTGCTTATTATCAGTAACATCAAACCACGTACAGTACAATGTAAATTGATCAGACGTACTATTTGGATACCATCTATATGGTGAGGTTCTTGTTTATCCTTCATTAGAATTCTGAATTTCAAAACAAGTGTTTAATGATGCATTAAAAATAGATATGAGGTTCATAAATGCGTTATATGAAAATATATATCTTCTTTAAAATATGTCAGCACAGCCATCTTGGACTCCAGATTTTATTTGACTGGCAGGGGTAACCTATAATGTTAGATATAGAGGATCCTACACTCGTGGTCATTTCATATGAAATTTATTAAACGAGCCTTCGGCGAGTTTAATAAATTTCATATGAAATGACCACGACTGTAAGATTCGTTTTATCATATGACTTTTAAAATAGGATTTTATCGCCTTCGAAGTGGACATACTTTTAATGCAAATTTACATTGTTGTTACGGACGACGTCAATGACGTTATGTATTCCCGAAAAAGTGTTAATACACGTGTGGTCATATGATTTTTATGACATGCCGTTATCCACTGGAAAACAGCGACGTCATATGATAAATACCAATATGTACTTAATTGGAAGACAAAGTATAACATATAGGGTGAGGCTAGGGTCCTGTAAAACCGATTTAAGACCCGCAGTTATTTCATATTACCGTTCGTACTTCGCAATAATACTTCTTCATGCAAGGCGATACGTCTGTTGTGCTTCTAATCGTTTATGTTAAGGCCAAACATAAAGATTTGTTGCTTTGCCCTCTCCCTACCTAGTACCTACTCACAAAAAATGGGGCCTACTAAAAAAATGCCCTTTCACCATTTTAATTTTATTTTTGTTAAAGGTTTCCGTCAGAAGATAAATTGTTTTCCCTAGAAAGTTATGTGTTTTCATTTAAACCATGACCCTCCTCACCAATTGGATTGTTTGTTCTTATGTTCAAGCACTACAAAACATAAAATGCAACTCTAATTGTTAGTAGCTTTGACAAAATTGTAGCTAATTCCTTTGACAAAAAAATAACGCATAATACAGTTCATAAAAAAAAAACAAAAAAAAAAAAAAAAAAAAAAAAAAAAAAACATACCCACCTTTAATAATTTTAAATGTGGCCTCTAAGGTGTTGAGTCTTTGTGCTATTTGCACACATTCTATACGTTTTCATACTTTTAATTACGTTCTGGTAACTGAGTGACCGCCTATTGGAAAATAGCTGCTAACTTGGCTTTCGGTATGTTATCTTTATATTTGTACCTTTTTTCCACCTGGTTTTTGTAGTCGGAATTTCTGTCTGATCGCGCCGTTTCCTGATCATTGTTGTATGGTGAAAAGTATAGTGTTCCGTTGACTAAATAGTTAAAATGGCAAAGTATGGAATGTGCAGTATAATGCCGTTTTCAGCAGTTTACCAGTTTGCCTACCAATAGGATCATAACATCTACCAGGCGTTTTTGACTATAAACGAGTTTTATATATACATCATATAATGGGTGAAAATAAAATTACAAATGCAAGAAACTTTAAACTACATTCAATTAAATCGCAACAAAACTATGCAACCTGAAAGGAGAGGGCTATATATGTGGTCGTATTTGTGTGTATAATTGGAGATGGGTGGGTAATTGGGACTGCACAGATGTGGCATAGACGTGTTTCTAAACGTAAACATATATCCCTGAAGTCGCATACGTGTACAAACATTTTAGTAGTAAGAACGAGTTTAAGGATCATTAATATAAAATTCTTTATACCTACGTCGTACTATTTTTTAAACAGTTACAAAATGGGATGGGTGTACAAAACGTCTGCTCCTGAAACATTGGTACCACAATTTGACCGTATACGACGTGCCTCGAAATGTTGTAGAAAGATAGTTCTTATCGTATATACAGTCAAACCCTTTCTGGCTGGTAAGTTGTGCGGATCAAATTTTCAAATTTCTAGCTCCCTGACTATAGCATAAATCACATATAAGCCGCAATAAAATTTTCACTTACTTGTTGCGCTGCAAAAAAAAGAAAAATCAGTATATTTTGATGAAACAAATAAAACAGCGTGATGCACACTGAGCTCATGATATGTTCTCTTTCTATTACTACCCGCCTGTCAATACTTTTCATTACGAAAATTTGCCCATGCAACATTAAGCGATTTTTTGAGCTTTAAAAATTGAAAATTTTCAGGTGTAAAATTTTGATATTTTTCTTATTTTTGCTCAAAACATAGATTGTATGTACACGTTAGAACCGCCTCGCCGAGGCGGTTCTAACGAGTACCCACAATCTATGTTTTGGAGCAAAAATAAGAAAAATAGGTATACCCCTGCATACCCCAATTTTGCTATATAAAAGTGGGGTTCAAAGGGGTATACATTACACGGACATGTTTTCCTGATGTTTCCAACCTGGGATGTCAAGATGTGACTTTAGTTCTGACTGCATCAGTCCGTTATCACTGCTTACTTTCACATTTTACTACCAGTGACCGAAGCGTAACCATAGCTCACAATTCTGGAAATGGCCGAATGCTTTTGTAAAATTGATTGTACCTTCTGTATGACGCTAAACTTCAATTTGGTGCAACTGTTTAACAGAAATTAATATATTTATATATCAATAACTTTATTTCTTTTTTTTTAAAAAAATGTGTCTTCCAGGCAAAATCGTGTCCATTTAAGAATTCAATGTAGCATAATAGATATTATGTGCCCCTGTGAACAATTAATATTTACTGTTATTTCTCGTTTGATTTAATATTCCCATCAGCATCCACCATTCTAAACAAAGTTGTTTTAGGTATTCCAAATGTCAGAGCGGCTTTAAATCTATTCATGGCACCTGATTTTACCGCTTGAATTGCCATTTCAAAATCCTCGGTCGTATAACGACTCCTTCTTTTACTTATCACTAATTCATTTGCAGCTACACCATGTACGTTTATTCCAATTTGTTCATTGTCAGATGAAGCACACCCATTGTCACCGATTGGTTCAATATTTGTCAAGCCACGCCTTTGGTCTCTGATTGGTTTAGCTATTTTGTAAACATGCCTTTCACCTCCATAGCTCTCTGCAATTGGATAGTAGTCTGAAAAAGACAGAAAACATCAGACTTGTATCCAATAGCAGATGGGCTATGATGAATAAGATTAACTCTTTAGTTTTTGATGGCTTAACAGTGATTTTTTTCGCTATAAAACCGACTCCGGTTTTAGGAGTCGTTCCCAATGGCAAAAAGTATCTTTTTTTCCCAAATGCATGGTTCAAAAAAGTTTCCCAATCAGGCTTACAACTGCAACCATAATTTATACATGTCCTGTTAAAAGCACCAATTAGTCTGATATTTGTGACATAGAATAATGCTAATTTTCATGTGTCCTTGTCATATGATGTTTACTTAAAAAAAAAAAAAAAAAAAAAAAAAAAAAAAAATCACGGTAACACTTATCATGGTACTTTTATGGGTCTTTAGATAAATGTAGCTGATTGACCTAATTGATGGTGAAATAAGGCTAGTTTTCTCAATTGAACCGGTACTGGTACCGTTCCCGAAATGCTCAAAAAATCACTGCGGTTACCAATACTCTGAATAGTCTTAATAATCTTAATGTAAATCTCATAACTATTACATGTATCTATATCTGCACAAAACAGAGTATTGTTTACGCGTTCTCAAGATAATAAAATTTTGAAACTCATCAAGGTTGCTAACTTTGTAATAATAAAAACTAAAAATATCTGACAGTATAATAACATAATTTGAGTCATAAATTTCCGTGTCCTTAAACATATGTAGGTTAAATTTTGATCTAACTGAAAATGTATTATACTACTATCAAGCTATGAACAGAAACAAAAGCCAAGTCTAAGTCAGATGCATAATGTAGCTAATGAAAATTTTATAGTCCAAAAGTGGACCATGATGTTGTGTATGTTTATTCAAAATTAATGCTAGACCGTTTTTGTACATTCAGTATGAACCTAGTGTGTGTTAACAAAATTTTAACACCGTGATACCAGTGCTGCAAAGCTACATCATAACATGTATAAGATGTTGCGATACTGTCACTATCAGACCGGTTTTATTACTAAATTTGGTAAAATTATGAGAATTTATTATAAAGATCCATGCACTGAGTAAAAGAAAATGTCTGAGGCCATCCTTAAATGATTGTTTGTTTGCTGTACTCCTACCCATCAATTTCAGAATGGGTAGGTATGTGGAGCTTTTTTTTTTGTAACAGAAGCACTTTTGCTTTATCAGTGCATGAATATGGTTAAAACACTATATTTAAAGACAATTCATTGTTGAAATAGTGTTTGTAACTAAATTAGGAAGGTTTGATTAGAACATTTTTCTGAAATTGAATCATTGTTTTTAGTTGTTGTTTTTTTTTTTAATACTAAAAAAAAAAAAAATATTTCCCCAAGAGTGACCATGAAATGTTTTGGGTAGGGCTGATTTGGATGGGTAGGTAGGAGCACAGCAAACCAACAATTTTTAAGGTCGGCCTGACAGAAATCAAAGTACACAAAATATATATGAATATAGCTGACAAAATTTGGATAAGTCTAAAGCAAATCAGTGGAAATGCAATCCTGATATTTTCACTGGATGTGCTCAAATTTTCAAATTTGGTAAAAAAATGAACCAAGCTTAAATCTTGTCAACATTATAAATGTTACATAACAGGATTCAACATAACGAAAACTTGCGCATGCAATAAACAGAGATTTTTTGGCCTTAAAAATTGTAAATTCTCAAATGGATTTTTTTTTTATATATTTTTCTTATTTTTGCTCAAAGCATAGATTGTGAGTACACGTTAGTACCGCCTTGCCGAGGCAGTTCTAACGAGTACTCACAATCTAAGTTTTGGAACAAAAATAAGAAAACTAGGTATACCCCTGCATACCCCAGTTTTGCTAAATAAAAGTGAGGATCAGGGTGGAATGCATTACACGAACATGTTTTCGTGATGTTATGAATGGTACATAAGAAGATTCAATCTGCCAGTGGTACAATTGTTTTCCAGCTATTAAACTTCGTCAAATCATCTAAAAACATCAATAATTTCCAAGAGTATTATGAGTGGAAACATGACCAATAATTGTACGGGTGACATTATTTTTTTTTTTTTTTTAATGTGGGGCTCTGATAAACTCAACTCAGAACTTAATATATTATTTATTTATCCATACAGATATGTTAACAAATTTTGATTGTGTTACATGTTTTGGTATAAAATAAACTATAATGGTTTGTTCCTTTGGAAGCAGTAAAACATTCTAAGGGAGATAGTATGGACTATATTGCTCAATTTCGGGTAATGAACCCTCATCAGTAATCCTTTTTTAACTGGCAACGAAAGCCAGTTTATCTGAAAAAAAAAAAAAAAACAAACAAAAAAACAAAAAAAAAAAAAAAAAAAAACTAAATTTTGTGAGGTGACCTACATGTATGTGCCAAGTGTTAAAATGTTTGAACCAATTCTATTCAACCACAGGAATCAGCTACATATAACATTATGTCAGATTTGACAATTATCCTGTCCATACTGTTTCCTTGCACAACATACAGAGGGGCTAATAACCCATCATGGAAACATCTACGTATGTAAGCTATCCAGGATTTGCACCTAACATAAAGTAACCAGAGGACCATTGGTCCGGAGAACGCTCACCTGAAGCCTGATCTTGGAATATTAAGTCATCATGTAACGACCTTGACCTTGAATACTCACACACCTTTATTGACTTCATAAGTTGTCTACATCTGCAAAGTTTCAGGTCTCAGGCTGCAATAGTTTCCAAACCCAGTGATTTCTGAGAAAACCATAATTTTAATTTTGATATTTAAATGACCTTGGGTCAAGGTCAAGAAATGACCTTGACCTTCATCAATTACTTACCTTCATCAATTACTTACCTTCACTGACTCCATTAGTTGTCTGCATCTAGCAACTTTCAGGTCTCAGGCTGCAACAGTTTCCAAAATATCCATTAGTTTCGCCTTTTCCCATGTAAAAGCCTATGTTTCCAAAATTGACCTTGCCTTAAAATAGGTCAAGGCCATCCTAGGGTCATCATTTCAACAAACTATAATGGGCTGGAGTCCCAAATGCTACATACCAAGTTTCGCGAATATCGGCCAGCCGGTTCTTGAGAAGAAGATTGTTGAGTGGTTTTTACCATAGTTGGGCATGGCGGCCATCTTGGTCATGTGACCCGAATTTCACGATTAAACTTTCGTTCCCCCTACCCATGGACGCTCCACATAAAATTTCACTTTGATTGGCCAAGCAGTTTCAGAGAAGAGGATCTTTGAAAAGTGTGTATGGAAGACAGACTGGCCAAGGTCAAGAGATGACCTTGACCTAAATTAATCACATACCTTCATCTACTCCATTAGTTGTTTGCATCTACAACTTTTCAAGCCTCAGGCTGCAATAGGTCTCAAAAAATCCATAGTTTTCACGTTTTCCCATGTAAAAGCATATGTTTCCAAATTTGACCTTGCGGTAAAATAGGTCAAGGTATTCCAAGGGTCATCATTTTATAAAACTATGATTGGTTGAAGTCCCCAATGCTACATACCAAGTTTCGTGGAAATCGGCCCACCGGTTCTGGAGAAGAAGATTTTTGAAGTGTTTTACCGCGGCCATCTTGGTCATGTGACCAAAATTTCACGATCACACTTTCGTTCCCCCTACCCATGAACGCTCCACATAAAATTTCACTTTGATTGGCCAAGCAGTTTCAGAGAAGATCTTTGAAATTGTGGACGACAGACGGACCGACGACGGATGGATGGACGCCGGATCATGGCCATCCTATAAGCTCACCTTGTGAGCCTTCGGCTCAGGTGAGCTAAAAATGGGGGAAATCAGAGGTAGGTATGCAATTATCATTTTTTATATTAACCCATAAAATCATAAATTGTGGGTATCTTTTATCATTTAATCGATGAGGTGATCATAACAGATACTCAAAATACATGATTTTATGGACAGCAAGTGTAATTAATGCAAAAATACAATCAAAATCAGCTGAATTATGTGCATTTTCTTCACCATTTACTGATCCGAATGTTCTGAGCAAAAATATTATAATCATTTTTCCTCCAATGAAACCATCAGGAAAACATGTCCATGAAATGTATACCCCCTTAAACCCCACTTTTATATAGAACCAGAGGACCAAAGGTCCTGTCAACGCTCACCTGAGATCTGTTGTATATACCAATAAACTTGTTTGAATATTACGGAAGATATCCCCAGTAAAGGGGCAGATGAAGCCCTGGAGCTTGGCAAATTCCTGCAAGTTTTTCCTTCAACTGTCATTTTAACAGTTTTACCCATTCAAATACATAGGCAACCCATGTTGACCTAGCCCTAAAATAGGTCGAGGTCATCACAGGGTCATGATTTATGTACACATTGTAGCACTTGAGTCATCAATGCTTGATGCCAAGTTTTGTTTAAATCGGTCACTCAGTTCTGGAGAAGAAGGCTTTTGATGGGTTTTAACCATATATGGGCATGGCGGCCATCTTGGTCATGTGACCTGAATTGTTTACACATTGATTACCCCTTCCTATAGATGCTTCATATAAAATTTGGTTTTGATTTGCAAAGCAGTTTCAGAAAAGATGTTTGAATATTATGGTTATATAAATGTATGTTGCCCGGGGGTGGGGGCATATGAGCCCCTGGGGTCCAATTTTTTCATAATCATTAACATTCAGTCCTATTGCTCATTTCCTGTAAGTTTTTCCCTTTAAATGACATTTTAAGTTTTGCCCATTCAAATGCATAGGCGACCTATGTTGACCTTGCTGTAAAATAGGTCAAGGTCATCACAGGGTCATGATTTATATATACATTGTAGTACTTGAGTCATCAATTCTTCATGCCAAGTTTCGTTGAAATCGGGCAACCAGTTCCGGAGAAGATTTTTGAAGGGTACTAACCATATATGGGCATGTGACCTGAATTATTTATATACATATTGGTTCCCCCTTGCCATAGATACTTCATATAAAATTTGGCTTTGATTGGCCAAGGGGTTTCAGAGGAGAAGATCTTTGACAAGTGTGGACGACGACGACGACGGACAACAGACAGACGCCAGGTACCTACATATCCTATAAGCTCATCTGTGAGCCTTCGGCTCAGGTGAGCTAAAAACTGGGGTTTGCAATGGTATACCTATTTTTCTTAATCTGCTCCAAAACATAACGACTGTGGGTACACGTTACAACCGCCTTTATGTTTTGAGCAAAAGTAAGAAAAAATCTAAAATTTTCCAATGCTTTTTTTTTATGCCAACTGCCCGTACCTAGATTCTCCGCACGAAACACCATTTTCCGCATGTTTTATGCGGAAATTCTCATGCGGAGTATTGGAACAATATTTCCGCATCGTGCGGAAATCAAACTGTAAAAAATGAAAAAGAAGAAGGATGTTGCATGCGGAGAATGTTCCGCTTATCTGCATCATGCGGAGAATTCTCCGCAGCTTGCGGATAAGCAGCGGAGACTTCTCCGCATGATGCGGAAAATTTGTTCCAATACTCCGCATCAAGCGGAATTTGAATGCGGAATTCCGCACTGATGCGGAGTATTGGAACATATTTTCCGCATCTTGCGGAAAAGTAACAGGGAATTCTCCGCATGATGCGGAATTCCGCAAGGCAGATTGATATGGAATATATTCCGCATGATGCGGAACATATTCCGCATGATGCGGAACATATTCCGCATGATGCGGACCATATTCCGCATGATGCGGAGCTCCGCATCCTGCGGAATTCTATATTGGATTTTCTGTTCCAGAAAGTTTTTACCATATATGGGTGTGGCGACCACCTTGGTCATGTGACCTGAACCATTTTCTGCTTTATACAAATGTTTGACTCAGCATTCCCTAGGCTTCATATGACTTTTATTTGGCTTTTAAGGGTCGAATGGTGAGGATTGTGACCACATAAAATTTATTCAAGCCCCCCAGTAATTTCTTCACTGACAGTTCCAAGGCGGTTTTGATGTGATTTTTCTTTATGTTTTCTGTTTATTCTGTCTGCTTTTCTGTTGTACTGGTCACTTTTATATTTGGTTGATGTAAGCTAGATGGCTATCTTTGTTGAGACAGAAGTAATCATTTTGCTCTTCATGGGTGTTGTAACATTTTCATGTTGTATTGTGCTGTACTTAATCACTCACCTGGTATCCGGTGTGGGATTTTGAATTTGATTGTACAATCTCCATTCTTACTTAAGCTATGTCCCGGTTTAGCTCCCCAGTTCGCTCGGGGTAAATCAAACCAGGGTAAACCAGGACGAACCGTAACGAACCATGATAGAACCTTAGTGCTACCGTGGCAAACTGGGAAGAACCAAGATAAACCGGGGAGCCTTCATGGTCGTATAAAAATGTTTAATACAACCGGGGTAAACCCGTGTGAACTGTGAGAGATGTCAAAAAGCGACACAGTGACAAACCTTGATGGCATGGGACTCGACCCTGATAAACCAAGACGATCTGGTGCAAACCGTGGGTAACAGGGACAACATAGGGCTATTCCGGCACAAACCAGGGCTTCACCGAGACTCTACCAGGGTGAACCAAGATGCCACAGGGGCAAACCGGCTTTAATAATTTGGCCATGGTGTACCCCTGTTTGTCTCGGTGCCTTCCCGGTTTACACAGGTGACAGGTGGGGTGTAACAGGAGGATACCGGGCTTACCGTAGTAAAACCGAGGCACACCAGCCTGCACCAGGACAACACCATGGTAGAACTAGGAACAAGACTGGGGCTAAACGGTAACACTGTGACTGAGAACACGATCAATTTTGGTAGAAACAGTTACTCGGTTTATCACAGTATACTGGCTTGCCTTCACCAGGGTAGAACCGGGAAAGTAAGGACAAGGCTAAAGGTCAAGCTGTTTCAGAGAATGCAAAGGAAACACATTTTAATCTGGAGAAAGTTATGTCTGAATTGCTTTGAGAAATAACTATTGTATATGAAGACCTGTAATTTTGTATTGTGGTTTAACATCCCACTCTAGAGATTCTAATGTTCCTGAATCATTGTTTTGTTGAACTAAATTCATGGACTGAGACAAAATTTATTGAAGCAATCTGCAGTAGCAAATTTCAACACAGAGAAGGCATAGAGCAACATAAAAAGACAATTCATATAAATACTGGCTACTTACAATGCTAAAGAACTAAACTCCTTAACTATAATTTTCATTATAACACAATTTTAAAAATGGCACATGTTAGAACACTTCCTTTCAAACAATTCTCCCTCTAATATTTGAAAACAGGAAGTGAGTCAGTACTTGAAATTCTGATTTCCTATTGGTCAGCAATAATGTATTCAAAATGGTCTGATGCGGAATTCCGCATGTGGTGCGGAAAAAATTCCGCATGTGATGCGGAGCTCCGCTCAGTGCGATACAGGGGTTTGAGGTGCTGGTTTAAAGTCAAGAGAGACAAAAGAAATGTATATTATTACATTATCTCAATATGGTTGTGTTTGTTCGTTTCATTGCTTTATGTCCACATGTAGTCAACAGCTATGGTCATATCTGAACAGTCAGCTATCCTAACCACACTATTCCTAGACAAGCATGTTTGGGGCAGATTACTAGTACTTAGGGCACATTTCTTTTGTCAGTTGAAACTAGCAAGTGCTCTTGAATCAGTGGAAGCGAAAATGGGATTAGAAATATTTTCATGTGTGGAATCGAACATGCTAACTTTTGAGCCATCTTCTGGTACACATACATAATTCCTAACATTATAAAGTTTGCCAAAACGAATTGCATAAGTTATAAAATTTCAATAAACTAAATTGTTTCCATGAAATCGTCTGCATCTTTATTATTCATCTTTGTCAGATTTAATAGCTAAAAGAGGAGAGTCTATGGAGTATTTGAATGGACCTCCAAGAAAGGGTTGCCACTCTCGGGCGGAAGCGAAATTACCTGACATTTCCCAGACTATTCCCGGACATAATTTCAAATCTCCCGATAATGATATCCTTTGCGCATGGTCTCTAACATTTGACAGTTTGACTCCAGAAATACATGGCAGCGATAATTTGGTATTTTTTTATGAATTTTTTTGTTTGTAAAAAGTCAAAAATTCTGCGCTATAATTTTCCTAAGATACAGTGGGACACTGTCACTAAGAAAAGTCCCATATACAAAAATTGTCCAAGTAAAATTTTTCTAAGTTATTTTCCGCATGCAAAATAATCTAAGATATTTTCCGCTTCAAAAATTGTCTGAGTCTACATTTTCCGCATTTTTTCCGCACTAAAAAAGTATTAAGTCCGATTTTTCCGCTGCTGGTGCGGAAAAGTTTCCGATGAGAGATGCGGAAGAAATTCCGCATATTGTGAAACCTCTGCGGAGTTCCGCATGTTCATGCGGAATTCCGCACAAAAAATGCTGATATTCCGCATGTTTTTGCGGAATTCCGCATACTTGATGCGGAATTCCGCAGATGTTGTGCGGAGTTCCGCATGGTTGATGCGGAGATTTGAGGTGCGGGCGATGTGTTTCTACATGACATCGTCATCATTGACGTCATGTGATGTTGACATCATTTCCTGTCTATTTGTTTTCATTACACTTGAAAAAGGCCATGAGCCTGAAACATTGTGTAAATAACCAAGAAATCCATGTTCGAGGTTTTTCTCTGTAATTTATCAAAAATAATAAAAAAAAAAAAAAAAAAAAAAAACAAATGAAATTTTAATTTTTCACAAATGAAAATTTTTTTTTTTTTTTTTTTTTTTTTTTTTTTGCATTGGCGTGTTTTCGTAATGCTTCAATTTAACAGCATGACTGTCTTTTTGTGAAGTTCATAACAGTGATGCCACCAGAGGACCAATGGTCCTGTAAACGCTCACCTGAGATCTGCTGCATATACCAATAAACATGTTTGAATATTATGGAATTTAACCCCAGTGCAGGGGCAGATGAAGCCCTTGGGCCATTTTCTTTTTTCAGAATAATCAATATTCTGTCCATTTGCCAATTTCCTGCTGGTTTTCCCCTTCAAATGACATTTTAACAGTTTTCCCCATTCAAATGTTGACCTTGCCATAAACTGGGTCAAGGTCATTGCAGGGTCATGATTTATATATACATTGTAGTACTTTAGCCATCGATGCTTCACGCCGAGTTTCATCGAAATCAGTCCATTGGTTTCAGAGAAAAAATTTTTTGAAGGGTTTTTACAATATTTGGGCATGGAGGCCATCTTGGTCATATGACCTAGATTATTTATATATACATTGATTCCCCCGTTCTATAGATGCTTCACATTAAATTTGACTTGAATTGGCCAAGCGGTTTCAGAGAAGATGTTTGAATATTCTGGTAATATACATGTATAATCCCCCTGGGTGGGGGCAGATTAGCCCCTGGGTACATTTTTTTTTCAGAATCATTAATATTAAGTCCTACTGCTAATTTCCTGCAAGACTTTCACTTTAAATGGCATTTTAAAAGTTTTCCCCATTCAAATGCATTGGCAACCTATGTTGACCTTGCCGTAAAATAGGTCAAGGTCATCACAGGGTCATGATTTATACATACAAAGTACTACTTGAGTCATCCATACTTCAGGCCAAGTTTCCTTGAAATCAGTCCACCGGTTCCTGAGAAGAAGATTTTTTAAGGGTTTTTTCCATATATGGGCATGGTGGCTATCTTGGTCATGTGACCTGGATTATTTATATTTACATTGGTTCCCACTTCCTATAGATGCTTCATATAAAATTTGGCTTTGATTGGCCAAGTGGTTTCAGAGAAGAAGATCTTTGAAAAGTGTGTATGGACAACAGACCGGCCAAGGTCAAGAGATGACCTTGACCTAAATTAATCAAATACCTTCATCTAATCCATTAGTTGTTTGCATCTACCACTTTTCTGGTCTCAGGCTGCAATAGTTTTCAAAAAATCCATAGTTTTCACTTTTTCCCAAGTAAAAGCCAATGTTTCCAAAATTGACCTTGCCATAAAATAGATCAAGGTCATCGCTGGGGTATGATTTATATATATATATTGTTGAACTTGAGTCATAGATGCTTCATGCCAAGTTTCATTGTAATCAGTTCACCGGTTCTATAGAAGAAGATTTTTAAAGGTTTTTACCATATATGGGCGTGGCAGCCATCTTGGTCATGTGATCTGGATTATTTATATATATATTAGTTCCCCCTTCCTACAGATGCTTTATATAAAATTTGGCTTTGATTGGCCAAGCAGTTTCAGAGGAGCAGATCTTTGAAATTGTGGACGGACGACAGACGAACGGACGCCGGATCATGGCCATCCTATAAGCTCACCTTGTGAGCCTAACGGCTCAGTTGAGCTAAAAAAAAAAAAATACACCAAACAAGACCAATGGTGACTCCCATAACTATAACTTGATTAAAACTGGCCCACAAGCTTCAAAAAATTACCATTTTAAATTGTAGACGGATGATGATGGAAGCCTACATGTAGATGACAGGAAGATGACTCCAGGGTTTAGTACACTGTATAAGCTCACTAATGGAATGACTGAAGTTTTATTAATACATACAGGAGAAAATAAACATCTCCAAAAAGACATTTTCAACATCAAAATATGAAAATAAATAAACAGAATTGTACTCATAAAGTAGAGTAAATGTTTCATGAAAAATTGAAAGTTGATCTTGTATTTGGGAATAAAAACATAGGCTGTAAGAGGTAACCATTACATACACACTTCATTTATGCTAGTTAACATTATCAGGAAAACATGTCCGTGCAATGAATACCCCCTTAAACCCCACTTTTATATAGTAAAACTGGGGTATGCAGGGGTATACCTATTTTTCTTATTTTTGCTCCAAAACATAGATTGTGGGTACTCGTTAGAACCGCCTCGGCGAGGCGGTTCTAACGTGTACCCACAATCTATGTTTTGAGCAAAAATAAGAAAAATATCGAAAATTTTCTACTGAATTTTCATCTTTTTACAACTTTAGATATCACTGTATATTGCATGGGCAAGTTTTCGTAATGAAACAGCCAGTCATCAGTAAAATGAAATGTACATTAAAACATTTTCAGACCAGACTGGACTTAGTCCTGTTATGGCATTTAACATTGTATCAGCAAGATAAATTACAAACTCCAAACCATATACAGTATTAATATTTACACAAATGTACATGCATGCTGGCTAACTGAACCCTGTTTAACAGTTTAAATATCTGTCAAGGCTAAGTTGAGCACGAAGAAAGAGTGTGCAATCCACAGCCTGTTTCTGATGTAAAAAAAACTTTTGTAGACAGTAGCCAAAACAGACAATGATCAAGATGAGCACTGATCTATGGTCTATATTTGTGCATACCTTAGAATTGTCAGAAAAGTTCAACCCTTGGTAACTGTATAATAATTGATGATGATGATGATGATGATCATATGATAACTTTCCAAATATATTCACCAGCACCAGTAGATATAAATAAAATCAAAGCACTTACTTAAAACAAACTATTGAGTTTAATCTATGTTACAATTGATATGAGCCGCTGCATACAACCAGGCAAATAGCAGCTTAGCAATCCCAGTGTTTCAAGCATCTCTTAACTAGTTGTGAAACTTTCCAGTCCAATATTGGTATCAAGCTTGAAATGACTACTACATCATCACCTCATATACCTCTGATTAGTCACAGTAAGATGAAATTGACAGATGTTGATTTCTCTTTTCAAAAATTTCATTGGTTGTTTAAAAATAATGCAGCAGACCAAGGTGGTTGTTTGACAGCTTTTGGTTATTTTAAAGAAATGAAAAACTTTTCCTATATCTAAATTACATCTGGATGACTGTTGTGGACTGTCAATTTCTTGTCTTTGACAACTGTTTTTTGAGATGTCTAAAGCTTGTGAATTGCTAAGCTGGTATTTGTGCCGTTGGAAGAAAACCAACAACCTGCATATGTGAAAACAAAGACGATAACTGCGAAGCCAATCAGCACCTTTGTTTTTGCTACACTGATAGTACAAGTTATCTTCTTCTTAAATTTGAAATTTTAAGCTTCTAGCCTGCTTCTGTGACTTTTTACGCTGGTTTTTGTTGGACCTAGTCTGAAACCCAAATTGATGGTTTTCCCAAGCACAGGCTCATATAGTTAAACACCAATTTTGATCTTATCATTATCAGGAATGAATTAATACTTTTGTATAATTATATAAAATGCCTGTCCAAACTGCATTGAACAATTTATTGTAATCAATACCGGTATGTACAATGTATCTGTCCATATGCTTTCTGGGTTATTTACAAGGAATGATGTAATAATTTTATTATAGTTACACCATTTATACCCATACTAACACCATTTTTTACATTGCAGAGTGATGCAACATACCACAACACATGCAGAAATTTAGTGTAATCTAATTACCAGATCAAACCAGATCAATTATATCATGGAAAACATCTCAGAATGAACAGAAAGCTACCCCAGATTTGCACCTTACAAAGAGTCAAAATGGGGAAATCAGGGGCTGGTATGGGGAAATCAGGGGCTGGTATAAAATTATTGATTTTAATATAATCCATACAAGAACTCCGCTGAGGTCGATATCGCACCTACATCGGGCAAAGTCAATGGAACGTGAAATATAGGTCAAGGGCACCGGGACAAGGTGAGTGCTTGAAGAGTATGTCAATGACAATTACTTTGCAAGGTCTACACTCGCAGCTATCAATGATGCAGGGAAAACCAAACTTCGAAATAACTTTGAAGTAAAAATTTGCAAAGTCAATGATTGCAAAATATAGGTAAAGGGCACTGGGTCAAGGTGCATGCTTGAAGGGTATGTCAAGGACAATTACTATGCAAGGTTTCACACTCATGGCTATCACTGATGCAGAGAAAACCAAACTGACATAATTTCGACGTAAAAATTATCAAAGTCAATGGACCGGGAAATATAGGTCAAGGGCACTGGGTCAAGGTGCGTGCTTGAAGGGTATGTCAAGGACAATTGCTATGCAAGGTTTCACAGTCACAGCTATCACTAATGCAGAGAAAACATAAACTTTGACGTAAATGTCAAACGTAAATGTTGACGGACGAAGAAACGGACGGACGGACGAACGGAAATTTTGGACTACTATATCGCACCCTGCTATAAGCAGGTGCAATAAAAATCATATATTGTGGGTGTCTGTTACCATCAAATACATGAGGTGACCATGACAGATACTATAAATGCATAATTTTGTGAACAACAAATGTAATTAAAGCAAAACTGCAATCGAGACGAAATGAGTTATTAAACACTTTGTGCAAACCAAGATGTTTACGTAATGGGCTGCAAACTACTGCAAGATAATGGTCTTGTTGCTGTAGGTTGCAGCCATTTCAATCCAGCTTCCAATTATCCCACCCATTTTGTCACTAATTGTCATGTGATGTTGCATCAATCTGTGCTGTAAAAATAATGCATATTTTGAATCAGTATGCATCTAAAAGTAAATATCTTTAAAATATATAAAACATTTTTTTTTTGTTTTCTAATGGACTATTTTTTTTCCACATTTCAATTCAACACTTCTATTTTCAAACCATATAACAAAGCAACATTTTCAACCAAAAGAACAGGTCACTTTTATTTCTTTGGTTTTGCAGTTTAACATCACAGTCAATATTTGTTTTCAATCTTGTGGGAATGAGCCAGCACTATAATGGTAGGAAGTGTGTCTTTCTAATGGATCAAGGACACAACACAACACTGGAAGATTTTGAATACCAACCATCCTATATACCTGTGATTCTTACAGCGCAGATTGATGCAACAGCACAAGGCATGCAACAACCAGAGGACCATTGGTCCTGAGAACGCTCACCTGAAGCCTGATCTTGGAGTATTAAGTCATCATGAAATGACCTTGACCTTGAATACTCACACACCTTTATTGACTTCACAAGTTGTCTGCATCTGCAAGGCTGCAATAGTTTCCAAACCCAGTGATTTCTGAGAAAACCATAATTTCAATTTTGATATTTAAATGACCTTGGGTCAAGGTCAAGACATGACCTTGGCCTTCATTAATTACTTACCTTCATTGACTCCATTAGTTGTCTGCATCTAGCAACTTTCAGGTCTCAGGCTGCAACAGTTTCCAAAATATCCATTGCTTTCACCTTTTCCCATGTAAAAGCCTATGTTTCCAAAATTGACCTTGCCGTAAAATAGGTCAAGGTCATCCTAGGGTCATCATTTTATCAAACTATGATAAGCTGAAGTCCCCAATGCTACATACCAAGTTTCGTGGAAATCGGCCCACCGGTTCTGGAGAAGAAGATTTTTGAGTGGTTTTTACCATATATGGGCGTGGCGGCCATCTTGGTCATGTGACCTGGATTTTGCGATCAAACTTTCGTCTCCCCTACCCATGGATGCTCCACATAAAATTTCACTTTGATTGGCCAAGCAGTTTCAGAGAAGAAGATCTTTGAAAAGTGTGTATGGACGACAGACTGGCCAAGGTCAAGAGATGACCTTGACCTAAATTAATCATATACCTTCATCTACTCCATTAGTTGTTTGCATCTACCACTTTTCAGGCCTCAGGCTGCAATAGTTTTCAAAAAATCCATAGTTTTCACTTTTTCCCATGTAAAAGCCTATGTTTCCAAATTTGACCTTGCCGTAAAATAGGTCAAGGTCATCCAAGGGTCATCATTTTATCAAACTATGATGGGCTGAAGTCCCCGATGCTACATACCAAGTTTCGTGGAAATCGATCCACCGGTTCTGGAGAAGAAGATTTTTGAGCGGTTTTTAACATATATGGGTGTGGCGGCCATCTTGGTCATGTGACCTGGATTTCACGATCAAACTTGAAATGCCACTACCCATGGAGGCTCCACATAAAATTTCAACTAGATCCGCCAAGCGGTTTCAGAGAAGAAGATCTTTGAAATTGTGGACGACGGACGACGGACGGACGACAGACAGACGGACGCCGGATCATGGCCATCCTATAAGCTCACCTTGTGAGCCTTCGGCTCAGGTGAGCTAAAAATGGAGTTAGGGGATTGCAATCAATATTGATTGAGCAACAACATACAGCTACAAGTTCATTGTCTTGATGTAGGTTGTAGCCATATCAGGCGTCCAATCATCATATTCTATATTGTCACATGTGGTATGATGATGCATCAGCTTGTGCTGTAAGAAATTTGCTAGCATAGCAGCACTGGGTGCTTCCTTGGTCCCGATATAAAAAGGTTTTGTTTGACTTTTTGGTAAAAGATTTTGTTGTTCTTCTTTAACACAGTAAATCCCCACAAAACAGTGTCGACAATAACATAAATTGCTTAATATATATCACTTCTTAAAGAATCAGATTAAATGTTACTATAAAATTGCATTCAAAGCACTATAGTATGACCAGAAATTCTTTCAATGACATCATAAATCAGAATCAAATCAAATCTTTGACTTTTGTAGAAAAAAATCTTGTACCTCAATCAAACAAAACCAAATCCTATTGGGACCTATAGTAAAAGTCAAACAAAACCTTTTTATATCGAGACGAAGGCAGCACCCAGTGAGCAGGTATACAAGGGTTTCCAGACTGATATTTTACAAAAGTTTTACAAAGTAAAATTGAAAATGCTTATTAGCATGGATGGTTTGACTTAAACCATTTTTCCTGAGCATGCTCAGACCTTTTGAGTGGTTAGCCAGTAATCAGATGGTCAGTAAGAAATTTATAAGCTTTACCGGGAGACAATAATAGCCCATCTATTTTTCAGGGCCCCAAGAGGTGTGGGCCCAGTATATTGCATAGATATAGGGAAAGACAACACATCTTTATTCCAAATGATATGAGTCGCTCAAGTGGCTTACTTCACTTTCATTTACTCCAAAGTCTTGCACTTCCCCAGTTCCAATACTGGGAAAAACATGCTCGCTGACTTTAGGTGCAAGTTGTCTTCCAAAACTGTTATTACTGAACTTAGCCTTGCAATATCTTTTCTTATGCCGTGCCATGTTCGATGTTCTATAAATATTCCCACACAGGTCACATTTGATAAGTTTCTCAACCCGTGACCCACCCCGTGTCACAATCATACCCTCACAGTTTGGTGGGAGACCAGGATCTTGAGCTCCACTCATGGACAAGGGAGATGATGTGTAAAATGTGGGTTCATCTCCTCTCATTCCAGATGAGTTATCACCCTTGGCAAACAGATCTGCAACAAGAGGAGAGGTATATGAGCAGTTGCATGAGTAAACCTGACTTTAAGTGGGCCAACCTGACTCCCAGGTAATTAAACTTTTTTCATGCTCAGCTCAGCTAAGACTAAAATTTATCCTGCTCATAAATATTAAAATGCAAACAATTGTTGACATTTTAACATTTATTAGCAGGATAAATTACAGGCTTTGGAGTTCTAAACCTTCAATTTCAATATATTTGGGCTATTTTGGTATAAATTTATGAGGATTTGAAATTTCAAGCTCAGCTGAGTTGAGCATGAAAAAAATTTTATAACCTCGAGGCCAGCTCTGACACAAACCTGCACAGTCATTAAGCCTTTTCATTCCAATTATATACTCATCAAAAGAAGTTTTGCACCAGTTAATATTTTTGTCATTTTAAAATAATGTTTAGTATAGATCTTTTTCAAATAAACTTTTAAAACTTGATACCATCTTAAATGGCTGGACTTTGTGAATAAAAAAGCAATAATTTGTCTTGAAAAGATTAAGTAAAAATGTGCAAAAATGCATACTATGTTTTTGAAAACACCAAAATTTGGGATGCAGAAAAAAAAAACACCTTTATTTCTGGGCTTCCAAACCTGAATTTGTTTCATATTTTCACTCGAGATATTGAAAGCAATCATTTTCAGCAAAAAAATAACCAGAGGACCAATGGTCCTATAAACGCTCACCTGAGATATGGGATATGCAACCTAAGCTGACCTTGCCATAAAATAGGTCAATGTCATCCCGGGGTCATGATTTATTGGAACTTTGTAGAGCACCATTCACTGATGCTTCAGGCAAAGTTTCAAAATCATATGTCTTCAGGTTCTGAAGAATAATGTCTTTGCTATTTATAGCCATGGAGGCATCTTGGTCACATGACCTGAACCATTTATATTAGCGTTCATTCCCCTTTCCTATCGATGCTCCACATAAAGTTTGGCTTTGAAAGGCCAAGCGGTTTCAGAGAAGAAGCTGTTTGAATATTATGGTCAAATACATGTATATAGCCCCAGGGCAGGGGCAGACCACCCCCTGAGGACATTTTTTTTACATTAAAATGTATCTTCTGTTCATTTGCATACTTCCAGCAAGTTCCCCCCCTCTCCATTCCATTTAATAATGTTTTACTAATTTTCCCATTCAAATGCATGGTCAGCCTATGTTGGCCTTACCATAAAACAGGTCAAGGTCATCCCAAGGCCATGATTTATATAAACTTTGTAGAGCTCCTCTCCCTTATGCTTCATGCCAAGTTTCAAAATCATAGGCCTTCTGGTTCTGGAGAAGAAGATTTCTGGTTCTGGAGAAGAAGATTTTTAAAGGTTTTTGCCATTTATAGCCATGGAGGCCATCTTAGTCATGTGAACTTGACCATTCATATAAACTTTCATTTTCCCTTCCTCAGAATGCTCCATACAAAGTTTTGCTTTGATTGGCCAAGCCGTATCAGAGAAGAAGATACTTGAATATTACGGTAATATACATGTATATTGCCCCGGAGTGGGGACAGACCTGCCCCTCGGGTACATTTATTTTCAGAATCATAAATATTAAGTCCATTTGCCCATTGCCATATAGTTTTGACAATGACAGTTAAACAATTTTCCCCATTCAAATCCATGGGCGCCCTATGCTGACCTTGTCATAAGATAGCTCAAGGTCACCCCAGGCCAATGATTCATATAAACTTTGTAGAGCTCCTCCCCTTGACGCTTCATGCCAGGTTTCATGCCAATTTTGTCAAAAAATGCAATTTTACCAAATTTTGAGATTTTGTAAATTGTTTTTTTTTTTTGCCTTATCATTTGCTTTTGAGCTCTTGTCAGTAAGTTTGGAAACCAAAATGTGTTCTCAACGCTGTGGCATTTGGGGTGGAATTTTTTCGTTTTTCCAATTTTTAGCATTTGCAGAAAATGGGAGTATTCAGTTTTTCTTAAAATTATTTCCGCATTGTTTTTGGTCTCATGACACACATAATCAAACTCTTTCAGACTATGCAAATTCAAAAAAGGTACTAAGGTTTAAAATTTACATTAAGTCAAAATATCACATAAAAATCTGAAAAAAAATCTATGTGGTGCAAAACTTCTTTTGAGGAGTATATAATTAAACTAGGGATGCACAGGGCTATGTTTTTTTTTTTTTTCTAATTCATTTAAAAACATTGATTAAAGATAACTGTAAACAAATAATGATTGTGGGAACAAATATATTCTGAAGAACATCCAGAATTAGGTTCAAATGTGTTTCAAGAAATTTGAATTATTTTACCTGTTTACAGACCTGTATAAAATTTAAGGTGTAATGCATAATTATAGGCAAGTTACTGTGTTCACATGGTGAGAGCTTAAGATAGCCTAAGTTATAATCATGAAAGCATATAAAGCTTTCAGGCTCAAATTTTTCATGAAACTTCAAGATTGAATATGTTTTTCTCTCTATTTGGGTGAAATTACATGTACACTGAAAAAAAGTTATAAGAGGCCACTTTTCAAACTCATTTTTTGTTTCTAAGCCATGTTCAAAATTGCACGATTTTTTTTGCCAAAAGACGTGTCTTTCAAGTAAGTAAAGTTCCAAAGTGTTAAGAAATAATTTTTGTTTACTAAAGGCGTTTTTGGAGTAAAAATGCAAAAATCAATGTTTTTAAATAAAAAATTGGATACAGCACACCATTTATTGAAATTAGGAACGGGTGTCATCAAAGGGGTCGTTACGGCTCCGAAAAACATCAAACATTCGAATTTTCTCTACTGGTAAAATTTTTATGCATTTTTAAAAATCGCAAATTTTGAGATGTTTTGGAAAATTCATAAATATGCCTCTTAAACATGTTGACCCCTGTTAGATTCACTTGATGAGGCCTGGAAATGAGAGATATAACTCGACTGAACTGTTTTAGACCATTTTCGAGGACCAACAGGTCAAGGCTGCCGCACATTTCCGGTTTCAATGCCAATTTTTAACGAACAAAATAACAAAATTTGTGGACGATTTTTTTAATTTTCAAAGTTTATCAGAGTCTAGTTTTTTACCTAAATAATCGCTGAAAATTTCAATGCCGTGCTGCTGATAATAACGCAACTGGAGAAGAACAAAGTTGGTATGCAAATTGCATACAAAAGCTGAATTCCTGTTATTCAGGTTGTTGTCTTCTTGCATGTACAAAACAGAAACGAAGATTCTTATTGCAGCAACACTTTTGACTTATTTTTATCTTGCATCATGGCAGTCAGTAGCACTTTCAAATAAATTAAAATGTAAAAACACAACGTCATAATATGACATTTAATTTGATGTTAATAAAGTGTGACTTTTTGAAATAGGGTACCTTTACACATGCTTCGTCTGTGTGAGAAGTATCACGCATTTTGGAATGCAGAAACTGACAGAGCCACTGTTAGACATTGGTTTATTTATATGATCATGAATTTTAATTGATCGTATTTTACTTTCTGAACTAGGAGAAAAAATATGAGGTGGCCTCTTATAACTTTTTTTCAGTGTACATATGTATGTAGGTGACTCTCGTTAACTCGAACTCTAGTGGACCGAGCTTATCATTTCGAGTTATCAGTATTACGAGTTAACCAATTCATGACGTCATAGCTACCAAAATCGTAAGAAGCTATAATGTATATGTATAAGTGACTGTGGTAAACGGATGCCTTTTTATTTTGAGATCCAGGATTTGCTCATTTTGACACTAATTATGAGAAGACAAATGCTGTCATTTTAGATCGATTAAGGACTGATACTGTTTAAAAGTGCTCAGTGCCGACAACTTGTTCAACAGTAGATCAACCGAGACCCGCTGAAAACATCAATTATTCAGTAAGGTGTGTCAAAACTCTAGAGTATTTACAGCAAACAGTTACCATAAAGCAGGCTGATAATTATGTCACGCGTGTGTAGTTTTAAAATCAGTTGATTGCAAAACACATCTATTTTGGCAACTCAGTTAACTGGGGTAATTAAAATGCTTTAGAGGGTTTTTAATCGGTAAATCAGGTGAGATTTGCTTGTTCTGTTATATTTTGTTGAAAATTATTAACAATTGGTGTTTTTTCTGAATTCAAAAATAATGCAAGAGGATATGAAAAATGCAAAGAAATGTATATGACTTTGTATGTACATCGACCTCATTTATTGAGATGTGGCAGACGAGTTATGCGACGTAAATTGATCAAAATATACTTGACCGAGACACGAAACTTGTGTCGAAATAACGACTTTGTCGATTTAAGCGTAGTTCGTGTTATGCATTGTTGAAATACAAAGAACAGATAAGGCTAACAATAGGGACTGGTCTTTAAAGGGCGACGTGCATTAAGAGCCAAAAATAGCCCCCAACCGAGCTGAGTGACAAAGGTCAAAGGTCATGACCCATTCAAAGCAATTTCAATATTGATATATCCGCTAATGGGAAAAGATGGTCATATTTCAGCTTTTACTTGTTGTAGACCACTGAAGTTGGTATCAATTTAGAGCTTACACACCTGCCTTGCATTAATTGGTGTTATAATGAAAATTATATTGAATTTTCATATTCATAAATATTAATGAAAACACCGAAAGTAATTGGAAAACAAGTAAGTCTGTTAGAACTTCATAACTTCATGAATTTCAGTTCAACCCATAGAATGATATGTTGCTATGGCGTCATTAATACTTCTGAACAAGTCATTCAATTACCATAAAGAAAAGTGGTCATGTCGAAATTCATGAATTTTAATGAAAAACAAAAAGAAATGACTAAACTCATATCCATTTAAGGGTTGGCTTGTGATATTTAGACCTTCGTTACATACTTCAGAAAGAACATCACTGAAGTATTATAGTAAGAGGGACCTCCTTAATGTAAAAATGAGAGAAAAACCCATAAATTCTGCAAAAGTGCATATAAATAATGTATATATTCATGGTTTCCATAGCAACCGATACTACAGTTCCAATAAGTTGAATAAGTAATTACTCGTATTCAAATACTAACATTGTCAACCTTATATGTTATTAACAATGCTTCGGCTCAGCTTTTGAACCTAATCTGCATTCAATATGCAAAATATGAAATTTGCATATTCCATATTCATGAATATTGATGAAAACCAAAGTGCTTTATCAGAAATTAACGAACAGAATAAAATGTTTTGAGTGCCTTACAGATGTAAATGTACCTATATTGCTCTTGTCCAATACCATCAATACCATACAGAGTCAACTTTATGCTAAGCCACTGTGGTTATGCAAAATTTCTAATTTGCATATTCATGAATATTAATGAAAACTTTAGAAAATACAAGAAAAAACCAAAATTAATACTGTTTACCACAACACACTCTTAATTCATCACATGTCTGCTATAGAATATTGAACAAGCATTAACTAAGAAATGGTTACAAACAAAACTTATTACACTGATCAGAAGTGCAAATTATCTAATTTGAATACCATGAATTTGCATATGAATGATTATTTATTTTTATTCACCAAAGTAATCGAATTAATCACAATTTCAAACTTTACCGAAGCAAGTCTAGGATTCAACAGATATGACATGGGGATAAATCACTCAGCTTTGACTTATATGGATAGACAGATCGATTGATTGATGCCACTGGTTCGATACTTTTGTGAATATTCAAATTGTCACATAGATCCATTACATGTTAGGTCATGCACATCCCATAAATGATTAACGACAACTTGACACGATGCTGGTGTTTGACTTAAATAAGTATGTTTATGGTTTTAATTGAACTTTCTTTCAATATCTTATTTTCAGATCAATATTCATGAATATGCAAATATGGTTAAGTTCATACGGGCCCCATGTATGTAAGAATAGTCATATTATATTACTGACCAACAATTACATGACAAAAATATTGTTTTAAATTGAAATAAGTATTTTTGAAATATTTACGCTGAAGGCTTGTTTCAAATTCTATCTCAATTTCTTGTTTCTTTGTATCATCGTATTCATGAAAATGATACAGTGAATATGCAAAGTTAGCAAACTAGATTCTCGTCATATAGTATTTTGCATGACAGGACAGTCAAATCGTATAAATGACAACATGCCACAGTGATGGTGGGTGGAATATTTACGGATTTTATTGAATTCTCCCCTCATTTCAATGTCCTTTCATTTTATTTTCATGAATATGCAAATTAGATTATTTTAATATTGGGCCATTGCAGGTTAGAAAATGAAAAATTGTATAACAAATGGACAACAACAAGCCGCAGTGATGATTTGTGACTGGAATTAGTATATCTTAGAAGTCCATGGAAATTTTTTTCTTAATTTCTCATATTTCTATAAATATTCATAAATATGCAAATGAGCTAATTTTTATGCATAAGATTCATTACGTGTTAGGGTATATCAAGTTGTATCGCTTATCGACATGATGCGAAAATGGCTGTTTGTTATTGAAGTGTATTTTATGTTTTTTCTATTTATATATTTTCTATTATGATTCTATCAATACCGGTATTCATGAATATGCAAATTAGATGAATATATAATTTAGATATTTTACACAAGCTACAGTTGGATGAAAGGCCTAAGCATAAGCTTTAAAATGATACCATGTTTAGTGAGCTAGGATAATCAGTAACTAAGTTATGTTTGATTTTGTAGGTATACCCCTATGTTCAAAAATCATATTTGTGGTTGCCGATCTGGCACAACCACATGTCGTGACTGGTTTGTAGCTTGGAATCTACATGATCAAACTCCACATTTCTGAGATATTTTTCTGTACCAATAGTTTGGTCAATGGTTGCATAGTATCCAAAACTTGTATTTTACCTGGTGCCTTATAGCAAAGTGAGGTGAACCTTAATGGGCTGGAAATACAATATACAATACAATACAAGTTGCTATGGAAACCATGATTTTCTTCATAACACAAATAAGTGCGCCTTTGAAAAAAATCCCATTTTATTTCGGGGGTCCCAATCAACAATTTATCACCCATCAGAGGATGTCTTCTGGTGCTTGGTGGAATTAATTGGCACAAGGCCTTATAATAAAGGTGTCTTACTTTGAGTGAAATGCAGGTAATCTACAGAGCAATTTTTTAAGAATTAGGTATGAGCCCAGCTAAATACCAAAAAGATATTTTCACATTTTGTGCATCTTTGTAATACTAATCTTTTATGAAAATATCTTTTTGGTATTTAGCTGGGCTCTATGTAAACTTCTCTGTTAAACCTCTAAATTTCGTCCAAAATTGTGATTTTTCTACTTTAGCCCATATTGGCGGCCATTTTGTGTAACCATAGCCACCATAAAAGTGAAATCAATATTAGATTAAAACATTTGGACATTTCATCTATTAAAACATATAAGATAAAATGTCGTACAGATACTTTTATTTTTTGGCTTTTGGGTGGGCCAGAAAACCCTGTTAATGCACGTCCCTCTTTGACGTAAACGGTAGTATTGAGGTAAGCGTTGTCGAGGTAACGCGAGCCACCTGTACTTGTAGATTGTTGCAATGCTTGAAGTGTGTATCAAAGTCAGCAGGTGTCCATTAAGAAACAATTTTCAGTCATGATGTTTGTTTGTTTGAATTGATGCTCTAAGCCCTAGTCAACAACAATGGTCATGTCAGGATGTTGCCTCCATTTTATGTGACTTTTACTCAACATTAGGATGTCATATGACACTCAAAATGTGCTTCAAAAATATAACCACCCAATCAAACCAATAAGGCTTATATGTATGGATGGCTTCAATTTGGCTTGACTAAACCACTTTTCCTGGGCAGGCCCAGATGGTTAACCAATAAAACACCAATTTTCCCAACCTTGAAAGACTCAGCTACAAAGGCTAGAGATTGCAAAGACCAAACCCATGAACACTGTTTTTACAATGAGACTTACAAAGGCTAGAGAATGCAAAGACCAAACCCATGAACACTGTTTTTACAATTTTAAAATCTAGTCTTTTTATCCCTTTCCAATAGAAGCTAAGTAATAATGCTTCTGTAATGGAGTAGCTTACATGACTGTCAGGAAAAATTACTTACATATTTGTTCTATTTTGCACACAGTGTGCATAAGTTTGCAAAGTTGCAACAATCAATAATGATGCTCAATCTAATCAGCAAAGACTAGAACCAATGAGATCACAAAAATAAATGAAGGCAATTTGGTCCAAAATTTGCATGGTGGTGCATTCTACATATACAAACCTTTATAAAATATTATACAATTATTGACTATTGAGTCACTGAATATGATGTGATATCCAACAGAGACTACCAATTTTGACCGAGGCAAAGCCGCGATCAATATTGGTATTCTTTGTTGGATATCACATCATATTCAATGACTCAATAGTCAACAATTGTTTTATTGTATAACACTCCCGGATAACACTTTCATTTAATACAAAACTTTTAAAAAGAATGAGCAGAAAAAAAAATATTTTTCATCTGAAAATGAATTGTTTTCAACAGCTTACATGTATATAGTCCCAGCATGACTGAATAAATGTTCACTGGGACATAAAGTCTTAATTCAAATAAATTAAACAGTAGTAAATATTATCTGTAGTTCATCAGCAGGACTACAAGACATCAATCAATGTACATTTCCACGATAGACACAGTGTTCTAAATTAAGCAACATATATTTAATGGGAAAAACCCCAGGT
The DNA here is from genome assembly GCA_964017185.1 of Rugalucina vietnamica. Taxonomy (NCBI): domain Eukaryota; kingdom Metazoa; phylum Mollusca; class Bivalvia; order Lucinida; family Lucinidae; genus Rugalucina; species Rugalucina vietnamica. The sequence goes on from OZ024885.1 coordinate 7,990,012, forward strand.
CATAGAATATGACAAAATATGCAATGGGCTGAAAGCATTGTCTGAAATACTGTCTATTTATAGTTGTATGATAATTCAATTTGTGTTTAAGTAAACCTATGAAGATATAAGTTACAAAACTAGTGTACAATACAATATACCGGTCACTGTGCACTGATAACACCGTCGGGAAACAAACTCCATGTATGCTATCATTTGTGTACACAACAGTGACGTCACACGTTAATTTAACATTTCGGACTAAACCTCAGTTCTGAATTTGCGTGAGTCAGTTGTGAAATATTTTACATATCCTATTATATGCAGCGCACATAATCAAAAAACTTCGAAAATCTTTATCTGGTTGCTGAGAACACTTTTAAAGTTTTAAAGTGTTCAAAATGTTGACAAATGTTTCAAAGAAAGAAAATATTGCTAAACAGTGCTTATACTATACTCATCAAAAGAAGTTTTGCACCATTTAGATTTTTTCATATTTTTAAGTGACAGTTTAACTAATAAATTTTAAAGTTAGCTTTTTGAATTTGCACAGTCTGAAAGAGTTTGATAATGTGTGTGATAAGACCAAAAATTGTTGCGGAAATGATTTTAGGAAAAAATGAAAATTCCAATTTTCTGTAAATGCTGAAAATTGGAAAATCGAAAAAATTCCACAAAAAATGACACAGCATCAAGAACACATTTTTGTTTTCAAATTTACACACAAGAGCTCCAAAGCTAATGATTAAGCCTAAAAACCATTTTAAAAATCTCAAAATTTTAGTAAAATTTCATTTTTTGACAAAATTGCAATTTATGAGAAAAAATGATAAATATTGGAAAAAATGAGTAAAATCGAAATTCATTTCAATTTTTGATCACTATGAGATGTTTTGACACCAAAAATTGCCGCCTGTTTTCTTTCTGTTAAAGGCAATCTCATGTCAAAGATGTTGCATGAGTACTTTTTTGACATGCAGCTTTTTAAAAATTCTGAATTTGGATGGGTTGAAAACCAGTACCTTCAGTTAAACATTAATGGGTGCTGCATGCTGTGTTTGTAAGACAAACAACCCATTTTATTGGAGAGATGAGTTACTAAGCTTTATCTGAGAATTTAAACAAAATCTCAAAAATCGTTATTTTTGGTCAAAAATAGTGTTTTTGTCAAAAAAAATCAATTTTTATTTTTTTGCTTTCAGTATCCCGAATGAGGAGGTGAAACGAATTCGGGTTTGAAAGCCCAGAAATAAAGATGTGGGCTTTTTGCTGCACCCCAAATTTTGGTGTTTTCAAAAACATGCATTTTTGCACATTTTTATTTAATCTTTTTAAGAAAAAATATTGATTTGACATTTAGGAAGTCCAGCCCTTTAAGATGGTATCAAGTTTTAAAAGTTACTTTGAAAAATATCTATACTAGACATTATTTTAAAATGAGAAAAATATTAACTGGTGCAAAACTTCTTTTGATGAGTATATATGCTGCATATGATAGGTTATGTGCAAAACATTTTCCTTTAATATGAATATAGCAATGTGTGATTTCCGAAATTATGTGCAGTGGGAACAAGCCCTCTAAAGTATGACATACATGTATACACAAATGATAGCATACAAGGAGTTTGTTTCCTGACACTGTTATAAGCAGAGTGGAAAAGATGTGGGGGTGAGCATTATTGGACCATGTGTGCTTTTTTAGAAGAAACAGCAATATGCCAGATGTATATTGTTTGCTATGCTATGCATGTACAAAAAAGTTTATGTTTTTGAGTGCAGGTTTAATGTCTCACCAACAGCAGAGGTCATAATGGGACCTCACTTATTTTAAGTCTCTAACTAAAGACAGAAGAGGTTTCAAACCAGTGTCCCATGTTTGTAAGACAAGTGACTTAACCATTAAGCCAAGGAGGCCTTTACATGTAGGTAAAATACCTTGGTGTGCTCTAATACTTTACCTACATGTAAAGGCCTCCTTGTGACTAATTAGAATGAAAATGGTATGCACATTAATGCAGCTCAAATCTGTAGAATGCACAAACAGGCTAAATCAAACAAGACAGTAATACTAAATAGCCGAAAGAGATATTTAATGACCACAACACCACATGGCATATGTGCCCAGACACGAGAAAACTGATTGTTGGGGTTTCTGAACAGCTCTGACACAATCCGGACTGTGCAGTCACAGAAGATGCCTAAAAGCTTGAAGTTTCAGATTTGAGAAGAAGAGGGATTGTTCTATCGGTTAAGCAAAATCAGTAACTGCACAGCTGGTCAGCGCCTTTGTTTTCGCATAGGCAAAAGTCAGGTTTTCTCATGACATGGCTCACATAAGTCTGTTTTTTTTATTTCTATCATGAATACAATTCTACAGCCCAGTCTTTCCCTATGTGCTGCTAATTCAAGAAGATTCTTTTTTTTTTTTTGATTCAGTTTAACGTCCTTTTCAAGATTATTTCAGCTCATACGAGACGGTGCCAATCAGTAGGTGGGGCGAAAACGGGAGAACCCCGAGAAAAACCACCTCACACACCCGCAAGCAGAACTTGGCTTGTCTCACATGTGGCCACGGGGGCACGAACCCACACCAGACACAGCGGTGAGATGATCGAATGGTTAAGTGCGGTAATGAGATATCAGCCCTCTTAACCACTCGGCCACGGGGGCCGCTAATTCAAGAAGAACAGACATCATTTCATGGTTAACAGAATCAGCACTTAAAATAATGTTAATCTGCATCCAGAGACTTAAATGAAGAAAGGCAATAGACTCGCAGTCTCGGGTTTATTTTGATAAAAGTTAAACAACGGTTTTGGCAAAAGTCAATTTCTAGTTTCACAGAATACAAAATAATTTTACAATTTCATAATAGCACTGTATTTGACACTACTGAATATCAGCTGTGCAAAACAAACCTAATCACGGTATGATTTCTGCCCTTTTGAAACATGCCGAACAAAAAGCAGAAAATCGGTACTGAAGTTCTAATAGCATATCTCACTATCATCTGGCGCCATTTTGACACCAAGAAAAGCAAAAATTAGGGCATATTCTCAACAAAATTTTGAATCATGAGAATTAAGAAAAGTTACAAATCCTTTACAAACATGCAATTTTTTTCTTTGCTTATTTTGTGGTTTAACTTCTCAGTCAATAGTTTTTTAGTCATGTTGGGATGTAGCCGCCAACCTGGTTACTGACCAGTACTATACCAGCCGCGATGTAAGAAAACCGATATTAGGGGTTTCCGACAAGTTCCTTCACAAACCGGCCTGTACAGTGACAGAAGCAATATATGAATGTTAGAAGCTTGAAATTTTGGATTTAAGAAGAGGGATTGTACTATCTGTGCAGCGAAAAGAAAGGCGCTGATCAGCTGTGCTGTTACTGTACAGCTGATATGCGCCTTTGTTTTTGCATAGGGAAAATCCAGTTTTTTCATGAGGCTGCTCATACAGTTTTAATGTTTCTTGCTCAATGACACAAAATGGAACTCGTAGGCTGGAAGACAGGTCTTTTCTATGCCTAGTCTGGTACCCAAGTCTTCCGTCAAGACACTGCATTGTTTCACTTGTATTATATCTACATGTATATATAAGCTGTCTCGTGAGAAAACCAACAATGTGGTTTCCTAACATGTCTGACACAAATCAGGCTGTACAGTCACAGAAGCAGGCTAGAAGCTTGAAATTTCAAACTTACGAAGAAGAGGAATTGTAGTGAAAACAAAGGCGCTGATCAGCTTCGCAGTTACTGCGAAGCTGATCTGCGCCTTTGTTTTCACACATGCAGATTATTGGTTTTCTCACGAAGCGGCCCATATAACACTTTTGTTTGGGTACAACTGTCCAAGACAATTTCTGTGTTAGCTATCTAATCAGTGTTATAACATTGTAAAATATACCATAGCATGAAAAGCCTAAAAAGATCAATTGGTGTCAAAAAATGATCACTTTTATATCCAAATCTGTGTTTCTTATTACAAAATTTCAAGCCTCTTCTAAATTTCTGTGCATGTACAGCCCCATTTTTGTCATACTTGGTCTGACACCATAATGTTGGTTATTTCATGACATGGCTCATCAAACATCATGAGAAAACCAGCAATCTGCATATGCAAAAACAAAGGCGCAGACCAGCTTCATGGTAACCGCGAAGCAGATCAGCGCCTTTGTTTTCGCGAAGCAGATCAGCGCCTTTGTTTTTGCTACACCAACAGCACAATTCCTCTACTTTCTAAATCCAATTTTTTTTTTGTTTCTAGCCTGCTTCTTTGACTGTACAGGCCTGTTTGTGTCGGACCTATTTGGAAACCACATTGTTGGTTTTCTCGTAATTTGGCTCATCAAACATTTGTAGTGTCACTGGTATGTGCTGTCCCAGAGTCACCATCTACAGGTATAGTTTCCATAGTGATTGCACTGTCAATACCACTAATTACAGGGCTTGATTCCATATGTACAGTACTTGAACTATCCTCAAACAAATCAGTACTAGACTCATTAGACTGAGAATTTGGTGTGCACTTCTTATGCACGGCCAAATAATATGGTGACTTAAATTGTCTATTGCACTTTTGACACACATATCTGATCCCCATATGGTTAGCCTCAATGTGCTTCCGTAGTTTATATTTATCAATAAAACTAGTGTTACAATATTCGCAAACTGGTCTTTGGTTTTGGTTACAAGTATGCCGCCGTGTGTGCCGCTTGACGTTTGTCTTAGATGGTGATTTATAGTTACATATGCCACAGCCATAGACCTGAGTGATAGGATTTTGGTAGAATGTCGAGGCTTCATCGAGCCAGATCACACCCACAGCTTGGTCCCCATCTTAAAGGAGAAAGCAACATTAGAAAGTTAATTAATTTGGAAAATTATTTCAATTAATATTATACTGATAAACTTTAATATGAAGCTATTGGAGACTTTTTAAAAAAAAAAAAAAAAAAAAAAAATCTGGCAATGACTCTAGACTTCATTCAATAATGTAAATACTGACCTCAACTTTTTTGTTGTTGCCTCATCTGACAAGCAACTGTTTATGAAAATTACACATATGATGTTGCTTTCCCTTTTAGAATGGTTCACATGGACTTGGAGGCCATCCTTAGAACAAATAAATGTTTTTTTTTTTTTTTTTTTTGTTTTTTTTTTTTTGGCTAAATATCCAACTGTCCAATGTTCTTGTTTTCCTACCAAGTTCTCAGACTAAACATGGTCTGAGACTAAACAAGTGGGTATGGAAGAACGAAACCTGAGGGCTTTGAGGTAAAAAGCTCACCTGAGTTAAAAGCTATCATTTTATGTGAAAAACATATTCATTCTAATTAGCACACGCTTATGCTCATGTTTTTGGGAAACGGCCAGGGTGTATGCTTACTGGACCAGTGCTCTAATTAGAACAAATATGGTGTACCAAAATATCAATCAATCAAGGGATAAGTAATACACAATATAGAGGACTAATTCGATATTCTGCTAAAACACAGTTCAAAACAAATATTGAGGTGTATGGAAATGACAATAGCTATTTGAGTCTTTACCCTCACAGCTAATACGGACCGTGTAAACAAACCTAACATTGACATAAGATAGTTGATGGAGCGAAGAAAATTCAAACTCCAATATTATGGCACCATGGAAAGAAATGTGTGATAAAAATCTCATAAGTTTTACTTACTGTATTTGTGTCCCTCCAAAATTGATCTTTGATCTTCTAACCCTGACAGACCCTGAGTGTATAACTGGCCATCATCAGCGTAACCAGACCCAAAACCTCCAAAAGATTGAGTACTATTATTCATGTCCCCTTCAACGCCAGTGATCTGAAGCTCTGAATCTTCTTCCACTGATTCTACCTTAATAGAAGCTACTTGACTCTGACTATCAACATTGTCTTCTATCCTTTCATTGAGAGTGTTTTCTGATGTTTCTGCACCTTTCTCTGCATTGACTATTCCCGTTCTGACATTGACTTTGTCAGAGTCAGCTTTTGATATTTCATCATAATCTGGTGCTTCTATTTTGATTCTTACATAAGATTCACCACCTATAACTGAATCAGTGTTATCTTTGATGTTTGGAACATTTTCAGCATTAACTGTAACATTTTCATCACCAATCCCACCATTGTCAGTTGCTGTTTCACCTGTTTGATATTTTGCATTTAGTGCCATATCAACTTCTGAACTAGAAATATTGGCAATACTTTTACTAATAGTCTCTTTATCTGATTCCACTGCTAATCTTGACCTATGTAATGGTGACTGCTGTTTTCTTTTCACTTTAGTCAGAGACATAGGACTAATAGCCACCTTTTCTCTCCTTTGAATATGATGAGCCAAGCCTGGAGACTGACTAGAGACTTTACTGGTATGACCAGTTCCAGAAACATGACCAGTATGACCTGATGACAATTGGTTACCAAGACCAGTCATGGTGGAGCTGAATTCTGATAAGCTTGGAATGGCGGTGGTTGAATATAGGTCATTTTCGGAACCAAGACTAATGAAGTCAGGTACGGAATGTGTTGAGGGGGCAAATCTTTTTGGCTGTGGAACTTGAAGAGTTTCCTGGGATTTTCTTTTATGATGACCTGTTAGATAAGAATTATAGCAAAATTTGAGCCGCCTTGTGGGAAAACCAACAATGTAGTTTCCGAACAGATCCGACACAAACTGGCCTGTACAGTCACAGAAGCAGGCTAGAAGCTTGGAATTTCGGATTTAAGAAGAAGAGGAAGTGTACTATCCGTGTAGCGAAAACAAAGGCGCTGATCAGCTTCGCAGTTACTGCGAAGCTGATCTGCGCCTTTGTTTTCGCCTATGCAAATCGTTGGTTTTCCCATGGGGCAGCTCATTTGTGTGTTTGTATTGTGGATTAACATGCCAGTCAACATTTTTTTTCTTTTCCGTTCCGACAGATGTAGCCCTTTCTTTGATTAATCATGGAGGATAGCATGTCTTGCTGAAAGACATAAATATCATTTGTGTTTAAACACACAACATCTTAATTGGGGTCTGACATACTACCACTTCCCCATGGTGGGAATCTATATAAGCAAAATAGCTTCAAAATTGGTATATGAGCCACAACGTGAGAAAATGTACCTTCGGACAATTTTTTGATTATTAGAAAAACAAAGTTACTTTGAATGTTTGATGTGTCTGGAGTATTTTAGTCTTTATTTGACCAGAATATTTCAGTTATTTTGTGAAATATGACCAATTTACTATATGAACCCTACAGACGTCATTGTCCTGAAAAATGACGTCAAAGTTGCGTAATGCATTTCTGCATGTTAGTAGAGCTTGCAAAGCTCGATGCATTTGCATAAAACTGTTTCGGCACTGATCAGAACCTATTATTAAGATAGAAGCATACCATCCTTACAGGCAATCTGTCGTAATTATTTTGTCTATTTTTATGATGATGCGGTTGCTATGGTTACCATTTAACGACATATATAGGAAAATTATGTGTATTAAGGGCTAAAACAAGGGCAGATAACTCCAAATATTGAAAATAAATATGTTTTAAAATTCATTCATTTGGAAGCCCAGCGTTCAAAGATTATAAATAAAGTGTTCTTTCTAAAACGTGTATTACATCATTTTTCTGCTTTATTTGCTTTCTACTAGTAATGTCAGAATGTCCGAAGGTACATTTTGTCGCGTTGAGGTTCATATAAGTGCCAAAATAAAATTAAAGAGTGTTTGAAGTTTTATCATGAAGAAAATAGGATCATATAGTATTCCATATTAATATGTACATTTCAATTACATTCAATATCACGTACGTTTCAAGTTTATTTCAGCTCATATGAGTTCAGTCATTCACTATGTGGGATGAAAACAAGAGAATCCCTGCCCTTGTCATATACTCATGTAGGGCTCAAACCTACAGCAAACAAAGCTGTGAAATGTGTGACACTTGAAATAACATAGTACATGTAGCTGTAACGACTACTTTTCTTACGTTTTAAACAAAACCCCAGGAACTGTGATTTGATCTCATCATGCCCTTCCAGAAAATATCTGCCCGACTCGGAGCCAAGGTGAGACAGGGTACCATCTGTAACACTAGCTGTGAGCAGCACACTTTCTTCATCTGTCTGTTCTGATAACTGCTCCACCTGGGAAGATATGGACAATGATTTTTAGTGGTACATGTATTGTAATATAAATAAATGAGTAATACACTTAATTAACTTTTTTATTTTGCATGACTTCAATTGAAGCTTAAATATCAAATTACTCTTTGGAGCGGCCCCCGTGGCCGAGTGGTTAAAAGCACTGTTTCTCAAACACTCGATCATCTCACGGCTGTGTCTAGTGTGGGTTCGAGCCCCGCTCTGGTCACATGTGAGACAAGCCAAGTTCTGCTTGCGGGTGTGCCAGGTGATTTTCCTCCGGGTTCTCACGTTTTTGCCCACCTACTGATTGGCCCGTCTCATTTGAGCTGAAATAATCTTGAAAGGGACGTAAAACTGAAATAAAAAAAAAAAATAAAATAAAAAATAAATTACTCTTTGGGCTTTGAGCCAATTACTTTAGAAGTACTCTGGGGATATTTCTGAAAGCAATGATTGATTAACTTTGCTTTGTTTGTTCGTTTTTTTTGTTTTTTTTGATGCTTTACGTCTTCCATTTCAACCCAAAATTTTAAGATGTCATGACACCAAAAATGTGCTTTAAAACATAACCACTATAGTAAACCAAAATGTCTTATGTGTATGGATGGTTTGACTTGAATCACTATTCCAGGGCAGGCTCAGACCAATTAAAGAGGTATTGAAGGGGGTATGCATTACAATGGCATGTTATCCTGTAGAAAACACAGCTTCGACTTACGCCGTTTTTCTAGGTCTTGTATGAAAACAAGTGGTATAGCAATTATAACTGATTTATCCTGAAGAAATAAACCTTACCAGCAGTTGTATGACATTCTTCAGGACAGCTTTAAATATAGTCTTATAAGGTCCCAGGAATGTCTTAATACACTTTTATTTCCACAGTTATGTACAGTTTGAACATGCTTAGCAGACACTGACTTTGTTTCCCAACACTGTTAGATACACTCATCAGCAAAACATGTCCGTGCAAAGACTACCCCCTTAAACCCAACTTGTATATAGTAAATGTGGGGTATATAGGGGTATACCTATTGATCTTATTTTTGGTCCAAAACATATATAGTGGGTACTTGTTAGAACCGCCTCAGTGAGGCGATTGTAACGTGTACCCACAATCTATGTTTTGAGCAGAAATCTTAAACCAGAGGACCATTGGTCCTGAGAACGCTCACCTGAAGCCTGATCTTGGAGTATTAAGTCATCATGAAATGACCTTGACCTTGAATACTCACACACCTTTATTGACTTCACAAGTTGTCTGCATCTGCAAAGTTTCAGGTCTCAGGCTGCAATAGTTTCCAAACCAAGTGATTTTTGAGAAAACCATAATTTTAATTTTGATATTTAAATGACCTTGGGTCAAGGTCAACAAATGACCTTGGCCTTCATTAATTACTTACCTTCACTGACTCCATTAGTTGTCTGCATCTAGCAACTTTCAGGTCTCAGGCTGCAACAGTTTCCAAAATATCCATTGTTTTCGCCTTTTCCCATGTAAAAGCCTATGTTTCCAAAATTGACCTTGCCGTAAAATAGGTAAAGGTCATCCTAGGGTCTTCATTTCAACAACCTATGATGGCCTGGAGTCCCAAATGCTACATACCAAGTGTCGCGTAAATGTGCCAGCTGGTTCTTGAGAAGAAGATTTTTGAGTGGTTTTATCATAGTTGGGCATGGCGGCCATCTTGGTCATGTGACCCAAATTTCGCGATCACACTTTCATTCCCCCTACCCATGGACGCTCCTCATAAAATTTCACTTTGATTGGCCAAGCAGTTTCAGAGAAGAAGATCTTTGAAAAGTGTGTATGGACAACAGACTGGCCAAGGTCAAGAGATGACCTTGACCTAAATTAATCATATACCTTCATCTACTCCATTAGTTGTTTGCAGGTCTCAGGCTGCAACAATTTTCAAAAAAGTATAGTTTTCACTTTTCCCATGTAAAAGCCTATGTTTCCAAAATTGAAATTGCCGTAAAATAGGTCAAGGTCATCCTAGGGTCATCATTTGATCAAACTATGATGGGCTGGAGTCCCAAATGCTACATACCAAGTTTCATGAAAATCGGCCTGCCGGTTCTAGAGAAGAAGATTTTTGAGTGGTTTTTACCATATATGGGCGTGGCGGCCATCTTGGTCATGTGACCTGGATTTCATGATCAAACTTTTGTCTCCCCTACCCATGGATGCTCCACATAAAATTTCACTTTGATTGGCCAAGCAGTTTCAGAGAAGAAGATCTTTGAAAAGTGTGTATGGACGACAGACAGGCCAAGGTCAAGAGATGACCTTGACCTAAATTAATCACATACATGTACCTTCATCTACTCCATTGGTTGTTTGCATCTACCACTTTTCAGGCCTCAGGCTGCAATAATTTTCAAAAAATCCATAGTTCTCACTTTTTCCCATGTAAAAGCCTATGTTTCGAAAATTGACATTGCCGTAAAATAGGTTTAGGTCATCCTATGGTCATCATTTGATCAAACTATGATGGGCTGGAGTCCCAAATGCTACATATCAAGTTTCATGAAAATCGGCCAACCGGTTCTGAAGAAGATTTTTGAGTGTTTTTTACCATATATGGGCGTGGCAGCCATCTTGGTCATGTGACTTGGATTTTGCAATCAAACTTTTGTCTCCCCTACCCATGGATGCTCCACATAAAATTTCACTTTGATTGGCCAAGCAGTTTCAGAGAAGAAGATCTTTGAAAAGTGTGTATGGACGACAGAGTGGCCAAGGTCAAGAGATGACCTTGACCTAAATTAATCACATACCTTCATCTACTCCATTAGTTGTTTTCATCGACCACTTTTCAGGCCTCAGGCTGCCATAGTTTTCAAAAAAATCCATAGTTTTCACTTTTTCCCATGTAAAAGCCTATGTTTCCAAATTTGACCTTGCCGTAAAATAGGTCAAGGTCATCCAAGGGTCATCATTTTAACAAACTATGATGGGCTGAAGTCCCCAATGCAACATACCAGGTTTCGTGGAAATCGGCCCACCGGTTCTGGAGAAGAAAATTTTTGAAGGGCTTTTACCATATATGGGCGTGGCGGCCATCTTGGTCATGTGACCTGGATTTTGCAATCAAACTTGAAATGCCACTTCCCTAGGAGGCTCCATATAAAATTTCAACTAGATCGGCCAAGCGGTTTCAGAGAAGAAGATCTTTGAAATTGTGGACGACGGACGGACGGACGACGGATCTTGGCCATCCTATAAGCTCACCTTGTGAGCCTTCGGCTCAGGTGAGCTAATAATACCATTTTTTTCTGGTGAAATTTTCAGTTTTAAAGGCTGAGAAAACCAGAGGACCATTGGTCCTGAGAACGCTCACCTTAAGCCTGATCATTGAGTATTAAGTCATAATGAAATGACCTTGAATACTCACTTCATAAGTTCTCTGCATCTGCAAAGTTTCAGGTCTCAGGCTGCAATAGTTTCCAAACCCAGTGATTTCTGAGAAAACCATAATTTTAATTTTGATATTTCAATGACCTTGGGCCAAGGTCAAGACATGACCTTGGCCTTCAGTAATTACTTAACTTCAATGACTCCATTAGTTGTCTGCATCTAGCAACTTTCAGGTCTCAGGCTGCAACAGTTTGTTTTCGCCTTTTCCCATGTAAAAGCCTATGTTTCCAAAATTGACCTTGCCGTAAAATAGGTCAAGTTCATCATAGGGTCATCATTTCAACAAACTATGATAGGCTGGAGTCCCAAATGCTAAATACCAAGTTTCATGAAAATTGGCCTGCCGGTTCTGGGGAAGATTTTTGAGTGGTTTTTACCATATATGGACATGGCGGCCATTTTGGTCATGTGACCTGGATTTCGCTTAAACACTTTCGTCTCCCCTACCCATGGATGTTCCACATAAAATTTCGCTTTGATTGGCCAAGCAGTTTCAGAGAAGATCTTTGAAAAGTGTGTATGGACAACAGACCGGCCAAGGTCAAGAGATGACCTTGACCTATATCAATCACATACCTTCATCTACTCCATTAGTTGTTTGCATCTACCACTTTTCAGGCCTCGGTCTGTGTTTTCAAAAAATCCATAGTTTTCACTTCTTCCTATGTATAAGCCTATGTTTCCAATTTGACCTTGCCGTAAAATAGGTCAAGGTCATCCAAGGGTCATCATTTTATCAAATTATGATAGGCTGAGGTCTCCGATGCTACATACCAAGTTTCGTGGAAATCGGCCCACCGGTTCTGGAGAAGAAGATTTTTGAGTGGTTTTTACCATATATGGGCGTGGCGGCCATCTTGGTCATGTGACTTTTGTCTCCCCTACCCATGGATGCTCCACATAAAATTTCACTTTGATTGGCCGCGCAGTTTCAGAGAAGAAGATCTTTGAAAAGTGTGTATGGACAACAGACTGGCCAAGGTCAAGAGATGACCTTGACCTATATTAATCACATACCTTCATCTACTCCATTAGTTGTTTGCATCTACCACTTTTAAGGCCTCAGGCTGCAATAGTTTTCAAAAAATCCATAGTTTTCACTTTTTCCTATGTAAAAGCCTATGTTTCCAAATTTGACCTTGCCGTAAAATAGGTCAAGGTCATCCAAGGGTCATCATTTTATCAAACTATGATGGGCTGAGGTCCTCCATGCTACATACCAAGTTTCGTGGAAATCGGCCCACCGGTTCTGGAGAAGAAGATTTTTGAAAAGGTTTTTACCATATATAGGCGTGGCGGCCATCTTGGTCATGTGACCTGGATTTTGCTATCAAACTTTCGTCTTAACTACCCATGGATGCTCCACATAAAAGTTCACTTTGATTGGCCAAGCAGGTTCAGAGAAGAAGATCTTTGAAAAGTGTGTATGGACAACAGACTGGCCAAGGTCAAGAGATGACCTTGACCTATATTAATCACATACCTTCATCTAATCCATTAGTTGTTTGCATCTACCACTTTTCAGGCCTCAGGCTGCAATAGTTTTCAAAAAATGCATAGTTTTCACTTTTTCGCATGTAAACAGTCAGGGACAAAACCTAAACAAGTTATAAAAAAAAAAATAACTATCAAAACAAGTTATTTTTCATCTTCCCTGCATCAGTCAAAATCTGTGAAGTTTTTCTTAATTAAATTGAAATATGCAGGGTTTTACATAATTAAAATGTTAATGGGAGATGCAGCAAGATGAGAGCTACATACTCACATGGCTGAAAGTTAGTATATACCATTAAGATTTTGAAATGCAATTTTTTGGCATCAGAATGGCAAAATCCCTGATTTTAAAACATCTGTTCCCACCTTACCGGAATTTTGGCACATGTCTAGACAATTTTCCCAGGATGATGTTACTGTAATATAGCTACTACAAAAGAATTTCTTCGTACGCATAGTCTAAAAAGTGGTACGCAGGTACTTCAAAGACAAGTGGGGTAATGATACTTATAACCTATTCAAGTTAATATTGTCATAATTACTAATTAAAGCGTAACTTATATAAGTGGTTTTTTGACCTGAAAAAAATATCCAAGAAAAGTTAACTCTAACATCTTGGAAAGGGAGATCATTTAAAGTGTATTAATAACTTGTTTCAGTTATTTTTTTATATCCTGTTTAGGTTTTGTCCCTGACTGGTAAAAGCCTATGTTTCCAAATTTGACCTTGCCCTAAAATAGGTCAAGGTCATCTAAGGGTCATCATTTTATCAAACTACGATGGGCTGAAGTCCCCGATGCTACATACCAAGTTTCCTGGAAATCGGCCCACCGGTTCTGGAGAAGAAAATTTTTGAAGGGTTTTTACCATATATGGGCGTGGCGGCCATCTTGGTCATGTGACCTGGATTTTGCGATCAAACTTGAAATGCCACTACCCAAGGAGGCTCCACATAAAATTTCAACTAGATCGGCCAAGCAGTTTCAGAGAAGAAGAAATTGTAGACGACGGACGGACGCCGGATCATGGCCATCCTATAAGCTCACCTTGTGAGCCTTCTGCTCAGGTGAGCTAAAAATCTCTGTATATTTCATGGGAAAATTTTCAAAATGCTCACCAGTAGTTGTATAACATTCTTCAGTACAGCTTTAAAGATAGACTTGTAGCCCGGGATGTCTTTGTAGACTTCAAAGCCTGCCTGTATTGATGTCATGGTTATATGACTAGCACTGATGAGTGTGGACTAGGGCAGCTGTAACAATATAAAATCAAATTTAGGAATGCAAAAAAAAACATGTATATAAAATTCAGTGCCTTAATCATTAATTTTTAGACAACTGGGTCATCACTCACGGTCACCCCTTGTTTGTTCACGTTTCGAACACATGTCCTTGTAATATACAAGTTGTTACTGGGATATGGAACCAGTCATGGCTCAGAAAGTAAAACTGTACAACAACAACAACAACTGTGCCCCAAAATGCCCCAATAGGGTCTCACCGTTAAGGCGTTATCCCAGTATTTATCTATCTTCTGATAATAGGTCAATCAATTTCTGATCATCACCTCAGTGAACAAATCATTAATCTTACTGTTGCCTCTGAGACATTGTGAGAATGATTGGAGATAACTAATCTGAATTCTACCAGGTACTCCAAAATTACATAAAGAACCACCATTAAAAACAAGTAGCACAAGGGCAACAATCGCTCACCCGAGAGTCAACAAGTACAGTCACTGGACAAAGTGTTTTTTTTTTTTTTGTTTTTTTGTTTTTTTTTTTTTTTTTTGAAGATCTGATCAAAATGGAAGATGCTGGAGTGGCCACAACACTCAAAATTGATTTTTCAAACATTCAAGGGCAGCTAACTCCGCAGTCCAGGGTTGAATCTGGCTCAAATTGGAACTCATCCAAGAAGTTATGATTATCCTTGTTTCTTCCAAGAATGAAGAAGATCTGATCAAAATTGAAGGGGCTAGAGTGGCCACAATACAAAATATTGATTTTTCAAACACTAAAGGGCAGCTAACTCCGCAGTCAGAGGTCCGATCTGGCCGAAATTCGAACTTATGCGACATATTGTAATTATTCTTGTTATCTGCAAGAATGAAGAAGATCCACTGAAAAACAAAGATGCTAGAGTGGCCACAACACAAAATATTGATTTTTCAAACACTCAAGGGCAGATTACTCCATAGTCAGAGATTGGATCTGGTCGAAATTCAACCTCAACCAAGATATTATGGATGTCCTTGTTACTGTAAAGAATAAAGAATATCCGAATAAAAATGAAGGCGCTAGAGTGGCCACAACACTAAATATTGATTTTTCACACAGTCAAGGGCAGATAACTCTGCAGTCAAGGGTAGGATCTGGCTGAAATTCGAACTCATCCGAGCTGTTATGGCTGTCCTTGTTACTTCCAAGTATGATTCCAAGTATGAAGAAGATTCTATCAAAATTGAAATCCCTAGAGTGGCCAAAACAGGAAATATTGATTTTTCAAACACTCGAGGGCAGGTAACTCCGCAGTCCATGGTCAAAACTTGCTGAATTTCGAACTCATGCAAGATCTTATGGCTGTCCTTGATACCTGCAAGAATAAAGAAGATCCCATAAGAAATGAAGGCGCTGGAGTGTTCACAGCATCTTTCCCATTGTAAGTCAATGGGTATTTTTTCAAACGCTCAAGGGCAGTTAACTCCGCAGTCCATAGTCGAATCTTGCCGAATTTCAAACTCATCCGGGATCTCATAGCTGTCCTTGTTACATGAAAGAATGAAGAAGATCCAATCAAAAAAGTAGGTGCTAGAGTGCTCACAACACTTAACAGCCATTTTCCAAGCGCCCAAGGGCAGGCAACTCCGCAGTCCATGGTCAAATCTTGCTGAATTTTGAACTCATCCGAGATCTTATGGTTGTCCTTGTTACATGAAAGAATGAAGAAGATCTGATAAAAATGTAGGTGCTAGAGTGCTCACAACACTTAACAGTCAAATCTTGCTGAATTTTGAACTCATCCGAGATCTTATGGTTGTCCTTGGTACCTGCAAGAATGAAGAAGATCTGATCAGAAATCAAAGGGCTGGAGTGTTCACAACATCTTTCCCATTGTAAGTCAATGGGTTTTTTTTCAAACGTTCAAGTGCAGCTACATGTATCTCCGCTGTCCATGGTGGAATCTACCCGAGTTTCGAACTCATCTGAGATCTTATGACTATCCTCATTACTTGCAAGAATTAAGAAGATCCTATCAAAAATGTAGGCGCTAGAGTGTTCACAACATTTTACCCATTGTAACCCTATGGGAGCTATCTGTTGCCATGGAAACCAGAGTTCTGATCCGACCTGGCCCAAAACCTTATGCAACCTTTCCCCACCCCAATGATGCTTCTAATAAAATTTGATTGCAATTGATTGACTAGTTGTGGAGATGTTTGTTGTTGAAAGTGTGGACAGACGGGGGCACACACGGACACATGCACGGACAACGGCTAGACTAGTCTACCATACTATAAGCTCACCTTGTGAGCCTTCAGCTCAGGTGAGCCTTCCGCTCAGATGAGCTAAAAAATGATAATTTAATTTTTGCTATTATAAATAGCCAATTAGCTGAATGGTTCAATGCATATTTTTCTTTTGACCCACTATCTACCTGTAGCATTCGCTATCACACGCCCGGTAAAGTGCAAATTGACCACCGCCAGTGGTCAACGTAAAAAAAGTTGATATACATCCGGTGGTCGTTTTGAGCGTTTCCTGTTATTAGTTTTCGCGAGTTTGGTGGATGTGGAAGGTAAGATGTTTTTTTTTATCAAAAACGTATTATAAAAATCAAAGAATGTCAGGCTATCAGTTTTTTACCGTTGAATGTCTAGCCGAAGTGGTAATTGAAAAAAATAAACCGTTTTACTGCAATCCTTTCCGGCCCGTTTGATCGGTAGTGAAAACGAAAGTAGAATCTGGTCAAACACAGGTTAAAATGCCCTGATCGTGCCTTTGCAAGCTTTCTGTAACCAATCGTCGTTGCAGTTAGTTAAATGAACACTAAATTAGCTGTTCAGACATAATTTTAAAATATTTCAAGCTTTCCTTTCAACACATAGATCGATTTTGTACCGGCGGTCAACTTGAAGTTGCGGTGGTCGTATTGATCAATGGGGATTACAATGTAAATTTTCATCGTGAGAGAAAGCCAGCAAAAATGCAACTTGATGTCGTTTTCTGTTGGGGGGCACGGCAACATTAATGGAGATGCATTCTAGACACAACCAAATCCAAATCAATGCTGTCAGTGTCCTCATAATTCAATTTCGTTTGTCCATTAGCCATTCAGTCACATAGTTTAGCAATATCGGATGTATTTATTACTAATTTTGGTAACCCCAACAATACAAATACTACCACATGCAAGATGCATTGAATTTATATACACAATTCGCATTGACTCGAAGAAAAAACACTATAATAACAGTGTGGTCAATTTGCAAACTAGGTGGTCAATTTGACCTTAAAATGAGCAATTTTGAAATGCTTTACTGTCCAATTCGGCTGAGTCACGATCAGGGTTGCTAAATGTGTTGCACTTGAGGCAAAAAATCAACATGTTTGTATTTTCATTTTTTTTGTTTTATTTAATTTCTAATGTGCCTCTTTCCATGGGGCTATGGACTCTACAGGCCATGCAAAAATATAATTGACCATATCAGTTCTAGGTGTGCCTACTGACCTTATTTTTTCCTTTATACGTGTATAGATGGGTCGATTTAAAGGGAAACGAACCAAGCGTTGTTACCTGACGAACAAAAAACGTATCTCTGGCGTGGACAGGAAATCCAAGACGTTGTCGAGAGTCCGTTCAAATCGCCATCTAAGAAAAAGCCAAAATACATTTCATCACCCTATAGAGCTATTGGTTCGTCACCCCTAAAGACAATTTGTCCTAAAATCTATACACCGAAAGGAAAGCTCGGATTTCCTAAGAAGAAAAACACAAAAACAGGGACTAAATCAAAAGTATTAAGTCCGTATACTAGCACCCCAAAGAAATCAAAACGAAGATTGATTATGATAGACCATAGCTATGCACAAGCTAATACAGAATCTATTGGCACCAGCAATTCATGAGCTGTTGTTCCCGAAGAACTTCTGATATAATTGAGATAAACCACGTGATTATTCACCTTTACATATTCAAAGAATTGATATTGCAAAACAGGAGATAAGATTTCATACGAACAACACAATGAACGCTTTGCTTAGTGTTACTCCTATAATTGTCGAATCTGCAAGACTGAGCCTGCTCAACATTAAGGCCTAAAAAAAAAAAATGTTATGTTTCCGATTTCATCATAAATTTTGCATAGGGTCGGTAGGTAGGCTTTTTTTTTTTTTTTTTCCCTTGGAAAATCGGGGTAGGTAGGTAATTTTTTTTTTTTGACCAGACTTTCTTCTTACCGCACATTCGACTCCAAATCGGAAACCTTTACACCGAGGATGGCCGTCTTTGTATAACAGGAATAACGGGGCATTGTGTCGCAAGGCTTTTATTACATTTGAAGCAGGTATGTGGCTACATTTGTCGAAATAAATGGCGACTAATTTGCTTGGTCGTGTCAACACACTACACAGTAGCCATATTGTTGTTCTTGATGTAAATGTTAAAGACCGAAAATATCCGAAAATCGGCGCGGACAAACTCTCGTAACAAAATGGTTTTGACTTTTGATAAAAACCGGAATCGTTGAACAGGGTCGGTCGCCGACTTTTTTTTTTTTTCTGAGCGCTAAAAAAGTTGCAGTCGGCGCAGATTTTGACCAGTCGGTCGGGAAATCGGAACATAACATTTTTTTTTTAAGCCTAAACAGGAGGCATGTCGTTCAATACTTTTCAAATTGGACAGTAAATCATTTCAAAATTGCTTATTTTAAGGTCAAATTGACCACCTAGTTTGCAAATTGACCACACTGTTATTCTAGTGGTTTTTCTTCGAGTTAATGCGAATTATGTATATAAATTCAATGCATCTTGCATGAGGTAGTATTTGTATTGTTGGGGTTACCAAAAATTAGTAGTAAATACATCCGATATTGCTAAACTATGTGACTGAATGGCTAATGGACAAACGAAATTGAATTATGAGGACACCGATGGCATTAGCCTGGCCCCAGGCTTTGAGTTTTAGCAAAGGTGAATTATTCTTACTTGACTCTTACTTGACCCTTTTTCTGATAATATAATCTCCCCTACTGGTCAGAAACTCAAAGCCTGGTCAAGTCTGTTTTGAAAATCTACAAAATTCCTGGGAAGATTGGTTTGATTGACAGCTTAACCATTTAGTTACTAGAAGTTAATGGCTATCAGATAATGATAACGATCACCACCAAGGATGCTAATCATCTGTATCAAATTGCTAAATGGTCAGATTGTAGACTTAGCATCAGGTTTACACAGTAGCAAACTTTTGGAATTTTTATACAGGTTTACAAGAATGGATAAAGCAAAAAAGAAAAGTTTAGAATATTTAGGATATATGCGACCAAATCAAAGAAAAGTGATTTAAAGCTATTTGAATGTTTTGCTCACCCACTGAGAGTGGCAAATTTTAACATTTGAAATAGCTCCGTTTGTTTTCAAGTATTTAAAGATTATCAATATGCAAATTGGATAACACGAATGTGTGCTGTATGCGTATATTTTGAAAATGACTTTGGTGAATCTGTATGGGGTGCCGTTTTACTATTCATTCCTTGTTTTTGGATATCATGTATTCATTTTTGGATATCCATAGCTCATTTATGGATATCCTTAATTGAATTTAGGATATGTTAAAACAATTATGGATATTCTTAATTATTTAAGGATATCCATAATTCATTTATGGATAACCTTAAATGAATATAGGATATCCATAAGTGAATTTAGAATATCCATAAATACATTCAAGGATATTCTCAAATACATTTCTGGATATCAAAAATCTTGCTGAATTAAGGATATCCATAATACAATTTTGTCGATTTTGTTATATATAATTGATTCAATAATATTGATTCTTTTAAAAGCTATTACTTATAATTTATATATATATATAATCAAAGGGGAGTAACCCAATTAATTAATATATATTTCTTTTTATGTTTCTACAATTTATTATCTAGAACTTTGTAGAAGAATGTCATTGATTATTTTTATCACTGTTATATAATTTAGAAGTATAGAAAATTCTATGAGCACTTTGTGGATAATTCCAGATGAAAATGGAGTGAGTGTTTTTTTTTTTACCATAAGTTAAAAATATATTTGGACTATGTATACTGAGATCTCGAAGGGTCTAGTGGACTCCTGGAGATCTCGAAGGGTCTAGTAGAAACCTGGAGAATTTCCTTAGGTGTATAAATATAGGTCCCAATTCAGTCGTAGGTATTCAGAAATTTGAAGTGATTTAAAGTATATAATTTTGGTTGTTTCACTAGTGTTTTGTGTGGATTAAAATATACATGTGCTCATATTCTGGTTACTGGATTGTGGACTTACATTTGAGGGACAAGGACTTATTTGACATTAACTTTGTAAGTTATTTATTTATTTATTTACTTATCTGTTTGTTTGTTTTTATGTATTTGCAGCATTTATTTGTTTGATTAAATATTGTTAAGTTTAAATTACTTGGTTGTTTTTCGCTGTACCTGTCTAGTTACGCTAGGTCGTAACAGATTTTGGGGGCTCGTCCGGGATTGAACATTTTGTGCACCGAATTTATTCAGAATCTTAAAAGATATTTACTGTTTGTCATACCAGCAAAAAGCAACCATGTCATTCAAACTTGGAGATTTCATTGCTGCGCCTTCTCAAGAGCTGTTAAACTTGGCCAAAAAGAGTGATCTTCTAGACATTGCTAGTCATTACAGCATACCAAATGTTAAAACATCCATGTTAAAGCATGAAATCAAGAACATTATTATTCAGTTCTTTGTTGATGAGGAAATTTTTGAACCCTCTGCAACATCTCATATTATGGTCTCACAAACCGACTTACAGTTAAGAGAGCTAGAAAATAAAAGACAGTTAGAATTAGAAAAAATGAAATTAGAATTTGAAGAAAGAAGAAGATTAGATAAGGAAGAAAGGGAAGAAAGAATGCATAGAGAAAAGTTAGAGCTTGAAAAGCAAAAGTTAGAATTTGAAAGAGAAGATAAAGAAAAACAAAGAGAAATGGAAGAACGAGAGAAAGAAAGACAAAGAGAAATGGAAGAACGAGAGAAAGAAAAACAAAGAGAAATGTTAAAAGAAATAGAACTTGAAAAAGAAAGAATGCATTATGATATTAAAATGAAAGAGCTTGAATTAAGCAGTAAATCAATGCCTCCTGTGTCTTTTGATCCTAGTAAAGTATTTGATGTTACAAAGCATATCAGGCTCGTTCCTCCATTTCAAGAAAAAGAAGTAGATAAGTACTTTTTACATTTTGAGAAGGTAGCAGAAAATTTGAAATGGCCAAAAGAGCATTGGACCTTGCTTCTACAGAGTGTTGTTATTGGTAAAGCTCGAGAAATTTACACTCAGCTTCCACTTGATCAAAGTTCAGATTATGACACAGTCAAAAATCTGATTCTTAAGGCTTATGAGTTAGTACCTGAAGCTTATAGGCAGAAATTCAGAAATTGTAGGAAAGAACATGACCAAACCCATGTAGAATTTGCTAGAACTAAGGAGCAATTATTTGATAGGTGGTGTTCTTCAAAGGATGTAAAGTCTGATCATGCAAAATTAAGACAGCTCATGCTTGTTGAAGAGTTCAAACGATGCATACACTCTGATGTCAAATCTTTTCTTGACGAAAGGGAAGTAGAAACTTTAGATGTAGCAGCACGATTAGCTGATGATTATGCTTTGACTCATAAGGTGTCTTTTGTAAATAAGCCTTACAAGAAACCTTTTAACCCTCAATTTAAACCTAATACACCTCAGTCAAAACCATTTAACCCTCAACAGAGAAATAATTCTCCTCAACCTAATCCACAACCACAAGCTGGACTAACAGCTGATAGTTCCAGTCCTTCACATAATCCTAAAAATAAAGATACTAGTGAAAACAAAGGTCAAAGATCCTCATACTCACCCCGGCTGTTTTGCAATTATTGTAAAGGTGACGGTCACGTCATTTCTGAATGTGAAACTTTGAAAAGAAGAAAAGAGAGACAAAATCAAAATAATTCTAGACCAACAGGTCTTACTTCTTTAAGGTCAAAACCACAGTCGATTATTCAGGATGAAAATCCTATTTTGGCCAAAACGTCTGCGACTGATTGTATTATGGAGATTTATGAACCATTCTTATCAGAAGGTTTTGTGTCACTTACTAGTGATTCTGCCCAGTCTACCCCTATTAAAATCTTACGAGATACCGGAGCTTCTCAGTCTCTTATTTTAGCAGATACCCTGCCTTTTTCCGAGAAGACTTCAACTGGGACAAGTGTCCTTATTCAGGGAGTAGAGTGTGGATTTGTTAATGTACCGCTCCATAACATTTATTTGTCTTCAGACTTAGTTTCTGGTCCTGTGGCTGTAGGTATTAGGCCTTCTTTACCTTTTAAAGGTGTTCACTTGCTATTAGGCAATGACTTAGCCGGAGATAAGGTTGTGGTAAACCCACTTTTGACCAATACACCTTGTGAGGATCAATTGCCTGATCCCATTGAGCAGGAAATTCCTGATCTTTACCCTTCATGTGCCGTTACAAGGGCTATGGCAAAAAAAGTCAAATTGAATGATGGGATACAGGATATTGACTTAACTGACACTTTTATAGGTCAGTCTTTTCATGATGAGATTTCAAAATCTCTTTCTTCAAGTCAAACTGACTTCAACAATCAAAGGTCAGACAATGACCTTTCACCTTCAATTTTTTACCAAGGTCACGACCAAATGTCAAGGTCACAACTTTGTCAAGAACAGCACAGTGATCCTGAAATCTCGCCTTTCTTTGAAAGGGCTTTAGATGAAAATGAAATTTCTCAGGTTCCTGTTTGTTTTTATGTCAAAAATGACATCTTAATGAGAAAATGGCGTCCTCCTGATGTTTCAGCGGAAGACGAATGGACCATAAATCACCAAATTGTGGTTCCTAAGGCTTATCGTCCTGAAATCTTAAACTTGGCCCATGAAACTCCCATGTCAGGTCATTTAGGGATAAATAAGACTTACCACAAAATTCTCAAGCATTTCTACTGGCCAGGATTAAAATCTGATGTTTCCCAACATTGCAAATCCTGTCACACTTGTCAAATGGTAGGAAAACCTAATCAGACTATTCCAAAAGCTAATTTACAGCCTATTCCTGCATTTGATGAACCATTTAGTAGGATTATCATTGACTGTGTAGGTCCGTTACCCAAGACTTAATCAGGTTGCCAATATCTCTTGACTATAATGTGTGCTTCAACACGTTTTCCTGAAGCAATTCCACTCAGGAATATCAAGACGAAAACAATAGTTAAGGCCCTTGTAAAGTTTTTCACACTTGTAGGTCTTCCAAAATCAGTCCAATCAGATCAGGGTTCCAATTTTATGTCAGGAACATTTCAGCAAGTAATGCATGAACTTGGCATTAAACAATACAAGTCATCAGCTTATCATCCTGAAAGTCAAGGTGCTTTGGAAAGATTCCATCAAACTTTGAAGAACATGATCAGATCTTACTGTTTTGACACCGAAAAAGATTGGGATGAAGGCATACATTTGCTATTATTTGCTGTCAGAGAGTCAGTACAAGAGTCTCTTGGGTTCAGTCCGTTTGAACTTGTTTTCGGACACACTGTTCGTGGACCTTTAAAACTTATGAAAGAGAAGTTTCTTTCAAGTAATGACAGTCCTTTGAACTTACTTCAGTATGTGTCTGACTTCAAAACTAGATTGACAAAAGCTTGGGAAGTTGCTCGGTCCAATCTTAAGTCAGCTCAGAGCAAAATGAAGTTGCATTTTGATGAAAATGCTCAGAACAGAAATTTTGACCCTGGAGACAAGGTGATTGCTCTTTTGCCCATTCCTGGCAGGCCATTACAAGCTAGATATTATGGTCCATATACTGTTGAGAAAAGGTTAAGTGATGTAAATTACATTGTTAACACTCCTGGGAGGCGCAAGCAAAAACAATTATGTCATATTAACATGCTTAAAAAGTACATTGATAGGGATAGTGATAATGATAGTTCAGTTATTTCCTCAGTAAGCATAGTTAATTCTGTCCCTCATGAACAAAATCAGACAGACTTTGAAGAAATGAACTCTGTGAACTGTGAACCATTATCCTCAAAACTCCAGAATTCTGACATTCTGCATGACCTCGATCAGAAACTGTCACATCTAGATCCGGACAAGAAACATGAACTAAAACAATTAATTCTTGAATATGAGCACTTATTTCCGGACATTCCATCCAGAACCGATAAAATCTACCATGATGTAGACATTATTGAAGGAGCAAAACCGGTGAAACAACATCCGTATAGACTTCATCCTGAAAGACAACAATATCTCAGGAAAGAAGTTAAGTATTTGCTGGACAATGACTTTATAGAACCTAGTCAAAGTGAATGGAGTTCTCCTTGTATACTTGTGCCAAAATCTGATGGGACATTTCGAATGTGCACAGCCTATAGAAAAGTAAATTCTGTCACAAAAACTGACACATTTCCCATACCAAGAATTGATGACTGCATCGACAACATTGGTCACGCCAAATATGTGACAAAATTCGATCTTTTGAAAAGGTTTTGGCAGATTCCATATACAGACAGTCCAAAGGAGATTTTAGAATGTGTTACTACAGAAAGACAATTTAGAAATAAACTGAAAGCGCTGAAATGTTGCTTGGTTTGCTTGGTTAATAGTTTGATTTTCGGTCTGGATGGGTGTAAAGCTTACATCGACGATGCCATCATCTACAGTGAAGAGTGGAAACAACACCTGGAGATCATCAGAGAATTCTTCAAAAGACTCAGAGATGCTAAACTGACAATAAACTTACCGAAAAGTGAATTTTGCCATGCTAGTTTGACATTTCTAGGACATATTGTTGGACAAGGTCAGGTCAGACCTGTAGAAGCCAAAGTTGAGGCTATATCAGATTTTCCTGTACCTACAGGAAAACGGCAACTGATGCGCTTTTTGGGTATGGCTGGATATTACAGAAAGTTCTGTAATAATTGTTCATTTATAGCGAAGCCTTTGACAAACTTACTTTATGATAAGAAGGTCAGGTATGTTTGGAATGAGGCTTGTCAGAGTTTTTGGTTTGGTTTGGGCCATACTTAAAAGTGTTTTAGTTTATCATCAACACAAAATGAAAAATGAGACTCCATCTGAGTATTAGCTAGAGCATAAGTCTCATGTTGCAAGAGCACAATCTTGACATTAGACACATAAAAGGTAGAGATAATATAATTCCAGACACCCTTTCAAGAGCTTGACAGTTTTGCCTTGTATGTTTGCATATGAGTATTGCAAAAGAAAGTTTTATTTCACAAAACTTTCTTTTCGTTGAAGAGGGGAAGTGTTATATATAATTGATTCAATAATATTGATTCTTTTAAAAGCTATTACTTATAATTTATATATATATATAATCAAAGGGGAGTAACCCAATTAATTAATATATATTTCTTTTTATGTTTCTACAATTTATTATCTAGAACTTTGTAGAAGAATGTCATTGATTATTTTTATCACTGTTATATAATTTAGAAGTATAGAAAATTCTATGAGCACTTTGTGGATAATTCCAGATGAAAATGGAGTGAGTGTTTTTTTTTTTACCATAAGTTAAAAATATATTTGGACTATGTATACTGAGATCTCGAAGGGTCTAGTGGACTCTCGTTTAGTCTTGACGGTCGTTGCGGCCTTGAATTCTCTCTGGAGAATTCTAAATTCTCTTTAGAGAATTTAAAAGAACTTTCGTTTAGTTCGTTTCTTTTCTAGAGAAAAGTTTATTATATCATTCTCTAGAAACCTGGAGAATTTCCTTAGGTGTATAAATATAGGTCCCAATTCAGTCGTAGGTATTCAGAAATTTGAAGTGATTTAAAGTATATAATTTTGGTTGTTTCACTAGTGTTTTGTGTGGATTAAAATATACATGTGCTCATATTCTGGTTACTGGATTGTGGACTTACATTTGAGGGACAAGGACTTATTTGACATTAACTTTGTAAGTTATTTATTTATTTATTTACTTATCTGTTTGTTTGTTTTTATGTATTTGCAGCATTTATTTGTTTGATTAAATATTGTTAAGTTTAAATTACTTGGTTGTTTTTCGCTGTACCTGTCTAGTTACGCTAGGTCGTAACAATTTAAGGATATCGTTAATTCATTTTTGAAATATTTCCAATTTCTTTTATGTAATTTTCTCGTGATTTAAGAATATCCTTACATGAATAATGGATATCCCAAAATACAACCCTAGTTTACGATATCCATAAATTATTCTAAAGATATCCATAAATCGATTTATGGATAACCAATATTCATCATAGTTAAGGATATTCTTTAATCAAATTATGGATATCCTAAAATAGGGGTGTATTTTAGGATATTCATAATTCATTTAAGGATATCCCAACATCGATTGACGGATATCCATAATTCAGCCGAATTAAGGATGTTCATAAATCGATTTAAGGATATCCTTAAATGAATTATGGATATCCTAAATTCATTTATGGATGTCCAAAAAACGATTTATGGATATCCTACAACGAATTTAGGATATCCATAATTAATACATAACCGCCTATATATTAAAAAGATTGAATAGTTTTGACTATCTGCACAAAGCAGTGTGTAATTGGCACACAATTTGCAAGATGTACGTAATGCGACAAATATGACGTCATCAACCGGTCAATAGTTTTTACCATACCATGCTAGTGATGTCGCCCATGCAAACTTAATTGAAAACGGGGTGGAATTGTTTTGACTATACCATGACCAATGATGTCAACGTTACTAAAATGACGTGAAATGTCTCGACCGAATACAACGGCGCGCGCCAATAAATTGTCACTTTTGCAACGAAATCGCTTATGTTCCTGGTTTAGTTGTGTTATAAAGCAGTAATTTCAATGCTATTTGGCAGAATAGTAAAAGCTATTCCCCTCGTTGTCTTTGATTGTCCTTGGCCTAACAGCCTTGGGAAATTATTCATTGAGCTGCCAACGGCACCTCATGGCATAGCTTTGACTATCCACCAATAAATAGTAAAACGGCACCCGATACATCTGAGCTACATAGAATTAATATTGTATTTAGATTGTAAGCACTAATTTTCATAATTCAATATTTTCATTATAGTCGGGCAGTATAGTGGCATTTCTGATTTTCATCTTTGATTTTTCAATCAGAGAATAATTGATTTTAATTCATTGATATTTCACAAAACTCATAATTAAGACAAAAATGTATATTACAAGTTTTGCTTTCCAAATACACGTTACAGTATTAGCCAAGATGCACAGAAAAACGACACATTCATTATCTAATATGCATCAATAGTAAATCTTTGAAAGTGAGAGACTAGCTTTCCTGCTGACCAGTGTAAATTTTCAATTTCTTGTGTGTAATCTTTTGTTCAGGTTTCCATAGAAATATTCTCCCGAGATAACCTGGGCTAACAAAATAAACCATAACTAATCCCCCCAGCAGCTGATAAAGATCTTGTTAGTATAAAGTGATTTGATAGCTCTACAAATGAGCCCTGGCTAATCAGCTAACAGTACATCTCTCAGAGCCTATTTCAATGTTTACCAGTCGTTACTGTTGGGCCAGTCAGAAATTTTTTGCCACTCAGTATTTTTTTTTCTTTTCATAGTAACAGTAACGACTGGAGCCAGTCTACGATGGCATTGATTTGGATTTGGTTGTGTCTAGAATGCATCTCCATTAATGTTGCCGTGCCCCCTAACAGAAAACGACATCAAGTTGCATTTTTGCTGGCTTTCTCTCACGATGAAAATTTACATTGTAATCCCCATTGATCAATACGACCACCGCAACTTCAAGTTGACCGCCGGTACAAAATCGATCTATGTGTTGAAAGGAAAGCTTGAAATATTTTAAAATTATGTCTGAACAGCTAATTTAGTGTTCATTTAACTAACTGCAACGACGATTGGTTACAGAAAGCTTGCAAAGGCACGATCAGGGCATTTTAACCTGTGTTTGACCAGATTCTACTTTCGTTTTCACTACCGATCAAACGGGCCGGAAAGGATTGCAGTAAAACGGTTTATTTTTTTCAACTACCACTTCGGCTGGACATTCAACGGCAAAAAACTGATAGCCTGACATTCTTTGATTTTTATGATACGTTTTTGATCAAAAACATCTTACCTTCCACATCCACCAAACTCGCGAAAACTTATAACAGGAAACGCTCAAAACGACCACCAGATGTATATCAACTTTTTTTACGTTGACCACCGGTGGTGGTCAATTTGCACTTTACCGGGCGTGTATCATCACTACGGTCTGATTAAAGACATTTGCTCTTGCACCTCGGCACACAAAGGAAGTTGCATACAAAACATTGGTTCGTCCTCAGCTCGAGTATGCAGCTCTTATTTGGCATCCCTATATTGAAACTGAGATAAAAAAAGGTGGAGGAAGTGCAGAAGACAGCAGCCAGGTGGACCTGCAGGCGATGGCGTAACAAGAGTAGTGGTCAATGATATGTTGGATGAACTCGAGTGGCCATCCCTGGAGGACCGCAGCCGGGTGCAGGGTGAAGTCCTCCTTAACTTTCTTTTACAAGATTCACTCCAGTACTGTGTCTCTTGATAAAGATAGATATCTGACCCCGGCACGGCAGCACCCGACTTAAGACGTACCAGGGCATCTGATGATTCACAATACACAAGATATATGGCCTATAGTGATGCTCTGAAGAATTCTTTTTTTCCCCCGAGGACTATCCCTTTAAGGAATAGTCTTCAATCTTCAGTGGTTTCATCAAAGACTGCTGAAGAATGCAAGGCTCTTATTTAGATCAGGGGTTCAGAGGTATACATTTTAGTATGCCTCTGTTTAGCTTCTTGTAAATTGTTTTAATGGCCCATCCCGAATGTTCTCCCCATCTTGCTAAATTCAAAATTTAGCACCCACCCAACACCTGTGACCTGAGATGATGTCAGATCAGAAATTGATCAACTCAGTATATGAAGATAGATCGATAGGTCTTGCAGATAATGCCGCTAATTGGCATGATCTTAGCCTCAGCCCTCTAACAATGAATAAATCATAATGATATTGACCGAGTTATACCTTAGATCGAACGAGCAAAGGAAGGGAACAAAGCAATTCTGGTAACCAATATTGATTTTTTTATCACAAAAGCTTAGCTTGCAGACTTGCTCAATTCCATCATCTGAATGGTTTACTGGTGACACACAAAATTTACAATACTTCACCAGGGGGGTGTGTCAGGAGGGAAAATCAGTCTCTTGCTCTCACAAGAGATGCAACTTGGACACAGTCATCAGACATTTCAGCAGAGGAGATCAGAGAAATAGGGAGGTCTTTCCAGTCCCTGATAGTCTGTGGAAAGAAACTACTCCTCCTTAGACGGAATTGATCTTCGCTGTAACTATTCAGATTGTAACAAAGCATTTCATGTAAACAATATTGTTTTTTCTTCTTACAAAAGAGTAGCTTGCTAACCAGATCAATTGCCAGTCATGGAGACTCTGGGGCAAGTTTCTGATTAACTGCAATTGAGGATATGTGCGCAGTAAAACAAAGACCAAAAAATCAGTATGTAAGCTAAATAAAGGCAATGGAGAATTAACCAATAATGAACAGGACACAGCAAATGTTTTAAATGACTACTTTGCAAGTGTATTTGAGGTAGAAAATGACAATGTTATACCCAGTTTCGAGGAACGTGCATATACCAATACTCTCAGTACGATAGAAATCAATGAGGACTTAGTCTTAAAATCCATGAAACGTATAAATCCAAGTAAGTCTCCAGGACCAGACATGTTCCATCCGAATCTGATCAGACAAACCGAAATCGAGTTAAGTAAACCATTAACACACATCTATCAGAAATCATTAGCCGAAGGTAAACTACCAGATATTTGGAAATGTGCCAATGTCACAGCCATATTCAAAAACGGAGATAAGAATGAACCGTGTAACTACAGACCAATCAGTCTTACGTCTGTACCAGGCAAAATCATGGAACGAATAATCAGGGACGCATTAGTGGAACATATGAGTAATAATAACCTCTTCTGTGATGAACAACATGGCTTTATTAAAGGCAAATCCTGTGTAACGCAGCTATTAGAATTCATGGAGGACGTTACGGAGGCCTTGGATCAAGGATGCGAAGTAGACATCATATACTTGGACTTTTGTAAGGCCTTCGATAAGGTCCCCCACAAGAGGCTCTTAGAAAAGTTAAAAGGATATGGCATAAGAGATAATATTCTGATGTGGATTCAGGATTTCTTATCAAACCGTAAACAAAGAGTATCAATAAATGGAAAGAACTCAGAATGGCGAAATGTGACATCAGGTATCCCACAGGGAAGTGTTCTCGGTCCAATTTTGTTCCTAATCTATATCAACGACTTACCATCAGTCGTGAGATGCTTGATCAAATTGTTTGCAGATGATGCCAAGTTGTACCAGATAATAAGGAGAAATCAAGACCGAGTAGAACTGCAAGGAGATATAAGCAATTCCAAAGACTGGTCAATAATCTGGAAAATGTTCTTTAATATAAAAAAATGTAAACACATGCACGTAGGACCCGAAACAGAGGAAAGGAACTACTTCATGCCAACTGAAAATGGAAATATAATCATCGATAAAGTCAGCGATGAGAAAGACCTCGGAGTAACGATCGATAATAAGCTGAACTTTAGGAAACATATCTCGAGCAAGGTATCAATAGCGAATAGAAACCTGGGTATTATATTTAGAACATTTACATATATAAGTCAAGAAATGTTCCTGGCTCTGTTCAAAGCCATCGTGAGGCCTCACATTGAATACGCCAGCGTAGTCTGGTCGCCATTGTACAAAAAGGATAGAATTCAGATAGAAAAAGTTCAGCGACGAGCAACACGTCTAGTACCATCACTGAAAGGACTCAATTATTCGGAGAGGCTGAAACGACTTGGACTGCCTACCCTTGAATATAGACGCGACAGAGCTGATATGGTAGAAGTCTACAAAATTTTGAATAAAATAGACCTAGCAAATAAGGATAAATTGTTTGAACTGGCTACCTATCATCAAACTAGGGGGCATCCCTACAAATTATTTAAGAAACGGG
Organism: Rugalucina vietnamica; assembly: GCA_964017185.1. Taxonomy (NCBI): domain Eukaryota; kingdom Metazoa; phylum Mollusca; class Bivalvia; order Lucinida; family Lucinidae; genus Rugalucina; species Rugalucina vietnamica. The sequence goes on from OZ024885.1 coordinate 8,021,399, forward strand.
CAAGGCTAAATGTACGTGGCAATGCATTCGCTATGAGAGTCGTAGATAACTGGAACCATCTCCCAGCATCAGTGGTAACAGCTCCATCATTGAATAGCTTCAAAAGTCGGCTGAATAAATACTGGCACGGTCATCCTACGAAATTCGAGGCGTCGTGCTATATACCGGGAGAATCGGCACGATACTGGACACATCTAACAAAAGCGTCTTCACAGGTTACAGAGTAACCTACATTCGACGTTGGATTACAGGTAAATTACAGGTAAATATATTTAAAAATATGTTCGAAAGTCTATGAAAGACAGCAAACTTTCTAGAAAAGCTGAATCCGGGTTCTTTTTGGAAGTTTTTGACAAAAGCTAGTGCTTGTAATGATTAGATCATAGATAGCGATGGGGCATATTTATTATCACCTCAACAAACTGGAATTTACAAAAAAAAAAACTTCTTTTATCAACTGCTATATAGTTAAGTGGGAGGCAGCTTAAATTGTTTCAAAAAGGCTAAATGTTTTCCTTTTTTGTACCATTTTTTTTCTTTAGTATCTCGACCTAATGTGGTTTCTATTTGGAGAGTTTTCCAAATCTGGACATTTCGACCCATAATGTTCCTATAATGTCCCGCCGTTGATTTATCGGTGCACCTTGTTTTAACCCCGTCCTTTACCATCACTACTGAGTCTGAATCTGAATAGTTTATAGGTGTTATGCAAAATTGACAAGAGAGGGCACTGGTGAAGGGCGGACGTGTTTTTCAGTTCGAGCGCACATTTTGAAGATTTTATTAATTTTAACTGAGTTGTTTTAAACTGAACTGGTGATAGTAACACTTGTAAAGTATTGTAAATATTATTTGCTGGTGAAAGGAACAAATTCGTGCTGTCGGACAATTGTGTCAGTGGAGAAAAGAAATTGTTGCATCAGCCAAGGGCCGCCATTTTCAATTTTGTGGTTTTGTGGAGTTTTTTCACGTACTCGAGCCAATATACCTTACTATAACCCCCAATTGCTTAAGTTTAAGCACCTATCTAGTGAGGGGCTGTGAACTCCTGAAAATAATACCATAAATTTTGGTGATTTTCCCCGTGTTGTGGACTTAGCCTACTTTTATTGCAACCCCAACCCTGACCTGACAGATAGGCCTATCCCATGTGTGCAGTTGGTCCCTTATCAACTAGAACATCTTGTGCGTGCTGCTGCCTGTGTTTGTGTGATGTAAAGAGCGCCCCAATCTTCGTTGAAAAGAATATTAGGGACAGAGCACAAAAGTTAAAACTATCAAGATAAATATTTTTTATTAATGAACTTTTAGGTGCCCTTTTTAGCTGAACTTTTTAAGGTTTCATTGATGCTTGCAGTCTTGTAATTTATGTCTTGTGGGTCATTTCAGTTAAAATTAGATGATTTTTAAACCCTGGTAATCAATTTTTAATCAAGTTATATTATCATTTTTATTATGTGGTAGTGACTGGCATGGTTATTAATTCTTTCTCTTAGAATAGTGAATATTGAATTATCTGTAATCTGTAACAAAGTGATAATTAATTGTTTTAATTCAAACTGCTATAGATTTTTTTTTTAAATCATATTACACCTATAATTCTTAGTTTTGAATGTTGAGACATTGACTGTGTCTTTAATTTTTATTATTCATCTTATTCTTATAATCAGTTTTAATTTATTAATTCAGTAAGCCTACAGCGTGTCATCCTCGGTGCAGCCGATCTGGTGGTGTGGTTCAAATCGGTTAAAATTTTCTCTTTGGCGGTAACTTTTAGTAGCTTCTGAAATATACCGGTATTTCTCTCCTTAAGAGTGCACTATGACAAAAATGTCGGTAGTTACAAGAAGAAGGGCAAGAAATTTGCAACGTTTGAGTGAGTTGGAATCTGAGGGCATTCAGCACCTGTCAGACACTGATGATCTGCTGCAAAGGGGTTACACCCTCAATCATGACAAAGCCATGAAAAAGAAATTAAATGCATGCAATGCTGAAATGAAGGTTTCTACAGAATTTAAGGGGGGGGGGAATTATATAATTTATTTTTCTGCCGCAATGTACGAGCTATACAGGAATGCTTTGGTCCAACACTTTGAGTGTCTGCAGGAAGACACAGACAGAAATATTAGGGTAACATCTAAAGATAGCATAGACTGTTCTGGTTCCGTCGTAGAATCGTTGATCAAAATCTCTTCCAGAAACTCATACAGGCCTAAGTACACAATAAACTTGTACCACACTCAATCCAAGGTTATGGTTAATGGCAAAGAAGCACATCTGTTCAACAGTGAGCATGGTATTATTAGAGATATCATACTAACGCATGAAGATGTCAATAGGCTCGATAGGGAGCTGCATACTATGATATTGGAAGGCTTGAACGCCATTGAGATAAACAAATCCTCAGAACCTGACCAGAACTGTGGGGCTCCTGGAGGGGTGAGTGAGCAAGGGCACACACCGCCCCAGCAGCCCCATGGTGCTGTGACTGATTGTACTGATCCTAAATTGACTAGTGAAAGCCCTTCAAATCAAGAGGATTCAGCCCTGTGTCCTTGCTGCTCGAAAGAGGTCACAACAGATGGTATCTTGTGCGAAAAATGCGAAATGTGGTATCATTACCAGTGTGCGATGCTGACGGATGATGACCGTAAGCGTTTTAAAAAATGAATGACCCTTACTATTGTATGTCATGTACTCTTGATATGCAATGCTCAGACCCAGTTGACTCGTCAATATTCTCTTTTGACACAAGAAATGCACATGAGACTGACCCAATTTCAAATGGGATAAGTATTCGAGTTGATTCAGACCCATCCTTGGTAGAGAGAACTATCTCAGATGAGACTGGTTTAAAGCAAATCCATACAGTAGAAAATGTCAAACAGCCCTCAAAGAATAAGGCAAAGCAGGTCCACTCAAGCTCAAAGCATAATGCCTCCATGGACCAGCGAAGTCGCAGTAATACACCTGTTCTCACGGTCGTGACACCTCAGCCTTTAGATTCCCGGTCTGATCCGCAGCATCGCGCATTGTTGAATCATACTGATAATTCCAAAGACGTCGAGCAGCCTGTTGATACGGGACAATCCGTTGAATCTATAACATCTGCAAACTCTCCGCCCATAAGGGTTGGGGAACCTATGGCACCTAAAAATACACAAAGGCTGACAAATAAACAGACAAATAAAAAGGGGGATAAGCAAAAACTTAAAACCTCTGAACAGGAAGAACAGCTAAAGCTGGCTAGATCTATGATTAGTAACCTAGAAAGGAAAATTAATGATCTGGAAAATTCAAACAGGATTTTAAGGAGGGAGGTTCTTTCGACCAATGACAATAATACTAGGGATGAAAACATACAACCTACTGTATCGCAGACGGGGTCAAGTTTTATAAATCAAGTGCCATATGTCCCTCTTAATTCCACATCGGAGCAGGAGTTTAGGAATTTGCGGGACAACCTACGCAATGTAGAGCTAGAGCAACTGAAGCTTAGAATACAAAATATGGAATTGTCTCTTCTGCATCAAAGAGTGTTCTCGGGCATGTCCTATTCCGGAGGTTTACCCCAATATAATCCTTACGCAAACTACTTGGGGACAAATAATGTAGGATACCCTCATCCCCACATATCTCCTCCTACCCAGAACCCGGCACTTCATCCTTATACAGTGTATAGACCTATCCCTCAAATGGTTCAATTGAGGCAGGCGATGGGTTTTACCCATTTTGGTGCATATGATGCCATCCCGGTCCATCCAATGCTGAATGTACATCATTTTCCTGTTTTACCCAGTTCCTCACCATTTTTCGCCCCTCCACAAAGAATCTTGGGTATGGGTGTTAATGGGTTACCTATCCATACTCATCAGGGAATCGGCAGTTTACATGGGCAAAATTTGCAAAATGGGAACCTCAATGGGCATGGGGTACAACCAGTAGTTAACCAAGATGTTGTTAATCCACATTATGTTGGTGCTCACCAGGCATCAGGAAACCAGACCATGAGGAATCACTCTAGACACACCAATGTGCAACTCGATGTAGCTGCTCAAACGGCGGAGCATAGGTCACCCACTCGGCAATCTCAACCAAATGACTGGAGTTCAGCTGAACAACTCCCCCAATCTTCTATGCAAGGACGAGCTTGTGACAATGCGGTGTCTAACCGGCCACGACAGGAGAGTGATAGGGTTGTTGTTGTGCCTGAGGATCAACGGAACTCTAATCTGGAGCAGCACTGCATGGGACAATCTCATGGGCGGGAAAGCGCAATCTTGTACGACAGGCAGTTGAAGAAGATTGAGACTGAGCCGCCAGGATATACAACCGACAAAGATACCCCAATTGTGATTGAGGAAGACCCTGACATGTCCTTAGGCAATGGTGAGACCTCAAGTCTGAAAATCGGGATGGTTGGTGATGTAACCAGAACAGTTGAGTACAGACAGGATGCTAAGAAGCCTTTTTTAGCCTCAGGCCGTGCCTCGGAGAAGACCGGGAAAAGACGCAGTCTATAAAAGTCTGTTCTCTTAATGTTAAAAACATTGAAAGTAACACAGCATTTGTACACAAGCTTCTGGAGTCTTGTCATATACTGGCCATTCAGGAACATTGGCTTTTTAATTTTCAACTTTCGAACATTGAGTCAACATTTATCTCTCATTCTGCACACTGTAAAGCTGTTGATGATGACAACCCTTTACCCCCAACTCAAAAACCCAGAGGATACGGTGGAGTTGCAATTCTCTACAGCAAGAAGTTGGGCGCCCATGTCCGGAAATTAACTGTCGGAGGGAATAGGATTGTCGCCATTGAAGTGCTAACCACTCCACCTTTGTGTGTTTGCTGTGTGTATATGCCTAGCAGAAATTCCAAGAGTAACTCTACAGACAGAGAAAATTACCAACAAGTGCTCGACCAACTGGAAGAAATTTTGAACACCTACAGTCCAACACACGCAGTACTCCTTCTAGGGGATATGAATGCGTCTCTACATCGGAGGAAGGGAAATAACCAAGATGCTCTACTGACTGACTTTGTAGTGTCAAATAAACTCTACCTACTTCAGAATGGGATAGAAACCTTTCTTCATCCAAATAAAACCGACAGAGCAGAAATTGACTACATACTTTCAAACTCACAGAGTAATCAGATATTGAAGGCTGTGACAGTGGAAAATGAAACCTCTCTGAACACGTCGGACCACCTCCCAGTCACTGGTATCCTCAACCTTAACCTCAGTTCAAGAACCAGAGGCAAGCATGTGACGAGAATTGTGTGTAAACCAAAATGGGACAGATGTGATAGGGATTCTTACCGAAGGTCTATCAGAGAGAATTTGTTACCCTTTGATGCGTTTCATCTCAGTACAGATTCAAATATTGATATACTGGAACCACTCAGTCATCTGAATGCTGTTCTTAAGAAGGCCACCTATGATAGCATACCAAAGTTCAGGGCAGAACGTATAGTTAAGGAGATAAGGTCGAGACCTTGGTCAGTAAGGATCCAGGAAGCTGTTAAAGCATGTCATCTAGCATGGTGGGAGTGGCGAAAAAGTGGTGAACCGAATGATAAAGATAACCCCTTAGTACTCCAGAGAAAATCAGCAAAACAAAATCTGCGCAAGGAACAAAGGCAGGAAGCAGCCAGGTTGAGACGTGATAAAGTCGAGGAAATCATGAATGCTTCTGATGACTCGCGTGTGTTCTACAAGTTGATTGGAGAGCAAAGAAAGGGATCTAACACTCTTCTTCAAACACTGGTCGTAAATGGCAAAGAGCGGGAATCTCCAGATGAGATACGCACCGGATGGGCAGAGCATTTCCAAGAACTCGTCACGCCGCTTTCTAACCCTAGATTTGATGAAAAGTACAAGCAGATGGTGGATGCTGATGTGGAAGTGATTGAGCAGATCTGCAAAGAGGACAATATACGTATGGACCCTATTACAGAGAAGGAGGTCACGGCAGCATTGAAACGGCTTAATAACAACAAGGCAGTGGATGTCATGGGACTCACAGCTGAGCATTTCAAGTTGGCGGGCCAGGAGCTATCAGTTTTCCTAACTTGTTTCCTCAACTATGTGATAGATATGGGGACAGTTTCAGTCGTTCTGAAGGAAGGGATCCTCACACCAATCTTTAAGAAGGGAGACCCCAGTAATCCAGGGAATTACAGAGGAATAACAGTCACTCCAGTACTGCTAAAGATTCTTGAACACATACTGAATGCAAGGCATAGTCAGATTCTGATGAATACACAGTCAAGGTTACAGAAGGGATTCACTCCTGGTTGTTCTTCATTGAATGCAGCTTTTATCCTGTCAGAGTGTATTTTGGAGTCTGCCATGAACAAGCAAGACTTGTTTCTTACAACCTTGGATACACAGAAAGCCTTTGATGTAGTGGACCAGAATTCTCTACTTAGAAAATTGTACCTAGATGGTATCCGTGGCAATGATTGGCTACTTCTAAAAGAGCTCTACTCTGACTGTTCTTCAAGAATCAAATGGGCGGGGGAACTTTCGGATCCTATCAACATTAAACAAGGCGTCAGGCAGGGTGGAGTGCTCTCTACTGGTCATTATAAACGGTACAACAATCCGCTGCTCCTGCAACTAGAAGAAGGATACTCGGGCATCAAGATTGGCTCAATAAGTATACCACATGTAACTGTTGCAGATGACTTGGCCATTTTAGCAGGAAGTAAGTCAGAGAATCAAGTGATGGTATGGGATGTAGAGGATAGTTCAAACAGAGAAAGATACTGTGTTCATCCAGCGAAGAGCCACATCTTGTGGTACAAGTTCGGAAAAAAAGACAATTCAGACTTGGATGTATTTCTGGGGGATACAAGGGTGGATGTTTCAGCTTCGGCTACACACTTAGGGATAAATAGGTCAACATTTCAATCAGTTGATATTGAGGGTAAAATATCTCTTGGGAGAAAAACTGCCTATTCCCTGATGGGGGCTGGATTCCATGGGGGGAGTGGGTTAAAAGCTGTACGGAATGGACATGTCTGGTCAACCTTTGTCGTACCTAGGCTGTTGTATGGCATAGAGTGCCAACTACTCAAAAAGAAAGAAATTGATTCGTTGGAGAAATTTCAGAGAAAATGCCTGAAACAACTTCAGGGCCTTCCTGACAATACCTCTAGCTCTGCCTGCCTAGCGTTGCTTGGCATTCCACCAATTGAATCAGTCATACACAAATCTCTTCTTAATCTGTTTGCAACTATGATGAGAGATCAAAAATCAATTGAATATGAAATAGCTCAAAGACAAATAGTAATGAAAGATTTCCCTGACAAGAGTATGTTCACTCATATACAATGCTTGTTAGATCTCTATGATCTGCCATCAGTATTCAAGCTGATGAGCAATACCCTACCCAAGCGCTAGCTCGAGTGGAAAAATACACTTAACCGCAAAATACATGAAATGGTCGAACAGTCCTGGAAATCAGATATTGCAACTAAGTCTTCTACAAAGTACTTAAATGCAGATGTGTTAAAAGTGGGTATTCCACACCACATATGGTCTACAGTTAGGAATAATGTGCATGATAGTATAAGGGCACAAGTTAAGTGTAGACTACTTACTGGAACTTATATCCTTCAAGGTAACCGCGCTGCATTTAATCAGTTTGTTGTGGACTCTACTTGTAAGTTGTGCTCATCACTGCCAGAGACACGCCAACATTTCCTAGCAGAGTGCGCAGTCTTCAAGGAATCAAGACAAGAATATATTCAGAAACTGACAGATAGTGGAATTCTTCCGCACCATCTTACGATTCAGCTCCAGGATCCTGTATTTCTTACCCAATTGACCCTGGATTGTTCGAGGTGTGTGGATATTCGAGCCTGGGACTCTAATAAGTTGGGGTTGCTCGAGCTTTATTCACGGGAGTACATTTACGCAGTACACATAAAGAGACTTAGGGCCCTGAGGACGATTTCTGGCAATTGAATGGAAAGACTAACCAGCAACTCTGTATACAAGTTACAGCACATGTAAATATCACCAGTATCGCGCTCAAGTTAAGTAAAGACATTATATATACCCGAAATTGCGCAATATAGTCCATACTATCTCCCTTTGAATGTTTTTACTGCTTCCAAAGGATCAAACCTTTATATTTTATTTGCTATTACTGCAGCTGGTGTTGTGCCGTGTGGCGGCCGTAAAAAGTCTCCCCGTACATCATCCACAGTGCAGATTATATTTTATTTCGGTCCTTTGAGATCGGTAAAGATATTCAGAGTGTTCAAAACACTCACGTTTAGAAACATACTTCTAAGCATTTTTTTTAATTATTGACCCAATTTAGGAATATGTCTTTGATTTAGACTCCTTGCGTAAATTCTCGAAATTGCAGCACAATTATAGTCTGGCGTTCGTTGCCGGTTTAAAGAGGGCTACTGACGAGGGTTCATTACCCGAAATTGCGCAATATAGTCCATACTATCTCCCTTTGAATGTTTTTACTGCTTCCAAAGGATCAAACCTTTATATTTTATTATATAAGTCCAAAAAATTTACCTCCCTGGAGGGTGCGCCGAACAAATAAGCGGCGGATCACTAAGAAGAACAGAACAGATTGACAGTACTTCTTTAGAAATTTTTCGGATCCGAGGAAATTTCAACTTTATTAATTGACTGCTGGAAAGAAAGGCAGTGGCTAGAGATACGGCCCCGTATCCCTAGCCAATATAGGCTAACAATACGGGCGTGTATCCCTAGCCAATACAGGCTAAAGATACGGCTCTGTACGATTAGCCTTTTCTATAGGGATTGGCTAGTCGCACGGCCTTATTTTATAGAACCAATATATTACTCTTTATAATTAGAGTATCTTTTTCTCTTAAAATTAGCAGCATTTTTATCTTTAGGATTTGTAAAAAGAAACATACACACAAAAAATTAAGATATAAGAACCATAGGGAACAATAGTCTTCACTAGCACCATCGGCTATTATCGGATTTACGGGAATACCCGAGCGTTTACCTGTAAAATTACTGTTGAGCGATGTACACAATTTAATAGGAAAACCATATAAAATGTTTAAAATGACACTGTTTCCGTTTTACGACAAAATTTTATAAGTTATGGTCATAATGTTTATAATATGCCATAAAATGTGGTATAAAAATATACAAAATAAGTATTTGCCTTGTTTCTTCCTTTTGCGATTGAAAATCCTTCCATATTCGAAAGTTCGTCCATATTAATCTCATAGACTCAGTAGGAATTTTGCGAAAAGGTGTAAAAAGTCATTTTTAGCCTTAAATTTCATAAATTTGGGATTTTTTGCGAACTTTTTATAAGTTATCACCATTTAGAAAATTTTATAAGCTTTAATCTGATGTGTTTTATAATAAAATAAGTATTTTCAAAATTTCTTCCATTTGACTCAGAAGATGCAAAATTACGCGTTTCGCAACTACCATCCTGACTTACTCTATGAAATGCCTAAGTCCAAACCAAGAGGAGCAGCGTCGCTACCACTGTAACCAGTTGAGTCGGTTATTAAATAAAGAAATAAAGAAAGACTGAAAGATCATGTTTAATTAAAGAAATTATTTTAATGAAAGGAGCCGAATTCAATGCAGAAATTAACGGTTTGTACTCGCTATAGTGATTTGTTTTACTCAACAGCAGTTTTTAAATCATTTAATATACCGCGACATACATGTTGACACCCTGATAGACAACTTTTAACAGGTAGAAATCAACTGCATGGAAATTTACATGTATTTAATCAGTGCGTGTTAGAATGCATAGTATAAGAAAGAACGAAAGAAAGAAAGAAAGTGAAAGAAAGAAAGAAAGAAACGATAATAAAATATGAAGTTCAAATCATGTTTAATTAAAGAACTTATTTTATGAATTGTGGAATTTAAAGATTTTGACTTACTAAATGCATCTTTTTTAATAAAACTATTAACTCGCAATGAGAACTTTTAACGCAAAATACATGTTTAATAGATACCTTTTTATAGATGAAAATAAGCTGTTTTGTAAGAGCGTTATCATCTGTAGTCACAAACCGGCCTGGTTTGATGACAGGCTGGTGAAAACATTAAGCAAGATTTTTTTTTTTCATGTCGCGGCCAAACTGATTGTTCACACATTGAATCAGGTTGTCATTCTCAAATCAATTTGTGGCGCGTGTCTTAAATAAACATTCCCTGCAATAAAAGCTGGGGCCTGCTGCCGTATTACCTTGACGATAGGTGATTTTGACAAATTCAGCGTTTGGAATAGAGATTGCATCTTGCGTATGTTTTTCTTCGTAAAATAAATGATCTATTTAGAGCTACATGTAGAAAACAAAACAAAAAAATCTCTGTGAAAGAGGACTAGGCCCAACATTATATATTCTACGCAAGTACAGAAACTAGATGCACCCAAGACTTTGGATATAGATCTGAGTATATGGATAAGAAAACATGTTTCGATCAGCCTGCACACCATATCTGCTCCATAAACACGTACATACATATTGGCGAGTCTCCGCGATTGGCAATATAACAAAGCATTATTTCTAGGCGCAAAACAAAGGAAGCTAATTTTCACCTACAAAAATAGATTTTTTTTATTACAAACAGTTTTTAGTCTGAAAAATAATGCGTCTAAATTCCAATTCATTTTAAGACATGAGACTGTGTTTGTGCAAATCAACATATGTGTGAATAAGTGCATCGAGGTGATAGACGCTTCAGTTTTGTCAAGTGACAATTCACAACTAAAATTAACGACAATAGGCCATCGGACCGGTCCCTATTCGCTCTCTGAACTCTTAAGATTAGCCTGCACACTGAATCCCCGCAGGCAATTTGTACCTCTATTGTGCGATTCGTGCCTGATCATAAACAAATAAATTGCATAATTGCATCATGTTTTTTTTTCTTTCTTTCTTCCCATGCATACAACGTTACTCTAGGGAATTGACTCCTCCTCCAGCAAGGTATAGCCACGCCCACCCCTATTTCCTTAGACAAACATTGTGTTTTTGCACCTATATTTACCTGTAAAAAGCACGTGTTGGTTTGTTTGTCTAACCCACGTGTTGTCTAACCGTCATTGACCGTTAGCTAACGTGCAGATTTGAACGGTCAATATAAAAATGAATATTAATGATGGGTGGTTTGACGGAGGACTCAATCGTGCTCAAGGACAAAACACAGTGCCCCATGAGGGGTTCGAACCCAGGACCGCTCGATATGGAGCTCCCTTCTACTGTATTTTAATTACCAAAAAGCACCCAGACCGACAGCGAAGTCCGCTCCTGCAATTCTAAGGAGCATGCACATGCGTGGTAAATTTTATGAAAAATAATTATTTGTTATCGTTTCTATAAAAAAGCTCGGCAATTAGGTTACTGTATGGGCGGCAACTTTAATATTCATATCTGGGCGTGGTCGGCTAGTCCATCTGTTCAAGTAGGGAGATTATAGAAAAGTCAGCCAGAGTGCTCAGTCAGCTCAGAGTGCTGTCACTTATTCACCGTTAGAGATCAGTTTGTCCAATCCAGTGAATTAGACAAACTCGTATTTCATTCTTATTTTCTAACGGAAAACATGTGAGTTGAATCTTTCAACTTTAGCTTTTACCTAGGTCAAAAGTAGACCATACCCAATAACGTATTCATGAGGTAACGCCCATACAGTAACCTAATTGCCGAGCTATAATTTCAAGAATTCAAATATAGTTTCTTCCTCGTGCAATATATAGAGATTGTTTTCAGCGGTAATGATAGAAACATTTCACTGGAAATATTTGATATTTTTTCATATTTTTGCTCGAAACATGGAATAAGGATACACGTTAGAACCGCTTTGGGGCAAAAATATGAAAAAATAGGTTACCCTGTATACCCCAGTTTAACTAAATAATTTTGGGATTTAAGGGAGTATTCATTGCATCGACATGTTTTCATGATGCATTTTTGACTGCACAGACGAAATACGTCTAATCTGGTCAGAACCCTTGAAACATCCATTTCTTATTACTATTACTATGATGGGCTCTTTTTCTTTCAATTTCATATAACTCAAATTGCATAAACCTATCCCAGGACTTAGCCACAAGTTACCTGTAAAACACAGGTCTATATTGGTAATTGTCCCTCAGGTGTCAAAATAGGACATCGCGCACATCGCAATCTATGGGAAACAATCGAAATTTGATCTGCACAGGTAATTTTCCAGGTAACGCCTTGGTAACGTGCCTTAGCTGACTGAGGTAAATTGTCCCAGTTGCAATGGCTGTTAATACTCTAGTCCGCCCACAGGTCAAATACGCCTCGGCAGTGTGGAGCCCCAATACTGAATAGTTTACTGGTGACACGTCAAATGACATTATTTCACCAGGGGGTTCGGATGGGGGAGAAATTAGTCCCTTGAACGCCCATACAAAGGAAAATAATAATAAAAAAACATCGAATTTGTTCAGAGAAGGGCAGCTAGATGGGTGTCAAATGACTACTCTACGCAAAGTAGTGCGAAGGCTATGTTGGGCAACCTTGGAACAGACGCATTGACACGCGCCTTACAATGTTTTATTAAAATCATATATGGGCCTGTTGCCATACCGTTCCCGTCATATTTTGTTCATCCGGAAGTGTACACCCGTCACATGCACTCTCTTTCGTACAGGCAAATTCATTCATCTACCCGTTATCACCAATACTCATTTTTCCCTCTGACTGTTGTTCTGTGGAACATCTTTTATCCTAAACTCACTCTCATACTTTTTTTATCTCCTCTCACTTTTTAACTTTCTTACTAACACACCATGCGCACACACGCAAAATTCTAATAATACTCGAAAGAGGGTTCAGAATCATATAGGGATAGATAGAGATTTTCAAGAGCGAAAGCAAGGCCTATTACATGTTACGATTTCATTACATATCTGTATCAAGTCTGGTATATGTCAACCTGGTCTGAAATCCAACAGATAGATTGTCTTATGATGAGGTACAATTTACGGCTCACCTGAGCAGTCAGTGTGCGCTTAAAGTTTACCAATGTCGTCGTCTTTCCACCATTTTCTACTCTGGAACAGGTTAAATATTATATACTTACCATATAATAGCAATCCATTAATTTATATCAAACCCGATATGTTTGTTTGTCTTGAGGTTTAACGTCCCAGTCAACGATTTTTCAGTCATGTCGGGACGGACAAACCCGATTTGTATCAAACCTGATTGATTTGTATCAAACCTGATCGGAAACCCCACGTAGAGATCGTCTTGTGATGCGGTACAATTTACAGCTAACCTGAGCAGTCAGTGTGCGCTTAAAGAATACCAATATTCCGGCGAAGTCTGTCGCCTTTCCACCATTTTCTACTCTGGAACCGGTCAAATTTTATGGAGGACCAATATATGCGTTGGTAACAAAAGGGTGAACTTGTTATCCAGTCCACGTGCGAAAACCTCGTACAGAATCAGCATTTTTCTTGTCTCGTGATGCATTTCATCGATGTCTTAAATATACCCTACATAAGTCGTAAGGCTTAATGCATCATCAAATAAACTGATGTCAAGATCAAAGTAATAATCTTCTAGACCGATAGTTACTTCATTGAGTTGTTTTAGGAGCCGTACGACTAGCCAATCCCTATACATGTAGGAAAGGCTAGTTGTACAGAATCGTATCTTTAGCCTGTATTGGCTAGGGATACGCGCCCGTATCTTTAGCCTATATTGGCTAGGGATACGCGCCCGTATCTTTAGCCTATATTAGCTAGGGATACGCGCCCGTATCTCTAGCCACTGCCGCAAAGAAAACTGGAGCCCCCCTGTGCAGGGACAGTCATCCCCTGTGCAGGTTAATGATCCCTATTTAGGTTCTATCCTCATGCATGTAGGCTCATCCTGCAAACACATCGGAGTGTACAATGTACACCTCACAAGAATAATCAGAAATTGATTGATGGGAACAAAACAAGACAAGAATGGGTGAAACCGGACATAATTCTGTCTTCAGATACTGAGTCCATCAATTTCTGATCATCACCTCAGGTTTGGGTGGGCGGCTAAATTCTGAATTTAGCCAATTAGTGTGTGTGGGGGGGATTCGGGGAAGCTAGACGGAGGCATACTAAAACGTATTCCTCTGGACCCATGGTTTAAATGAGAGCCTTAAATTCCTCCGTGGTCTTAGATGCGACCACTGAAGAAGGAAGACTATTCCACACTGGAATAGTCCTTGGGAAGAATGAATTATTCAGGGCATCACTATAGGACATGTATCTTGTGTACTGTGAATCATGAGATGCCCTGGTATAGCTTAGTCTGGGTGCCGGGGTCAGATATTTATCTTTGTCAAGAGACACTGTACCGGAGTGAATCTTGTAAAAGAAAGTTAGGGAAGACTTTAGCCTGCGGTCCTACAGGGATGGCCAATCAAGTTCATCAAGCATGTCATCATTATAGGGGTGCCAAGTAGGAGCTGCATACTCGAGCTGAGGGCGAATCAATGTTTGGTATGCAATTTTCTTTGTATGCCTAGGTGCAAGTGCCAAATTGCGCCGAAGCAAACCCAAAGTCTTAGTTGCTTTAGAAGAAATTTTAGCAACATGTTGACCCCATTCCAAATTGTCATTGATAGTAATTCCAAGGTATTTGGCGGACTGAACCTGTTCCAGTGTTTGTTGATGTAGTGAGTAGTTAAAGTGTATTTGATTGCTAGGGAGGTGCCACGTCACCCTCATTAAATGACATTTGGCAACGTTAAATTTCATTTGCCAATCGGTCTCCCATTGTCCTAGGCTATCCTGTAAGATCTTGCAATCTGTGAGTGTTTTTAAATTCCTATACAGAGCACAATAATCGGCAAAACGGCGAACGTATGACTTGATATTGTCCGGAAGATCATTTATGGAAATCAAGAAAAGGATCGGCCCCAAGACCGATCCTAGAGGGACACCAGATAGTACAGGGACTGGATCTGAGGCTTGGCCATCTAACACCACTTTTTGAAAGCGTTCAGAGAGCCATTAAGTGATTCACTTATGAGTAGATCCTCTAATCCCGCAGTAGTGCAGTTTGTAGAGTAGTCTCCTGTGTGGCGCCTTGTCAAAGGTTTTAAATACCGGGGCTATATTTGCCTGTCTCCTATCAGCTGGTACATTTCCCTGAGCAAGCGACTCATTTTAGATTTAGGCCAGAATGGGAGCAATTTCTATTGTTTTAGGAAACTTTTAGAAGATTTTATCCTTTATTGAAAAGCTCCCCCTCCAGAAGGTAAGGGTGAGGTTAGGCGCCTTTAAAATCGGTTTAATCCGCCCCCAGTTATTCTATTTTACTGATCGTTCCAAGACGATACTTCTGTTGTGGTTCCATTTGTTTTATGTTTTGGAGTTGAAGTTTTGTGCTGTTTGAAGCTTATGTACGTTTTCATATTTTTATTTTAAGTTCGGGAAACAGAGTGGCCGCCTATTGGGAAATAGCTGCTCACTCGTTTTACGAAATGTTTTCTAATTGTTAATTTTTGTTTTATACTCCAAGCAACAGCTAAGGTCATGTGGAGCCGAGACCTCAGTTTAAAGTCTCATTCAAAAGACTGGAAAAGCCAAGGCTTGAACCCAAGGCCCCTGGCATACATGTTGATAGCTTAATCATAACACCACAGAAACTTATAACTGTGGATTTTGCTTTTGATACGGTCTAGAAAAGCAAATACGTATGCCAGCCAAGCACATAAGGCTGTTGCCATACAGAACAGCCGTCTTGGATGGCATCTTAGGTTCAGAGTGTTCTAATTATGGTCTTAAGTCATATCAGAACATGACAGTACAATATAAGATTAACTAACAGGATAAAATGAAGACAAAACGCACAAGTACTGCGCATTACATTCTATTTTATGCAAAAATTTCATTTGGTGGTCATCTTGGATGCCATGCTTATTTTTAAAAAATCATTTTAGATATGCAATTTATCAGGCAACTTCAAATGTATGTTTTAACAGTCAAATGAGGCAAATAGAAACAAGAATTCAAGGCTTAGGCATAGCAAAACAAGTATTAAACATATATTTGGCGGCCATTCTAGACACCATCTAGAATATCTCAAAATGCTCAATGATGACAAGCTGACATCAGTCAGATTCTTGAAGGGCAAGGACTTGGCTACAAGAATCAGTCAAAAAAAAGTTGGAACCCTATTTCCGGGTTCCGATAAAATAACCTATAAATCTGCAGGACTATATAACTCCTTAGTACTGATTTGGCCCTGGAACAGCAAAACCAGTAACAAGAAACATCTTTAAAAAAGATAATTGTCGAAGATTAATATATCTGTTCTGCAATAGGGTACAGGATGCAGGAGAGAGAGAGAGAGAGAGAGAGAGAGAGAGACAGACAGACAGACAGACAGTATGACTCTTGCAGAGCCAACTCCAGACATGACTGAGAGGAAATGCTTTTCAAATGTCCTTACGGCGAGAGTCCTTAAGAGTCGCTGGACCAAAACGACTCGTTCTGTTGAGCAGAGCCTTTGATCCAAACACGCCTATATTGAATGGAGAAAATCCGAACGCATCTTATCTACGATGGCCTGCATGGATAATAAAATTTCAAAATCCACAGATTTTAGATTTTAATTTTTCTTTGCAAAAGCTTTCGTCACACAAAAAGCGATTAAAATGAATAACAATAAGGACCAATGATGGCTTTTATAATAATAATAATAAAAAAAAACATCATCTTAAAGTACTTTTTAAAGAGATGCAGTTTGTTGCCTTTTTCATCTTCCATAAGGGATAAACCCGGATGCAGGTCAAAAATGATCTGAGATGTCTTCGACAAAAAAGACAAGGACGGCGGGTTGTGTACTTGCGCAAGTCACACCCAGGCATAAACGTACCACTGTTTCAAAGACAGAACAGTATCGTTTTACAAAGAAAGCACTGGCTTCGTCTAGACACGATTAACCTTGACGGAAACGTATGCCGTAATACAGGACCTGTAAATGTGTACAATGTATATTTGAGAAATATTTAAAATATGATTTGTTATTATTGAATACTCTTTCGCTATGCAATATCGATACATGGGCTAATTGATGCTTTTTATCATTTTGGGACTACAGTATGTCTAACAAGCAATTAATTGCAAAGTCAACTTCTAGAACGACACGTGACAATCTACAAATCGTACCCAACACGCATTAAGATACAAATTGCATTTATATGAAACACTTCTTAATGCACATGTAATGTTTCCGATCTACCTCTCATGTATTTAATAAAGTTTCGTAAATGTCGGAGTTTATAGATTATACAGTTTTCCGTCGTTTATAGAGGCATGTACTAAAATGATGAGCTGAGTGTGTTGGCTGAGTGTGTGAGCTGAGTGTGTTTGTTGAGTGTGTGAGCTGAGATTATGAGCTGAGTATATGAGCTGAGTGTATGAGCTGAGTGTATGAGCTGAGTTGAGTTGAGACTTTTTGTCACAAATTCTGAATAAAAAATGTAATTGTATCACAGATTCCTTTTTCATAAAACAGCTCAGGTTTTTTCATGTTTCTTAGATGTTGGAAATGTTGTTTTGTTTGTTTGTTTGAGTTGATGCTTTACGTCCCAGTCAACAGCCAAGGTCATGTCGGGACGCTGCCTCCACTTTATGGGACTTTTACCCAAAATGAGGATGTCATGACATCCAACAAGTGCTTGAAATATAACAACCATCCAACCAAGCCATAAAGGCTTATTGGTGCAGATGATTTGACTTGAAACCACTTTTCCTGGGCAAGCTCAGACCTGAGCAGTTAACCAGTAATCAGGTAGTCAGTCAACAGTGAAACAAGCTTTGCCTGGAGGCACAAGCAGCCCATCTATTTCTCCAGGCCCCAATGGGCGGGGGTCCGGAAATGTTGTTGATATGCCAATTAAATTGAGGACAAACAGACAGGATACATATCATTTTATTATCAGACAAATGTCTTTTATGTTTATAACCTTATCCAGCCCACACATCTGTGATTGTCACTCAGGATTCTAAACAAATCTAGCTGGTTCATTCTTTTGTTTAAGATATATGTACATGCTGATCTGGTCATATTTTTCAGTGCTTTTTTGTGCAGAATTTACAATGCTGATCTCGCCCTATGTTTCAGTCCTGATTGATTCCAATAGTAGAATGCTTAGATCTATGTGCAAGCTGATCTTGTCCTGTTTCAGTACTCACTTGTAAAGATTGAACAATTCATTTGTAGAAAACGTAAATGTGCATGCTGATTTGTACCATAGATAGAATGCATACATGCTGATTTGGTCCTGTTTTTCAGAACTCGTTTGTGCAGAATGATTCATTTCGTTGATAGAATGCTTAAATGTCATATGTTTCAGTACTCTGTTGTGCACTCAGTAGCTACATACTCCTCTCACATTATGAGTGAAAAGGATAGGACATATGGCCCTAAAGTATTTAAATGTATGTGTGAACTAGTTTCATGGTTCAGTGATTGTTTCCAGTTGAGTCAGCCTGGTCAATAACTTGTACTGGTGGATGGCTTTCCAACTTTTGTACAATCTGGTCAAAACGTGTACTGGTGGATAGCTTTCCGACATTTGCGCAGTCTGGTCAGTAACTTGTACTGATGGATTGCTTTCCAACTTTTGTGCAGTCTGGTTAATAACTACTGATGGATTGCTTTCAGACATTTGCGCAGTCTAGTCAATAACTTGTACTGATAGATTGCTTTCTGACATTTGCGCAGTCTGGTCAATAACTTGTACTGGTGGATTGCTTTCCAACTTTTGTGCAGCCTGGTCAATAACGTGTACTGATGGATAGCTTTCCGACATTTGCGCAGTCTGGTCAGTAACTTGTACTGATGGATTGCTTTCGGACATTTGTGCAGTCTGGTCAATAACTTGTACTGATTGCCATGTTTATAGCATAATTTGATAACATTACTCTTTCACAAAGTGGATCTACACAGATACTGAGCCTTAAATTCATGATAAGGAATAAACAGTGTTAATTAAGTAATCTGTGGAACCAACAGCTGCTGCTGACATTTTGGTACTCAAAAACTACTCTCCCATACAATGTCAGTGACAAACTGATAGCGTTTAAAGATTTATTAGAATGTTCTTTTTCTGGCTCTTAGTCATGACAGTGATTTAATGAAGGCCAATTATGAACATTAGATAATAAATGGTTATTTCTGTTTCTCTGATCATCAACTCAGGCTGGATCATTCTTTTATTAAAATAGATATGAACATACATGTAGGCCTAGTCTTATATTTTAGTGCTTGATTGTGCAGTTTGATCGATTTCATTTATAGAATGCCCAGATGCACATGCTGATCTTATCCAGTATTTCAGTGTCTGTATGTGCAGACTTATGGATCCATTGACAAAATGTGCAGATGTGTATGCTGGTCTGGTCCAGCCTATTAAATTGCCTGCAAGAAATATGTTTACTGGAGTTACTAGAGTGTTAAAGTAATGAAGATTCTATTTAAAAATAGTGCATCCCATCCCATGTCACTAACCCTGAGATCATGCTACATGTCACTGGCTTCTCTGAGCTCATGGACTCAGCTGATTGACTCAGCTCATTGACTCAGCTCATAGATTCAGCTCATAAACTCAGCTCACACACTCAGCAAACACACTCAGATCACACCCTCAGCAAACACACACACCTCATGGTTTTAGTACATGCCGTTTTAGCGGAGCTGCTTAGTGAGCAAGTTTGAGGGAATACTTCAGTTGATGATACAAGCATGAAATTTACACCATATGTTCTCTAAATGATGCAGATTCCAAAATGATTCCTGGCCACTTCGAATTCGGCCATTTTCAAGATAGCCGCCGAAAAACAAAATGGCCGACATATTTAAGAGGGTTGGTGTAGATGAATGATCATTACTCGCATTCTGATAATCATAAAACAATGATTTTGGTTTTTAATTATAGCTATGGCATTGCCCTTTTGAAAAAAGTTCAAAAATAAAAAAAAACTAATTTGCATATTCATGAATATTAATAAGTTTCTCCATTTCAGCTAAAATCAGTAGCACAAGACTTGGAAATTGACAATTTCACAAGTTTTTTGTCCGTTTTAAATGTCAAAGCCAGATTGAGCCTTTTGTTCAACTTTATAATTGTTTTCATTAGGTATCTAGCTGAGCATTAGAATTTTAATTAATATTCGTGAATCTTAAGAAAATGATAAATCTATATACTGAGTTTCGACTTTTTAACAGAATTTTGGACTGTTCATTTACCTACAATAGTACATATATTACTGTCTATTGGTCAGAAGCAATATCACTATCAAGAAGCAAACTCTGTAAGCTATCATTTGTGTACAAGACGGTGACGTCACAGTTAATTTTTACAGTTCGGACTGAACCTAAGTTCGGAAAATATGTGGTGCCGCTCGCTTTTAAGTTATTTTCGAAATATCCTTTCGTATGCAGAATATATTCTTGATTCTATAACTATAAAAAAAACTGTCAATAACCTTTTTCTCGTTGCTGAGAACACTTCGATAACTTTATTGTCGCGAAGTGGTCTAAATATAGACAACAGAAATAACACATTTGCTAATTCTAACTCACCTTGCCTATATAGCCAGTGTTTATAAAACCGTTATATTTTGCAACACTTCACTGGGAGAATAAGCGTGGCGTTACTTTGCGCATTTTGGATATCATTTGTGATGTCATCTATCCTATCACACCAAATACCATTAGATGATGTAATACTTTTAACGCATAACAAACGTAATGATTATATGCAAACAAAACCGCATTACAGTCAAACATTTGGCGGGAAATCTGCATGCAATGATGGAAAGCTGAGCTATATCGACTGCTTCAATGACCTTTATTCTGTTTTGTGTGTTAGAAACGAAATAGATCCGCGCTCGTGATTTCATCTTCTTTACAACTGACCTACAAACAGTGAATTATTACTCAACAATGCACTGCTAGATCTGATCTTTTTCTTGCAAAAATGCCCACAATACGCTGCATATGATAGAATATATGGAAACCATTCTTCTTTAATTATTTAACATTAGCAAAGCAATTTGTGATTTCCGCAGTTCGAACATGCTCTCTATCGCATGGTGTCTACACGAATGATAGCAAACACAGACTTCCCGACAGTGAAGGACATGGCAAGCAACCAGAAGCCCTCGTTTAATGTGCCCGTCACAAAGAACAAGCGTTCTCTTTTCAGTAGGAAAGTTTAACCTGACCAATCATCAGCCAAGTGTAAGCTTGACAATTGAAAGATGGCTGTAGACTATTTTCGAGGCTATTTATCTCATGCAAAAGCCAAAAATTGATTTGCAGGAATTCTTGTGATATGAAAATCAAAATTGTCCTCTGTCATTTCACAAAATGACATTTTTTGTTCCTGAACAAAGTCACGGCTTCTTGACACCCTTGTGCAAGGAACAAATACAGCTGATGAACAGCCAAATGCAGACTGTGATCATTGATGAGACAGCCCTAATTAATGCGGTGTCCACCGGAGCAGCAAAACCTTTGATGTTCGTATCTCATATTGAATCCTATGCCCTATGCCCTGAAACACTCCGGAGTTGATATTGTTTTATACTTATCGCCAGGATAGTTAGAAGGGCGAGTCCTGACAAAAAAGAGGATCATGAGGAAAGTAACTGTTAACAGCAGACTTCCAAACAACTTCCTTAGATGTGATGAAAAAAAATATATACTTGCACAAACAAGTGCACAGGTAATAGTGTCAAAAGGAAATACAATTGTTTGCAATACAGAAATCAACAGATAAAAATTGAAACTGAGATCCTGTAAGAGTAGTGAACATATTAATGAGAAAGGGGATGGACCAAATCATGGGTTTGGCTACTTAAGCCTCATCAAAGACCCTTTAGATTTGACAACATGAAGCCAAAGGTAATTATTGTAGTTTTGCACCATTTAACTGGGTAGTAGGTACAAAGACTAGTATTATCCAAATGGGGCCAAATATATTAAATGATGGTTAGGAAATGTATCTAAACCAATAATGATTTTCTTGATTTCTTAGAATGTCCTCGCTGATCTCAAAAGACCAAAAGAGAAATATAATCTATACTATGGATGACTTTTAGGGCCGCCATATGATACAACACTAGCTGCAGTGATAGCAAATAACAATTACAAATATGATCCTTCAAGAGTAGTGAACATATTAATGAGAAAGGTGATGGACATTTAAGACCGCCATATGACACAACACCAGCTGCAGTAATAGCAAATAACAATTAAAACTATGATCTTTCAAGAGTAGTGAACATATTAATGAGAAAGGGGGTGGACCAAAACATGGTTTCGGCTACTTATCTATGGAAGTTTTGTAATTTTGCACTTTTAAACAGTTGCCTGAACAACAGTAGCCATCTCTGAATTAGGGCTAGACCAAGCAGAACAACATATGGGTTCCTAAATGGACAACAGTGTCTGGCATTCGCGAATACTGTCAGGAGTTACAAAAACTTGGTTGAATAAAGTTACTGCACGGGAAATGCTACCGTTCATGCCTTTCCTGCGCAGAAATGTGTTCATGTAGCTGTCAAGAAGACCAATACATCTTACAGTTGTGAACGACTCGTAATGACAGCAGCCATGTACATGTATATGTTGGGCAATCGGCTTGGATATATTTATTGCAAAGCCAGTTCGGTTTAATTAGAGCTGTACTGAAAGCAATAATTATTAATTTGCATAATTAATGGTTATTGTTTAATAGAATTAAACAGTATTTTATTTTTGAATTTTATTTCTTGAGTCCTTTATCTTAGTATTTTATTTTTGAGTCAAAATATGTTATTTAATATAATTTCCTTTGCTTTATTTCTTGAATTCCCATTGCTTTCTCTTTTAAATTATAAGGACACTATGCCATTAATATTCATGACTTTATTTATAATAAGAACTAAACTCTTAGGGGCATTGGAAGAAAGGACAGTAACAGAGTTTTAACTGTGTATGATTCATTCTTTGAATAATATGTTGAATAATTTTGTATAGCACAGCGTGATAAACGCTAAAATTTGAAGACATATTGAGTAATTTCAAATGAATATTCATAAATATGCAAATAAGCTTTAATGTAACCATGCTAATTTAATGTATGACAAAGTGAAATTTAAGTTATATGTTTCATTTGACATTCCAGCAGAGTCCATTTTCAATAATGTGATTTTTTTAAATAATGTTTGGCAATTTTCATGATTTTGGATGCAAAAAATTAGAACTCATTAATATTCATAAATATGCAAATGAGGCAACTTGTTAATTTGGATATAAGACAAAAGGGCAATGATTATGCTTCAATTTGATACAAAGATGTTTGTTCTGTGCCAAATAGAACCAGAGATATGATCGATTTATTACACAGACCCCTTACAGAAGTGTCGGCCATCTTGGAATTTGGCGGCCATCTTGAAACTGGCCGAATTTCACGTGGCCAGGAATCATGTTTAATGTGTGTCATGTAAAGAACATATGGTGAAAATTTCATGCTTGTATCATCAACTGAAGTATTTTCTCACTTAGCAGCTCCACTATTTATAGAAGTTAAGAAACGACAATGCAGCTTAACGTAAACCGAAGCAAGCAATAGCTAAACCCCGTAACCAGATACTTAAATGTATTTTTTTACTGTCGTCTTCGCGTGGCCTTCGTTGTTCTCCTCAAAGTTAACAACAGTCACATTCACGGCGACATTAAACATTTCAGCAAGTACACGTTACATATAGGACAAATAATGATGACTAAGTCAAGTGCGTGGAATTTCCCTCGTCGATAAAGTGGAAAACTGGTGCTGGCATACTTACTGCTGTTATAACTAGGAAGTGTAATTATACGGTAAGCAACATTAAGATAATATTTTTTCTTATTGTTTTGCCATTTTCTTTCTGTTTATGCGATACAAACATTTTTTTTGTGTCAATAGACACGGATAATAATTTATCATATTTTCAAGCGAGAGAAACATGGTAACACGGCGGGCTGTAGCATTGAGCAAGTCCATTTACATGTACTTATGAAAATAACGGTGGGCATTAACGAAAGAGCGCTGGTTTCTTCCTGATATGACTGGAAATTTCTTGATTGAATAAAATAAAAAGGTACAAGTACAGGGATAATTTTGGAAGGGGCCATGGGCAAAATTGCCCTTTAATTTTCAAAATGGCCCCTTCATTTTGAAATAATGGGCCAGTTTTATAATGTAAGGAGATAGGCGATTATGGTTTTAGCTGAGCATTTTCTGCGAAATGGCCCCTTACATTTTCAAGCCAACAATATCCCTGCAAGTAGGCAAAGATTAGGAAAAGGCGCAATCAGAAAGAGATTCCCACTCCAAAAACCGAGGTGGGAAAAAACCAAACTAACAATCTGGCACTTATACCATGAAACATATCGTAAGCCGAATGAGCAGCTATTTTCTCAATAGGTGGCCACTCAGTTACCTTAACTTAATTAAAAATATGAAAACATACATAAGGCGCCAACAACACATTTTTTTTTAAAAACCAAGACATAAAACAAAAAGAACCACCACAGAAGTATCGCCTTGGAACGATCAGTAACACAAAGTTACTGGCGGGCTTAAACCGGTTTTACAGGATCCCAACCTCAAAAACTTAACGGTATTAGAGTGGTAGGACGGAAATTTTTGTCTGGAATTTACTTTGTACTATATTATGTATTATACTTGTGTTTACTGTTTGTTACTAATTTTTTTGTATTATCTATATGTACATGTACATCATTTTTCCATTTTTCGTCACATCATCCCGCACATCAATGATCGACATCTCCATGACAACAACAACGTATCACTCAGTGAAAAGACTCCTCGGCGGCCAACAAGACCTTCCATGACCTTACTTATAATACCGGCTGATACATAATGTGTGCTAAGATTCATTCGGATGGTCTTGGTGGCTTCCAGGGAGTTTCCCAGACATTGAGATTAGGTGCCGAGAAACGACTGAGACATAACAAGTTTTATCTATTTCTGATTTTCACTCTCCTTACAATATTCTATAATGTACATAGATACAACATAGCATGCTACAGTATCAATATATCAATCCAATCAAGCAACGAAATTTTCAAGAACATCAAGATTAACCAACATTATCGCAGAACAGGTATACCTCCCGCTCGAAACACAGACTTCACAAAAACATGTATACGCATTCTCTTCGTGATGTTCATTTGTTGTTGGCTCTGTTTGTTACTCTTAGTGAGTGGTGACATTCATCCAAACCCTGGTCCAGCATCTTCTAGCAGCACATGTGAAAGCAGTTTAAGTTCTCATGATCACTTATCAAACCATCTCAGCATTTTCCACCTAAACGTGCAAAGTTTGTTGCCAAAAATAGATATTTTAAGAGCTGAATCTGAACAGTATGACATTGCCGTTTTTAGCGAAAGCTGGCTAAAACCACATGTTAGTAATGACGAAATTGCTATACGAAATTTCTTACCACCCTTTCGGAATGATAGGCTTGGTCGTCCAGGGGGAGGAGTATTGATATATGCACGTGATACACTTCTGTGTCGACGACGCAGAGATATTGAAATCATTGGTCTTGAAGCAGTTTGGGTCGAAGTAACTATACAATCCAAAAAATTCCTCATCGGTGGCATGTACAGACCACCAGGCAGTACTTCTGCCTACTTTAATCTTATTTTGGAAAGTATCGATCGTGCTTTTAACACGAACATTCCCGATATTATAATTACAGGTGATTTTAACTACAACATGCTTCCCAACAACAAGAATAAAATTAACGATTTACTCCAGCAATTCAACCTCCATCAAATGATTACTGATGCAACACACTTCACAGAAACATCTGCCACGTTGATAGATCTGATGATTGTACGTAACACTAACAATGTCTTAACTAGTGGGGTAGATGACCCCTTCCTTCCAAATCACATCAGATATCACTGTCCTGTGTTCATCATTTTGAAGTTTGTACGCCCACGAGTGAAACCCTACAAAAGGAAGATTTGGAATTACAAGAAAGCTGATTTTGGCAAATATAGACAGCTGTTAAGTGAGCATGACTTAGTAAATAAAATAAGAAATACTGAACCTGACACAAGCACAATAATAATCTCTGATGCAATCTTTGACGCTGCTGATAAATCTATACCCAACAAAATTGTAAATATATACCCAAATGATTACCCATGGATAACTTCATACATAAAATATCAAATTCGCAAACTCAAGCGGTTATACAACAAGTTCAAACAAACAAATATGTTACATGTTTGGAATAAATTTAAAATAACACGCAATAAAGTAATTGGATTAATACGAAAATCTAAGCGAGACTATTTTGACAAGCTCGAATACCAATTAAATAATGAAAATCTGAACTCAAAATTATTTTGGAAAACGTCAAAGCAACTATTGAAACTTGAAAAATCTCAACAAAATATACCTACACTTATTCTTGACAATGAAATAGCTGAAACTGACTTACAAAAAGCTAACATGTTAAATAATTACTTTTCTTCACAGTCTACCGTTGACGACAACAATAAAAATCTACCTTTACCGAAGAACCACACGCAAGATCGTCTAGAACTTTTTGAAATCTCTCCTCAGACTGTTAAAGATGTACTCAGCAGCTTAAACGTCAATAAATCATGTGGTCCGGACTTGATGAGTCCCCGTCTCCTCAAAGAAGCCGCCACCATTCTTGCTGAACCATACTCTGTCCTATTTACATCTTCTCTTCGCCTCGGACACTTTCCATCAACATGGAAGGATGGGAATATAACAGCACTACATAAAAAAGACGATAGATCACTACCTTCAAATTATAGGCCCATCTCATTACTGTGTCAAGCAGGCAAAGCAATGGAGCGCTGCGTTCACAAAGAATTGTTCAATTACATTAACGACAAGAAACTGCTTACTCCTTTTCAGTCTGGCTTTGTCCCAGGAGACTCCACGACCTTCCAGCTCCTACATACATACCATACATTTTGTGAAGCAGTTGATAGTGGCAAGGAGGTTCGTGTAGTCTTCTGTGACATAAGCAAAGCATTCGATAGAGTATGGCACAGGGGGTTGATTCACAAATTACGGGACATGGGCTGCTCTGAAGAAGTTTTAAAGTGGTTTTCAAGCTACCTAACGAACAGACGACAGCGCGTCGTAAACAACGGTCAAACGTCTGAATGGACCTTTGTAAAGGCGGGTGTACCCCAAGGTTCTATCCTCGGGCCCCTTTTGTTCTTAATTTACATAAATGACATTGTGACTGAACTCCATGCATCTGTAAGATTATTTGCGGACGACACAAGTTTATATATTATAGTGGAAAATCCAATTACAGCCGCTTTCACCTTAAGTCATGACCTTAACTTTATATCAACTTGGGCTTCTGACTGGTTAGTAAGATTCAACGCCACGAAAACTCTCTCTATGATCTTGTCTTTATTGAAAAACCCGCCACTGCATCCAACTCTTTACATGAACAATACACCCATTGCCACAACTGCATCGCACAAACATCTAGGATTGACATTCTCTAACAATTGTAGCTGGAACGAACATATTAATAACATTACCAAAACTGCATATTCACGGCTTAATCTGTTGCGTGCTCTGAAATTCAAAGTCAATAGAAATGCTCTCGAAAAAATGTATATCTCTTTCATAAGGCCGTTACTTGAGTACAGCGACTCTGTATGGGATAATGCTTCCACAGAAAGTAAAAAACAATTAGAAGCAGTTCATAACGAGGCAGCCCGAATAATAACTGGCGCTACAAAACTGTGTAGCATAAAGAAATTTCTCACTGATCTAGGATGGGAGAGTTTACAATCTAGAAGGTCCAAACATAAGCTAATACTTTTTTATAAGATGGTAAACGGCCTTGCGCCAGAATATCTACAGACTTTGGTCCCGCCTACAGTTCAAAACACTACATCATATAACTTAAGAAATGCAAACAATCTCCGCAATATACGTGCTAACACAAACCTTTTTTTTAACTCCTTCTTGCCTTCAACCATAAGAGCCTGGAACGACCTCTCCGACGACATCAAAGCTGCTCCATCTGTAGCTTCTTTCAAACATCAACTAAACAAAGACCTTAGAAAACCTCCAACTTTTTTCAACTCTGGCACAAGACGCGGTCAAATACTCCATGCAAGGCTAAGAATGGACTGTAGCTCACTCAATGCACATTTACACAAGAAAAATATAGTTCCAAGTCCTTCATGCTCTTGTGGAGCTTATGAAAGTGTATATCATTTCTTTTTCAAATGCCCAAACTATACTGATATCCGAAACACGATCCTTCCAAACAATCTGAACAACCTGAATACAAATGACCTGCTGTATGGAATACCCACGGCAACAGATAACGAAAATGATGAGTTATTTTCACAAGTACAAGACTTTATCATTCATTCTAACAGATTTGTTTAAAAGTTAGGCACAAACATGCAATCAACATACCTTTTATGTGTTGTTTTGTTGTTATGGAGTTTCGATCAACGGTCTGCATAGTCATATTTTCATTATTCTCATTATTTCATTAATGCATTACTATCGTCATCATCATCATCATCATCATCATCATCATCATCATCATCATCATCATCATCATCACCTTATTCTTCTACTTCTCCTTCTGCTAATACTTCTTCTTCATCATATTCCTTCTCTTCCTCACATCTTTAATACATATGATGTAATCATATCTATTTCGTTTTCATATCAGAATCATATTGATCAGTATTGTTTATATACCATTATCATTATCATTATTATCTATTATTATTATTATTATTATTATTATTATTATTATTATTATTTTGCATACAGTTTCCATCCGACACTCTTACATGTACCCCTGCTGTTACCTTCAGGAAATGATTTATATAAGCTTTAAGCTTTTTATCAAATCCTGTACCATATGAATATTGTATATATTGTACTTGAAATTTGATGGAATAAATATGTTTAAACCAACCTCACCCTCAGCTTCTGCAGTGGTTCAGTGATAAACAAGAAATAGGAAATCATATTAAGAAAGTACTAAACATAGATACCAACATTTAACATGAATAACGGAAAGCATAGTGAGCAGATATTGAAGGTAATAGGTGGTCACAGTGCTAACTTGGACAAAACAAGTAAAATGCAGAGGGCTAAGTGAACAGCCATTATATTCGGGTGGTCACAAAGCCATGCAACATGAAACTCGTAATTGGAATAACTTTGATAAGTGTGAACCAGAACAGCAGTACCGCCTTGGTACGGTCAGTTATAAAATAACTGGGGTGGGGGCGGGGGGGCTTAAACCGGTTTTACAGGATCCTAACCTCACACTCGGCTTCTGCAGTGGTTCATAACATTTAGTAAAATAATCGTTAAGCCTTATTCCAAGGAATGTAACATTAAAACATGCTTGGTTGTTTGTTCGACTATTTTTGTAAATATCGCAAGTACTCGTGATATTGCAGCGATCAAAAATAAAGACTTCCCCATATGTATTAGGGTTCTTATTCGTTTATGTTTTAATGTTGGATTTTTTATGCTGTTTGCACCTTATGTACCACGGCATCACATACAAAATGGCGTCACCCACTTTCGATGTGATGTGTGTTTTATTTTTGAATATGGTTACATTATTAGTAAAATAATGGCCCAATGACCAAATTCTCGTAAACCTCGCCATTTCAATAGATTACAAATTGTTATCGTGATTAACCCTTTTATTTTAATTATAATATGTGGGTATACTGAGTCGTACATAACGCTTGCTGTGTTTCTGCTTACCCGACCTACCCTGAGTTTCTGCGCTGAGTATGCAAGTTTTAGTCATTTTGGAACACAACAACACTGGATTTATGGCTGTCGAATATAAAACTTGTAATCAGCAAGTACTAAGGCTGTCAAAACTGCATAAATAATATTTGACAATCACTTTCCATCGGCATTGTTTGCTTTAACTTCATACCATGCCCGAATCTAGCACTTGAGAGTAACTTTATTGCCTGTTTCGATGATTCACTAACAAAGAAAAAAAAAACAAAAAACAAAAACAAAAAAAAAAAACAAAAAAAAAAAAAAAACAAAAAAAAAAAAAAAAAAACAAAAACAAAAAAAAAAAAAAAACAACATTAAACCAAATGTCATTGGGACCGCTCACGTTCTCGATATGTTATTTTAACCATTTCGTTTTATTACAGTCAAGAGGGTACTAGTTTGGAAACAACCATGGCATCTCGTGAAGATATCGAGTCTTTGATCCCCAACACTCGAGAAAACGAATCCATTCATGTAAGTGTCAAACTGAGGTTGCTTTGGAAAAGGTTGTTCACATTCGTTCTGATTTATTTTAAATATGGCTATTTCTGAAGATTTTTTTCTTTATTTCAGTGTACATAAAAGCAAACATGCACTGATATGTAAATTATGGGTAAAGTAAAATACAGTGATACAGAATAAGATAATACATGTATAATCCAATTTTGTAAACATGTCATGTTTTTGTATTTTTAAATATCGACTAATCCTCGAAAACGGGCATGCAGGTGAGCTGCCGAAATTAGACGCGTAGTAACGGAGATTTTCGAGAGGTCCGTTATAAATAAGTAAAGACTTTATTCAAAGAGGGAAGCTACATTTAGCATATATCCACGTACATATACAAATGGGAATATATGCAATTGCTAATCTTCCATGAGGACCTCGTGAGGTAAACATGCGTATTGAATCATGTGCGTTTTCTACATTGATTCCGAGTTAAGTACTAATCGTGTGGTTAGTGTCCGTCGTGCATCACTACATACAGGTATTAGGATGGGGACTGAGACTCGAAACCGATGCAATTATTTATTTTTTATTTGCATTTTATTTCTGTTCTCTCAAAAAAGTATAACTTCGATTTTAATATACATTACTACGAAGGGCGTTCAAAATGTTCGAGGAAAAGTGCCATCAAATTCTTATTTTGTAAATCAGCTAAAATAAACTACTACAGTTATATAGACAAACATTATTTGTACTTATACGGCAAATTTTGGGGCTCTGGCATGAATACAATGTTAACAGTGGTTGATATGGAAACCGTGCATCACGATTACCGGCCGACATTTGTTCATTTTTGCAAAAAGTAGATGTTAAATGATGACATGGCATTTGATAGTTTACCGTGCTTCTTTCACCAAACTTTGTATGAGCAAAGTTCAATTTATTTGCGGTGAACACATGACGTCATATCCATGTGTGACGTCATTTGGGCGTGAAGCAGCCATATTATTTAGTGGGTATGCCTAAAATGCGAAGGGAACAACGGTATTCGATAAATTGTGTGTTTGGAACGGACTATAAAAGAAAGAAACACTGCTAAGAACAGAAAGCGCATATGGCAACAACGAAATTAAGAAAACGGCACTCAACAAGTAGTATGCATGATTTCTACACGACCAGCGTAACGTCAAATAACGTCATACTGTCGAAAATGATAGCCGTAATAGAAAAGAGTAGAATTCATGAAATATAGCACAACATATCAAATTGTAGTTTCGGCACAATTCATCGCACTAAACACACAGAACTGACAATTAGACGCCCGTATGCCAGGTAGATTCCAAAAATGCTTGCGAGCTAGCCAACAGTTGTTATGACGTTGGGCCGGTTTTACTGTTGTTACCTTAGAGACGCACGTGATTTAATGCCTAATTTTCATCTGATTGTATTCAAATTTTGTGCATATGTTAACTATTTGTTAATTTACAACATGCATAGAGAACGTAAATTTCCCATGACAATTACAAATTTGGCAGCACTTTTCCTCGAACTTTTTGAATCCCCCTCGAAGTAAGTAACAGTTAATCAAACTAGTTATTCAGTTTCTGTATTAACAAGGACTTTATCACAAGTCTGACCCCGCAGTGCCGGGCTTTTTGCAGGGTTTTAAAGTTGAAAAGCTAAAAGTGTCGCTATTTCTTGGCCCCTTAGGGGCTGTGGATACAAATGAATGGTGTGTTACATGTAGGTTTTACATGTGTAATTTCTTTTAGTAAAACACTTATTTTGCTTTCCAAATCGACATATCCAGTATCCAATGTTATTCACATCATTCAGCTAAAAGATACACAGGTCCAGAACATTTAAGCAAACCAGCAAAGACTATATACGAGTTTTGTAGGAAAGAAGTGAGAAAAGGAAACATGTCTATATCCTTGAAGACTGAGCTACCGTAACCAGAGATCACGACATGGGTCTATAGGCGTAGAATCAAGAGAGTTTTGCGGGACATAAAATATTATAAAATAAATACAGGCAATAGTGTACTAATAAGAGGGAAAAAAAATAAATCTAAAAAAAATATCAAGAATGGGATTCGAACTCCTACCAAAATATAATCGATACCTTAACACTTAGTGATCCACGGTCTCACTATCACGACTATGACTTCAGAGTTGACTTATTTAGGATTCTAAATGTATTTAACATAAAAGGGAAAACTCTTGATTTTCCGGAAAAATGTGTACACTTTTCGGATTGCAATTTATAACATGTTTACCTATTTCGACGATGTAAATGGGATGCGCGACCTATTGACGTGACAATCAACATTGCGCGGATTATAGCTTCTTGGTCAGCGTTTCCCTTTATGTTTTATTATTCGTTGGGACACAATATGTAAAACGAAAGAATTTGTCTTGTTGTTTTTTTTTGTTTCTTTTTTTAAAATCTATACCAGTCAGAAGTTCTAAACGGTCACCCAGATTTTTATAAATTTTCTTCGAAGTCAAAAGCACTAGATTATTTTGCCCAATTTACTATACCAACATGTCTGTAAAGATTTCCAACAATCAGCTTGACACAACGCAGAAATATGCAGCAGTGAAACCTACCCTCATTTAAAAAAATACATCAGGTGGTGGGGTAATTTTTCACATATTGTCCATAATCGACAAAAGAAATGCTCGGAAATTCCAAATTGTTGCACAAACATGTTCAAAATGGGTTATTTGAAAGGAACAGGGTTGAATGCCGAAAACGGGCGTTTCAACATGTCACATTTCAAAAACAATGAAATTTGCGATTTTTAAAAATGGGGGTACCGCTATTCAGTTGGACACCTTGCATGCTATGAAAACAATTCTGTCAACGTTTTCACTGCCAGATTTGTATATTTGGAGATGTAAATACATGTAATTTAGTAGCCGATTAGAACCGTTTGGCTACTATATTTAAAGATGCATTAAAATGCGAGGTTTCTTCCTCTCCAACAGTAGTACAGGTGGTTCAAAACATACAACGTTTATGCGACTCTCAACTTAGTCAATCGATAAGCAATATTATCAAGTACATCACCTATATTTTTCTATTCAATATAAAGCATATAGCTATGTATTGTAGGAGACAGAAGGATGTATGTTATGTCGACACACAATGCGATTGGATGGGGAAATGATCCGACGTAACCTTAACGTCCTTAGAAAGGGAGATCATATCCAAATGCCTCTGCAGAGTCGTTTTCTCGGAACATTCTTATCGCACCATGCTGTGGTTAAAGAATTCGAGGTAGAAAATGGTGAGGTTAAGAAATTTTCCATTTTCGAAATCCCCGATAAAGGAGGAATTTGGAAAAAGACTTTGAGGGTTGAATCAAATCATTGTGACGTGGAAATCGGAGATATTACTCTGATAGAATATAGAAAACGCAAACACGACCACGATAAAACGTATGAAAGAGCAACGCGTTTCGAATCCCAATCAGATAGTGCTTCTACGGAACGATACAACCTCTTCACCAGAAACTGTGAACATTTTGCGTCAACATGTGTCAATGGAAACGCCGACATATCGGTGAGGAATTTTGACGAAAGCACAAGCCTACAGTCCGCCAAATGCTTTTGGATATTCTGTGACATTATCACCGCTGTTATGCAATTTGTATTTTTCATCACCAATTTCTATATATATGCTATAAATGTGATGAAGGTGGAAAACAGCAATCATTTTCCGGATCAGTTGAAAGATTTCTTTATATTACTCAAATGTTACCATCCTGATAGACATCAGACAGGTTTCAGAACCGACTGTGATTGGAAAGCTTTGGGACTGTTTATATTCTTGTACGTCATCGCGTTTGTGCTTTTGCTCGTCTACCAATACCGTTGTTTGACACGGAAACACAAATGTGTTTGCGGAGAATGTCTATGCGCCAGACGAATGTTATTTTGTGCAAAATTGTTCCTCTATATCACCGTAGAAATAGGCAATAAATTCATGGAAAGACCGCTGTGTAACATGTTTGACTGGCTCAATTATGGATCGGAATTTACTCTATTCGTCTTTATAATAATCTCAGCTGTAGAGGCCATATTCGTTTCTTCTATCGCCTCTTGCGCAACCAGATACTTTATATTTTATATAAGTTTCCAGCGATGTTCAGAACTGTGTTGCAAGTTATGCAAGTTTGATAAGAATGCATACAAATATGTCGTTCAAAGCATAACGTGTCAAGATATATGTTTGTGTCTAGATAAGTGCTTTCTTTGCTGCAGACAAACAAGAACGGAGAACGGCAGTGCAACTAACAGAATCCCGAGTGCAGAAAATAAAATGGAGCGTGTTTAGTATGATTCATTCATTCTGTTTCAAGCAGTAATAACAATCTGTTTTATATAGAACGCGCGGCAATTTACGGTTTATGTATTTTCAGAGAAATGAAAAGAATACATTAATTTTGTATAATTATTTTGTAGAAAGGCATTGCGTTTCCTCATGGTATGGGTAAAATACTGTGACCGTGCCGCTTGATACAACGCTATCTTTATTCATGCGAAGATTTCATGATGAGAAATAGAATTTGCCCCAAAATTCAACGAGAAAGCAGCTACTGATCTTAAAACAGACTGAGGAACAACCACTTGATGTTACATATCATAGACATATGTTTAAGATACCTATTGTCTGTATTTATTAACAGTGAGAAACAAAACCATGTAATACCCCTTTTAATGATCTTTAACGACACACTACATGTAGATATGAAATATTGAGAACATTTATGACAGACAATGGTGACGAGTTCATCTCTGATGATACAAGAGAAATAACCTCTATAATGAATGTTCGACGACGCACTTTTTTAGAATGGGTTATACAAAAGAGCAAACCTGGCTGGAAATATTTAAGAAGTCTATACCTTTTTTACAATTAAAAATGCGCACATTTCGTACCTTTTGATACAAAACAACATTAAAATGATCGTTCTAAGTATTTTACGACTCTTTTCCTTTTCTGCATTTGCTTAATCTAAGTCATGTAATCTATATTATATTATATATATTAGGCCTATTATGACACACAGGTTAATCAGACTTAACCAAAACTCCGGAGAAAGTAGTGCGAAAACCAATATTGATTAACATGGTGTCATAGGAAGAACATCCACCCAGTTCCACTTTATCTCCGTGACCCAAATGCAACATTACTGAGTTTGTACTTCCATAGTAGCCAGTATCACTATTACTGTCGGTGTCGATGTATGCGACCACGATATCAAATCCATTTCTTCTTATACGACAATTTGCATATTGTTTTCTAGCTTGCTTCGCTATATGTAGAACAAAGTAGTATAGCCCCGGGTATTGACATGTGAATACTCCAGTTGATGTATCATAGTGACGCCCTATGTTGGTAATTGTATGAGCAAACCTGATAGTCCCTGGTGTCGAACCAGACTGAGGATAGGCGACAGTGAACGCTGACATTACATCTGCAACACGGAAGCACAAAATAAAGATTCAGTATGATGACTGCTAGTGATGCTAGATAAAAAGAATAGAATAACGAACACGCTAAACATGAACTATTTATTAATATATTCACGCTCGAAAAGTGGTTTATATTAGCCGTGTCGGGGCAATGCCAACGGTTCTTTGATCTTTTATACAGCCAGTACAATTGGCAGTTTATGTAAGTGGGTGGATGGCAGGATCTTTTTTCAGTCTATGATTTATGATTAGCCTTTTTTAATTTATGTGATCTTTTAAAAGCAACATGTTCCTCTGTGTTGTAATCATCTTGATTAATTTCAAAAGGGTTACACATTTATCTTCCACCAGGCCTTCTGTGGCAGTGGTGTTCTCTGTGATGTGAAATCCCTGTGATATGTGATTTGTAAATTTTCAAGACTTTAAAGATCATTCCTTGTGACGTTGAAAACATAAACAAATTACATAAATGCATAATAATCGCATCTTCAGTCCTCCATCATAATAAAGTTGTCTAGGGTGAGATACCCGAAAACCGCAATTTAACAAGAACCAACCCCGAAAATGCTCTTCCCGATCTTGTACTCAAGAAAGTCTTTAAAGTGTCGTGACTATGCACATTTGCAACAGCGACAACGGACCTGGTGAAAATCGACCGTAGAATTACTATTTTGATAAGCGGCTCCCGTGGCAGAGCGGTTAAGAGCGCTGTTTTAATCACTCGATCATCTCACCGCTGTGTCTGGTGTAGGTACGAGCCCCGCTCTGGGCACATGTGAGACAAGCCAAGTTCTGCTTACGGGTGTGCCAGGTGGCTTTTCCCGGGGTTCTCCCGTTTTCGCCCACCTACTGATTGGCCCGTCTCATATAAGCTGAAATAATCTTGAAAGGGACGTAAAACAGAATTAATATTTATATATATATATATATATATATATATATATATATATATATATATATATATATATATATATATATATATATATATATATATATAATTCAAAAGTCAAAAAAGACACACTGGAACTTTCTTTTCATTTATTGCTACCGGTTTCAACCATCATGGAATTTTCAAGCAATGTTATTACGTTTTACTCGATGTACATTGTGTATACATAAAAGTTTATTGGAGTGTCACATATCAAATACATACAATACGTATATGCAGATTTTTTATTGAACTTGTAATGTTGTATTTTCACATGCTGCGTAATGTAATACATTTAGTATACATACATATATATACATAATAGATACACATGTATCGAAGCGGTTATAGCTTGATATGCTCAAAGATGGGGTCTTATGTTGCATTAAGTGTCGTTTTGCTTGTTCTAACCACCGCTTTTTGTAACTTTATTTTTTCTACAGTTTTCGATGTGAGAACCCTTCCAGCAAAGTCGTACTAGTTCATTGATTCTCATTCGGAATTCAGAGCATCCAGCTAACTAATGCTATGTATGTATACTTATAAAGGCATTTTTTTCTACAATATTAGTCCATCACAATAATACATATCAATTAAAAAGCATGTCAATCAGCTTTGATCAGAAACCCGGAGAAGGAACTTGTATCGGTGTTAGTATGTATATTAGCAATGGGAGAACTACCAACCACATCCACTATATCGCCGTGTACTAGATGCAGCACTACAGAGTTGGTAGCGCTATTCCAACCACTGTCACTATTACTGTCAGGATCAATCCATGCGGTGAATATGTCGGATCCGTTCTTTCTGATAAAGCAGGATGCATAATCACGCCCACGTTGTTTCATAATATTAAGTGTAAAGGCATAGAGCCCAGAATATTGACAAGTGAATACTCCCGTTGTTGTATTGTAATGACCACCAATGTTTGTAACGACGTGAGTAAACCTGATAGTACCAGATATTGGTCCTGCTGCTGCACCACCGACTGAGAAGGCGGATTGTATGCCTGCAACAAGGACATAAAGCCAAGTGCCAGCTGGGAACAGCTTATAAAACTCACGACATAGGTAAAAAGGCATACCTATGTCGTGAGTTTTATAAGCTAATACTAATTTGTATATACATGATAAAGAAAAATGAAACCAGAGGTGAGCATATATTTGAGACAAGAGCTCGGCCAAACCGCGGTTATTTGCAAACGATAAAGGGTATGCTCTTAAAATATTTCGCACAAAGCATCAGAGTAAGTGGAAAGATGCATGTAATACTGTATAGTAAATAACTACCCTACGCCCAAATATAACCCGATTTATTACGCTACAGTCCGCCCGTTTATTTAAAAAAACTTTTAATATACTTATTCTTAACCAAATTCCCAACGCACCTAGTAAGATTTTTAAAAAAAAATATTTCAAAAACGAATCAACCGAAAATGTTCAAATTGGCTTCATGATCAGATACATCATTTTGAAATGATGTGGTGAAATTTCATTGCGATCGGTGATTTCTATCGAAATTTATTGATCTTTTGGTCAGCACACCCATGATTCGAAAA
Organism: Rugalucina vietnamica; assembly: GCA_964017185.1. Taxonomy (NCBI): domain Eukaryota; kingdom Metazoa; phylum Mollusca; class Bivalvia; order Lucinida; family Lucinidae; genus Rugalucina; species Rugalucina vietnamica. The sequence continues at coordinate 8,059,699 of OZ024885.1, forward strand.
GTCCGGAAAAACGTATTGAAAACAACGGTAGTGTAAGGTAAGGGGAAATCGTACATAACGTTATAAAAATGATTTGCAGAACAATTTTGTGGTGTGTTAGTGAGAATTTCATCAATAATTCACTAACAAAGGTTGGAATCCACTGCTTAAGAAAGTTTCCCAACAGGGCAAGTAAGCTGAACTTCGAATCTATCAGTTCAATTTATCTAAACAAATTAATATCTAGTGTGTCCCCCCATTAGCTCGCACCACCGCTTTAAAAGGGCTGTCGCGTGGATATGATACATTTTTTTGGAATGTTAGCCCACTCAGCAACCAACACGTGCTCTAACTGGTGACTCCAGGGTTTGAGGATTTACAGAAATTGCAGAACACTTTTATGGGCTATAACTGAGTCTTTGTACGAGTGAACGGACAGACGGACAGACTGAAAGTGAAAATAAATTTCACTTTATGATAAAATGGTTGCCATTCAAACTTAAACTCGAATAATACCAAATGGTTGTGTTCAAGAAAGAAAAAAACGGCGAAATTTAGACTTCCTTATTGCATTGACTTTAAACGTAACTGCGTAAAAGACGTAACACCCTCAACTAAACCGATCGCTCCAGCCCTTTGTTCAACAAATAGACGAACCATTTTTATTGACTTCCATTTGATACATAACCAGGCTTCCAATACAAGTTTCAGAATGAGAAAAGCTACATACCATAAGGAGCACGTGCAGAAAACATGTTTTTCATGATTTCTTAATTACGCGATTCCCAGACAAAAGCTGTGCAAAATAACCTAATAGGTGTGTGTAAATTGTTAAAAGACAAGCGTGTACCAAATTTTAAAGTAAACTCTTAGACGAGAGTGAAGTTATTCAGATTTTAAAAGTAGTGCGTTGGCATTTTTGCCAAATGTATACTTGCTACGATATTGCTGAAATCTTAAGTAGGTATACATAAGCTTAGCTATATAAGGGTATGGCGAGTGAAAGAACATCGCCATATAGCCGAAAAATGTAATCATAGATCATTTCATTGTATGCACTACAGTATTTTTACTTAGCAGTTTAACTCCTTGTTTTCCCTATGGCAACTCGCCATATATTTTCGGTTCGAAGAGCAATCGAAGACTTCTAAAATCGCCAAATTTCAAGGCCCGTTTTAAATGCTTTGACTCGTCGGGCACCGCCATGTTTGTTTTGGTCAATTTGAGTTGGTTGTTGTTATTGGTCAATTAGTATTACCGCTCAGATCGATCGACCAATCAAAAAGCGCTTTACATCAATCACACGCCATGTTATTTTAAAACGCGCCATGGCGTATTCCGTTGATTCCGGCAACATTTAATGTGTCATTTTATGTTTACAACAAGAAAACAACCTTCTCCCGCGTTAGAAACAAGATGGCAGCACGAAACTTGACAACTGCGCGAATGACAAAAAAAAAAAAAAAAAAAAAAAAAAAAAAAAAAATGCAACAATTCTCAATCCAAAGGGATTCAAGGATTCTTTTCCAGATACATTTGTGGCATTGTATGTTTCTAATGAAACGGCAAAATAATTGTGAAGGGTGACGCACATAAAAAGTGATAATTTCAGCTGAGAAATGATGTCATGATTAGGGAAATTATTGCGTTAGGGCTGTCTAACGACAAGGAACGTATTGGCGTTAAAAAAGCTCTATGTTTTGGTCTAACATAAGCTGTACTCCTATTTTTGTTGAATATTTCGGGCATATACATGTGCGCAGAAGCTCTGTACCTGAACACTTTTAAGAAACAGTCATTACCTGTGCAATTGTGGTTGTTGCATGGTTGGATATCAGTCTCTGTGTTGGGCAGCCAGTCTTCTCGGAGTGGGTTTGTATTCAGACAGTTTCGTGTTCGATACTTGATACCCCCGCCACAGGAATGTGTACATGTAGAATACACAGTCCAGTCACTCCACGTACAGTTAAATGCATCTAAAATAACAAATTACTTTACCCATTATGCGACGTATCAAGAAGGTTCCATGAAAATTGAAAATAATGCTGTTTTTTTTTTTAAGTTACTAGAATTAATTTGTTGAATAACGTTTTAATGGCTTCATAAATGGCTACATTATTTTTTGTTTTCGTTTATATTGACGATGTGTTGTTTGTAGTAAAGTTAAATGTCAAAATAAACATTTTTTGTCATGCTTGGACGGAACCACCGCTTTCCCTGTGTTGACACGTTACTGTACATAAATGCGCACATGCATACATGTGCATTTTGCAAGTTAATATTGATGATATAGACCAGGAAATAATTACTCAGAGAAAAACTATCTCGAGAGTTGAGTATCAAATTAAAATTTACCTTTTAGATCTGCGAAAGTGGATGTGTGGTTCTGTAGAATTAGTCCATTGTTGCTCGTAATATTCTCAAGGTGAACTATTCTGTAATCTTGAAGGTCATGTTTATCTTTGTCCAACAAGAATCCATTTTCTAAGTCCTGCAGGTGGAAATTGAATAATTCGTTACATATACATGTAGCCAGTCGTGGACCTTAATTGGTATTCAGTCATATTTTTTTGTGTTTCGAACTTATATGAAAAGGACGGGGGATTTTGTCTCTTTTTTGTTTACGTGGAGTCCTCGTTTCTTGGTACAAGGCATATTTTTTGTTTTACTGTAGATCAGTAAAATATTCACAATAAGGAACGAATCAATAACCGAAAGTTCTACATGTAATACAGTAAAAGCTATGAGTTAGGTTAGGCGCCTATTTAACGCTTTACATTTTTCTTGAGCGTTGCATACTTTTACAGTTTCATGTCAGTAATTTTATTTAAGTCGCCGTTCCAATGAGGTACTTCTGTTACATTGATCTTTTATATACTTTATGTTGGTGTCTATAATTTGTATACCTTCATAAATATAATAAAAACAAGTATGTATGTGTCCACAGTTGTGTAAAAATATGTTCTTTCGGCTTGGTTATTATTTCGGTTTCGTCAAAACCACTGTGTAATTTTATTTGTACACACATACATTTAAATGACGAATTTTGCTTCTGTTTGCTACGCTTTTTGATTGGTGCTTATCTATTTGCACATTTAATGAAGATTATCATCCCTAAGGTACATACTATTATTTCTACAAATGTGTCTAATTTCTTACATCTGTGATCAACTTAAAGTCATCTCTTATTTAATGGTGTCAGGATTGTAGTCACATAGTGAAATATAACTGGTAGAAACATCTACTATACGAAAATCTTACTATGTATTTACCTTTATTTTACCCATTGTTTCGTTGTAGTTCTTATACGCGTCGTATATTGACGATAGTTGTGTTTCAAATCCATTATTTCGCTGCAATTTATCGTCAGTAAATGCCCTGAGTGTCGTATCGTTCATCTCTAGCATTTGGATCATGATACTGTTTTCTTCAATGTCTGTTTTAGTTTCATTAAGATCAGATTCTAGTTGAAGTAGTTTGTTTTCCAACTTTGCAGAAGAATTAAGATTCTCGATAGTCGTTTCAAGATGAATAACTCTAGACGTGTGGTTCGTGATGGTTTTCTCGTTGTTCAGTTGGTCAGTCTGTAATTGGGCTAAAGTAGCATTGGTCAGCATTAGATTTATTTCCAGTGATGTCATTCTGGTGTGGTAAGATAAACTCATTTCATCTTCGTTTGTATTAAAACTTTGATTTTGATAGATTTCTTCGTCTGCAACCTGCATCAATGTTTCGTTTAAATATGAAACATCTTTGGTTAATATATGTATTACATTATTGTGTTCATTACTGTCTGTCTCTAGTTCAAGTATTCTAATTGAGAAGTTTTGCAAAAGATCGTTAGTCATATCATTTTGTAGATCGACGTTTGTTATCATATCCATGACGGTACCATTCAGTGTGTCGAAATCAGCACAAGTTGGGTTTCTTGTTCGATTGTAACCGGAGTTAATGTGTCCAGTTGTGTTTTCTTGTACTTGAGGAGGAATATTAGGAACTTCGTTTGCAGCTTTCTCTAGGAGTTGGTCCGTCCTAGTTTGAAGCATTCCTACAAGGTATATGTTCAGCAATTCAACAATAATGCACTTTGCGTAAAACGGTACAAGTAGGCAATGATCAGGAAATGGTTCAATCACAGGGACAATCCCACTCTAAATACCGAGATGGGAAAATCTAAATTGACAATCAGGTACTTATACTAAGAAAACATATCGAAAGCCCAGTGAGCAGCTATTTCCAAATAAATGGCCACTCAGTTACCCAAACATTAATAACAAATATGAAAACGCATATAAGGTGCAAACATCACAAAACTTCAACACAGATATATAAACATTATTTTATACTTTACAGTGAAAACCAATGTATATCAAAACTTGATAAAATTTGTATTATCATTGATATGACATTTCACTGATATCAAATCTCTCTGATATCAAAAGTCACTAGTGACTGATATCAGCCTATATCTTCACTGTAGATTTTGGATTACTTCTGACGTTTCCATTTACTTGACGTCATTAAATGTGTCTCACTTCAGAAATTCAAACGTCTATTACTCCGTTATTTATGAACGAAAACACAAAGTGTGGGTATTCATTTTGGTACCAAAATTATTTGTGTTTTCAATTTTTTTTGTTTTTTGCATTTTCACCGCCTGTCTTGTGAATTGGAAAATGCTCGTGTATTGTATAAAATAAAAAGAAAATTTGCTTTTTTCGGTGAATAACAAATATATTTCATCTCGTGAGTTGAAAATATAAAAATTCTAATGTTTTCAACTCACTCGATGAAATATATTTGGTATTCACCTCAAAAAAGCAAATATCCTCTATGTAAGAACAACAACAGAAGTATCACCTCGGAACGATCAGTAATATAAAATTACTGGCGGGCTTAAACTAGTTTTACATGGCCATAATCTTACCCTCAGCTTCTGCAATGGTTCACAACATTTAGTTAGTTGTTCGGTCCTCGTGATGAATCACTAATTAGTCAATGAATCATCAAGGACAAACAAATAAATCATGATAACCATCATAATGAATCAAAAACGAGGACACACAAACGCGTTGATTATCATCGTCTAGAACACTTTCAATTGATCTCATTCGACGTGTGCATGTCGAGAAGGATATTTCTTCTAGTTGACCCTTGCTCGAAGATAGATCCCTTCATTACGCAGACATTTACTCGTAATTGACGTAGTTTGTTTTGCCTGTATTTCTGGCATTAACTACGAGGGATTATCAAAAATTACGTGGACTTTTCCCATTACTTGACAACGGTTTAGGTAAACATATTCAAATTTCAGCTGACGATAAACTTGCTTAACTCCACTAGATTCTGAAAGTTTGGTTAATCTAAAATGTTTTGTTAGCAGTTGGTGATGGTTTTTCTTACCCCACCCTCCCCATCACGGAGCATGTCAGAAATGACATTAAGTTTGGCACTGCAGTATCGCATTTCTTTTGCGTTTTCTTCAAAACGGGTTTGCAGATCACAGCCAAACCTGCCAGGCTGCCATGTGTCTTAATGAATCCATAACAAAACAATTTATGCTTGCTCAAAAATTATGGTGGACCGGTTGTGCACCTACGTTGTTTTGCTTAGGCATACATGTTTGATTTTTTTCATAATGTTTGAGTGATGTCTGAATTTCATGCAACACAGATCAACCGGCAATAATGTACAATTCCCATTTGAAACTAATCCTAATTTCTTATTTGCCGGTAAAACATCAAGGTCCTTCGATAAAGCATTAGAAATGAAGCATTGCGTGCACGTTTGAACAAATAGGACCCAAATAAATATCAAAATTAATATCCGTAATTTAAAATGTTCTAACGCCTAAATCATAATGTTAAAAGTCAGCATCCTTATGCCCAGTCCAAATTTATTCTTCTCAAATCAAGGCAATACATTAAAACTTTATACAGATTTGTAATATAAACCATGCTCCAAAAGTTAAACAATCTTTTAACATACTTTGAGCAGTAAAACTGTAAAAATCAGTAGCCCTAAAAAGCACATTTTGTGGTTCAAAATCAGTGTTTTTTCGTCGACGTCACTGACGTCATCGGAGTGCTCCATGGTGGCGTAAGTGGGTGTTTGCAATTCACAATAATTTTGTAATGAATGAATTGGTTGTGATGAAATTTTGCACACTGCTGCATATTACATGGGTCCATGTGTATTGAAAGTGTTAGTGGAATCGAGTCATTAAATCATAAGTTATAAGAAAAGTCCACGTAATTTTTGATAATCCCACGTATGTTATTATTCAATACTGGGCTAAGATCGCCAAACTAATTTGCTATAAATATATTGAATAAATTGATTTGTGTTTTAACATTATATACTTACCCGTCGTTTTCTTCAGCGTGTCTATTTCTTTTGTCTGAAAGTAGGTGAAGTAATAGCTAAATATATGGGATTTCTGTCATTTTTAAGATTGTCAACGCACATGCAAATAACAGATCCATATATTTTCGTCAGCTCAATGCACACTTCAACGAAAAAAAATATGGTATAGTTTGTAAATAGAACAGCCTTACATATCAAAAGTAAAATGAAAACAGTGGTCATGACCAATGTCTCACCTTAAACAAAAAGCAAAAAACAAAACAAAAAAAATTACATATAGGTACGCAAAAACGACAACATATTCTAATCCATTCGAGTAGTTATCATAAAATTGGACAGTTCGTTAGATTTACATATACATTAGTTAAGGTATTACCGGTCACTCAAACATTTGTTTATCAGAATAACTGTGTGGTAAGTTTTAAACATCGTTGATTTCAGACACAAGTGTCAAACGTGTATGACTATTTGCAGGCTGTTTCGTTTTGTAGTTGTATTTTGTCTGTTACAAAAAATGCAAGGGTATCGATTATGCGTTTGTAGGGTCAAAAAACAACCGTAAGGGATTGTCAGAAGTTATAGCATAAGTGTAAACAGAATTTACCACAAAGACGTTTATAGTGTTATCTGTTTATTGGCGGTGCTTTAATTGTGGGCATCTCTGTTTGTTTTTTAATTGTTGTCAATATATCTTTGCGTCGTCGAGTGTTTAGTTAAATAAAGGCCTGCGTGTGGACAAATTAACGGGAAAACTGCTCTATCGGCTAGCTATATGTTTCGTTTGATTTGCGCGTATTTTCAATTTGGGATGGATTCTGCCTTGGGTTTCACATTAAGTACTATCTGCTTCTCTTTGCACTTCTTGTGCCGAATATTGATGTCGCATTAAACATAAAAGAAGAATCCAGGACCTGAACGTTCTAAAGAAAACTGAGCGAGCGGATGCTTTACAAAAGCCACGTCATTAACTTTATTTATCACACTAAATTTATTTAATCTATTTACTGCATCGCTGTAATATTGCAACTTTATCTATTCTCATATTTATAGAGACTTATGCTGCCAGCAGAAAACACGTACATTTAATTCTATATTCTGTATCAATATTTGAGACGTATATGGAATTTTAATGGTATTAAAACAATAAAAAAATCATAATAGAAATAAAAAAGAAACAAAAAATATAAATAAATAAATAAATAAATAAATAAATAATAATAATAATAATAGTAATAATAATAATAAAACTAAAGATAATAATCGAAAGCATCTAAGCATATAATGAGATCAACATGACATACTTGATCCTTTATTTTATCTTAAGTTCAGAACTATTGAGTATATTATAATAGATAAAGTCACTATGCCATGAAATATATCTTACGTGCTCGCTGACGTACACACCAAGCGACGTTGCGGTTACAACACTGAGTATCAAATGACCTACACAAAAAGCCATCAGCAACTTAAGCAACCGTCTTACAACCTCAAGCTGGTCGTCTGTTGAATATTTCTTTGATGTAGTTTGCCCATTCCTGGTAGTTTTCGAATCACTGTGAACTTCAATTCTATTTGTTCGTACCATTGTTATGCGGTGGTTACTGAAACATTTTACTTGGTTATTAAATGTCGTATCAGTGACGATTTGAAAACACTAACTGTGCATAGTTTGCAATTGCTTAATAAATAATCCATTACATGTACTGTAGATGTTATGTTGAAATAAATATTGTTAAGATCATTGCTAATTTGTTACTGTTTTATGTTCCGATAATTGGGTTATTGGGGCGTAAGCTTTGGGTGCTGGGGAATGTCTTGAATTCGTTTCCCGCCAGAGACACATGGCATGGATGAGTTACAGGTATTAAATCTTTATTTCTTAAGAAATGTTACTCTATAAACATTTTAAGTGCATACGAATCTGGAGGAGACACACAGAGACGAACGTTCCGTAACATTCGAGCTATCCAACTGTTTTAATGTTTAGTTGTCATTGAGTCATGTTTTCTGAATTTTAATATTTGGCCAAATACAACAATCGAAAAAAATGTATACAAATAAGCAGATACATACCTCTTTATTTTGTCATTTGCAGGAATTGTACACCAGCGGATAATATTGATATTGGCGTTATTGTGGTGTATTTTACACTATGCACAAAAGAAGCATGCACATTTCTTCTATATTATGCCATTGGACATGACGAACATTACTAAATCTTATAATATTATTCACAAGCGCTTCATGTCTTCTTAAACGGTCAATATATTGCAATTGTAAGGACCAACATAAAGACCTGACATCACTTTTGATAATTAAAAAAAGACTCAAATCTGATGCCAGGCCGAAACAAACACCCCGCAACACTTACCATCCAAAGATGACTGTACATTTCCATTCAGGGGGACATCAACCTATCCCCAATTTTGGCTCGAAACCTAGTTGGTGGGTACACGTTAGAACCCACAATCATATTAATAAGAAAAATAGACATACCCCTGTAAACCCCAGTTTTACTATACAAAATTGGGTTTTGAGGGGGTATTCATTTCACGGACATGTTTCCTGATGGTAAAAGCAGAGGAATAGACGAGATACTTTAAATCATTTACAATAGGCAAGACAAATAATGATTTGATTACGAATAATTACGCAATTTGCATGCATGTTTTTAATTTATTAAATTTCACAGCCTGTGAAAGAAAATAAATATTACACAAAGAAGGAAAACATTCACCAAAAACTTATAAATAAAATACTTCAGAAACGCGTTGGAACAATCGATAAAAAAACTTTGCTGGAGAAGGGTGTAAATCTATTCAACGATGCCGCATTCCTGCCGTGACCCAATTGAAATACTTTTCTGGCATTTCAAAGCATGAGCGATAATGAAGCATTATCATCAAATTAGGTGTAAGCTCTGCAATGTTTGATCTTCAGAGAAACTATAAAGATCTTGAGAGACGCAATAAGGAAACTCTATGATCCTGATTAACTAAATGTTGTGAACCACTGCAGAAGCTGAGGGTGAGGTTAGGTACCTGTAAAACCGGTTTAAGCCCGCCAGTAACTTTGTGTTACTGATCGTTCCAAGTCGATACTTCTGTAGTGGTTCTTTTTGTTTTATGTCTTGGTGTTTAAAATTTTTGTGCTGTTGGCGCCTTATGTATGTTTTCATATTTTTAGTTAAGTTAAGGTAACTGAGTGGCCACCTATTGGGAAAATAGCTGCTCATTCGGCTTACGATATGTTTCATGATATAAGTACCTGATTGTTAGTTTGGTTTTTTCCCACCTCGGTTTTTGGAGTGGGAATCTTTTTCTGATTGCGCCTTTTCCTGATCTTTGCCTACTTGTACCTTTTTATTTCATTGTGTGGCTTGTCACAAATGGACAAGACGAATGTCTGAATGGATAATCTTGTTGATCACATAGCCCAATGTGTCGTTTATTTCATTGTGATGGCAATAATGAAGTTATCAAGTCTAGCAGTTTGACCCCTCTTTATTTTATCAACATAAAATCAACATAAATGTATTACAATATGCATCTTAATAATAATAATAATAATAATAACAATAATAATAATAATAATAATAAAAATAATAATAACATATTTCAAATTGGCATGTATGCAAATCGAACATAAGACCATTAATTTACATTAGTCATGAAAATAAGCAAAACCCTATTATTTACAATATATACAAAGGTTAGTGTTCTTCTCAGCCAGCCTGATAAGTTTTTTCACTCTCTCTGAGCTACTTTTTACGGCACTGACTGCGATTGCAAGATGAGTCCCGTAACATATTAGCAATCGTTGAAACGTTTAAAAGCTGAAACAACTGTTGTGATTCTAATAGTTTTGTATTTTGAAGTAGAATTATTGTGCTGTTTCAATGTGTATGCTTATAATGTACACTGAGCTTCGTAAAACATTAGCAATTGGTGAGACGTTTAAAAGCTTAAACAACATTAGTTACACATACAAAACACTTGGAACATTAGAAAAGGTGTCTATATCTGACGGTCTGGATGGGGTATAATGATTAATTTATAATGGCCTAAAATTTATAATGAGAGTGAATAAAGAGCAAAACATGTAATGAATAGTGAATAATGAGGTCCTAAAGAATAATGAATAAAAGTAATATTTTAATGAATAGTAGAGTAATATAATGAATAGTGAATAATAACATTTTAAAAAATAATGAATATGCTAAAATTTGGCTATGGAACTGTCTTAGATGGCCTCACTGACATACCAGAATTTTTTTCTGGGGTCTGGACGCCCCCAAACCTGATTAAGTTCAAATGTTGTATTCCTATTTCAGAATGTTTTGAAAGACATATGTCTGAAAGCCAAGCATGTAGGGGCTCACTTCATGGACCAATTGAACAAGAAATGTGTCATTTGAAGGCAGAGAAAAATAGATTAAATCATTCTGGATGTTTACTGAGCCAGATACTATTACACTGTTTTCTTTGCTTATGTGTATGTATTTTCTTTTTATTCTATTGCTCCACTTTGTCCTTATTATATATGTTCCAATCCTATAATGATAATCTTTTCTGCGGATGGACATCATCTTGCTTTTTTATATGACATAACACAATTATAGTGTCTTTTGCAAACAAGCCAGCACTAAGAACGTAAATGCAAATCTATCTGGCAATTTATATGATTTTTATGGTTATACATATTTTTTTCTTTGCTCACTTCGCTCGCTCGGCATTTAAGACAGTAATAAAATGTATTGTAAAATCAGGTGCAAGCACAAATCCATACATCACATGGCACTCCTAAGCTAACTAGTTTATTACATAAAACAACATCATTTTTTATAACTTTTACCCCTGAAATTACATTTTTTAAAAATAATATTTGGTTTTCATAATTGAAGAGACAGATTCAGGGTAAAACTTAGGGCGTATTCCGTATTTAAGGTTGAGGGGATTATACTCCCAACAGATTTAAAAGGGGATTTGCTAAAAACAAATCGGTATACTTTATTGGAAAGTTTATATGAGGCTTTGTGGTCAGTAGCAGAGTATGTGTGCTTCTCTCAAGTGTTTATATGCTTCTCTCAAGATGTTAATATCAAGGTTGCACTCAGCAGTCTACAATTCAATAGCATAGAACTAGTTATTGTGCCTTGAGATAAGGGATGCCTTAGGTGGGGAACACCTGTTATGAATATTATTGGGTGAAGAAGGCGTGACTAGAAATTATCATATTTTAATAAACAATCGAACTAATTTTAATGAATAAGCCAAACTTTTAATGACAGTGAATAAATGGCTAAATTGTTAGTGATTAGTGAATACCAGGAGGCCCCATCCAGACCCTTATATCTAGTGTGTTAAAATATTTTGTATTTTTTGTCCTGTGCACTATGATACTACCATTTCAGACTAAGCGTTTCCGGAAGATTGCAATAATACAGATTCAGTGCACTGCAGAAAACAAGGTACCTCTCTATGCAAAAATACAATCCATTTGACAAAGGGGCCAACAAGGATAACTACTGACGTAAAATAAACGAAACATTCGGTTTCACGTCCGGTCAAGCAAGTCATAACCAGTAGGTTACCACTCGACTTGGAAGGGACCGTGTCTAGTATGCCAACCTAGGACACAAACATTCTTGGTCGAGACGGAAACCACAATAATGTTTTACATACGAAATCCGCGTCGCAAATCTAATTTTAACAGGCGGTATCTGATGGACCATTTGTTTTTAGAAAGTAGACTATCCTGTGGGTTAATATATTTGTAGTATTTCAAATACATTGTACGTTAAGACTCATCGTCTTAACAGTATTTTGATTATTTGGTCCCTTTGGGAATACGAGTCTTCGATTTAGACTACACGGATGTCAATTCTTGAAATTCCAGCAAAAGTGTCTGCCTTTCGATGCCAGTTTTGTAAAGGGTCACTGACGAAGGTTCATTACCCGAAATTGTACAATATGGCTCATCTTCTCGCTTTGAATATTTTACTGCTTCCAAAGGATCTACCAATTATTTCTTTCATTTTCTACCACGGTTTCCGTGTAATAAATCCCCCTTATACCCCACTTTGATATAGCAAAACTGGGGTACACAGGGGTATACTTGCTTTTCTTATTTTTGCTCTAAAACATAGATTGCGAGTACTTGTTAGAACCGTCCCGCCTGTATGTTTTTTATCAAAAATAAGTAACACATAAAGAAATGCTACCAAACATTTTCCTTTTTAAAATTTATAGAAGAAGAAACATCGGTAAATTACAGCGGCTTGTTTTTGTCATGTAACAGTGGAACAATCAACGGATGTTACATATCATAGACATGTGGTTTATATTCACTTTGTCTGTATTTGTTGACAGAAAAATGAGAACGTTAAAGACGGGCAATGGATGCGAGTTCAACTCTTGTGAAACGGGAGAAATAACTACTATGATATGTTCCATGACGCACCACAACTGGATTAACCCCCTTGTCAGAGTGAATGAATCGAAAACTTACACTTACATATTTCAAAAGATTTTTATAGCAGCAAAATTGGAAAAAAGATGCTTTTAAAACATTGCTCTAAAATTGTTTCTGGTTACACGTTAGATCCGCCTGGGCGAGTGCCCACAATTTATGATTTGGATCAAAAGTAAGAAAAATGGTATACCCCTGTACACACATGTTTTTTCGATATAAATGTGGGGGTTTCAGGGGGTATATATTAGCCAGACATGTTTTCCTTATGGTACGAAAGGGTAAATATGGCTAGACATATTGCAGTAGTCTATACCGTTATCACAATAGAATAAAAATCAAGCTCTTTAACACTATTGTTTCGTTTGCTAAATCTAAACCATGCACATCAAGTTACAAATTCTACAAAAGACAAAATTTCACTTAGCTGATATTGGGGGTAAGATGGAAATAAAACAATGTTTTTGATACAATAGGATTATGCATAACAGTTGTTGGAATTATGAACAGATGTCAACAAAAGGTCCGTCCGACTTTGAAATCACCAAGCATTCACATTTTCTCTACTGCTTTTTGCTTCAAAAATCACCATTTTGAGATTTTTCTTTGAAAATAAACCAATGCGTCTGTTAAACTTGTCCGTGATAAATTCATCAGATGACGTGATATATTCATCAGATGCCGTGATAAATACATCAGATGCCGTGATAAATTCATCATATGCCGTGATAAATTCATCAGATATTATCTGGACATGATAGACAGAATAAACAAAACTCGCTTCATTCAGGTATGAAGACGATCATGTCATGACTTCTAGTTTTGATGCCAAATTTTCATTATGAAAACATTCCCATGTAATATACTGAGGTTTCCCAAGCCGTAGAAAATGAAAATTTTCTGTACATTATTTTGCATACATTTCTTATTTTTGCTCAAAATATTGAATGTTAGTACACGTTAGAAGCCTCCGTGAGGCGGTTCTACCGAGTACACACAATCTATGTTTTGGAGCCAAAATAAGAAAATAAGGTATACCCCTGTATACCCCAGTTTTGCTATAATAAAAGTGGGGTTCAAGTGGGTACAAATTACACAGACATGTTTTCGTAATGGAACGAAAATTATCGAAATTCGCCATTTTTTTGTCAACAAAGGGTTCTTCCGTCTTACGACTTCGAAATCTCCAAGAATTCATATTTTCTCAATTGGTAGAATTTATTCGAAAAATCACCTTTTTGAGTTTTTTCTTAGAAAATTTAACCAATGCGCTTGTTACTTGTCCGGGATAAATTCATCAGATGGTATCTAGACATGATACTAGACAGAAGTTAACAAAACTCGCTTCTTTCATTTTCGAAGACACTCATGTTATGGTTTCTAGTTTTGATGCCAAATTGTGAACCAAAATCATCGCAATTAGGCACAAACGAATTTGAAACATGGCCCGGTAGATCTTTTAACTAGCATATTTAACAGTTACTACTGTATTGAATTACCAAAACATCTCCGTTTGCACAAAATCATGTCACAAGAAAGCTGATTTTGACTGTATGTTTTGCATTAATTACACTTGTTCTCCATAACATCATACAAAATTAAGTACATGTTATGTTCTCATCGGGTCGCTTCTAACAGATTCCCCAACAATATATGATTTTATGGATAAATATTCAAAATTGATACTTTTATGCCTATCCCTGATTACTGTATGTAAGATGCAAATCTGGGTTAGGTTTTATATAGAGATGTTTCCATGATGCAACAGCATCAATTATAATTGTAACTGTAATTCTAACTGGCTTTCCCAAAGCAATTTCATTTGTTGCCTTTCTACAGATTTCAAAAATTGATATGTAACGTGTTCATTAATAAATGTACATTAATAGATGAATCAAACAAGATAAAAGGTAAAAGTAAGCAACATTGCACAATCTTTGCGAAAGTCCCACTCCAAAACAAAGTAAAATCCATATTTTTTTGACAATTCTAAATGACATTTTACCAAACCGTCACATAAATGAAATGCTGTATTTTCATATATTGCTTATGTTTATACTTTAACTATAAGTACAGAGATATTGAAGCAGTTATAACTCGATTTGGTCAGAGATGCGGTCTTATGTTGCATTAAGTTCTGTTTTGCTAGTTTCAACTACCGCTTTTTGTAACTATATGTTAGTCTTTCTGCAGCTTTCAATGTTTGAACCTTTCAGGCAAAGTCGTAGTATTTTATTCTCCTTCGGACAACAGCACATTCAGAAAACTTGAGTCCCTAAACAGTGTTATGCATGTATAATCATGGATTTAAGATTTCCTTGTCTGTGCATTATTAACCGAAAACTCAAGAGTGCATAGTGCAAATTCTTTGACCGTACCGACTGACATCACGTGACAAAGTTTTATATACACCATAAAAGAGTCACCTAATTTTGATCACATTTTTCAAGTGCCATGTGAAGCATGTGGTCATATACAGTTTATCATCAAATAGTCGCATGATTGTAAACATACTTATTTAAATAGTCTGATCAAAAAGTGCTTCCAAGTCAGAGTTCAAATGGTACGGTCAAAGTATTTTCCTTATATAACGATTTTGTCATGCAGATATTTCTGTTGTATTTTTCGCTAACTCGTACTTCACGTATGCATGCCAATAAACATAAAAGTCAATCAGCTTTGATCAGAAACCCTGAAAATGAACTTGTATCATATCCACTATATATACTAGCAAGAGGAGAACAACCACCCAAATCCACTTTATCGCCGTGTACCAGATGCAGAACTGCAGAGTTGGTAGCGCTATATACACCACCGACACTATCAGTCCATGCGAGGTTTAAATTGGATCCGTTCTTTCTCACAAGGCAGTGTGCCCTATCAATTTCACGGGTCTTTATTATGGTAAGTATAAAGGCATACAACCCAGAATATTGACAAGTAAAAACTCCCGTTGTAGTACTGTAATGACCACCAATGTTTGTAAAGACATGGGTAAACCTGATAGTAAAATTTGTTGGTCCGGCTGCTGCACCACTAACTGAGAAGGCAGACATTGCACCTGTAACAAGGAAATATAATATAAATACCAATGGGCGAGTTGGAGACAAATGAGACGCAGGATTAAAGATGCACGGACGCAGGCGTCAAAATTCATTTTAAGTAGGACAGAGCGTTGAGGTATGGAATATCGTGCGAGCCAGAGATTTAAATACATAGCGTTGGAGTAAAATCATTAAATATTTGCATTAATGTAAAAGTCATCAAGTTTGTAAACATTATGGCAGAGAACAGCTTAAGAAACTTCATGTAACTTGCCCTTTTATAGCAAATTTAATTGATGTATACGTTTCCCTTTCTATAACCGACTAAGACAATTGTGGCGTTAGTCAAACACAGTCAAACACCTGCGCCCGCTGACATTTGCACTAAGCGCATGGGTATAGGCTATAGTACGATAATGATAGCCATAGATTTGATCTTAATTAGATTAAAAATAACAATTAGGAACTAAAACGATCAGTATAAATTAGAAAATCACTCAAACAAAGAAGTAACAGTATTTTACAAGCAAATTTATCACGTTGCACAGTTGTTTTCTTACGTTTCCGCAGCGTTGTCAAGGACGCTCTTTGTCTTTTTCCATGAAAACCGATGTCTTTTTACTAATTTTAGTTACCGCACCACCCCTCGACCATAACAAAACTTTGGTGTTAAGAGGTTCAGACGTTATTCTTTTATTATGCGAAATCTCATTTTGGTCGAGGGGTGGTGCGGTACTTAATTTTCGACATGAACATTTAAAAATAGCTGAAAATTGAGGAAAATGGCGCGATCATCTTGCTTAGTGACGTCGCCATAGCGTGGTCACGTGCTTTTTCGGACGTTCTGACGTCATTTCTAGAAACACGGTACGTTGTACTATATATGTGAGTATTACTCACAGAAATATGATTCAATAATTTTTTCACGAATTTTGAGGCCAAAATCCCGTCTTATAGACTCCAGCCCTTTCACGAATCCTCTCATTAATCAGATAATCAAGCAGGTGTTATTGAGGCTAATAATTCGACCTTGATGATATCTTAAACATTGACAATTGTCCACCTAAACTACAGTTGAACAAAGCCAATTGTCTGTCGTCTCTCAGTAGCGGGAAAGACCATCATTATTTCTTGTATGGGTCCGTATATGTTGGTGAGTTCTTTGATGGCTGACTAGGCCAATTTTAGCTCTAAACTGTCGGTTGCAAGTAGAGCAAGTTAGTGTCATGGAATCAGCTGATGGCCCATTGGTATAGGCTTTGCTTTCTCTGCGCTTTCTTTCAGCATCACAGATTTTCTTTTTTCACAGACAGCTGCTCCTTTTTTGATGAGACCTCGCCACTTTGATCGCTCTTGTGCAGTCTGTTCTTAAGACCCAATAGGTATGTCGGAATCCTTCAGAGAGGCTTTGAGGGTGTCCTTGTAGCGTTTCTTCTGGCCACCTTGAGAGCGCTTTCCCTCCTGTAGTTCTCCATAGAAAACTTTGGAAGTCGCTCATCAAGCATTCTTATAACATGGTCAGTCCACCTTAGCTGTGCTAGCTTTAAGACTGTATGCATGCTTTGCATCCCTGCTTTCTTCAGGACCTCTGTGTCTGGAATCTTTCCATTTGGTTTATAAAAGCTTTTTCAAACAGCTTATTATAAGTGGAAATGGTAAAGTCGCTTTGCATGAAGCTGGTATACTGTCCAGGTTTCACATGCATACAAGATGGTTGGCAGTACCAGAGCCTTGCAGACTTTCAGCTTGGTGTCAAGCTTGATTACATTTCGCTCCCAGACATCTGCACGGAGTCTTCCAAAAGCCACACTGTTTTTTGCAATTCTGGTAGTGACCTCATCATCAATGTGCACAGCTCTGGAAAGGGTGCTTCTCAGGTAGGTGAATTTATCAACAACTTTCAGTTTTTGTCCATTCAAAGTGACGTTTGACTTATTGTACGGTTTTCCAGGTGCTGTTTGGGATACAACCTCTATTTTTTGTGCTGATTGTGACATCATAGTTATCACATGACTGTGAGACTTGATCCATGGTCTTCTGCATTTTTGCCCCTGAGCTGGCAATCCTATCCATATCATCTGCATAGAGGAGCTCATCTAGCACATCAGTCTGCACCTTAATTTTGGCTTGCGACCTTCTAAGGGTGAATTTATTGCCATCAAAACGGTACCTGATTGAAATACCAGTGCCACTGTCCTAACAAGCATCCACGAGCATATCAGACACTATCAGCGTTGGTGCCATAACACAGCCCTGTTTGACCCCATTCGTTACCTCAAAGGATTCAGAGAACTCTCCATCATTTTGTACACGTGCTTGCATGCCATCATGAAATTGCCGCACCATTGCTATGAATCTGGGTGGACAGCCAAACTTGGCCATGATTTTCCAGAGTCCATCACGACTAAATGTGTCAAAAGCTTTGGTGAGGTCGACAAACGTCATGTATAGATCTACATTCTGTTCTTGGCATTTCTCCTGAAGCTGTCTTACTGAGATCATGTCTATTCTCCCTCTGTCTTTTCTAAATCCACATTAACTTTCTGGGATAAGTCCCTTTTGATCAAGATGAACATTCAGGCGGTTCAAAAGATTTTTCCAGTATCTTCCCAGCAATGCATAGGAGGGAAATGCCTTAGTGGTTGTCACAGACTTGTGGATTGCCTTTCCGCTTATATAGGTGGATTATGGATGCATCCTTAAATTCTTGTGGGATAGTCTCCTTCCTCCAAATACAGTGAAACAAACAACTCTGTCAGTTTCTCTGCCATGGGTAGCCTCCCGGCCTTATAAACCTCTGCAGGAATTGCATATGCACCTGGAGCTTTCCCAGATGACAGTTGTTGAACTGATTTTCTTGTTCCCATGACGGTTAGAAATTCACTCTATCTGTGGAAGTCTGTCATTTGCATCCTCATTGATGCTTGATGGTCGATTCAGCACACTATTGAAATGGTCTTTTCAAGATAGCCTCTTTATCTGTGAGAAGAGTGCTTCCATCTACACTTAGCAATGTGTTGGCTCAATAACATTTTGGCCATAAATGGTTTTCAATGCATCATGAAATTTCTTCATGTCCTTTCTGTCTGCACAGAACTGAATTTCGTCTGTTTTTTTCCTCAGCCAGGAATCTTGCATGTCCCTAAGCTTGGTCTGGACTGTCTTACAAATGTTGCTGTAGGCTGCTTTCTTGGATAATGAGCTAGTATCATCTTGATGTTCCTTTTGCAATCGGTGTTTTTCTCCAAAAAGCCTCAAAATTGCATCATCATTCTCATCAAACCAGTCTTGGTGTTGGCGAGATGGATGACCTAAAGTAGTAGCAGCTGAAAAATGAACTGTTTTAAGGAAAAGCGTCCAGTTTTCTTCGGGGTTCTCTGAACTGAAATTGATTACATTCAGTTGGTTGCAGATGTCCGTTAAGAAAGCTTGTCTCATGCCGTCTTGATTCAGCTTTGAGGCATCCAGTCTTTTAGGAGTTTTCTTGCCTTGAGGTCGCCTCTCAGGCTGGATTTTTAGGTTGAGTTTGCTGACAACAAGTATATGATATGTCCAGCAGTCTGCACCACACATAGTCTTTGTCACTCTGACATCCTGCCTGTCTGTTCTCCGCACTATGGCATAGTCTATGAGATGCCAGTGTTTGAAACGGGGATACACCCAGGGTGTTTTATTTCTGTTTGGTAGACGAAAGACTGTGTTGGTGATTAGAAAAAAAACATGTTCAGCACAATTTCTAAGAAGCAAGAAACCAAGCTGTTGCACTTTTCAACACCTTATGGACCTATACCTCCTTCCCAGGTCTGGTGGTATGTACCAACTCTGGCATTAAAGTCGCCAAGAAGGATAAGCTTGTCTGTACGGGGTGTTGCAGAAATAACGTCGTATAAGTCATTATAGAACGTGTCCTTAATCTCATCTGGATTGGTCATCGTGGGAGCATAGGCACTGACAATTGTTGCATGTTTATTGCCTGACAGAGGAAGTCACAATGTGATTAGGCGGTCATTGATGCTTTTTGGCAATACTAAAAGCTTACCAACAAGTTCTGTTTTAATGGCAAAGTCAAATCCTCTTCACGCCTCTCTTCACTTTTGCGTCCACTCCAGAAGGTGTATCCAGCACAAACTTCTTTGATCTCCCCAACAGCTGCAAACCGAGTCTCACTCAGTGCAGCTCTCTGAATTTCATACCTCCAAAATCTCTGCCCACAAGGGCCGTTCTACGCTGAGGTCTATCTCACCCAGCTCTGTCAATCAATGTTTGCACTTCCATGCGCCAATCCGCAAAGGGATTATCTTCGTTTTTATTTTTTTTTCTTATTATTTCGACCGCTATAGAGGGATCCCCGCTGATCGCGGTTAACCAGCCAGGGAGTTTGAAGCAGGCAATTGTCTGGGGCACCTTTTCTAGCACCTTCCCCATGCTACGGGGATGAGCACTGCGGTCCTAAATAGGTCTGCTCAGTCGCTTAGCCGACTGCCGAATCCCGCTTACTGCTTCTCCTCACGGAAAACGACCATATAGAACTGAGCCGCCTGTGTGCAGCTGCAACTACAGCTCCTAGTGTACCCTACACCTGCTGCTTCGCCACTCGCCCATCGCCACAGGACTTTTGTAGGTATGCGGGTGCATGTGACATGAAGTTGTTGTGTATGCAAGTTTTGTGTGTTGCGAAATAAGATGACGTGCGCTATGAAATTGGATTATAGTGAGGAAGAGGAGCCCAGCGTCAACCTCTCTCGCTCGTCCTCACCCAACTGTGCCCAGAGGCAAGACACAGGTCAAGACGTTTGGAGTTGGGTTTGGATGCAGTGGATGACCGTAACATTTTTAGTGCATTGTCACGCTCTGCATGTTCCACATGTTCGCTTTCTGAACCGTTGAATCAGACGATTTTTTCCGCTCCATCTACCGAATCAGTCGTTGCATATCTGGACTAGGCATATCCAGTCATACAGGTTTTATTTTGGAATAACCTTTTCCTAGATGAATTGCTGGCCACAGCTGAGAGCTTCATCTACCCTTTCTTCGGTTTTGATTAGAGACCTGTAAACTCCTAGGAGGACTGTCAACCAAAACTAATGAGTTCGCCCTGCCTAGCTTAATTTTGTGTAGAGAACTAGCAAACTCCTTGATTGGTGGCCGTCCAAGGCTAACGAGCCCCATCTGCACCGCATGACAACGGGTAGTACTGATAACATGGTACAGCAGCAGTAAATCTGACCTGACCTAGCCAATACCACAGATACCGAAGCCCTCTTTTAAGATTTACATATTCCGATTGCAAATGGATTTGTTTCGTCTAAAATTATTGATAAGCGCGATGATTTTCGGTGGTGACGATCCTCGCCGTGCTTCTTATGGTGTATACAGTTCGCAACTTATTAGGTTTGCTGGAGTCTGTAGTCATGTTACGGAATAAAAGGCTCGAAATACATGTTTAACGCCAAAACTTCTCTAGCAGGTCTATCGGTATCATAACTTCGTAAAATGTTTTCTAAATTTTATCGTATACACTATGAATTGATTTCTAAATTAAGTGTTGGTAAAAAAACTGAGATCATTTAAAAGCAGTGAAAATATACTATAAGACTTAAGTTTAGCTATTTTTAATTGATTTCCAAATTGTTGAAACAAACTATATCACCCATCAATATTTAATCCTTAAGGAACCACAATTTCTACGTCTTTTTCTGACGCAATAACGCTGCGGCAAAGTATACAGGGGTGCCACCTCAAAATTCACATTGTGTCTCGGCATCTGACTCGGCAAGTTAGCAGTTTATTGCCAAAACAGTCATTTTGACGTCTTTTTGTGCTCAAAAAGAGTACTGTACCATAATCGTTGAGATTTTGTTCCATTTTGATATCAGGTTGGGTCCCCGATGTATGACGTAGCTGACGCCGTTAAGTTCTCCCGAGGTGTTCCCGTAAGTGTTGAATTGCTGAAATGACGGACGGTTTCGCTTTTTTTTACGAAAAAAACATTCGCTTAGTAGTCCTATACAGTTTAATGTGATGTGGTCAAGTCTGGCCTTGAACGTTTACGTTAACGTTTACATGACCAAAACCTATCCGCGATATTCACATTGATCGCACCACACAGTTGTTTCCCGTCAGCATTTTCGATCCAAATTTATCTTTCCATGCCGTTAATTATCAAGCCTGAAATTCGTAGGGTGCCTAGAAATCAATTACATCACTATGACGTCAAATTATCATGATAGCCCTACGTTGTCTGGCGTCATAAGGTCGGTTTTGAAGCTGTCTATTGATGAAATATGAGACAAATTGTACTCTCGCAAGCTTAAAAATTTCAATTCAGTTGGCTTTCTTATTCTTCATGTTTACACTGAGCATAATGATCTTCGTGGTACGTTGGTTTAACGTCAGGCCATGATGGCGTCGCCTCACGTTTTCTTTTAAATTTCATTCCGGTTTATTCCCTTTGACACTTTTACCAATCAAACAAGGCAACGATTGATAACATGCGACGCACGTGGATGGCTGGGCACGTGATTTGCATGATTTTTAAACGTAACATAGCAACTCCTGGACGTAAAGAAAGCACACAAACTCATATCGAAACATGAATTTGAGCATCACTTGACATATTAAAAGCGTATCGAAAGTTTTCAAACATTTAACTTTGAAAATAATGGTAATAGTATAGAATTGATAAAATGTATGGGCCATACCGCGGTGTCGGCTAATTAAGCCTCTTAAGTGATCCTTTAAATTTAGCAAAATGGAGCCAAAGAGAAACTCTGTATTCTTTAAAAAGGCACAAGTAGGCAACGATCAGGAAAAGGCTAAATCAGAAAAAAAGATTTCCACTCCAAAAACCGAGGTGTGAAAAAACAATATTAACAATCAGGTACTTATGAAATGAAAACATAACGTAAGCAGATTGAGCAGCTATTTTCCCGATAGGTGGCCACTCAGTTATCTAAACTAAACAAAATTATGATAACAGACATAAGGCGCAAACATCACAAAAATAAAAACCAAGACATAAAACAATAAGAACCAACGCAGAAGTATCGCCTTGGGACGACCAGCAATATAAAGTTACTGGCGAGCTCAAACCGATTTCACAGGTACCTAACTACACCCTCAGCTTCTGCAGTGGTTCACGACCTTTAGTTAGTTGTTCGGTCCTCGTGGTGAATCTCTAACTAGTCAATGAATCATCAAGGACAAACAAATAAATCATAATGAACTCCATGATGAATAAAAAACGAGGACTGAGTAACATTTAGTAAGCTGCCCGACGATGTAGATTCCTGGGCGCCCAACTACTTACGAACTCCGGGGCAAATGAAAAACACCAGTTGAACACCGTTGGGCCAAGCATTAGACAAGAAGCTCCGGTCCCAACCAACTTAAATAAATAGCTTTATGTCGGGGCCATTATGCCTAGGTCACACTAGCGCTTACGGATGCCGCGGATAGTTACGAATACTATACGTAGCGATCCGCAGAATTTTGTGGGCGGGGCTAACGGTTCTTAATGAATTTATTACCTTAAAATACGAATAAATACGGGTAGTTCAGGAAAGATACGGAGGCTCAAGGGCACTATTGGGGACCATACGTTAGGATCACAGACCTATATATATATATATATATATATATATATATATATATATATATATATATATATATATATATATATATATATATATATATATCACACCAATACTTACATCAGGTGCTCTTCAATACATGTCCTATAACCTTCGCAGCTCGATACAAATCATACATCGTATATCTGGCTGGCAAAAAAGGATGCTGCCTAATGGCCACATCAGTATCGTGAAAGCTGAACAAGTCGATCAATTTACAAATCAATATCATTAATCTTTATACAAGGACGTGAACAGCAAACTCAAGCGGGACCTCGCATTAATCATAGGTTGACAAGACGACAGGTTGACAAGTCGACACGTCGACAATTCAGTATTGTCCCATTCTGTATATCAACAGTTAACCCTAACCCTAACACCAACCTAAGCCTAACCATAACCTAACCGTACCCCTAACCCTAACCTGATCTTTGTTATAGACAATAGCACTAGGTCAACAGGCCGACAAGTCGACAGGTCGACAAGTCGACAAGTCGACAATTCACTATTGAAAAATGGTCATTATTCACTCATTCTGTATATCAACAGTTAACTCTAACCCTAACACAATCCTAACACCAACCTAACCCTAACCCTAACCTAACCCTAACCCTACCCGGATCTTTGTTATTGACAATAGCTCTAGGTCAACTGGTCGACAATATTGATTTGTCGACTTGACGACTTGCAGCATATCCACTGGAAACTTAAAGGCAAGTCGTCAAGTCGACAAATCAATATTGCCAAAATATATAAATGG
The DNA here is from genome assembly GCA_964017185.1 of Rugalucina vietnamica. Lineage (NCBI taxonomy): Eukaryota > Metazoa > Mollusca > Bivalvia > Lucinida > Lucinidae > Rugalucina > Rugalucina vietnamica. The sequence goes on from OZ024885.1 coordinate 8,083,950, forward strand.
ATAGGTAGGTATAGTCCAAGCGGAAATACAAGGACTAAGTGCATGATGGGAAAAAGAGCCTATGTGGTATATAGCTGTCAATACATAATAATCATCATATACATGAAGCATGATCGCATACGACGCCTGGGAGGCAAGCACTAACCCTAACCCTAGCCAAGCCCTAACCCTAACCACACACTAACCCTAACACTAACCCTAATCTAACCCTAACCCTAACCGGATCTTTGTTATTGACAATAGCACTAGGTCGACAGGTCGACAGGTCGACAAGTCGACAGGTCGACAAGTCGACAAATCAATAATGCCAAAATTGCTAACACTAACCCTAATCTAACCATAAACCTAACCGGATCTTTCTTATTAACAATAGCACTAGGTCGACAAATCAATATTGCCAAAATATATAAATGGATAGGTAGGTATAGTCCAAGCGGAAATACAAGGACTAAGTGCATGATGGGTAAAAGAGCCTATGTGGTATATAGCTGTCAATACATAATAATCATCATATACATGAAGCATGATTGCATACGACGCCTGGGAGGCAAGCACTAACCCTAACCCTAGCCAAGCCCTAACCCTAACCACACACTAACCCTAACACTAACCCTAATCTAACCCTAACCCTAACCGGATCTTTGTTATTGACAATAGCACTAGGTCGACAGGTCGACAAGTCGACAGGTCGACAAGTCGACAAGTCGACAAATCAATATTGCCAAAATATATAAATGGATAGATAGGTATAGTCCAAGAGGAACTACAAGGACTAAGTGCATGATGGGAAATAGAACCTAAACTGCCAAAACTGAATTGTCGACTTGTCGACTTGTCGACCTGTCGACTTGTCGAACCCTAACCCTAACCGGATCTTTGTTGTAGACAATAGCACTAGCTCGACAGGTCGACAAGTCGACAGGTCGACAAGTCGACAGGTCGACAAGTCGACAGGTCGACAAGTCGACAGGTCGACAAGTCGACAAATCAATTTTGGTAGTACAGATAATTGACATATATAGATGTACAGCAGCATATCCACTGGAAACTTAAAGGCAAGTCGTCAAGTCGACAAATCAATATTGCCAAAATATATAAATGGATAGGTAGGTATAGTCCAAGCGGAAATACAAGGACTAAGTGCATGATGGGAAAAAGAGCCTATGTGGTATATAGCTGTCAATACATAATAATCATCATATACATGAAGCATGATTACATACGACGCCTGGGAGGCAAGCACTAACCCTAACCCTAGCCAAGCCCTAACCCTAACCACACACTAACCCTAACACTAACCCTAATCTAACCCTAACCCTAACCGGATCTTTGTTATTGACAATAGCACTAGGTCGACAGGTCGACAAGTCGACAGGTCGACAAGTCGACAAGTCGACAAATCATTATTGCCAAAATAATCTTTCCATGCCGTTAATTATCAAGCCTGAAATTCGTAGGGTGCCTAGAAATCAATTACATCACTATGACGTCAAATTATCATGATAGCCCTACGTTGTCTGGCGTCATAAGGTCGGTTTTGAAGCTGTCTATTGATGAAATATGAGACAAATTGTACTCTCGCAAGCTTAAAAATTTCAATTCAGTTGGCTTTCTTATTCTTCATGTTTACACTGAGCATAATGATCTTCGTGGTACGTTGGTTTAACGTCAGGCCATGATGGCGTCGCCTCACGTTTTCTTTTAAATTTCATTCCGGTTTATTCCCTTTGACACTTTTACCAATCAAACAAGGCAACGATTGATAACATGCGACGCACGTGGATGGCTGGGCACGTGATTTGCATGATTTTTAAACGTAACATAGCAACTCCTGGACGTAAAGAAAGCACACAAACTCATATCGAAACATGAATTTGAGCATCACTTGACATATTAAAAGCGTATCGAAAGTTTTCAAACATTTAACTTTGAAAATAATGGTAATAGTATAGAATTGATAAAATGTATGGGCCATACCGCGGTGTCGGCTAATTAAGCCTCTTAAGTGATCCTTTAAATTTAGCAAAATGGAGCCAAAGAGAAACTCTGTATTCTTTAAAAAGGCACAAGTAGGCAACGATCAGGAAAAGGCTAAATCAGAAAAAAAGATTTCCACTCCAAAAACCGAGGTGTGAAAAAACAATATTAACAATCAGGTACTTATGAAATGAAAACATAACGTAAGCAGATTGAGCAGCTATTTTCCCGATAGGTGGCCACTCAGTTATCTAAACTAAACAAAATTATGATAACAGACATAAGGCGCAAACATCACAAAAATAAAAACCAAGACATAAAACAATAAGAACCAACGCAGAAGTATCGCCTTGGGACGACCAGCAATATAAAGTTACTGGCGAGCTCAAACCGATTTCACAGGTACCTAACTACACCCTCAGCTTCTGCAGTGGTTCACGACCTTTAGTTAGTTGTTCGGTCCTCGTGGTGAATCTCTAACTAGTCAATGAATCATCAAGGACAAACAAATAAATCATAATGAACTCCATGATGAATAAAAAACGAGGACTGAGTAACATTTAGTAAGCTGCCCGACGATGTAGATTCCTGGGCGCCCAACTACTTACGAACTCCGGGGCAAATGAAAAACACCAGTTGAACACCGTTGGGCCAAGCATTAGACAAGAAGCTCCGGTCCCAACCAACTTAAATAAATAGCTTTATGTCGGGGCCATTATGCCTAGGTCACACTAGCGCTTACGGATGCCGCGGATAGTTACGAATACTATACGTAGCGATCCGCAGAATTTTGTGGGCGGGGCTAACGGTTCTTAATGAATTTATTACCTTAAAATACGAATAAATACGGGTAGTTCAGGAAAGATACGGAGGCTCAAGGGCACTATTGGGGACCATACGTTAGGATCACAGACCTATATATATATATATATATATATATATATATATATATATATATATATATATATATATATATATATATATATATATATATATATATATATATATATATATATATCACACCAATACTTACATCAGGTGCTCTTCAATACATGTCCTATAACCTTCGCAGCTCGATACAAATCATACATCGTATATCTGGCTGGCAAAAAAGGATGCTGCCTAATGGCCACATCAGTATCGTGAAAGCTGAACAAGTCGATCAATTTACAAATCAATATCATTAATCTTTATACAAGGACGTGAACAGCAAACTCAAGCGGGACCTCGCATTAATCATAGGTTGACAAGACGACAGGTTGACAAGTCGACACGTCGACAATTCAGTATTGTCCCATTCTGTATATCAACAGTTAACCCTAACCCTAACACCAACCTAAGCCTAACCATAACCTAACCGTACCCCTAACCCTAACCTGATCTTTGTTATAGACAATAGCACTAGGTCAACAGGCCGACAAGTCGACAGGTCGACAAGTCGACAAGTCGACAATTCACTATTGAAAAATGGTCATTATTCACTCATTCTGTATATCAACAGTTAACTCTAACCCTAACACAATCCTAACACCAACCTAACCCTAACCCTAACCTAACCCTAACCCTACCCGGATCTTTGTTATTGACAATAGCTCTAGGTCAACTGGTCGACAATATTGATTTGTCGACTTGACGACTTGCAGCATATCCACTGGAAACTTAAAGGCAAGTCGTCAAGTCGACAAATCAATATTGCCAAAATATATAAATGGATAGGTAGGTATAGTCCAAGCGGAAATACAAGGACTAAGTGCATGATGGGAAAAAGAGCCTATGTGGTATATAGCTGTCAATACATAATAATCATCATATACATGAAGCATGATCGCATACGACGCCTGGGAGGCAAGCACTAACCCTAACCCTAGCCAAGCCCTAACCCTAACCACACACTAACCCTAACACTAACCCTAATCTAACCCTAACCCTAACCGGATCTTTGTTATTGACAATAGCACTAGGTCGACAGGTCGACAGGTCGACAAGTCGACAGGTCGACAAGTCGACAAATCAATAATGCCAAAATTGCTAACACTAACCCTAATCTAACCATAAACCTAACCGGATCTTTCTTATTAACAATAGCACTAGGTCGACAAATCAATATTGCCAAAATATATAAATGGATAGGTAGGTATAGTCCAAGCGGAAATACAAGGACTAAGTGCATGATGGGTAAAAGAGCCTATGTGGTATATAGCTGTCAATACATAATAATCATCATATACATGAAGCATGATTGCATACGACGCCTGGGAGGCAAGCACTAACCCTAACCCTAGCCAAGCCCTAACCCTAACCACACACTAACCCTAACACTAACCCTAATCTAACCCTAACCCTAACCGGATCTTTGTTATTGACAATAGCACTAGGTCGACAGGTCGACAAGTCGACAGGTCGACAAGTCGACAAGTCGACAAATCAATATTGCCAAAATATATAAATGGATAGATAGGTATAGTCCAAGAGGAACTACAAGGACTAAGTGCATGATGGGAAATAGAACCTAAACTGCCAAAACTGAATTGTCGACTTGTCGACTTGTCGACCTGTCGACTTGTCGAACCCTAACCCTAACCGGATCTTTGTTGTAGACAATAGCACTAGCTCGACAGGTCGACAAGTCGACAGGTCGACAAGTCGACAGGTCGACAAGTCGACAGGTCGACAAGTCGACAGGTCGACAAGTCGACAAATCAATTTTGGTAGTACAGATAATTGACATATATAGATGTACAGCAGCATATCCACTGGAAACTTAAAGGCAAGTCGTCAAGTCGACAAATCAATATTGCCAAAATATATAAATGGATAGGTAGGTATAGTCCAAGCGGAAATACAAGGACTAAGTGCATGATGGGAAAAAGAGCCTATGTGGTATATAGCTGTCAATACATAATAATCATCATATACATGAAGCATGATTACATACGACGCCTGGGAGGCAAGCACTAACCCTAACCCTAGCCAAGCCCTAACCCTAACCACACACTAACCCTAACACTAACCCTAATCTAACCCTAACCCTAACCGGATCTTTGTTATTGACAATAGCACTAGGTCGACAGGTCGACAAGTCGACAGGTCGACAAGTCGACAAGTCGACAAATCATTATTGCCAAAATATATAAATGGATAGATAGGTATAGTCCAAGAGGAACTACAAGGACTAAGTGCATGATGGGAAATAGAACCTAAACTGCCAAAACTGAATTGTCGACTTGTCGACCTGTCGACTTGTCGACTTGTCGACCTGTCGACTTGTCGACCTGTCGACTTGTCGACCTGTCGACCTGTCGACTTGTCGACCTATGAGATTGGGAGAAGGGTCCTCATTAATGAATTGTCCATTTGTCCTCTTGAAGACTTGTCGACTTTTGGTTGTATTATGTAGTAGTTAAGGGTAGGTTTTTTAAGATAAAGAAGGGTCCCCAATAATACACTTGACCCGATACGGATACGTTCGAAGATAGTTACGGATAAATTCGAATACATACGGTTAAGATACTTGACTACATACCTTTCGATACCATCTGTTACTTTTAGATACAGACATACACCTTCAGATACGTAATGTTGCGTTTTCTTGCGTATATAACGGTGAAATTTGATGCAATAAAACGCAGGTTTTAGTCAAACTACAGTCACACTAGCACATCCGGATGCTGCGGACGCTGCGGACTGACCTTTCGTATCTATCCGTCATATCCGTAACAATTCGTATCTTTTCCGTATATGTTCGTATCTTAACGTATTGTATATGCAAGTCCGATTCCATCCGCGCCCAAATTTTGAAAAAAGTCAAAAATTGGGCACGGATGAAACATCCGTAATAGTACGTAATGACATGTAAATGAAGGCGTTGATTCGAATCTTTCCGTATCTAAACCATAACACAAACGTATCTACACCGTAAATGAACGCATCAACCAACAATCATATGGGGTGCCGTTTTACTATTTATTCCCTATTTATGGATATCCATAATTCATTTTGGATATCCAAAATTCATTTCTGGATACTTAAAATCGATTTATGGATATCCTTAATTCGTCTGACTATTGGATATCCATAAATTGATTTTAGGATATCCTAAAATCGAACTATGGATATCCTAAAATACAATCCTATTTTTGGATATCCATAATTTGATTTAAGGATATTGTAAAATCGGGCTAATATTGGATATCCATAATTCGATTTATGGATATCCATAAATGAGTTATGGATGTACTTCAATAGAACTGTATTTAGGATATCCATAATTTAAGGATATCCTTAAATCACAAAAAATGATGTACGTGCCTATGGGTGCCATGTTACTATTTATTCCCTATTTTTGGATATCCATAATTCATATATGGATATCCTTTATTCATTTATGGATATCCTTAAATAATTAAGGATATCCATTAACATTTCTGGATATCCTAAAATGAATTATGGATATCCATAAATGAATTATGGATATCCATAATAATTATGGATATCCTGAAATGAATTATGGATATCCTGAAATGAATTATGGATATCCTTATTTTTTCGATATCCAAAATTTATTTTTGGACATCCATAATTCTTTTTTGGATATCCATAATTCATTTTGGATATCCTAAAATCAATTTAAAGATATCCTAAATTCGTCTGAATATTGGATATCCATAAATAGATTTAGCATATCCTTAAACCGAACTATGGATATCCTAAAATACAATCCTATTTTTGGATATCCATAATATTGGATATCCATAATTCGATTTATGGATATCCATAAATGAGTTATGGATTTCCTTCAATAGGACTGTATTTAAGGATATCCATAATTCATTTAAGGATGTCCTTAAATCACAAAAAATGATGTACGTGCCTATGGAGTGCCGTTTTACTATTTATTCCCTATTTTTGGATATCCATGATTTATTTAAGGATATTCATAATGTTTTTATGGATATCCTTAATTCATTTATGGATATCCTACAATAATTAAGGATAAATCGAATTATGGATATCCAATATTAGCCCGATTTTAGGATATCCTTAAATCGAATTATGGATATCCAAAAATAGGATTGTATTTAAGGATATCCATAATTCGATTATAGGATATCCTAAAATCAATTTATGGATATTCAATATTCAGCCGAATGAAGGATATCCATAAACCAATTTAGGATATCCAAAAAAGAATTATGGGTATCCAAAAATATATTATGGATATCCAAAAATGAATTTTGGACATCCAAAAATGAATTATGGATATCCATAAATAGGAAATAAATAGTAAAACGGCACCCCATACGTGCCTATGGGATATAATGATTTCTCCCTAGTCAGAGAATGGAGGCATCCGGTGTGGTTGAATTTTCGTTGGCTTCCGTTTCGTTCAGTTTAAGTTAGCGCATGCGTATTACACGGAAAAAATCATTATGGAAAAAAAATATTTTTTAAAATGAATTATGGATATTCTAAAATCGAATTATGGATATCCTTAAATCAGATCATTATGGATATTCAAAAAAAATCATGGATATACAAAAATCGAATTATGGATATCCTAAATTCAAGCTTATTTTTGGATATCCTAAAACACATTTAAGGATATCCTTAAATGAGCTGATTTAAGGATATCCATAATTCGATTTTTGGATATCCAAAAATCGAATTATGTATATTTATAATTCATCGTGATTTTTGGATATCCAAAAATGTATTTCAGGATATCCATAATTCAACTATGGATATCCATAATTCATTTAAGGATATCCATAATTCATTTATGGATATCCATAATTCATTTATGGATATCCATAAATGTATTACGGATATCCATAAATGAATTATGGATATCCTTAAATAAATAAATTACCTGTATTATAGAAAAATGACGGATATTTTTGTCAAAGAGACTATATATTCCAGAAACGTTCTTGTATGATTCATTCAAGCATCTGATACAGATTATGTTATGCCCAAACACTCAGCTCTAGAGGGCTCAGCCACACGCTTATTAGCATTGTTCAAGTTGCATCCTGGTTTGATTCCCTTTTCATACATGTGGCATGCTGTGTAAACTTTAGGAAAGCCGTAACATTACTTGTTCGTATCTGATTAAATTATATCGAAAAGTGTGTATAAACGACAAAGACCGCAACCGAACGAAACAACACGTATGTAACAGTATCGATCCGCAACAAATGCTTGATCGCGGAATGATACGTTTAGATGCGATTAGATACGGACAGATTCGAATAAATGCCTTCAGTTACGTACCATTGCCTACCATTACCGATCGTCCATCCGTGCATGCATTTTTGACAGTTATGAAAATTTGCCCGAGAATCTACCGCGCCCTGAGGATACGATACGTACAGTTACGGACATTACGAATGAGATACGAATCGTTACGGATAGGACGGACAGATACGGAACACCTATCCGCAGCGTCCGCAGCGTACGTAAGCCCTAGTGTGACCTAGGCATTAGAGAGTCTGACGCCCGACCCACCGACGTGCAATTAAAGAAGGCAGCATAGTTATCAACCATTGTTGGGTTAAAAACTAAGCATGCAGACTGTCGCATAACATAGAGTATCACCAGGATGGTCGATACAAAGACTCAACGACTATTATTATCCAATCAGAGCATATATAAAGCTTAGGTAAGTGGTTAGAAAATTAATCTAAACCGATCATGATTTATAGATTTCTCAGAATTCCCTCAATGATCTCAAAGGATCAAAGGGAAACTATGATATGGATTATGGATGATATCTGCACTTAAGACGCCAGAATATTATGGTGACTTGGTTTACAAATTTAAGAAACTTCTATAAAGGAATTATTTTTCATTTCAGTCAAGAAAAATCATTTCACGTTACAGACGTAAAAGATATAACTTAAATGTTATTCGACAGTCTGCATGCTTAGTTTTTTTTTAACCCAATCATGGTTGATAACTATGCTTCCTTCTTTAATTGTACGCTGTTGGGTCTGGCTTTATGATGTCACCGACGTAAAGCTACTCATTCTAGTTGGATTAGGCTGGACCTTCTTGTTCGTTGCTTGGCTAACAGGGACTCAACCGGTGTTTTTCTTTTGCTCCGGAATTTCATTAATTTATTTGGCGCCTTTGGATATCCATAGTCGCGCGGCTTATTGAACCTGTGATTCCTCATTTTATATTCCTCATGGTTCTCGTAATTTATTTGTTTGTCCTTGATGAGTCATTGACTAGTTAGAGATTCACCACGAGGACCTGACAACTTAGTACTAAATGTTGTGAATCACTACAGAGGCTGAGGGTGAGGTTAGGCGCCTGTAAAATCGATTTAACCTCGCCAGTAAGTTTATAGTACTGATCGTTCCAAGGCGATACTTCTGTGGTGGTTCTTATTCTTTTATGTCTTGGTGTTTAAATGTTTTTTGCTGTTAGCACCTTATACCTTATGTGTGGTGTCATATTTTCAATAGTTAAGTTTGGGATACTGAATGACCACCTATTTGGAAAATAGGTGCTCACTCGGCATGCTGTATTTTTGTAAGTTTGGTTTTTTCCCACCTATATTTTTGGAGTGAGAATTTCTTTCTAAATGCGTAATTTTTTGATAATTACCTTCGTTTACTTTTGTAATTGACATATTTGCTAATAGGAAAGTTTATGTAACCGAATCAATTATTTTGCTTTGGCACAACGTTTAGCATGTTAAGAATTCCAGAATTATTCGTTATTAGAAATCCTATTGTCCTGTGTGTTTTGGGTGGGAATTCGGTTCTGATTACACAGATCCTTATCTTACTTTTACCGTATCAGTGACAATATCTAAATTACTTTCATTATCTGAATGTTTTGTTTAGGTTAACAGTAATTGTTAACATAAATACATATAAAATTTTATGTACTGATATATTTGTCGCCTTTGCCTAAATTATTGTCTTAGATTTTATTAATCCAAATTTATTTCGGATGAGCTTTTCGTTCACAGTACATGCGCGCTTTTATATGAAAATAATACGAGCCAACTTAACTAATTTACTATACTCTGATTGGTTGTTTGGAATACTTTTTACTTCGATAAAAGCAATGCGTAAGAGTACTGGGTTTTCATCTTAAAAACGACGCGACGTTACGTCATTACGTGACGTTTCTTCGAAAAAAAAAAAAAACGTTGACGTAATCAAATCTAATGAACGCGTTTTGAAGGCGTCGAAATAAATAGTGACATTTTTATTTACATGGACGCTTTTTATTACATAACAGAACATCGAACGGTAAGTGCTTTAGTCTTCTTGTTGTGTGTTGAAATGTGACGTTTGAATTTCTAATGTTCCGAGCCAAAGTTCAAAATGACATGTCTTTCTATTGGTCCAGACGGAGATATTTTCTTCCGAAAGAACTATTTTGAATGAAGGGGAGATGTTTTAAAGGTCCCGCATTTACACTCTACCTACAGCAAGCCAGCTATAGCTTCTATTCATTGCAAGAAGTGAGCTCTATGCTTCGGAAATTTTCAAGATGGCTGTCTCATGAAGATCTCTTTTGATCTATTTCTCTTCCGCTGGCTACAAAAATTTAAATCATTGTAGGCAAATGCAGTGTAATGAGATAAAGTTGGAATTACAAGAAATGAATTATCATTCTTGTTGATTTTATCGATGTGCGAATTACTCACAAACTTTTTCATAAAGCCTTCGGGTTTTGTTTAGTTTGTGAGTGATTGGCCTGAGTTTACACATCGTTTAAATCAACAAAAACAAAATTAATCCCTATAATGGTGTGCTTGAATACAACATTTTTATAAACAGTCGTTACCTGTGCAACTGTGGTTGTTGCAATGTTGGATATCAGTCTCTGTGTTGGGCAGCCAGTCTTCTCGGAGTGGGTTTGTATTTAGACAGTTCCGTGTTCGATACTTGATACCCCCGCCACAGGATTGTGTACATGTAGAATACACAGTCCAGTCACTCCACGTACAATTGAGTAGATCTTAAGAGATAAGAAAAGTGATTTACACATAATCCGACGTAAATAGAGAAAAATACGTCAAGAAAAAAAGTAGCATATAGCGTATGATAAAATCAAAACCATTGACAAAAGAAGCAGAGCAAGGTATAGAAATAAAACTACCGCATCGGTAAGGTCAGCAAAGTACATGTATCTGTAGAGTGGGGGTGGACAGGGGGTTCTCCAATCCCCGCTTCCCTCCCCCTCTCTCTCCACTTCCCTCCTCCTCTATCCCCGCTTCCCTCCCCCTCTCTCCTTGCTTCCCTCCCCCCTCTCTCTACCCTCTTCCCTCCCCCTCTCTCCCCACTTCTCCCCTCTCTCCCCGCTTCTCTCCCCTCTCTCCCCACTTCCCTCCCCCTCTCCCCCGCTTCCCGCCCCCTCTCTCCCCGTGCCCCCCCTGTCCACCCCCCCCCCCTGTAGAAGCTCAAGTAGTTCAGTAAAGATAATCAGAGTGTTCAAAATACTCACAATTAGAAACATACTTCTAAGCAATGTTAAACATATTTGACCCCGTTTTGGAATGTGTCTTTGATTTAGACTTCTCGTGTAAATGTTTCGAAATTACAGTACAAAAATCTGACTTTCGTTGCCGTATTTAAAAGGGCTACTGATGAGGGTCCATTACCTAAAATTGCGCAATATACGTAGACCATACTTTCTCCGTTTGAATGTTTTAACTGCTTCCAAAGGATCAAACTTTTATATTTGATTTTCTATTGCTACAGCTGGTGTTGTGCCGTGTGGCGGCCCAAAAAAGTCTCCCCGTACATTATCCATACATCATCCATAATGCAGATTATATTTTCATTTATGTTCTTTGAGATCAGTAAAGATATTCAGAGTGTTCAAAACACTCACGTTAAGAAACATACAAACAAAAAGCAGAGCAAGGTATAGAAATAAAACTACCGCATCGGAAAGGTCAGCAAAGTACGTGTATCTGTAGAAGCTCAAGAAGTTCAGTAAAGATAATCAGAGTGTTCAAAATACTCACGATTAGAAACATACTTCTAAGCAATGTTAAATATATTTTACCCCGTTTTTGAATGTGTCTTTGATTTTGACTTCTCGTGTTAATTTTTCGAAATTACAGTACAAAAGTCTGACTTTCGTTGCCGGATTTAAAAGGGCTACGGATGAGAGTTCATTACCCGAAATTGCGTAATATAGTCCACATTTTCTCCCTTTTAATGTTTTACTGCTTCCAAAGAATCAAACTTGTATATTTTTTTTATCAATGAAAACAATGCTGGTTTGTAACTTACTGGATTTCATTCGTTGAATAACGTTTTAACGGTTACAGAAATAAATACATTAATATCGTGCTTGTTTTTTGAAATATGCCGTCTTTGTAGTGAAGTTTAAAGTCAGCATTGTTTATGACATATTTGGGCGGAACCGTCGCTTCCTGTAAATAGACTTTTTACTGTACATACAATGATGCGCAGGATTATTTTGTTCTTTTTATTAATATTGATGATATAGGCCAGGGGCTCGTTTCACGAAGCATTTTATGACATTTCTTATCCTAAGTAAGAACTTATTACTTATTTCGGTATAAGTTATGTTTCATTCTTAAGTTATCCTAACTTTAGTCCTAACAATAAGGCAGATCTTATGGTTAATCTCATTTAATAGTAAACTAAAAAATGGCGGCCGTGTTTATGTGAGGACAAGAAACAACAAAATATTAACTAGACTGGATTCGAAGTCGGATCGCTTGGACGGAAGACAACATAGCTTACCACTGAGCCAACGAGTCATAAGTTTTATTTTGGTTCAGTATTGATAAAGCCCAATAGAACACATTTTACTTGAAGTAAGTTTGTTTAAACTAATACATAACGTCCCAGTCAACAGCTATTTTCATGTCAAGACGTTGTGTCCAGTTCATGGGACGTTTATACAAAATTAAGATGTCATGGCATCCAAAACGTGCTTCAAATATTATGAGCCCAATTTTAAACGCAACATCGGTTTATTTGTTATGTTATAATATAAAATTGAATTAGATTGTCATGCGATTGACACATCTAAAAATATCTTGGTTGTAACATTCTGTATTATGCGTCTCAAGAAATTAATCATTTTTCACCACCCATAAAACAGTGATTTGTGTTAAAACTAACTTCCAGAATCTCTCAGGAGACGCGTGCAACAAAACAACCGCTTTGGTCAGGTCTAAGAGCTGACATTTCAAGTATTTAAATCTACTGACAGTCTGTAAATCTATAGACTTGTTAAGTCTGTGGATTTAAAGACAGTCTGTAAATCTAAAGACTTGTAAAGTCTATATATTTAAAGACTTATGCAGTATTTCATCGAATTTTGGAATACCAAGAAAAATCGCATTCTATATTTAACGTAACTGAATGACCTATATATGTGCCAAATTCAGTGTGTAAAGTTCGTGTTAAAGTATGGCCTTGTTTCCGTATACTGAAAGCAAATAATAACTATATGTATTCCTTGTTGGGTATTCTCCCTTTGACCATTGTTGGCGAGGAATGTCACCCGATCAGATGATTGCTTGCGTTATCAGTAGTTGAGTTATAGTATATGGGAGAACATTTTTGTATATGAAAACACATTTATTTGTTTCTTCAATTATTCAATGTTAAGTCAAAAAACGATGAACATTTTTCTGCACTATGCACCTGCTTATGCAATAAAGCAAATCACAATTGTTTATCAGTGCGAATTTTCCGTATTTCATAATTGTTGCTATTTCTTCGTGTTAGTCTTTAATTCTATAGACTCACAAGTATTTGAATTTAAAGACAGTCTGTAAATCTAAAGACAGTCTGTAAATGTATGTCAGCTCTTAGACCTGTTGGTCAATCCCATTTGAGCTCAATGATCCATGCTCTGAAAACAAAACACTATTGTACCGAATTTATTCATACATGTAGGCGATTGCTGGCCAGCATGTGTGCATTGAAATGCAAAATCATGCCATTATCGGGATGCGTTTTGTTTGGCTCAGTCTATACATGTAACTACCAAAGTAAGGCTTATGTGTATGGATGCTTTGACTTAACAACGTTCTCTAGGCAGTCTAAGACCTTAGAGGTTTACCAGTAGCCTAATCAGATGGCCAGTCATTAGCGTATAAGCTTTGCTAGGATACGCGGGTACAAGCAGTCCATTATTATGTCTCACGGCCCCAAATGGGTCCATTTTTTATCCATGAACTGTAAACATAACTGCGAGTATAACGAGGCTTAAGTTCAATATGGTAAATTGACTATACTTCCCCAAATCGGAACAGGGCTTTGATAAACATATCGGCTGCCCGATGCATCAGGTTTATCATACAGTGTATAAGGCCAACACTGGTGTTAACGAGAATTGGTTTCGATTTACAGACGAAGCAGTCTGAAGCATTACAATGAAACAGTTGGTAGATCTAAGTACATTTATTTATATAGAAACAGAAAGAAAAAATAGGAAAAAAAAATAATAGAAAAAATGGATTTGTTCTCGGATCGCCTAGTTCATATTATGGCAAAAATACTAATTTAATTACTTGCATAAATCCACTGAGCTATCGCCAATAATTAATCAATTCTATTATTTAACATACTTGAAACTAGCTGTTTGGTGTATTTGACCTTGAAATGAGAAAAATCTTATGAGCAAGTCACAACCTCAAACATAAGACAAATCTTACCGATAAGATGGATCATAAGTCAATACAAAGATCACTCTTGATTATAAGATAAGATATGTCCTAAAAGAGCTTCATGAAACGAGCCAAAGACTTACTATGAAATAATTATTCATAGCAAAAAATTATGAGAGTTGAAAATAAAGTTAAAACTTACCAACTAAATTTGTAAATGAGGCTGTTTGGCTCTGTAGAATTTGTCCATTGATGCTCGTTATATTCTCAAGGTGATCTATTCTGTGTTCTTGAAGGTAGTTTATATTTGTTTCCAGCAAGACATTATCCTCTAAGACCTAAATGTGTAAAATGTATAGTGAACAAGTCGTTACACATAGCTAGTTGTGAATCTTTATTGAAACATTTGTGTTTCGAACATCCGATGACCCAGTCTTAACACGTGTCGTTTGATATGAAGGAACTAGAGATTTCTCGTATATTGCTTTTTCCGTTTTGTTTTTGATCAGTGGAGTCCTTGTTTCTTGGTAAAATGCATGATTATTTGTTTTACTGTATATCTGGAAAATATTCACAACGAGGCCGAATGACTGTTCTACCACAGTAAAAGCTATAATTCAGGTGAGGCACCAGTCCTATTAAACAGGTTACATTTCATAGTCAGTATTTTTATTTAAGTCGCCGTTCTGTTATTTTTTATACTTTATAGTGGTGTTTATCATTTTTGTACCGTCATAAATAAATCTAAGTTTGTGGCAACAGTTATGTAAAAATATGCTCTCTGGAATTGGTTATTGTTTCGGTTTTGGCAATATCAGTTTGTAAGTTTAGTTGTACACACATACATTTAAGGGGCGAATTGTGCTTTTGTTTCTGATTGATGCTTATCTATTTGTACATATAATTAAGAAATAGCTCAGCTCTAGCAGTGAACTGTTGAGTAATAATTCACTGTTTGGAGGTCAGTTGTAAAGAAGATCAAGTCACGAGCGCGTAGCGCGAGTGATTTATCTCCTTACAACTGACCGACAAACAGTGAATTATTACTCAACAATTCACGCACTTGAGCTGATCTATTTCGATTCTAACACACAATAAACGGAATAAATGTTGCTGAAACCGTCGATATCGTTCAGCTTTCCGCCATTGCATTGCAGATATCCCGCCAAATATTTGACTGTAATGCTGGTATTTACACACACTTATTACGTTTGTTGTGCGCTAAAACGACGTTTCACCGGCTAACGCTGCTTTGAGGGATAGCTGACGTCACAAATGCCGCAAAGTAACGTCACGCTTATTCGCCCAGTGAAATTGTTGCACAATATAACACGTTTTTTTACCATTGGCTATATAGGCGAGGTGTGTTAGAATACAGCTTATTATCCCTAAGATCCATACTATTATTTCTAACAATGTATCTTTCCTTACATCTGTTATCAACTTAAAATTATCTCCTAATTGATTTTGTCTGGATTGGAGTTCCATGATGAAATATAACTGGTAGAAACATCTACATGTACTATACAATAATCTTATTATGTATTTACCTTTATTTTACCCACTGTTACGTTGTAGTCTATATACGCGTCAAGTATTGATGCTAGTTTTGTTTCATATCCATTATTACGCTGGAGTTGATTGTCAGTAAATGCCCTGAATATCGTATCGTTCATTTCTAGCATTTGTATCATGATACTGTTTTCGCCAACGCCAGTTTTAGTTTCGTTAAGATCAGATTCTAGTAGAAGTAATCTGTTTTCCAACCCTGCAGTAGAAGATAGCTTCTCGATAGAGGTTTCAAGATGCATAACTCTAGACGTGTGGTTCGTGACCATTTTCTCGTTGTTAAGTTGGTCGGTCTGCAATTGGGCTAAAGTAGCATTGGTCAGCATTAGATTTGTTTCCAGTGATTTCATTCTGGCGTGGTACGATAAACTCATTTCTTTTTCGTTTTCATTTATACTGTGATTTTGATAGTTTTCTTCGTCTGCAACCTGCATCAATGTTTCATTTAAATATGAAACATCTTTAGTTAATACATGTATTACATTATTGTGTTCATTTCTGTCTGTCTCTAGTTCAATTATTCGAATTGAGACGTTTTGCAAAATAGCGTTGGTCATGTCATTTTGTAGATCGACGTTTGATATCATGGCCATGACGGTACCATTCAAGGTGTCGAAATCAGCACAAGTTGGATTTCTTGTCTGATTGGACCCGGAGTTAATGTACCCAGTTATATTTTCTTGTACTTGAGGAGGAATATTAGGAACTTCGTTTGCAGCTTTCTCTAGGAGTTGGTCCGCCTTAGTTTGAAGCATTCCTACAAGTTGTATATTCAATAATTAAACGATTGTGCACAGTGTGTTTTTTCTGTATTCAACACTCATTCACGCGTAGAGAAATTGCGGGAAATAATAAAAATATAGTTTAAATTACCAAATATGATTCGTATTTACGTTCACTATAGTTTCGAGCGATAACTGAAACATCATTGTGATCACTCGGAAATCTCTGTTATTTGACACAATTATTCAACTGTATGCATAAAAGTTGGAATTTGTATGACAAAAATGGTTATCAATCAATTGGTAAAAATCAATTGACTCATGTCTAGACCAATGTTTTGTTCGTTATAAACAAAGATGGTCACATTAAATAACAAATGATGCTGATATTTGTGTCATCACATTTGATGGGAATGATTTATGCTTTTGCTATTTTTCCCGCGGCCTTTTAAATACAATGCATTACATGTTAAAAAGAAATTGTATTCATTAAGTGCAATAAAAGAATCACTATTGTAAAGAAAACTAGAGTTTGAGCTGTTGGTTTTGTTGTTTTTATTTCCACATGAAATTTAGCAGTTTATTTTGATTTTATTTCATATATTTCTAATGTAATTATTTGACTCTGCTCTTAGTTACGATAGTCATAATCAAGTTGATCTAATTGTTTTGTGACCAATTTATACTTACCCGTCGTTTGCTTCAAAGCGTCTATTTCTTTTGCCTGAAATACAAATTGTTTATATACCTAAAATAATTGAAGTGTACAGTACTCCGCAATCAACATGCGAGGGACGTCACAGACTTACCGTTAGAAATACAAATGAAATAAATACATTTGACTTATAGAAACAGACATACAATTCCAACGGAAAATCTCCGACGTCATTCTAATGTTAACATCCAAGACCTGTATGCCGATTCTGTATTATGTATACTATCACTTGCTGTCAAAAGTTGCTTATAAATTTGACAACTCAAATCATGCTGCAGTGGAGAAAGTCAAGCAGTGCAGTTTAAAATATAATAGCCTTTGCTTCTGGATGCACTTGTTTCCGGTGTCCCATGAAACATTGAGTGAAATTTCTGAAAGTCCTAAAGGAAACTGAGCACGGAAGATGTTTCACACCAGCAACACCATGGAAACTATTAATCAATCAAACTTGTAAGCATCCCACGAGATAAACTATATTCTATTAAATTTGTTGATTCAATTTCAGGATTTTCTGTAGCATAAAGGTTTAGTCATTGTATATACAACAAAATATATCTTACGTGCTCGCTGACGTACACTCCAAGTGAAGCTGCGGTAACGACGCTGATTACCAAATGGCCTATACAAAAAACCGTCAATAGCTTGAACAACCGTCTCACAACCTCAAGCTGATCATCTGTTGAGTCTTTCTTCGATTTCGTTTGTCTACTCCCTGGGATTTCAGAATCGTTGCGGACTTCAATTTTGTTTGTTCGTACCATTGTTGCACGGTGATTACTGAAACATTCTACATGGTAAGATATTGTATGTCGTGCCAGTGATAATTTGAACCACGACGACCCAACAACTAACTAAAAGTTGTGAACCACTGCAGGAGCTGAGAGTGAGGTTATAACCATCTTACTGACTCACTTAGTTGTAGTTGTGGTTATATCATGGAAAATGCTGAACATTATTTCTTTGAATGTGAAAACTATTGAGATTCAAGATTGATTATGTTTAGAAATATACGCAATTATCACCCTATGATTTTAAATACAATGTCGTTTGGAAAATCCACTCTAAATGATGATGATAATGTCCTTCTATTTCAGGCTGTCCAACAGTACATAAAGGATACAAGACGCTATGAGTAGTCACTGTATGACGAATAAGTTCCATACTTCGTCCAGTTCTGATTTCTCCAAACCGACATCTGACACTGAAACTCCACTGAAACTCTCTCTCTCTCTCTCTCTCTCTCTCTCTCTCTCTCTCTCTCTGTTACAATGTTTGAAAAATAGGTATATGCATTGTTTAACTTTTTTTGTTTATTTTTGCCATGTATGCTGTTGTTGTAAAGATGTTGTAGGGGACGGGCCGTAATTAATGTTGTCAGAACCTGTAGCCCAATCCCTTTGAGTTTGACAAAAAATATGTTTAAAGTAAAAAAAAAAAACGAATGTTTTCATGTTTACTTGGCAATGGACCATGTTGTCTGTAATATCATCTTTGTAAAAATACAGCAATGAGAGAAATAATTAATACAATGAAACGATACATACCTTTTTGTTTTTCATTTGCATGAATTGTAAACCAGACAGCCTGAAGAACCGGATAATAATGATGGTTGCGATTGTTTGACTTTTTGGAGCATATACAATAAAAGCTTGCACATTTCATTTATATTATGTTATCAAACATGACTTACATTACTAAATCTTGAAAATTCTGCACTGCCGCTATATATCTACTGAAACTGCCAATATAATTTGATTTTAACGACGGATAAAATGGCCAGAAATCACTTCAATAAGCAAACAAGTCGTAAACAAGACACCAAGCGGGGCAGACACAAAACATAACTAAATTTATGTACCTTACATCAAAAGTAGCAAAATATAACTAAAACATGCACTTCATTTCAAGTACAGAATCTCACATGAAAATCAAAGTGATTACCTCTTTTACTGACTGGTAGAAATCTACCTATCCCCAACCAAAACAAGATACCACCGCTTACAGCAGATGAAAACGACAGAAAATAAGGACACACTGTGATTTATTTGAAATAGGTAAAGATGAAGGATAGTTCATGGTTGATGACGTATTTTGCATAATTATTTTTATATTTATGAGCTGCTGCCAGAGCCAGTTAAAAAGAAGATAATTACCAGAGCGCATAACACAACAGACAAGAATAATAAACAGTAATTAAACATATAAGTTACTTCAGAAAACCATTTGCACCATTCAAAATGTCATGGGCGCGTCTTGAAGAGGGCTTCAATCGAATCAACGAGGACATATTCTACCCCATTAGTCTGTTGTGACTACTTTTCTAGCATTACATAGTAGCTTTCTTATCCTCTCATGAAGTATAAAAAAGGAACAAAAATGAAGCTCTGCTATATTCAAGGATCCTTTAAGAGCAGAGATCACAGTAAAGAGAAAGAGGGTGGGCCATACCGTGGTTTCGGCTACTGAAGCTTCGTCAGTGACCCTTGAGATTTGGCAACATGGAGCCAAGATGAATTACTGTAATTTTGCAAAATTCAACAGAATAGTCTTTAGAAGGAATATTAAATTCATCCAAATACTATAAACATGGGTTAAGATAACACATTACTATAAACTAATGGACCGATTCCGATAGCGTAATGGTTAGAGCGTCCGCTTCGGGAGTGGGAGGTCGGGGGTTCGATCCCGGGCCGGGTCATACCAAAGACTTTAAAAATGGTACCAGTGGCTACCTTGCTTGGCGCTCAGCATTATAAGGCAAGAACTGGCTTCTCTTCACCCAAAACAAAATATAGCATCACTAACATCGCATGTCTAATATGAAAAAGTCCGAATATTAACAAAAAAGGTCCAAAAATAATCAATGTCTGTATTCACTAGAGGACCGTATGGAAGACTGGTCGTTGTGCTAAATACGTTATCCTCTATAAATATAGAGATTATTATTATTATAATTATTATTATTATTATTATTATTATTATTATTATTATTAAATATCCTGGCTGATCTCAAAGGCCGAAAAGGAAAATATAAATTGCACTATGGATGGTACTACGGGAAAACCTTTTTCTGGTCGCCACTCGCCAGGTGCAGTAATAGTGAATATAAATAAAACAACGATCCAGTACGAGCAGCGAGCACATTGAAGAGAAAAAAAATGGACAGTACACTGGTTTCGGCATTAAATGAACATACTGCGATGAAACGGAAATGAGTGGGGCCAACTCTGAATGACTTCAAGTAGGTGGCAAAAGCAGGTATTTGTATGACCATGACCAAGTAATACATTGTTTGAAATATTTGAAACTGTAGTGTATAATAAAGGGTTATAATTTGACATATTTCGCAAAGTTTCCTATTTATTGGATACTTGATGTTTTGCAAACATTGCTGTTAATAGAACCTGGCTTTCTATATTGTCTGATTTACTACGTAGAAATGAGCGGAATAGCAAATGTGCAGATATCATTAAGAACGCTTTCCAAAATAAAAAGGGAATTTCCAGTTGTTTCCCCTTTTCGCGACCTTATTCTGCATTTTCGATGTAATAGGAAAGTTCTGACCAGTTGGCTCATTTGTTTCAAAAATAGCAACATCACGCTTACGCGGTTGCCATGCATTCAACCAACTTGTACGTGAAGTTGAAATAAAGACAACCTTTTCTCTGCAAAATGTATTACTTAATTATCGATTGTAAGAAATTTCTTACGTTTTTCCTATGTTTAATCTTAAGCATGACCTCTAAATAAAATGTATGAAATTTCATACAATTTCTTGAAGAAGTGTCAATGTAATTTCGTTATACATATACCAATGTGTGAAATTTCATACATATGTTTTTCAATATAATAAAAAAGCAACTATCATTGTGTTCATATATCTAAATATTTTTTTTGAAATATCTCTTACAATCTCTCTTCTGTAAACATATTCGCTACATAATTGTATGAAATTTCATACATCTTTGTTCATTATAATAAGCAGTGACAATTTGTTTTTGCATTTATGCGCCAGATGAAAATGTATGTCTTATTACCAAATGTAAGAAATTTCATACAATCGTTCCTATATTTAATCTTAGTCATGGTCTCTTAATAAAATGTATGAAATTCCATACAGTTTCGTGAACTAGTATCAATGCGACTTTGTTAAATATACAATTGTAAGAAATTTCTTACATTTGTCTTACATTTCATCTTAAGCATAGTCTCTTAATAAAATGTATGAAATTACATACCGTACAGTTTCGTGAACTAGTATCAATGCGACTTTGTTACATACACATTTGTAAGAAATTTCTTACATTTGTCTTACTTTTCATCTTAAGCATGGCATCTTAATAAAATGTATTTCTTTTTACCAATTGTAAGAAATTTCATACAATCGTTCCTATTTTTCATCTTAGTCATGGCCTCTTAATAAAATGTATGAAATTTCATACAGTTTCGTGAACTACTATCAACGCAGCTTTGTTACATATACAATTGTAACAAATTTCTTACAATTTTTCTTACATTTCATCTTCAGCATGGCCTCTTAATAAAATGTATGAAATTTCATGCAGTTTCGTGAACTAGTATCAATGCGACTGTTGCATATACAGTTGTAAGAAATTTCTTACATTTCATCTTAAGCATGGTCTCTTAATAAAACGTATGAAATTTCATACAGTTTCTTAAACTAGAATCAATGCGACTGTTACACATATACAATTGTGTGAAATTTCATACATTGTTTCAGTATAATAACAATAAGCAACTATAAATTTGTTTATTTGTGTACGATATCTTTAAAAAGTAATTATCTAATACAATTTGTAAGAAATTTCACCCATTCTGTGCAGCCTACTATATTTAAAATTCAAAATTCAGAGTTAATCGTATGATAAAAAGTATCTTTCTGAATTTGTATGAAATTTCTTACAATCTCTCTTCAGTGTTTAACTTTGAACATAGTCGCTTTATATTTGTGAGAAACTTCATATATTTTGTTTTCATTATACTACAGAAGATAGCCAGTGACGTCTTTGTATATCTCTAACATTATCTGCCTTAAATTTGTATGAAATTTCCTACAATTTGTTATTTGCATCTATGCACGTGGTGAAAATACTTGATCATAGATTCCTAAAGCCGTCAGATACAGAACGGTTAGTTCCATTCAAAAGAGAGAGTGAATGTGTGAAATTTCATACAAATCCAGTCCTATACTTTCCAATGAAAAACGAAGAGAAAATCAGAATATAGGCACATGTACTTGTCGACGTGCAATTGTACGAAATGTCCTACAATCTTTCCTCTGTCGGTATATAAATGTGTGAAATTTCACATATATTTCAGTGTGAAAGCAATACGCAACCTTTATCGTCGTTACAGGTGTACAATGCCTGATAAATAGAAGATATTCGATTATAGGAAATTTCACACATTCTGTATCTTAAATCTTATATCAATTCATTATCTATCTAAATTTGTATGAATTTTCTTTTTTCTGCATTTTATGCTTGTGATGAAAAAAGTTGCTGCATATCTAAACTCGTCACAAAGTGAAGAGAGGTTTTCATTTAGGTGCCGGTCCTACTGAATCATAAGCAATGACAATTTACGTTCTTGTTACGGACGTCGGTATTGACATTACGAATTCCCACAAAAGTCACGGTTAATACACTTGTGTTCATAACATCTAAAAGTGAAGTTTTAATTGGATAGACTAGACATGTTTTGACGAATCACAAGTCATTTTGAAATATCGTCGTCAGAAAGAATTGAAATATTCAGGCATGGCTTTATGTTTTGCTTTCGAACGAAACGAACGAAATAATTCCAAGCCTTTCGATACACATGTAGCTACATGTAACAATCACTTTTATTTATTTATTTATTTATTTATTTATTTATTTATTTATTTATTTATTTATTTATTTATTTTTGTTTGTTGTTATGCGTTGAGCATGGGCATACAATATGAAACAGAAGACTGGGCTAATACCGGCGTAAGCCGAATGGACAGAACTTTGTTTAACAAAAAAACGACTCGAGACCTTTAGAATGTAGATTTATTCGTGCAAAATAAAAGTTTATCAATAAGTTATCATTCCTATCTCAATATTATTATATATTTGTCTTGTACTTGCCGGTATGTGCAAGTTATGCAACTCTGATCCTCATTGATTTCAAGTGCAGTATGTGTTTTGCCTTTGCCTTTAAAAGAAATTATAGACTGATTTCAGAGGTACATGTACATGCCTATCATGTGTCCCTATATTCCATCCACGTGGCATGCTAGTGTTTTCGTTCGTGCTTCTCTCGATAGCGGACGTAAAACCAAAAATGCATGATAAATGTTGAAATTCAAAGAAATAACACAATTAGAATTGATGAATGGCATTTGGCATCTTTTTTTTTTTTTCGAACAAAGTAGGTTTACAAAATAAAATAAATGCATGCATTATCGCAAAATAGAATCAATGTTTTGAAAGTATGTCTAATTGATAGTATGTAAACCTTATCACTGCAAAATACAAATAAATTTCAAGAAACAATGTTTTGATTGCTTACATGATTGCAAAATTCCTTGTGATGAAGTACCCCATGTTTTCTAACGAGCTTCGGGCTATTGTATTGACGTGTGCATTTGTCGAATTATTAATATATCGTCAAGTATATTTCAAATTATGCCCAATATACATGACAGTCGGTTTCCAAAATTGAAAGTTTAAGCCGTCTTATTATTCTATATATGTTCCAAATTCATGTACATGTAACTAACTCCATTCTACATTTTAATGCAGCAAAAGTCGCTAGTCTTTGAACATTGCCAAAAACGCTTATACCAGATATATGTACATGTAAATAAATGTTTGCCAATGTTATTCGAATATCAAACCGCCTTATACCCGAACAACTGGGGTATACAGGGGCATACCTATTTTAATGGTACAAGTTAGATCCGCCTCGGTAAGGCGGTTCTAACGTGTACCTACAATCTATGTTTTGGGCAAAAATAAGAAAATAATACATAAACAAATCCTATGGAATTTTCCATTTTTACTGCTGAAAGAAATGTCTGTAAATTGTAAGGGCAAGTTGTCATTATGAAAAGTGCAACACATTTCCTGCGTAGTAAAAGCGATTAAATAAAACTTGAAATAAGAACAAAGAAATGTTCTGTGACTTGGATTCAATTTGTGCAATAATTTTCATAATCAAATGAATGATAAGGTCAATAACATGACCTTATACAACTCTCCACCCCTGATAAACGTTAGCCAATCAAATTTCAGAGAATTTTGCTTCTTTGGTTAAACAGGTAAATATGGGCGGAGCATAATTTGACACCTGGATTAAGATTGTTTCGATTTATTATTATTAAGCAATGTCAAATAGAATAATATTTAGACGACAATCATGTTTAATTTTTCGAAAGATCCAATCGCATGATTCTAAAATGTTTAAATTTCAGTCATAAAACATAAAAAATTTAGACGCAACTTACTACCGCAACAGCGTTAACTTTAGCGTGAACCGCTAAATTTTATCACACAGAAATGAAAAAAAGAAAGAAAGAAAGAAGGAAAAAGAAAAGAAAGAAATAAAGAAAACGAAAAAGAAAAGCAATAGGTTCATAGAAAATGTATCATTTGTTTAATTTCTTTCACACCCCCGAATGCTTTGGTTAGCTTCTTCGGAACGAACATTCTTAATTGACTATGTAGAATTATTTCGAATTTAAATCAAACCGGCCTGATCCGATACAGCTATTTTGGATCCGAGTCACTTTAAAGCTAGCACGTGCCTTAAGAGCAACTTGTGCTGCTCAAGCCGTGTCGGTTAGCCTAAAACGCAAGATTTGCCTCCTGTATGTACACGTAGCTGAAATGTATTGGTCGTGTTTGGGTGATTTGGCGCATGTCCAAAATTCATGATTTTGCATGCCCAAAATTCATGGGGCATGCCCTGAAATGCCCTTACTGGTAATGTTATGGCTTTACATTAACTATACACATTCTCTCTCTCTCTCTCTCTCTCTCTCTCTCTCTCTCTTATGAATCTTAAATGTTTTTGTAAAGATTCAGTTACCGTCATGTTCTAATGAAATATCCGAAAAATCGTATGCTATATGCGTCAATCCGCTTCTCAAAATATATAATTTGCTATGTTTTTTTAACATTTTGAAATCATGCATTTTTTCAAATTATAAATAAATGTTTTTCGCCAACGCATTTATATAATGGTAATCTGTATAAAAATGAATATAAGATTTCTGTTTCCGAAATTAAAATCATATTGCGTGTCTGTTAGAATAAATAAATAAATAAATAAATAAATAAATAAATAAATAAATAAATAAATAAATAAACACTAGGTATATTAAAACAAATAGTCCATTGAAAATCACAACTCACTATTCTTTCACTTTTTGCCAAATGAGTCGCTGTGTTTAGGTTTATGCCTATTTGATAACGCGCTGGAAAGTGTGCCTTTTGGGCCCCGACATAGGTCTTAAACGAACCTAGATGTACACTTGAATGAAATTTTGGGATTAGGGGAAATAAAGGCATTTTTGTAAACTTCTTAGTAAAAACAAAGACGCTGAAAAGTTGTGCAACAAAAGTATAGCTAATCTGCGCATAAGTTTTGCATGTCCAACAATCAGAATTTCTCGTGACACTGTAAAGTAGCCTTGACAAATTTTGATGCTGCGGCATCTTTGAAGTAAAACCAGACACGCTTCTACCTAACCTGCCGCAGGCGCCGCTATCGTCACCGGTTTGCACTTGACAGTTAGTGTTTTGAAACCGATATGGACTATGATTAAATCATAAAGGATTAATGGAATTTATTACTTTTATTATTATTATTATTATTATTATTATTATTATTATTATTATTATTATTATTATTATTATTGTAAATGTTATATATAATTGATTCAATAATATTGATTCTTTTAAAAGCTATTACTTATAATTTATATATATATAATCAAAGGGGAGTAACCCAATTAATTAATATATATTTCTTTTTATGTTTCTACAATTTATTATCTAGAACTTTGTAGAAGAATGTCATTGATTATTTTTTATCACTGTTATATAATTTAGAAGTATAGAAAATTCTATGAGCACTTTGTGGATAATTCCAGATGAAAATGGAGTGAGTGTTTTTTTTTACCATAAGTTAAAAATATATTTGGACTATGTATACTGAGATCTCGAAGGGTCTAGTGGACTCTCGTTTAGTCTTGATGGTCGTTGCGGCCTTGAATTCTCTCTGGAGAATTCTAAATTCTCTTTGGAGAATTTAAAAGAACTTTCGTTTAGTTCGTTTCTTTTCTAGAGAAAAGTTTATTATATCATTCTCTAGAAATCTGGAGAATTTCCTTAGATGTATAAATATAGGTCCCAATTCAGTCGTAGGTATTCAGAAATTTGAAGTGATTTAAAGTATATAATTTTGGTTGTTTCACTAGTGTTTTGGATTAGAATAAAAGTGTGGATTAAAATATACATGTGCTCATATTCTGGTTACTGGATTGTGGACTTACATTTGAGGGACAAGGACTTATTTGACATTAACTTTGTAAGTTATTTATTTATTTATTTACTTATCTGTTTGTTTGTTTGTTTGTATGTATTTGCAGCATTTATTTGTTTGATTAAATATTGTTAAGTTTAAATTACTTGGTTGTTTTTCGCTGTACCTGTCTAGTTACGCTAGGTCGTAACAGATTTTGGGGGCTCTGAGCCGGGATTGAACATTTTGTGCATCTATTTTATTCTGAATTTGAAAAGATATTTATTGTTTGTCATACCAGCAAAAAGCAACCATGTCATTCAAACTTGAAGATTTCATTGCTGCGCCTTCTCAAGAGCTGTTAAACTTGGCCAAAAAGAGTGATCTTTTAGACATTGCTAGTCATTATAGCATACCTGATGTCAAAACATCTATGTTAAAACGTGAAATTAAGAATGTTATCATTCAGTTTCTTGTTGATGAGAAATTTTTTGAACCCTCAGCTACATCTCTAATTATGGTCTCACAAACCGACATACAGCTGAAAGAGTTAGAATTAAAAAGGCATCTTGAATTGGAAAAATTAAGATTAGAATTTGAAGAAAAAAGAAGGGCAGATAAGGAAGAAAGGGAAGAAAGAATGCAAAAAGAAAAGGTAGCATTTGAAGAAAGGGAAAGAGAAAAACAAAGAGAGTTAGAAGAAAGGCTTGCAAAGGAAAAAATAGATATGGAAGAAAGAGAGAAGGAAAAACAAAGGGAAATGGAAGAAAGAGAGAAGGAAAAACAAAGGGAAATGGAAGAACGAGAGAAGGAAAAACACAGAGAAATGTTAGAAAGAGTAGAACTTGAAAAAGAGAAAATGCATTATGAGATAAAAATGAAAGAGCTTGAATTAAGCAGTAAATCATTGCCTCCTGTGTCTTTTGATCCTAGTAAAGTATTTGATGTTACAAAACATATCAGGCTCGTTCCTCCATTTCAAGAAAAAGAAGTAGATAAGTACTTTTTACATTTTGAGAAGGTAGCAGAAAATTTGAAATGGCCAAAAGAGCATTGGACCTTGCTTCTACAGAGTGTTGTTATTGGTAAAGCTCGAGAAATTTACACTCAGCTTCCACTTGATCAAAGTTCAGATTATGACACAGTCAAAAATCTGATTCTTAAGGCTTATGAGTTAGTACCTGAAGCTTATAGGCAGAAATTCAGAAATTGTAGGAAAGAACATGACCAAACCCATGTAGAATTTGCTAGAACTAAGGAGCAATTATTTGATAGGTGGTGTTCTTCAAAGGATGTAAAGTCTGAACATGCAAAATTAAGACAGCTCATGCTTGTTGAAGAGTTCAAACGATGCATACACTCTGATGTCAAATCTTTTCTTGACGAAAGGGAAGTAGAAACTTTAGATGTAGCAGCACGATTAGCTGATGATTATGCTTTGACTCATAAGGTGTCTTTTGTAAATAAGCCTTACAAGAAACCTTTTAACCCTCAATTTAAACCTAATACACCTCAGTCAAAACCATTTAACCCTCAACAGAGAAATAATTCTCCTCAACCTAATCCACAACCACAAGCTGGACTAACAGCTGATAGTTCCAGTCCTTCACATAATCCTAAAAATAAAGATACTAGTGAAAACAAAGGTCAAAGATCCTCATACTCACCCCGGCTGTTTTGCAATTATTGTAAAGGTGACGGTCACGTCATTTCTGAATGTGAAACTTTGAAAAGAAGAAAAGAGAGACAAAATCAAAATAATTCTAGACCAACAGGTCTTACTTCTTTAAGGTCAAAACCACAGTCGATTATTCAGGATGAAAATCCTATTTTGGCCAAAACGTCTGCGACTAATTGTATTATGGAGATTTATGAACCATTCTTATCAGAAGGTTTTGTGTCACTTACTAGTGATTCTGCCCAGTCTACCCCTATTAAAATCTTACGAGATACCGGAGCTTCTCAGTCTCTTATTTTAGCAGATACCCTGCCTTTTTCCGAGAAGACTTCAACTGGGACAAGTGTCCTTATTCAGGGAGTAGAGTGTGGATTTGTTAATGTACCGCTCCATAACATTTATTTGTCTTCAGACTTAGTTTCTGGTCCTGTGGCTGTAGGTATTAGGCCTTCTTTACCTTTTAAAGGTGTTCACTTGCTATTAGGCAATGACTTAGCCGGAGATAAGGTTGTGGTAAACCCACTTTTGACCAATACACCTTGTGAGGATCAATTGCCTGATCCCATTGAGCAGGAAATTCCTGATCTTTACCCTTCATGTGCCGTTACAAGGGCTATGGCAAAAAAGTCAAATTGAATGATGGGATACAGGATATTGACTTAACTGACACTTTTATAGGTCAGTCTTTTCATGATGAGATTTCAAAATCTCTTTCTTCAAGTCAAACTGACTTCAACAATCAAAGGTCAGACAATGACCTTTCACCTTCAATTTTTGACCAAGGTCACGACCAAATGTCAAGGTCACAACTTTGTCAAGAACAGCACAGTGATCCTGAAATCTCGCCTTTATTTGAAAGGGCTTTAGATGAAAATGAAATTTCTCAGGTTCCTGTTTGTTTTTATGTCAAAAATGACATCTTAATGAGAAAATGGCGTCCTCCTGATGTTTCAGCGGAAGACGAATGGACCATAAATCACCAAATTGTGGTTCCTAAGGCTTATCGTCCTGAAATCTTAAACTTGGCCCATGAAACTCCCATGTCAGGTCATTTAGGGATAAATAAGACTTACCACAAAATTCTCAAGCATTTCTACTGGCCAGGATTAAAATCTGATGTTTCCCAACATTGCAAATCCTGTCACACTTGTCAAATGGTAGGAAAACCTAATCAGACTATTCCAAAAGCTAATTTACAGCCTATTCCTGCATTTGATGAACCATTTAGTAGGATTATCATTGACTGTGTAGGTCCGTTACCCAAGACTAAATCAGGTTGTCAATATCTCTTGACTATAATGTGTGCTTCAACACGTTTTCCTGAAGCAATTCCACTCCGGAATATCAAGACGAAAACAATAGTTAAGGCCCTTGTAAAGTTTTTTACACTTGTAGGTCTTCCAAAATCAGTCCAATCAGATCAGGGTTCCAATTTTATGTCAGGAACATTTCAGCAAGTAATGCATGAACTTGGCATTAAACAATACAAGTCATCAGCTTATCATCCTGAAAGTCAAGGTGCTTTGGAAAGATTCCATCAAACTTTGAAGAACATGATCAGATCTTACTGTTTTGACACCGAAAAAGATTGGGATGAAGGCATACATTTGCTATTATTTGCTGTCAGAGAGTCAGTACAAGAGTCTCTTGGGTTCAGTCCGTTTGAACTTGTTTTCGGACACACTGTTCGTGGACCTTTAAAACTTATGAAAGAGAAGTTTCTTTCAAGTAATGACAGTCCTTTGAACTTACTTCAGTATGTGTCTGACTTCAAAACTAGATTGACAAAAGCTTGGGAAGTTGCTCGGTCCAATCTTAAGTCAGCTCAGAGCAAAATGAAGTTGCATTTTGATGAAAATGCTCAGAACAGAAATTTTGACCCTGGAGACAAGGTGATTGCTCTTTTGCCCATTCCTGGCAGGCCATTACAAGCTAGATATTATGGTCCATATACTGTTGAGAAAAGGTTAAGTGATGTAAATTACATTGTTAACACTCCTGGGAGGCGCAAGCAAAAACAATTATGTCATATTAACATGCTTAAAAAGTACATTGATAGGGATAGTGATAATGATAGTTCAGTTATTTCCTCAGTAAGCATAGTTAATTCTGTCCCTCATGAACAAAATCAGACAGACTTTGAAGAAATGAACTCTGTGAACTGTGAACCATTATCCTCAAAACTCCAGAATTCTGACATTCTGCATGACCTCGATCAGAAACTGTCACATCTAGATCCGGACAAGAAACATGAACTAAAACAATTAATTCTTGAATATGAGCACTTATTTCCGGACATTCCATCCAGAACCGATAAAATCTACCATGATGTAGACATTATTGAAGGAGCAAAACCGGTGAAACAACATCCGTATAGACTTCATCCTGAAAGACAACAATATCTCAGGAAAGAAGTTAAGTATTTGCTGGACAATGACTTTATAGAACCTAGTCAAAGTGAATGGAGTTCTCCTTGTATACTTGTGCCAAAATCTGATGGGACATTTCGAATGTGCACAGACTATAGAAAAGTAAATTCTGTCACAAAAACTGACACATTTCCCATACCAAGAATTGATGACTGCATCGACAACATTGGTCACGCCAAATATGTGACGAAATTCGATCTTTTGAAAGGGTTTTGGCAGATTCCACTTACAGACAGAGCAAAGGAGATCTCGGCATTTGTTACTCCTGATGGACTTTATCAATATAAAGTGATGCCTTTTGGCATGAAAAACTCTCCAGCAACATTTCAGCGCTTGGTTAATAGTTTGATTTTCGGTCTGGATGGGTGTAAAGCTTACATCGACGATGCCATCATCTACAGTGAAGAGTGGAAACAACACCTGGAGATCATCAGAGAATTCTTCAAAAGACTCAGTGATGCTAAACTGACAATAAACTTACCGAAAAGTGAATTTTGCCATGCTAGTTTGACATTTCTAGGACATATTGTTGGACAAGGTCAGGTCAGACCTGTAGAAGCCAAAGTTGAGGCTATATCAGATTTTCCTGTTCCTACAGGAAAACGGCAACTGATGCGCTTTTTGGGTATGGCTGGATATTACAGAAAGTTCTGTAATAATGTTTCAGTTTTAGCTGAGCCTTTGACAAACTTACTTTATGATAAGAAGGTCAGGTATGTTTGGAATAAGGCTCGTCAGAGTTTTTTGTTCAGTTTGGGCCATACTTAAAAGTGTTTCAGCTCTATTTACACTGTTAATCTGAAAAATAGACTCCATCTGAGTATTAGCTAGAGCATAAGTCTCATGTTGCAAGAGCACAATCTTGACATTAGACACATAAAAGGTAGAGATAATATAATTCCAGACACCCTTTCAAGAGCTTGACAGTTTTGCCTTGTATGTTTGCATATGAGTATTGCAAAAGAAAGTTTTATTTCACAAAACTTTCTTTTCGTTGAAGAGGGGAAGTGTTATATATAATTGATTCAATAATATTGATTCTTTTAAAAGCTATTACTTATAATTTATATATATATAATCAAAGGGGAGTAACCCAATTAATTAATATATATTTCTTTTTATGTTTCTACAATTTATTATCTAGAACTTTGTAGAAGAATGTCATTGATTATTTTTTATCACTGTTATATAATTTAGAAGTATAGAAAATTCTATGAGCACTTTGTGGATAATTCCAGATGAAAATGGAGTGAGTGTTTTTTTTTACCATAAGCTAAAAATATATTTGGACTATGTATACTGAGATCTCGAAGGGTCTAGTGGACTCTCGTTTAGTCTTGATGGTCGTTGCGGCCTTGAATTCTCTCTGGAGAATTCTAAATTCTCTTTGGAGAATTTAAAAGAACTTTCGTTTAGTTCGTTTCTTTTCTAGAGAAAAGTTTATTATATCATTCTCTAGAAACCTGGAGAATTTCCTTAGATGTATAAATATAGGTCCCAATTCAGTCGTAGGTATTTTAACGAACGTCCAACGTCGTTAATTGTCGTATTTTGGGGGAAATCGTCGGAATGAAAACAAATGTCACTTTAAAACTTTTACTTGAATGTTTGTTCTTAATTACAGATAAATGTTGATACTGGATATCCAGATCCGTTAGAACATTGAAATCAAGTTCATGAACATGCACACAAATGTTACTTTGAAAAAGTTACTAATTGGTAAATATCCAAATGTTCCTTGATCTTATGTAAAACAATAGTTGGCAAAGTCCAAAACTATAAAACGTGTTGACTGTTGTACGGAACTCCGAAAACTAACTATTAGAAAATCATTTTTGAAAACCTCAGAAACTGTTACGCCCATTGTTTGTACGAAAATTGTAAAATTAACCAATGCAATTTCAGCATTAACACAAGTTACTAATTTCAACTCACAATATGAAAACAAATAAGAACACAATGCGAAAACAAATAATAACAATATGGTTTCCGCTGCCAAACTGTCGCATTGAATAGGATTTGCATCCCAGTAACAATTAATATGTTTGTATAACAAAGTGAGAAGCTTTTACCGACTTGTTGTACAATACAATTCACAGCTCCTATGTACAATCACTTAATTTGAAATCAACACATGTCAAAAGCCATGATAAAACAAGTAAAACATCTAAAATGTGCATCATAATAGTATTCAGAAATTTGAAGTGATTTAAAGTATATAATTTTGGTTGTTTCACTAGTGTTTTGGATTAGAATAAAAGTGTGGATTAAAATATACATGTGCTCATATTCTGGTTACTGGATTGTGGACTTACATTTGAGGGACAAGGACTTATTTGACATTAACTTTGTAAGTTATTTATTTATTTATTTACTTATCTGTTTGTTTGTTTGTATGTATTTGCAGCATTTATTTGTTTGATTAAATATTGTTAAGTTTAAATTACTTGGTTGTTTTTCGCTGTACCTGTCTAGTTACGCTAGGTCGTAACATAAACATAATTATTTTCTGTAAATAATGATAATCATAATGTAAATGTAAATGTACCTGTCAATATCAATATTCATGCATAGAAAAAATGAATGCAAGAAGTTGAGATAAGTTCTCTAAACATTGCGAAAACTTGCCCATGCAATAAACAGACATTTTTTTATCTTTAAAAATTGAAAAAAAAATATATGATTTTTTATTTTTCTTATTTCTGCTCAAAGCATAGATTGTGGGTACACGTTAGAACCGCTTCGTCGAGGCAGTTCTAACGAGTACCCACAATCTATGTTTTGGAGAAAAAATAAAAAAAAGAAAGATAAAAGTAGGTATACCCCTATGAACCCCTGTTTTGTTATTCAAGGGGGTATACATTACACGGACATGTTATCCTGATGAGTCTGCACATGGTACGTATCTCTGTTTCATGTTTTCCGTTTTGGTTCTTGGAACCTGCAAGATTTCTGCGTTTATGCCTGAGCTTGGCTCCGTGACTTTTTTTTTTCGTGACTGTTTTTCCTGTGACTTTTTTCGCCCACCGGTTGGGTTTCGCAAATTCAAAGCCGTTTCTGTTTTGACTGCTTTATTTTGCGACGCCACTTTCACGTCATGAAAACTAGTTCGCGTAATGTATACCCCGTTGAACCCCACTTTTATTATTTAAAAGCAAAACTGGGGTAGACATATTTTTCTTACTTTTGCTCCAAAACATAGATTGTGGGTACTCGTTAGAACCGCCTCGGCGAGGCAATTCTATTGTGTACCCACAGTCTATGCTTTGAGCAAAGAATAAGAAAAAATGTATTGCATGGGCAAGTTTTCATAACGATACATGCATAATTCATTCAAATATACGTAATCGAAGGCCCAATCCCACTGTGCTTCGCTATTTTGAGGTCATTTCTTTGACCCCGATAGGCAAATTTATTAAGAAAGCAGAAGACTTGAAAGCATTTTACAAATCTTGCAGGCGACTACGATTCA
Organism: Rugalucina vietnamica; assembly: GCA_964017185.1. Classification (NCBI taxonomy): domain Eukaryota; kingdom Metazoa; phylum Mollusca; class Bivalvia; order Lucinida; family Lucinidae; genus Rugalucina; species Rugalucina vietnamica. Next base: position 8,118,656 of record OZ024885.1, read on the forward strand.
GGGACTAGCACGTAACAAACCTGAACTAATAATTAAAGTACTGCATCAGAAAACAAACGATCTGCATATGCGAAAAACAAAGGCGCAGATCACTGAACTGTGCAGGCAGTAACTACACAGTGATCAGCGCCTTTGTTTTCGCTACAGGGATAGTACAACCCCTCTTCTTACTAAAAAATAGATCCGTAAATTCAAGCTTCTAGGTCATGTCTTTGACTGTGCAGCCCGGTTTGTGTCGGACCTGATCGAAAACCCAGTTTGTTGGTTTTCTCATTCGAAGGCTCAAATATTATATGTAAAGAAATGCATGTAAAGGAAAACGACATAAATCTGTATCCATTTCAAATGGTGAATATATATGTCTAAAATTTATCTTACATGTACTACAACTAAAAACTTTCCAAACTAGCAATATTTCTGAGCCAAAAGAAAATCATAGTTATAACACCTGCACCAAATCAACATTTTGTATAGAAATTTAACTTTTCATTAGAAAGCCTAAATTTTGAATCCTAATGTTTCAATCTTTCAATCTGCGGTAGCACATGTACTGCTATAGTTAACGTGTCTATATTAGCGATTTTATGTTGTCAAATGCTTATATATATGTACAACCGCATCGCATTTTCTACCGTTCAAGTGCAGTCACGAATTAGCGTATCAGACACACCATCAGGAAAACGTATACCCCCTTGATCCCCAGTAACGTTTAGCACGTCGACCATGACCATAAAGACAAGCTGGCATCAGTTTCAAACGAGCTTTGGCACTAGCAAATCCTATGCTTTCAATAAGATGTGGATGCTTTGCATGCATAGCGACAAAATGTTATTTATTGCAACTTAAGAATCTAAGCTGAAAAATAGTTATCTGTATATTGTATAGGCATGTAATGATAGAGCGATGATATGCCTTGGTACGACCAAGATTGTAAGAAATTTCATACCGTTGTAGGTCAATGCTGAATCAAGAATATCCTGATTTTCACTGCTACCTTGTTGGAAAATAATTAGACTAATAGGCGAGACGCTAGATTCTGTATCTACCGTATTTAACGAAATCGCACAACACCCTCCACATACTTTGTTTGCAGTATGCAATTGGTCCATTGGTCATCCTAGATGAGTTCTAGGCACGTTGTCGCCCCGGCAAGTGGTGCACAATATTTCTGTAGCTCGTTACATAAGTTACATGTTCAAAATATATTTGTACCAACAAAATAGCGAAACCTACTATGCTCCACCCACTTTAATCATGTAACAACACAAATTATATCACGTACTAGAACAATTTAATGGACATGCTTTATGATCTTTAAAACTTGAAATTGGGCATAATACGGTGTTACAAACGTTACTTCTATATCTATGGCGTGAAAATAGGGGTTTGGGTTCAAAAACGTTTTTGTTTTTGGCATTTCTTTCTTCATATTCCAAAAAAACGATATGTCCTTTCTTACTGACCAATAGTTCAACTTGGCTATTACACAAAATCATATATTTATATTAAATATTTAATTTATTTTATTTAAATAATTTAACATTTCCTAAGGGTACCGCCGTATGCTGTAACATTTGAAAAGAAGGCGTTTCAACAAAAATATCAAAATGAATAACTGTTATATGTTTCTGTAAGTTATTTAGTTCTCTTTTACACACCCTATGATAAATACATGTTTAGTGTGCTAAAATACACAGCCTGTGACTTGCAAGTATGCTCATGGTAACGTATGTAACACCTCAATATTCAAACATGGGTAGATTTCATTTTGGTGATTATAAATGTAAATATAGTTAGCCGCTTCATGCGAAAACCAGATTCTTCCTATATGAAAAAAAGATGCAGTTACTGCACAGCAGATCAGCACACTTGTTTACTCTACATACAGATAATTCAAACTTCTTCTTAAATCCGAAATTTCGAGCGTCTGAATTCTGTGACTGTGTAGAAGGAATATTGTCGGAAGAGGGGTTTTTGCGCGCTGCGGCTCACATGAAAGTGGTCTCACATAATTATCTGCAAAGGTTTTCGCATAGAACACAGTAAGGTGTTTGGAATATGTTGACCCACTGGTGACTTGTCAGTATGCTCATGGTAACGTATGTAACACCATTTTCATATAGGGCACTGTAAGGTTTATATTATGAGTTGGTGACCCATCGTTAAAGCGTCCGCTCCTGATTGCGAGTTTGTGTTGTTCGACCTCTTCGGTGCCATGTTGTGTCCTTGAACAAGATCCACGATGAATCTTTCACATGTGCGAACTTAATGACTTAGGAAGACAAAGACTTCGCAAAAATCACACTGACAGTTGGATCCAACTAGATGCGGATATTATCCTCAAACTCCTGGACCCATTTATTTTATAATATATGTGGTATTCCTTACCTTTCGAAACTATTGGTTTGATGTAGTGTTTGATATATACCTGTAGAGTAAATCCATCAGATCGGATAAACGAGAAAGGACTAGCCCTGCGACACCAGTTACCCGGGAGTGGCAAAATCCAATGTAAAGCAGTAATAACACAAAATGTGAATTTCTTGAGGGCCCTCGGTGTGAAATCCGAACATAAAACAGAATGTGCAAACAACGTGTATACGTTTTTACACGAAAATGCTTTCTTGCCAGGGATGACGTAACTGCACTTTAGACAATGAAGACACAGATACGCGAATTTTCATAACAACCACGATGCTTCTGACGGTACAATCATCTGAATCAGATGTCTTGGTTTTATGCAGCTGTCTATTCTAGCCAAATGATTGCAATACATTATGGTTCCACGCTGGAAATCCTGAAAAAGCACGATGCTAGCAGCAAGCCTTGATGTCCTGGTGAGACTCTCGACTATTCCATATCTTCAAGAAAATAGAAGTTATGACTACACAATAAGGCAGTTTAGGTGAGACTCCACACAATGGCATTGGTAAAACGAAAGCTTGGGATGTTGCTGAGAAAAGCGATCAATCGCAAACTACTTTGTGCAAACAGATGATAACAATCCACACAGCACATAAGAAGGTGTACGAAAACATTTTGCCGATTCTGTTCCTCTGCTGGGCAATCTGGTTCAAGTGTAAATAGTGTCCGTCACTTGTTCTGTTGCCATTAGCGCTACACAAATGAAAATGTACTACGAAAGCATGATCGTTTGATGACACATTTATAACGTGAAAACTTCAAAAACATGTTTTCAGCCTTAGCAGAAACGCTCAACCGTATTAGCCTCAGCAGAATCCCTCAAAGGGTTGGTCGAGTGGGAATATGGGCCCCGCTCATCGGGTCCTTAAGAAATAGATGGGCTTCTTTTGCCTCCAGGCATAGCTTATACGCTACTTACTGACCATCTTATTACTGGTTAACCGCTCAGGTCTGAGACTGACATCAAACCATCCATTAAGCCGTTGTGGCTTACTTTGGTGGTTATATTTAAAGCATTGTTTGGATGTCATGGCATCCGATTTTCGGGCAAAAGTCCCATAAAATGGAGTCAACGTCTCAATATGACAATAGCTGTTGACTAGGCTGTTAAGCATCAACTCAAAATCAAACAAAACAACCGCATAAGGCAATGTCTGGAACATCAATGTTACTTATATTGAAGCAGTGCTCATGACCAAGGACTGAACAATTTTTGTTCCGTTTAACGTCCCTTTCAATATTATTTCAGCTCATATGAGACGGGCCAACCGGTAGGTGGGGCAAAAATGGGAGAACCCCGAGAAAAAAACCACCTGGCACACGCGCAAGCAGAACTTGGCTTGTCTCACATGTGCCCCGAACCCAGACAAAATGAACTAGCATGCGCAGAGTTGTGCTTTTGTATGGCCGGCGAGTCATTTCAATATCCGGAAATCGGAAAACAATCTTAAGGTGACGATTATTATATCTTATTACTATTTGTTTTCCTTAAGTTTTAACACCTAAAAATTTAAGTGAAAAATGAAATGCGCTACATACGTTACCATTAAATCGTTCTCACCCGCATTGATATTTGCTTACTAATATTGGCAAGCTTTGTGAAAGGTAACTTAAGCAATAGTGACCGACGGTGTTGATAATGTCATTTCATAACACTGGATACTAACTATGGTGTAAAATATGCTTTGGGATTTTGTGGTTTGGGTGTGCGCGCTTTAAGTTCACTGACAACCGGATTACACTCTTGAATATTTGCTATATCTTATATGATTTCTAAATTAGTGCTAAATCATAATTACATACAGCGATGAGCATTTTATCGGCATTAAAATCATTAAAACTGATTTTTTATATTTAATAATTATGTGTTACATACGTTACCATATTTACCAATCAAAAGTACACATTTCTGGCAAAGCAGTGAGCATTCACCTTCAAGAAGGCATATATGTTATTGATCTACAACAAGATGATTGTATATATTTTTCTTCTTTTCTTCAAACTTGTCTGTACATAGTTGACTTCAAACACATTTTTCTTTCATAATCTGAAGTGAGTTACTGTGGACTATATGCAATAACTTTCGACAAAGGAATGACAGGATGATTAGTTTTTTTAGGTTTGTAAAAGAAAAGGAATAAGTGTCTTTTAGACAAGTGTATCTAAAGTATAAATGTGCAAAGAAAAGTATATTAAAATAGCTTACTGTTCTGTAATTAAACTCTGATCAGTCTGTTTTGAAAATGTAACAAACGTAACACCATCGATGCATATATGTGATTAAAAGTATCAACACATGTGTCAGTAACATTCTTTCATCAGATGACATTAATATATTTAGGTTTGGCATTCATTTTAGAGATTCAAAGTGCAATTTTTCAAACTAGAGTATATTTCTGTTTTGAATGGGTAACATACGACGTGCGTAACGGCTTCTGGAGGGCAAATGCACTATACCATTGGGCGACAACGTGCATAGAAAATCTTTATATTGATCAACGAAGCCACCCGTAGTGTATTAAAAGTGAAATTCGTAAAGAGAAGTATATTAAAATAGCTTACTGTTCTGTAATTAACATTTACACAGGCTGTTTTGAAAATGTAACATAGGTAACATCATCGATGCATGAAAATGATTAAATATGTCAATATATGTGCCCGTAACATTCTTTCATCAGATGGTATTGATACATTTAGGTTTGGAATTTAGATTAGAGATTCATAGTGTATTTTACAAACTTAGAGCACATTTCTGGATTGAAAGGGTAACATACGTAACGGCTTCTGGAGGACAAATGCACCATATCACAGGGCGACAACGTGCCTAGAAGCTCTTTATATTGATCAAAGAAGCCACCCATAGTATCAAACCTAGTATGTGGAGGGTGTTGTGCGAAACGAAAAAAATCCCTACCCACCGTCTCCTCTATAAGTTTGTATGAAATTTCACACATGAATCTCTTTCTGCATAAAACGTTTTTTTATCTGAAAGCTTTAGAAATTCAGCAAGTATAAGGTATTGTACACCTATAAACATAATGAACATCTTTTTTATAATGAAATGAATGTATGAAATCTCACATAATTATGTACCGAATATGCTCAAAGTTAAACTTAGAAGAAAGATTGTACGAAAATTCATACAAATTTGGATTTACGTATATTAAATATGATACGATTTACTCTTGGTTTTCGCGCTGTATTAATTTTGTATGAAATTTCACACATTCATTTTCGGAATGAAAATGTTTTACAATCATAAAGCGACGTTATGAACGTTAAATACGATGGAAATATTGTAAGAAATTTCTTACATTTGTAGGTCAATAATGAAGTATATTCTGATTCTCTCTTCTATTTTATTGGAAATGATTGGACTAAATTTGTAAGAAATTTCACACATTTAGACTCTCCGGCTCTCTCTCTCTCTCCCTCTCTCTCCCCCTCTCTCTCTCTCTCTCAATGAAAATAGCGGTTCTATATATCTCGGCGTAAGCTGTTCAGCAAGTTTTGTTCATCACACTCATCAGTGCAAACAAAAATGTATGAAATTTCATACAAACTGAATTGAATGCTTACTGTTTTAAGATATGTTGTTTATCTTTTTTATGATATTAAAAAATGTATGAAATTTCACACAATTATTTAGCGACTAAGAAAAAATGTACAAAAATCATACAAATTTAGATAATGCTACGTAAGGGATAGTATACGATTAATTCTAACCTTTGATTTTTTGCGTTACATTATTTTTGTATGAAATTTCATACAATTATGTAGCGACTATGTTCAAAGTTAAACCTAGAAAAAAGATTGTAAGAAATTTCATACAAATTTAAAGAGAAAATGAGTATTATACGATTTCTTCTAACCTTCGAGTTTGGCGTTACGTTTTGCATTAAATTTCACACTGGAAATATTTGTTCAGGATCTGATATAATGAACAAATAGTGGATTTTCATGATAGTAGGCTGCCCAGATTGTATGAAATTTCTTACAAACTGTATCGAACACTTGCTGTAATAAGGTACTGTACACATAAAAACTCCTATTCTCTGTTATATTACAAAATGTATAAAAATCACAATTATAAAGCCATTTTGTTTAAAGTTAAATACAGCGGAAAGATTGTAAGACATTTTATACATTTTGTAGGTGAATTATAAAGAATATTATGATTCTCTCTTCTATTTTTATCGGGAATGATTGTACTTAATCTGTATGAAATTTCACACAGTCTCTCTCTGAATGAAAATATCCGTTTTATATCTCTCGGCGTTAGCTGCTCAGCGTTTTATTCATCAAAAATGTAAGAAATTTCATACAAATCTATCTTTAATTGGAAATGATTGGACGAAATATGTATGAAATTTCACACATTTAGTCTCTCTCTGAATGAAAATATCCGTTTTATTTCTCTCGGCGTTAGCTGCTCAGCAAGTTTTATTCATCAAAAATGTCTTACATTTCATACAAATCACTTAAAATTTGTTTTATTAGAAATAATTGGACTATGAAATTTCACACATTTAGTCTCTCTCTGAATGAAAATAGCCGTTTTATAACTCTCGACGTTCGATGTTCAGTCAGTTTTATTCACCAAACATGTAAGAAATTTCATACAAATTCCAGACAGATAATACCTATAACAAATTTTACTCCAACCTTTAGTTTGGCGTTACAATATAGTTGTATGAAATTTCACACATTGACACATTCATTTTTGGGATTTTCACCAGAATGTGTGAAGTTTCTGACAAATTAAATTGTATGATTACTGTTTAAAAGTTTTGTACATACATAAACAAAATGAAAGTTGCTTATTTGCATTATTTCGAAAATAAATGTATGAAATTTCACACAATTGCAGAACAAAACTGCATTGGTACTGGTTAAATAAATTGTATGAAATTTCATACATTTTATTGGTATGATCTATAGCAACCGAGTATGCTATGCGTGCTGTTGCTATTTTAGAAACAATTGAGCCAGCTGGTCTGAATTTTCTTACATCTAAAATGTAGAATAAGGTCGCGAAAAGGGGAAACAACTGGAAATTCCCTTTTTATTTTGGAACGAGTTTAAGGTGTATCGCAAAAATTCTTTTTGTCAATATTTCATCAGGCAAATAGGCCGATGTAATGAAAAACTAAAGGTGCATGACCATCATTACGTACATCGTTCTCCAAGTGCTAGTGGAACTGGTTAATGTTACTAAAAATCAATTTGCCGTTGACCAGACTCATGGATGAGATCATTGGAGAACCCCAACAGGCGCTATATTTTCACGAATAATATGTGGGTATTTTTAATTCAATGTAACTCGACTCATGGGTTCTACGTGGAAGAGCGACCGGAAACAGAGACGAACCGCAAGACACAAAAGAAACCGAATTGACGCAAACGGATAGTTTTAGTTTAAACTCTAAAAAGCGGAAAAAATAAGAGTAAATTTCAAGGCCATTCAACTACTAGTATCAGATACATGACTACTTGGATTATTTAAATAATATATATATATATATAAAAAAAAAAAAAAAAAACAATTGTTTATTTTGATGACAGGTTATCAATTACCAAATGGTGCTTTTATTAATAAAGATTTGAATGTTATTTGTTAATTTCAATAATCAGCACATTAGTTCGGAACCTTGACAAAGCACAACTGACTACACTCGTCCTAAAACACTGTACTAGCTCATTCAAGGTTTGGTGTCTGTACATTTTTTCTGGGGTAGGTTTAATAAGGAGATGTTTCCATGATGCAACACAATCAATTATAATTGTATATCTAACTGGCTTTCCCAAAACAATTTCATTTGTTGCATTTGTTGCCTTTCTACAGATTTCAAAATTGGATATGTAACGTGTTCATTAATAAAGGTACATTGATAAATAAATCAAACAAGCTTAAAAGTAAAAGTAAGCAACATTGTACAATCTTTGCGAAAGTCCCACCCCAAAACAATGTAAAATCCATCATTTTTTTGACATTTCGAAATGACATTTTACCAAACCGTCACATAAATGAAATGCTGTATTTTCATATATTGCCTATGTTTATACTTTAACTATACGTACAGAGATGTTGAAGCGGTTATTACTCGATTTGGTCAGAGATGTGGTCTTATGTTGCATTGAGTTCTGTTTTGCTCGTTTCAGCTACCGCTTTTTGTAACTATAAGTCTGCAGTTTTCAATGTTTGAACCCTTCAGGCAAAGTCGTAGTATTTTATTCTCCTTCGGACAACAGCACATTCAGAAAACTTGAGTCCCTAAACAGTGTTATGCATGTATAATCATGGATTTAAGATTTCCTTGTCTGTGCATTATTAACCGAAAACTCAAGAGTGCATAGTGCAAATTCTTTGACCGTACCGACTGACATCACGTGACAAAGTTTTATATACACTATAAAAGAGTCACCTAATTTTGATCACATTTTTCAAGTGCCATGTGAAGAATGTGGTCATATACAGTTTATCATCAAATAGTCGCATGATTGTAAACATACTTATTTAAATAGTCTGATCAAAAAGTGCTTCCAAGTCAGAGTTCAAATGGTACGGTCAAAGTATTTTCCTTATATAACGATTTTGTCATGCAGATATTTCTGTTGTATTTTTCGCTAACTCGTACTTCAAGTATGCATGTCAATAAACATAAAAGTCAATCAGCTTTGATCAGAAACCCTGAAAATGAACTTGTATCATATCCACTATATATACTAGCAAGAGGAGAACAACCACCCACATCCACTTTATCGCCGTGTACCAGATGCAGAACTGCAGAGTTGGTAGCGCTATATACACCACCGACACTATCAGTCCATGCGAGGTTTAAATTGGATCCGTTCTTTCTCACAAGGCAGTGTGCCCTATCAATTTCACGGGTCTTTATTATGGTAAGTATAAAGGCATACAACCCAGAATATTGACAAGTAAAAACTCCCGTTGTAGTACTGTAATGACCACCAATGTTTGTAAAGACATGGGTAAACCTGATAGTAAAATTTGTTGGTCCGGCTGCTGCACCACTAACTGAGAAGGCAGACATTGCACCTGTAACAAGGAAATATAATATAAATACCAATGGGCGAGTTGGAGACAAATGAGACGCAGGATTAAAGATGCACGGACGCAGGCGTCAAAATTCATTTTAAGTAGGACAGAGCGTTGAGGTATGGAATATCGTGCGAGCCAGATATTTAAATACATAGCGTTGGAGTAAAATCATTAAATATTTGCATTAATGTAAAAGTCATCAAGTTTGTAAACATTATGGCAGAGAACAGCTTAAGAAACTTCATGTAACTTGCCCTTTTATAGCAAATTTAATTGATGTATACGTTTCCCTTTCTATAACCGACTAAGACAATTGTGGCGTTAGTCAAACACAGTCAAACACCTGCGCCCGCTGACATTTGCACTAAGCGCATGGGTATAGGCTATAGTACGATAATGATAGCCATAGATTTGATCTTAATTAGATTAAAAATAACAATTAGGAACTAAAACGATCAGTATAAATTAGAAAATCACTCATACAAAGAAGTAACAGTATTTTACAAGCAAATTTATCACGTTGCACAGTTGTTTTCTTACATTTCCGCAGCGTTGTCAAGGACGCTCTATGTCTTTTTCCATGAAAACCGATGTCTTTTTACTAATTTTAGTTACCGCACCACCCCTCGACCATAACAAAACTTTGGTGTTAAGAGGTTCAGACGTTATTCATTTATTATGCGAAATCTCATTTTGGTCGAGGGGTGGTGCGGTACTTAATTTTCGACATGAACATTTAAAAATAGCTGAAAATTGAGGAAAATGGCGCGATCATCTTGCTTAGTGACGTCGCCATAGCGTGGTCACGTGCTTTTTCGGACGTTCTGACGTCATTTCTAGAAACACGGTACGTTGTACTATATGTGTGAGTATTACTCACAGAAATATGATTCAATAATTTTTTCACGAATTTTGAGGCCAAAATCCCGTCTCATAGACTCCTGCCCTTTCACGAATCCTCTCATTAATCAGATAATCAAGCAGGTGTTATTGAGGCTAATAATTCGACCTTGATGATATCTTAAACATTGACAATTGTCCACCTAAACTACAGTTAAACAAAGCCAATTGTCTGTCTTCTCTCAGTAGCGGGAAAGACCATCATTATTTCTTGTATGGGTCCGTATATGTTGGTGAGTTCTTTGATGGCTGACTAGGCCAATTTTAAACTGTCGGTTGCAAGTAGAGCAAGTTAGTGTCATAGAATCAGCTGATGGCCCATTGGTATAGGCTTTGCTTTCTCTGCGCTTTCTTTCAGCATCACAGATTTTCTTTTTTCACAGACAGCTGCTCCTTTTTTGATGAGACCTCGCCACTTTGATCGCTCTTGTGCAGTCTGTTCTTAAGACCCAAAAGGTATGTCGGAATCCTTCAGAGAGGCTTTGAGGGTGTCCTTGTAGCGTTTCTTCTGGCCACCTTGAGAGCGCTTTCCCTCCTGTAGTTCTCCATAGAAAACTTTCTTTGGAAGTCGCTCATCAAGCATTCCTATAACATGGTCAGTCCACCTTAGCTGTGCTAGCTTTAAGACTGTATGCATGCTTTGCATCCCTGCTTTCTTCAGGACCTCTGTGTCTGGAATCTTTCCATTTGGTTTATAAAAGCTTTTTCAAACAGCTTATTATAAGTGGAAATGGTAAAGTCGCTTTGCATGAAGCTGGTATACTGTCCAGGTTTCACATGCATACAAGATGGTTGGCAGTACCAGAGCCTTGCAGACTTTCAGCTTGGTGTCAAGCTTGATTACATTTCGCTCCCAGACATCTGCACGGAGTCTTCCAAAAGCCACACTGTTTTTTGCAATTCTGGTAGTGACCTCATCATCAATGTGCACAGCTCTGGAAAGGGTGCTTCTCAGGTAGGTGAATTTATCAACAACTTTCAGTTTTTGTCCATTCAAAGTGACGTTTGACTTATTGTACGGTTTTCCAGGTGCTGTTTGGGGTACAACCTCTATTTTTTGTGCTGATTGTGACATCATAGTTATCACATGACTGTGAGACTTGATCCGTGGTCTTCTGCATTTTTGTCCCTGAGCTGGCAATCCTATCCATATCATCTGCATAGAGGAGCTCATCTAGCACATCAACCTGCACCTTAATTTTGGCTTGCGACCTTCTAAGGGTGAATTTATTGCCATCAAAACGGTACCTGATTGAAATACCAGTGCCACTGTCCTGACAAGCATCCACGAGCATATCAGACACTATCAGCGTTGGTGCCATAACACAGCCCTGTTTGACCCGATTCGTTACCTCAAAGGGTTCAGAGAACTCTCCATCATTTTGCACACGTGCTTGCATGCCATCATGAAATTGCCGCACCATTGCTATGAATCTGGGTGGACAGCCAAACTTGGCCATAATTTTCCAGAGTCCATCACGACTAAATGTGTCAAAAGCTTTGGTGAGGTCGACAAACGTCATGTATAGATCTACATTCTGTTCTTGGCATTTCTCCTGAAGCTGTCTTACTGAGATCATGTCTATTCTCCCTCTGTCTTTTCTAAATCCACATTAACTTTCTGGGATAAGTCCCTTCTGATCAAGATGAACATTCAGGCGGTTCAAAAGATTTTTCCAGTATCTTCCCAGCAATGCATAGGAGGGAAATGCCTTAGTGGTTGTCACAGACTTGTGGATTGCCTTTCCGCTTATATAGGTGGATTATGGATGCATCCTTAAATTCTTGTGGGATAGTCTCCTTCCTCCAAATACAGTGAAACAACTCTGTCAGTTTCTCTGCCATGGGTAGCCTCCCGGCCTTATAAACCTCTGCAGGAATTGCATATGCACCTGGAGCTTTCCCAGATGACAGTTGTTGAACTGATTTTCTTGTTCCCATGACGGTTAGAAATTCACTCTATCTGTGGAATTTGCATCCTCATTGATGCTTGATGGTCGATTCAGCACACTATTGAAATGGTCTTTTCAAGATAGCCTCTTTATCTGTGAGAAGAGTGCTTCCATCTACACTTAGCAATGTGTTGGCTCAATAACATTTTGGCCATAAATGGTTTTCAATGCATCATGAAATTTCTTCATGTCCTTTCTGTCTGCACAGAACTGAATTTCGTCTGTTTTTTTCCTCAGCCAGGAATCTTGCATGTCCCTAAGCTTGGTCTGGACTGTCTTACAAATGTTGCTGTAGGCTGCTTTCTTGGATAATGAGCTAGTATCATCTTGATGTTCCTTTTGCAATCGGTGTTTTTCTCCAAAAAGCCTCAAAATTGCATCATCATTCTCATCACACCAGTCTTGGTGTTGGCGAGATGGATGACCTAAAGTAGTAGCAGCTGAAAAATGAACTGTTTTAAGGAAAAGCGTCCAGTTTTCTTCGGGGTTCTCTGAACTGAAATTGATTACATTCAGTTGGTTGCAGATGTCCGTTAAGAAAGCTTGTCTCATGCCGTCTTGATTCAGCTTTGAGTCATCCAGTCTTTTAGGAGCTTTCTTGCCTTGAGGTCGCCTCTCAGGCTGGATTTTTTAGGTTGAGTTTGCTGACAACAAGTATATGATATGTCCAGCAGTCTGCACCACACATAGTCTTTGTCACTCTGACATCCTGCCTGTCTGTTCTCCGCACTATGGCATAGTCTATGAGATGCCAGTGTTTGAAACGGGGATACACCCAGGATGTTTTATTTCTGTTTGGTAGACGAAAGACTGTGTTGGTGATTAGAAAAAAACATGTTCAGCACAATTTCTAAGAAGCAAGAAACCAAGCTGTTGCACTTTTCAACACCTTATGGACCTATACCTCCTTCCCAGGTCTGGTGGTATGTACCAACTCTGGCATTAAAGTCGCCAAATAGGATAAGCTTGTCTGTACGGGGTGTTGCAGAAATAACGTCGTATAAGTCATTATAGAACTTGTCCTTAATCTCATCTGGATTGGTCATCGTGGGAGCATAGGCACTGACAATTGTTGCATGTTTATTGCCTGACAGAGGAAGTCTCAATGTGATTAGGCGGTCATTGACGCTTTTTGGCAATACTAAAAGCTTACCAACAAGTTCTGTTTTAATGGCAAAGTCAAATCCTCTTCACGCCTCTCTTCACTTTTGCGTCCACTCCAGAAGGTGTATCCAGCACAAACTTCTTTGATCTCCCCAACAGCTGCAAACCGAGTCTCACTCAGTGCAGCTCTCTGAATTTCATACCTCCAAAATTTCTGCCCACAAGGGCCGTTCTACGCTGAGGTCTATCTCACCCAGCTCTGTCAATCAATGTTTGCACTTCCATGCGCCAATCCGCAAAGGGATTATCTTCGTTTTTATTATTTTTTTCTTATTATTTCGACCGCTATAGAGGGATCCCCGCTGATCGCGGTTAACCAGCCAGGGAGTTTGAAGCAGGCAATTGTCTGGGGCACCTTTTATAGCACCTTCCCCATGCTACGGGGATGAGCACTGCGGTCCTAAATAGGTCTGCTCAGTCGCTTAGCCGACTGCCGAATCCCGCTTTCTGCTTCTCCTCACGGAAAACGACCATATAGAACTGAGCCGCCTGTGTGCAGCTGCAACTACAGCTCCTAGTGTACCCTACACCTGCTGCTTCGCCACTCGCCCATCGCCACAGGACTTTTGTAGGTATGCGGGTGCATGTGACATGAAGTTGTTGTGTATGCAAGTTTTGTGTGTTGCGAAATAAGATGACGTGCGCTATGAAATTGGATTATAGTGAGGAAGAGGAGCCCAGCGTCAACCTCTCTCGCTCGTCCTCACCCAACTGTGCCCAGAGGCAAGACACAGGTCAAGACGTTTGGAGTTGGGTTTGGATGCAGTGGATGACCGTAACATTTTTAGTGCATTGTCACGCTCTGCATGTTCCACATGTTCGCTTTCTGAACCGTTGAATCAGACGATTTTTTCCGCTCCATCTACCGAATCAGTCGTTGCATATCTGGACTAGGCATATCCAGTCATACAGGTTTTATTTTGGAATAACCTTTTCCTAGATGAATTGCTGGCCACAGCTGAAGAGCTTCATCTACCCTTTCTTCGGTTTTGATTAGAGACCTGTAAACTCCTAGGAGGACTGTCAACCAAAACTAATGAGTTCGCCCTGCCTAGCTTAATTTTGTGTAGAGAACTAGCAAACTCCTTGATTGGTGGCCGTCCAAGGCTAACGAGCCCCATCTGCACCGCATGACAACGGGTAGTACTGATAACATGGTACAGCAGCAGTAAATCTGACCTGACCTAGCCAATACCACAGATACCGAAGCCCCCCTTTTAAGATTTACATATTCCGATTGCAAATGGATTTGTTTCGTCTAAAATTATTGTTAAGCGCGATGATTTTCGGTGGTGACGATCCTCGCCGTGCTTCTTATGGTGTATACAGTTCGCAACTTATTAGGTTTGCTGGAGTCTGTAGTCATGTTACGGAATAAAAGGCTCGAAATACATGTTTAACGCCAAAACTTCTCCAGCAGGTCTATCGGTATCATAACTTCGTAAAATGTTTTCTAAATTTTATCGTATACACTATGAATTGATTTCTAAATTAAGTGTTGGTAAAAAAACTGAGATCATTTAAAAGCAGTGAAAATATACTATAAGACTTAAGTTTAGCTATTTTCAATTGATTTCCAAATTGCTGAAACAAACTATATCACCCATCAATATTTAATCCTTAAGGAACCACAATTTCTACGTCTTTTTCTGACGCAATAACGCTGCGGCAAAGTATACAGGGGTGCCATCTCAAAATTCACATTGTGTCTCGGCATCTGAAAAGTTAGCAGTTTATTGCCAAAACAGTCATTTTGACGTCTTTTTGTGCTCAAAAAGTGTACTGTACCATAATCGTTGAGATTTTGTTCCATTTTGATATCAGGTTGTGTCCCCGATGTATGACGTAGCTGACGCCGTTAAGTTCTCCCGAGGTGTTCCCGTAAGTGTTGAATTGCTGAAATGACGGACGGTTTCGCTTTTTTTTTTACGAAAAAAACATTCGCTTAGTAGTCCTATACAGTTTAATGTGATGTGGTCAAGTCTGGCCTTGAACGTTTACGTTAACGTTTACATGACCAAAACCTATCCGCGATATTCACATTGATCGCACCACACAGTTGTTTCCCGTCAGGATTTTCGATCCAAATTTATCTTTCCATGCCGTTAATTATCAAGCCTGAAATTCGTAGGGTGCCTAGAAATCAATTACGTCACTATGACGTTAAATTATCATAATAGCCCTACGTTGTCTGGCGTCATAAGGTCGGTTTTGAAGCTGTCTATTGATGAAATATGGTTCTATGAGACAAATTGTACTCTCGCAAGCTTAAAAATTTCAATTCAATTGGCTTTCTTATTCTTCATGTTTACACTGAGCATATTGATCTTCGTGGTACGTTGGTTTAACGTCAGGCCATGATGGCGTCGCCTCACGTTTTCTTTTAAATTTCATTCCGGTTTATTCCCTTTGACACTTTTACCAATCAAACAAGGCAACGATTGATAACATGCGACGCACGTGGATGGCTGGGCACGTGATTTGCATGATTTTTAAACGTAACATAGCAACTCCTGGACGTAAAGAAAGCACACAAACTCATATCGAAACATGAATTTGAGCATCACTTGACATATTAAAAGCGTATCGAAAGTTTTCAAACATTTAATTATGAAAATAATGGTAATAGTATAGAATTGATAAAATGTATGGTCCATACCGCGGTGTCGGCTAATTAAGCCTCTTAAGTGATCCTTTAAATTTAGCAAAATGGAGACAAAGAGAAACTCTGTATTCTTTAAAAAGGCACAAGTAGGCAACGATCAGGAAAAGGCGCAATCAGAGAAAAAGATTCCCACTCCAAAAACCGAGGTGTGAAAAAACAATATTAACAATCAGGTACTTATTAAATGAAAACATAACGTAAGCCGATTGAGCAGCTATTTTCCCGATAGGTGGCCACTCAGTTATCTAAACTAAACAAAATTATGATAACAGACATAAGGCGCAAACATCACAAAAATAAAAACCAAGACATAAAACAATAAGAACCAACGCAGAAGTATCGCCTTGGGACGACCAGCAATATAAAGTTACTGGCGAGCTAAAACCAATTTCACAGGTACCTAACTACACCCTCAGCTTCTGCAGTGGTTCACGACCTTTAGTTAGTTGTTCGGTCCTCGTGGTGAATCTCTAACTAGTCAATGAATCATCAAGGACAAACAAATAAATCATAATGAACTCCATGATGAATAAAAAACGAGGACTGAGTAACATTTAGTAAGCTGCCCGACGATGTAGATTCCTGGGCGCCCAACTACTTACGAACTCCGGGGCAAAAGAAAAGCACCAGTTGAACAGCGTTGGGCCAAGCATTAGACAAGAAGCTCCGGTCCCAACCAACTTAAATAAATAGCTTTATGTCGGGGCCATTATGCCTAGGTCACACTAGCGCTTACGGATGCCGCGGATAGTTGCGAATACTATACGTAGCGATCCGCAGAATTTTGTGGGCGGGGCTAACGGTTCTTAATGAATTTATTACCTTTAAATACGAATAAATACGGGTAGTTCAGGAAAGATACGGATACGTTCGAAGATAGTTACGGATAAATTCGAATACATACGGTTAAGATACTTGACTACATACCTTTCGATACCATCTGTTACTTTTAGATACAGACATACACCTTCAGATACGTAATGTTGCGTTTTCTTGCGTATATAACGGTGAAATTTGATGCAATAAAACGCAGGTTTTAGTCAAACTACAGTCACACTAGCACATCCGGATGCTGCGGACGCTGCGGACTGACCTTTCGTATCTATCCGTCATATCCGTAACAATTCGTATCTTTTCCGTATATGTTCGTATCTTAACGTATTGTATATGCAAGTCCGATTCCATCCGCGCCCAAATTTTGAAAAAAGTCAAAAATTGGGCACGGATGAAACATCCGTAATAGTACGTAATAACATGTAAATGAAGGCGTTGATTCGAATCTTTCCGTATCTAAACCATAACACAAACGTATCTACACCGTAAATGAACGCATTAACCAACAATCATATGGGGTGCCGTTTTACTATTTATTCCCTATTTATGGATATCCATAATTCATTTTGGATATCCAAAATTAATTTCTGGATACTTAAAATCGATTTATGGATATCCTTAATTCGTCTGACTATTGGATATCCATAAATTGACTTTAGGATATCCTTAAATCGAACTATGGATATCCTAAAATACAATCCTATTTTTGAATATCCATAATTCGATTTAAGGATATTATAAAATCGGGCTAATATTGGATATCCATAATTCGATTTATGGATATCCATAAATGAGTTATGGATGTACTTCAATAGAACTGTATTTAGGATATCCATAATTTAAGGATATCCTTAAATCACAAAAAATGATGTACGTGCCTATGGGTGCCATGTTACTATTTTTTCCCTATTTTTGGATATTCATAATTCATATATGGATATCCTTTATTCATTTATGGATATCCTTAAATAATTAAGGATATCCATTAACATTTCTGGATATCCTAAAATGAATTATGGATATCCATAAATGAATTATGGATATCCATAATAATTATGGATATCCTGAAATGAATTATGGATATCCTGAAATGAATTATGGATATCCTTATTTTTTTCGATATCCAAAATTTATTTCTGGACATCCATAATTCTTTTTTGGATATCCATAATTCATTTTGGATATCCTAAAATCAATTTAAAGATATCCTAAATTCGTCTGAATATTGGATATCCATAAATAGATTTAGCATATCCTAAAACCGAACGATGGATATCCTAAAATACAATCCTATTTTTGGATATCCATAATATTGGATATCCATAATTCGATTTATGGATATCCATAAATGAGTTATGTATTTCCTTCAATAGGACTGTATTTAAGGATATCCATAATTCATTTAAGGATGTCCTTAAATCACAAAAAAATGATGTACGTGCCTATGGAGTGCCGTTTTACTATTTATTCCCTATTTTTGGATATCCATAATTTATTTAAGGATATTCATAATGTTTTTATGGATATCCTTAATTCATTTATGGATATCCTACAATAATTAAGGATAAATCGAATTATGGATATCCAATATTAGCCCGATTTTAGGATATTCTTAAATCGAATTATGGATATCCAAAAATAGGATTGTATTTAAGGATATCCATAATTCGATTATAGGATATCCTAAAATCAATTTATGGACATTCAATATTCAGCCGAATTAAGGATATCCATAAACCAATTTAGGATATCCAAAAAAGAATTATGGGTATCCAAAAATATATTATGGATATCCAAAAATGAATTTTGGACATCCAAAAATGAATTATGGATATCCATAAATAGGAAATAAATAGTAAAACGGCACCCCATACGTGCCTATGGGATATAATGATTTCTCCCTAGTCAGAGAATGGAGGCATCCGGTGTTGTTGAATTTTCTTTGGCTTCCGTTTCGTTCAGTTTAAGTTAGCGCATGCGTATTACACGGAAAAAATCATTATGGAAAAAAAAATATTTTTTAAAATGAATTATGGATATTCTAAAATCGAATTATGGATATCCTTAAATCAGATCATTATGGATATTCAAAAAAAAATCATGGATATACAAAAATCGAATTATGGATATCCTAAATTCAAGCTTATTTTTGGATATCCTAAAACACATTTAAGGATATCCTTAAATGAGCTGATTTAAGGATATCCATAATTCGATTTTTGGATATCCAAAAATCGAATTATGTATATTTATAATTCATCGTGATTTTTGGATATCCAAAAATGTATTTCAGGATAGCCATAATTCAACTATGGATATCCATAATTCATTTAAGGATATCCATAATTCATTTATGGATATCCATAATTCATTTATGGATATCCATAATTCATTTTAGGATATCCAAAAATATTGATGGATATCTTTAATTATTTGAGGATATCCATAAATGAATTAAGGATATCCATAAATGAATTACGGATATCCATAAATGAATTATGGATATCCTTAAATAAATAAATTACCTGTATTATAGAAAAATGACGGATATTTTTGTCAAAGAGACTATATATTCCAGAAACGTTCTTGTATGATTCATTCAAGCATTGGATACAGATTATGTTATGCCCAAACACTCAGCTCTAGAGGGCTCAGCCACACGCTTATTAGCATTGTTCAAGTTGCATCCTGGTTTGATTCCGTTTTCATACGTGTGGCATGCTGTGTAAACTTTAGGAAAGCCGTAACATTACTTGTTCGTATCTGATTAAATTATATCGAAAAGTGTGTATAAACGACAAAGACCGCAACCGAACGAAACAACACGTATGTAACAGTATCGATCCGCAACAAATGCTTGATCGCGGAATGATACGTTTGGATGCGATTAGATACGAACAGATTCGAATAAATGCCTTCAGTTACGTACCATTGCCTACCATTACCGATCGTCCATCCGTGCATGCATTTTTGACAGTTATGAAAATTTGCCCGCGAATCTACCGCGCCCTGAGGATACGATACGTACAGTTACGGACATTACGAATGAGATACGAATCGTTACGGATAGGACGGACAGATACGGAACACCTATCCGCAGCGTCCGCAGCGTACGTAAGCCCTAGTGTGACCTAGGCATTAGAGAGTCTGACGCCCGACCCACCGACGTGCAATTAAAGAAGGCAGCATAGTTATCAACCATTGTTGGGTTAAAAACTAAGCATGCAGACTGTCGCATAACATAGAGTATCACCAGGATGGTCGATACAAAGACTCAACGACTATTATTATCCAATCAGAGCATATATAAAGCTTAGGTAAGTGGTTAGAAAATTAATCTAAACCGATCATGATTTATAGATTTCTCAGAATTCCCTCAATGATCTCAAAGGATCAAAGGGAAACTATGATATGGATTATGGATGATATCTGCACTTAAGACGCCAGAATATTATGGTGACTTGGTTAACAAGTTTAAGAAACTTCTATAAAGGAATTATTTTTCATTTCAGTCAAGAAAAATCATTTCACGTTACAGACGTAAAAGATATAACTTAAATGTTATTCGACAGTCTGCATGCTTAGTTTTTTTTAACCCAATCATGGTTGATAACTATGCTTCCTTCTTTAATTGTACGCTGTTGGGTCTGGCTTTATGATGCAACTCATTCTAGTTGGATTAGGCTGGACCTTCTTGTTCGTTGCTTGGCTAACAGGGACTCAACCGGTGTTTTTCTTTTGCTCCGGAATTTCATTAATTTATTTGGCGCCTTTGGATATCCATAGTCGCGCGGCTTATTGAACCTGTGATTCCTCATTTTATATTCCTCATGGTTTTCGTAATTTATTTGTTTGTCCTTGATGAGTCATTGACTAGTTAGAGATTCACCACGAGGACCTGACAACTTAGTACTAAATGTTGTGAATCACTACAGAGGCTGAGGGTGAGGTTAGGCGCCTGTAAAATCGATTTAACCTCGCCAGTAAGTTTATAGTACTGATCGTTCCAAGGCGATGCTTCTGTGGTGGTTCTTATTCTTTTATGTCTTGGTGTTTAAATGTTTTTTGCTGTTAGCACCTTATACCTTATGTGTGGTGTCATATTTTCAATAGTTAAGTTTGGGATACTGAATGACCACCTATTTGGAAAATAGGTGCTCACTCGGCATGCTGTATTTTTGTAAGTTTGGTGTTTTCCCACCTCTATTTTTGGAGTGAGAATTTCTTTCTAAATGCGTAATTTTTTGATAATTACCTTCGTTTACTTTTGTAATTGACATATTTGCTAATAGGAAAGTTTATGTAATCGAATCAATTATTTTGCTTTGGCAAAACGTTAAGCATGTTAAGAATTCCAGAATTATTCGTTATTAGAAATCCTATTGTCCTGTGTGTTTTGGGTGGGAATTCGGTTCTGATTACACAGATCCTTATCTTACTTTTACCGTATCAGTGACAATATCTAAATTACTTTCATTATCTGAATGTTTTGTTTAGGTTAACAGTAATTGTTAACATAAATACATATAAAATTTTATGTACTGATATATTTGTCGCCTTTGCCTAAATTATTGTCTTAGATTTTATTAATCCAAATTTATTTCGGATGAGCTTTTCGTTCACAGTACATGCGCGCTTTTATATGAAAATAATACGAGCCAACTTAACTAATTTACTATACTCTGATTGGTTGTTTGGAATACTTTTTACTTCGATAAAAGCAATGCGTAAGAGTACTGGGTTTTCATCTTAAAAACGACGTGACGTTACGTCATTACGTGACGTTTCTTCGAAAAAAAAAAAAAGTTGACGTAATCAAATCTAATGAACGCGTTTTGAAGGCGTCGAAATAAATAGTGGCATTTTTATTAACATGGACGCTTTTTATTACATAACAGAACATCGAACGGTAAGTGCTTTAGTCTTCTTGTTGTGTGTTGAAATGTGACGTTTGAATTTCTAATGTTCCGAGCCAAAGTTCAAAATGACATGTCTTTCTATTGGTCCAGACGGAGATATTTTCTTCCGAAAGAACTATTTTGAATGAAGGGGAGATGTTTTAAAGGTCCCGCATTTACACTCTACCTACAGCAAGCCAGCTATAGCTTCTATTCATTGCAAGAAGTGAGCTCTATGCTTCAGAGATCTTCAAGATGGCTGTCTCATGAAGATCTCTTTTGATCTATTTCTCTTCCGCTGGCTACAAAAATTTAAATCATTGTAGGCAAATGCAGTGTAATGAGATAAAGTTGGAATTACAAGAAATGAATTATCATTCTTGTTGATTTTATCGATGTGCGAATCACTCACAAACTTTTTCATAAAGCCTTCGGGTTTTGTTTAGTTTGTGAGTGATTGGCCTGAGTTTACACATCGTTTAAATCAACAAAAACAAAATTAATCCCTATAATGGTGTGCTTGAATACAACATTTTTATAAACAGTCGTTACCTGTGCAACTGTGGTTGTTGCAATGTTGGATATCAGTCTCTGTGTTGGGCAGCCAGTCTTCTCGGAGTGGGTTTGTATTTAGACAGTTCCGTGTTCGATACTTGATACCCCCGCCACAGGATTGTGTACATGTAGAATACACAGTCCAGTCACTCCACGTACAACTGAGTAGATCTTAAGAGATAAGAAAAGTGATTTACACATAATCCGACGTAAATAGAGAAAAATACGTCAAGAAAAAAGTAGCATATAGCGTATGATAGAATCAAAACCATTGACAAAAGAAGCAGAGCAAGGTATAGAAATAAAACTACCGCATCGGTAAGGTCAGCAAAGTACATGTATCTGTAGAGTGGGGGTGGACAGGGGGTTCTCCAATCCGCGCTTCCCTCCCCCTCTCTCTCCGCTTCCCTCCTCCTCTATCCCCGCTTCCCTCCCCCTCTCTCCTTGCTTCCTTCCCCCTCTCTCTCTCCCCTCTTCCCTCCCCATCTCTCCCCACTTCCCCCCTCTCTCCCCGCTTCCCTCCCCTCTCTCCCCACTTCCCTCCCCCTCTCCCCCGCTTCCCGTCCCCTCTCTCCCCGTGCCCCCCCCCATGTCCACCCCCCCTGTAGAAGCTCAAGTAGTTCAGTAAAGATAATCAGAGTGTTCAAAATACTCACAATTAGAAACATACTTCTAAGCAATGTTAAATATATTTGACCCTGTTTTGGAATGTGTCTTTGATTTAGACTTCTCGTAAATGTTTCGAAATTACAGTACAAAAATCTGACTTTCGTTGCCGTATTTAAAAGGGCTACTGATGAGGGTCCATTACCTAAAATTGCGCAATATACGTAGTCCATACTTTCTCCGTTTGAATGTTTTAACTGCTTCCAAAGGATCAAACTTTTATATTTGATTTTCTATTGCTACAGCTGGTGTTGTGCCGTGTGGCGGCCCAAAAAAGTCTCCCCGTACATTATCCTTACATCATCCATAATGCAGATTATATTTTCATTTATGTTCTTTGAGATCAGTAAAGATATTCAGAGTGTTCAAAACACTCACGTTAAGAAACATACAAACAAGAAGCAGAGCAAGGTATAGAAATAAAACTACCGCATCGGAAAGGTCAGCAAAGTACATGTATCTGTAGAAGCTCAAGAAGTTCAGTAAAGATAATCAGAGTGTTCAAAATACTCACGATTAGAAACATACTTCTAAGCAATGTTAAATATGTTTTACCCCGTTTTTGAATGTGTCTTTGATTTTGACTTCTCGTGTTATTTTTTCGAAATTACAGTACAAAAGTCTGACTTTCGTTGCCGGATTTAAAAGGGCTACGGATGAGAGTTCATTACCCGAAATTGCGTAATAAAATCCACATTTTCTCCCTTTTAATGTTTTACTGCTTCCAAAGAATCAAACTTGTATATTTTTTTATCAATGAAAACAATGCTGGTTTGTAATTTACTGGATTTCATTCGTTGAATAACGTTTTAACGGTTACAGAAATAAATACATTAATATCGTGCTTGTTTTTTGAAATATGCCGTCTTTGTAGTGAAGTTTAAAGTCAGCATTGTTTATGACATATTTGGGCGGAACCGTCGCTTCCTGTAAATAGACTTTTTACCGTACATATAATGATGCGCAGGATTATTTTGTTCTTTTTATTAATATTGATGATATAGGCCAGGGGCTCGTTTCACGAAGCATTTTATGACATTTCTTATCCTAAGTAAGAACTTATTACTTATTTCGGTATAAGTTATGTTTCATTCTTAAGTTATCCTAACTTTAGTCCTAACAATAAGGCAGATCTTATGGTTAATCTCATTTAATAGTAAACTAAAAAATGGCGGCCGTGTTTATGTGAGGACAAGAAACAACAAAATATTAACTAGACTGGATTCGAAGTCGGATCGCCTGGACGGAAGACAACATAGCTTACCACTGAGCCAACGAGTCATAAGTTTTATTTTGGTTCAGTATTGATAAAGCCCAATAGAACACATTTTACTTGAAGTAAGTTTGTTTAAACTAATACATAACGTCCCAGTCAACAGCTATTTTCATGTCAAGACGTTGTGTCCAGTTCATGGGACGTTTATACAAAATTAAGATGTCATGGCATCCAAAACGTGCTTCAAATATTATGAGCCCAATTTTAAACGCAACATCGATTTATTTGTTATGTTATAATATAAAATTGAATTAGATTGTCATGCGATTGACACATCTAAAAATATCTTGGTTGTAACATTCTGTATTATGCGTCTCAAGAAATTAATCATTTTTCACCACCCATAAAACAGTGATTTGTGTTAAAACTAACTTCCAGAATCTCTCAGGAGACGCGTGCAACAAAACAACCGCTTTGGTCAGGTCTAAGAGCTGACATTTCAAGTATTTAAATCTACAGACAGTCTGTAAATCTATAGACTTGTTAAGTCTGTGGATTTAAAGACAGTCTGTAAATCTAAAGACTTGTAAAGTCTATATATTTAAAGACTTATGCAGTATTTCATCGAATTTTGGAATACCAAGAAAAATCGCATTCTATATTTAACGTAACTGAATGACCTATATATGTGCCAAATTCAGTGTGTAAAGTTCGTGTTAAAGTATGGCCTTGTTTCCGTATACTGATAGCAAATAATAACTATATGTATTCCTTGTTGGGTATTCTCCCTTTGACCATTGTTTGCGAGGAATGTCACCCGATCAGATGATTGCTTGCGTTATCAGTAGTTGAGTTATAGTATATGGGAGAAAACTTTTGTATATGAAAACACATTTATTTGTTTCTTCAATTATTCAATGTTAAGTCAACCAACGATGAACATTTTTCTGCACTATGCACCTGCTTATGCAATAAAGCAAATCACAATTGTTTATCAGTGCGAATTTTCCGTATTTCATAATTGTTGCTATTGTAACGTGCAGCCAAGCCAAGCCACAGAAACCCCGTCAGTGGAAAAGCATGCTCATCCACCAAGGGTGGTTTACTGCGCTATATACCCAACACCTACTCGATTCACCTAGTCTCGAGTTTGAAATTTGCATATTTCCAAGGGAGGCTATCCCGTCACATTACTTCCCTCTCCGAGAAGACTCGTCCCGAGTCTTGTCCTAGGGACTAAATGGGTAAGGCAACTCCGTTCTGGCAGTTGTCATCATCCCACCGCTGCCACCAAATGTAACGTGCAGCCAAGCCAAGCCACAGAAACCCCGTCAGTGGAAAAGCATGCTCATCCACCAAGGGTGGTTTACTGCGCTATATACCCAACACCTACTCGATTCACCTAGTCTCGAGTTTGAAATTTGCATATTTCCAAGGGAGGCTATCCCGTCACATTTGGTGTTTCCGCTGAGGAGAGCTCCTAGTTGGCAACCGTTGATAGTGCAGAATCGTTGTGAGTGATAAGGAGGCAATTGGGAGCCTTAACAAGGGGTCAGGTTGAACCCATAATCTTTGTTGATAATTCATGAGTGATTCCTTTTTATGTCCAATGAATTGATTATTGAGATTTAAAGACAAGGTAGTCTATTTCATATATATGTTTTATTGTCATATTGTCATACAAGTTTTGATCAATCAGGGCTAAGGAGCCCCAACGTAAAATTGATATTTTATCTATAGTGTGTGCACCCGCTCGGCATACATTATATATACATAGAAACGTTACAGTGGTGGCAAGCGTATGTGGGATATTGATACACTACACATATCACGGACTCAAGCCTGATAATGGATTCTCAGGATTATGCAGATCGGTTGAATACCTCAATGGCAGTGTTAGGGAAGCGCCTTGAAATCAATGGAGAAGAGCATCCAATCGGGTTCGCCAGTAGGACATTGACAAAGTCGGAAAGAGCATACAATCGAGCAGAACGGAAGAAACAGGAAGGCCAGGGGTATCTTTTCTCAGCTAATGCTTCCGAGTCAAGAACTACAGAACAAAGTGATTGTAACAACACGAGTATTGAAACATTGACTAAGACTTTAAAGCTCATTCAGGATGAGCTGAAGTCCATCAAAACACAGCGCCCAGAGTATCGGCGATACAAACCATACGGTCAATGGAGAGCGAACCAGGGAGCACCAAGATCACCAAATAGGCAACCATATCAGAGAAAGTGTTTTTCCTGTGGGTCTACAGACCATATCATAAAGGACTGTAAACAGAAGCAACAGGAACAGGGAACTCAGAAAAAGGAAACTGAAAGCATGGAAGAAGGAGGAGTCAAAGTTACTGGGAAGAAAAGCTTTGGTTTGTTCCTGACTGCATGTATCAATGGCAAACCATTGAGTTGCTTAGTGGATACAGGAGCAACGCTCTCAATTATTTCCAGTAGAGCCTGGGAAGCCATGGATATTTCTTCATCCACACTGACGACATTTGAGCAAGTGATATCCAATGCATCCGGAAGCCCAATAGAAGTGAAAGGCAAAACAAGAGTGCAAATCAAGGTGTCTAAATCGACATGCAACATGGATGTAATCATTGCAGATATAGATAATGAGGCAATCCTAGGTCTCGACTACCTGAAAAGAAACGGTTGTAAGATCGATACTGCAAAAGGTGATCTCACTATTCAAGATGAAACAGTCAAGCTTGACCATGTTGGTAACGTTGGATGCTGTAGGATCACTGCACAAGACAGGATTCAAATACCTCCTAGGTCGGAGAAAATAATTCAGGCAAAAATGAGTGACTCGACTTTTGAAGAAGGAAAGCTCTGTATTATTGAACCAGCACAAAGCTTCCTTGAAAAAGGCATGGCATTAGTAGCCAAATCATTAGCATACAGCCAGAAAGAGATCCCTGTGCGTATAATGAACATATCAGATGAAGTTTGCCAAATCTTTCCTGGGACAAACATAGCTGAAGCCAGCTCTGTTGTTGAAGTAAGAACAGTGAAATCCGAGACTTCAAAACCAAAGCATGTCCCAAGCCACTTGAGTGATTTGTACCAGCGGACAATAGAGGGAATGAACAAGGAGCAGCAGAAGAAGGTAGCCAATCTGTTGACAAAATATTCATCAGTATTTTCAGAGAATGATAATGACATTGGAAGAACCGGAGTGTTGAAGCACAGAATTCCTACTCAGAATGTACAGCCGATTAAGCAGCCCTTAAGACGAGTTCCCTATCACATGCAGAAAGAAATGGATGAGCAAATCGATAAGCTGTTGGAAAAAGATGTAATCACACCATCCAAAAGTCCTTGGGCTAGTGGAATTGTATTAGTGAAGAAGAAAGACGGCAGCCAGAGGTTCTGCATCGACTATCGAAGGCTCAATGACGTTACCATAAAGGATGCCTATCCACTTCCTCGGATCGATGAATCCCTAGACCAATTAGCAGGCTCCAAATGGTTCTCCTGCTTAGACATGAATTCCGGTTATTGGCAGGTCGAGTTAGATGAGAAAGATCGAGAGAAGACAGCTTTCATCAGCAGGAAGGGCCTCTACGAGTTCAAAGTACTCCCGTTCGGACTCTGTAACGCCCCAGCGACGTTTGAACGGCTGGTAGAAATAGTTTTAGCAGGACTTCATTGGGAAACGTGTTTGGTGTATCTCGATGATATAATTGTCTGTGGAAAGACATTTGACGAGATGGTGAAAAATCTCGATGAAGTGTTTGCTAGGCTTCAGGGAGCTGGTTTGAAACTCAAGGCTAGAAAATGTCAGCTGTTTGCTCAACGTGTCGATTTCTTAGGGCATGTAATTTCCGAGGATGGAATAAGAACCGATCCCAAGAAAACAGAGTGTGTACGAAAGTGGCCAGAACCAACAAGCGTAAAAGAAGTAAGATCATTTCTGGGATTCTGCAGTTATTATCGCAGATTTATCTTCAGATTTGCAGAAATAGCCAAGCCACTTCATAAGCTTACACAGAAGGGAGTCAGGTTCAAGTGGACAAAGGAGTGCCAAAATGCATTCCAAACACTCAAGACAAAATTGGTGAATGCCCCTGTTCTGGCTCATCCAGACTTCAATCATGGTTTCATCCTAGACGTGGATGCATGTGACCAAAGTATAGGAGCTGTCATTTCACAGAAAATCAGTGGAGAAGAGCATCCAATCGGGTTCGCCAGTAGGACATTGACAAAGTCGGAAAGAGCATACTGCGTTACCAGGAAGGAGCTGTTGGCTCTTGTGACGTTCGTTAAACACTTCAAGCACTATCTATACGGACAGAAGTTTGTTGCAAGGACCGACCATAGCTCACTCCGATGGTTGATGAATTTCAAAAACCCAGAAGGGCAGATTGCCCGGTGGATAGAGACATTGTCGTCCTACGACATGAAAGTGGAGCACAGACCTGGGCGCCAGCACCAAAACGCCGATGGAGTAAGCCGAATTCCATGTACACAGTGCGACGTGAAGCAGGAGACTGGATGTTCAGTGAATGCTGCAGAGACATCAAACACGGAAGCATTTGATTTGCGATCACTTCAGGATAGTGATCGAGATATCTCCCTAATAAAAGGTTGGCTAGATAAGGGAATCAAGCCAGATGCCAGTGTGATATCAATGGAAAGCTATTTCTTGAAAGCACTTTATAGTCAGTGGGGGAGCCTTGAAATACAAGATGGGATACTGGTTCGAAGACGTGATGATGCAGCAACCAATGGAGTCACAGCACAGGCAATAGTGCCCTTTTCGCAAAGGAGGACTGTCCTCAAATTTTCACATGACATCCGAACGTCTGGCCATCTAGGGATAAATAAAACCTTGTGGAAAGTAAGGCAACACTACTATTGGCCTGGGTTAAGCACTGATGTGAAAACCTATGTAACAGGTTGTGAAACATGCCAGAAAGGAAAGGAACCCATTCCAACCAAAAGAGCACCAATGCAAGTAGCGAGGAGCGGCTACCCTTGGGAAAGAATTGCTGTCGATATTCTAGGAGAGCTTCCGATTACAGAACGTGGCAATAAATACGTGTTAGTAGTAGCCGACTACTTCACGAAGTGGACGGAAAGTTTCCCAATGCAGAACATGGAGGCTGCTACAGTCGCAAGGATAATGGTTGATGAAGTGTTCGCGAGATTCGGAATTCCGGATCAGATTCATTCTGACCAAGGACGTCAGTTTGAAAGCCGTTTATTCGCGGAAATGTGCGAGTTATTGGAGATTGACAAAACGCGCACCACGCCATATCACCCTAAATCCGATGGCATGGTAGAACGGTTTAACAAAACGCTATGTTCAATGTTGCGCGCGTATATCAATGACAATCATTCAAACTGGGATCTCCTTCTACCTTACGTAATGATGGCCTACCGAGCAACTGATCATGAAAGTACGGGATTAAGTCCAAACTTGCTCCTGTTCGGTCATAACACGCGAACGCCGCTTGATCTGATATATCAGCTGCCACCAAATGTTAAACGCGAGCCGTCAAACACGTGGGTTTGGGAACTTCAAGAGAGATTAGAATCTGCTCATGCATTCGTTAGAGAAACTACAGGCTTAGCAATAGCAAGGCAAAAGAGAAATCATGACAAGAAATTATCATATGAGGGGTTCAATGTAGGAGATAAGGTTTTGGTACATTTCCCAGTTAAGAAAACAGGCCAATCACACAAATTTGTTCCTTTTTGGAAGGGTCCCTATGAGGTCATAGAGAAAATATCCTCAGTGCTTTTGAAGATAGATTGTGGTAGAAATAGGGGTATAGTAACCATACATGTTGATAGGGTTCGTAAAGTGAGAAAACAGACTTTAAGATATGAATCTGAGGAAAGTGAAGAATCGGAACATGATGAAACACAGGCAGAGGATTCTGGTCCTAATGAGCAGCCTGAATTGTCCGATACATCAGATAAGGAGGAACCTGTGGTTGAAACTAGGTATAAAAGAGTTGTAAGAAAACCAAAATGGTTTAGAGACTATTTATCTGTCTTTTCTGTTTGCAGAGAGATGCCTAACACCAAAGAAACTCCTAGGAAAAGATCAGTGTGCCCGAACTGTAAGAGGGAGATCAAATGGGAGGAATACATAGCCCATATGCAGAAATGCGTGAAGTCGTCGAAAGTACCACAGACCAAAACCCTAGTGTGCAGTGTTTGCAAGAGCACCTTTAGCAAGAGAGCTAACCTTAACAAACATGTTCGCAAATTTCATCCGGTCTCGGCGACAGAAACCTCTTCCTCAACTGAAATTGAAGTCAGTAAATCACCAGAAACACGTACTAGTGAGGCTGACTGGGACAAGGATCCTGAAATAGAATTGGATTATGATGACACTAATTCTGATGGACAGTCCGTGTCATCTGACAGTGAGGAAGATGCTGGGAATAAGGAGACGGAGGTCGATCTAACTCTGGGGCGGATTCAACGGAAACGCACAGAACCGGCTAAGGTACTAGCTCCAAAGAGGAGGAATGCCAGTACAGAAGGCGTGGGGGCAAAGAAAGCCAAAGTAGACAGCAAGGAGATGAATGAGTTGAGGGTGTCAGTGATAGATGTACGGGATACTGGAGTTCAGACCACAGCAAGTTACCGATGTGATCCATGCGGGATCATCTTTGATGATGAAATATTATCAACCCTACATCGAGGCTGGCATTCTCATTCTGACGCCTTCCTATGTAACTTGTGTGGGGAAAACTGTGGAAATAAGCATCAGTTTCATTCTCACATGGCTAAGAGCCATGATCGATAAATAACCTCAAAAGTGTTCATGACTAATTCAGGGAGTCATTTTAGTCATTTTCTTTAGTTTTTCGTCGAAATCTGAAATCATGTGCTTTACTGATCATCTTACTTTGTAAGTCACTCTTTGCACAAGAATGTAAAGGGCTTGTCCTAAAAGAATTAGGACTGAAGTACATGTATGTATATGTAAAGGTTGGTCTTAAAAAGTATTAAGACTATATGATGTATACCATGTTGATCTGTAATAAATGTGATGTTGACTAAGTAGTCAATTAAAGTTGTAACTTGTAAAATCATTGTTTAATTATTCCATGCGAGGGCGCATGAAATCGGAGGCGTGGGTAGTGTGATGAAACTACAGGTAAACAATATAAACAAAGTGTAAGTTTGAGCAAATGCATACGTTTACCTGCTGCTACAGATTAAATTCAGCCTCCGCTGTCTGTATAATTCATAAATGATTTGTTCTAATCCAGTTTGATGATAAAATAATCATAAAAATCCCATAAAAACATGCAAATCACAATTAGAAAATAAAAACTACTGGGCGCCGCCATATTTGATCAGCTGTTAACCGGTGCTTGGGTAGAAAAGCGTCTCAGTGCAACGAGTCACTGGACGATTCCATTTAATGTCGTTTCGGGTCCAGGGTTATGTTACCAAGGAAACAGATTGATTATTGCATTTAGTTTATAGCATCACAACATGTCTCGGTCTAAATCATCTTATTCCATTTCATTACACTAGATTTTAAACACAAAGGTATGTGTCAAATAGTACCAATCATTTTAGTGGACTCAACCTGACTTACCTATCAAATGGATTTTCCCGGGTATAAATACCGCGCGCAAGGCAAAGTTTGGCATTCTGCGACTTAACTTTGAAGAGAGCGGTTGTCTAATAAAGGTAATAAATACTTAAGTACTCTGCTATAGAGCAAATACTAGTTGTCTGCGTCTCATTGGGATCATTGCGAAACCTGGGACAAGGGCTCCAAGTTACGCTCTAAGAGTAAACTATTAGACTTAGTGTCTTTGTGAAGGAGTAGAATCAGGAGCCGAAGAAGAGGGCTCCTAGTTTATTTGAAGACTTGGTGTCTTTTGTGTGAAGCAATAGTATTTGAGAATCGGGAGCCGTTGAGGAGAGCTCCTAGTTGGCAACCGTTGATAGTGCAGAATCGTTGTGAGTGATAAGGAGGCAATTGGGAGCCTTAACAAGGGGTCAGGTTGAACCCATAATCTTTGTTGATAATTCATGAGTGATTCCTTTTTATGTCCAATGAATTGATTATTGAGATTTAAAGACAAGGTAGTCTATTTCATATATATGTTTTATTGTCATATTGTCATACAAGTTTTGATCAATCAGGGCTAAGGAGCCCCAACGTAAATTCTGGAGCCAGACAGAGAAAGGATTATACTTGGCTGTCTCGTTGAGGGGACAAGCCCAGGGGGTGTTTGGGAACCTCTCAACACAGTCCAAAGACTATGATATGTTGGTACAAGCTTTGGAGCAACGGTTTGCTCCACCGAATCAGACAGAGCTGTATAGAGTTCAGCTAAGAGAAAGACGACAGACTGCATCAGAGACCCTGTCAGCATTAGGGCAGGACATTCGAAGACTGACAAACTTGGCGTACCCAACAGCACCTAATGATGTACGGGACACCCTCGCAAAGGAGCAATTCATAGACGCTCTGCATAGTTCAGACATGAGATTGAGAGTGAAGCAAGCCAGGCCCAGCGATCTGAACGATGCAGTTCGTCATGCCGTAGAGCTTGAGGCATACAACAGGGCTGAACGCAGGAAACAAGAGGGCCAAGGGTACCTATGCTCGACCAACACTAAGGAAATGGAAACAGAAAACCCAAAAGCCGATAGTATGGAAACATTAACAAGCACACTTAAGCTTATTCAAGATGAGCTTAAATCTCTTAAAACACAGAGATCAGAGACTGGTCCAAGGTATTACCAACAACAGCAACGGGGCAGAGGTAGGCCATATCAAATACCTGATAGGAGAACTAATCCTAGGAGATGTTTCACATGTGGCTCAACCAACCATATGGCTAGGGACTGTGACCAAAATAAGGATGAAACAGAGAAGAAACAAAAGGTGGAGCAGGATAAAAAGGAACCGGACAAGAGTGTCAAAGTCTCGGGAGTGCAAAACTCTGGCTTGTTTATGACAGCCTTTATGAATGGTCAGCCTGTGACATGCTTGATAGACACGGGAGCTACACTGACAATAATTTCACGCAAGGTTTGGGAAGGCATGGTGCGTCGATCATAAGAATTAACTTCTTTTGGTCAGGTCATATCTACAGCATCTGGCAATCCAATCGACGTTAGTGGTAGGACTACTGTTCGGCTCAGGATTGCTGAGACCCATTGTGTAATGGAGGTTATAGTAGCGGACATAGAGAATGAAGCAATCTTGGGGCTTGACTTCTTGAGAGAGATGAACTGTAAAATTGACGTTGGGAAATGTACGTTGACGATTCAAGGCCAGACTATGAAATTGGATTCAGTAAGCTATGTTGGCTGCAGCAGGATAATTGTAAGTGAGACCGTGCATCTTCCTCCAAGATCAGAGAAGATCATCAAAGCCACAATGGTTGACTCTTCGATAGGGGATGGTGGTCTATGCATCATAGAGCCCTCAGAAAGTTTTATGGAGAAAGGAAGTGCCCTGGTTGCCAAAACATTAATACACAGTCAAGGAAAAGTGCCCATACGTGTGATGAATGTGACAGATGAATATTGCAATATTTACTCCGGCACCAACATAGCAAGAGCTAGTCCCGTAACTGAAGTCCAGAAAGTGAAGACTAGCGCATGTGAAAACAACAGACAGGTCCCAGACCATCTCAAAGATCTGTATCAGAAAACTGTGGAAGGAATGAACAAAGTTCAACAAAGACAGATAGCGAAATTGCTGAACAAGTATTCCAACGTGTTTTCAGAAACTGATGATGACATAGGAAGAACTGGTGTTCTGAAACACAGGATTCCAACTGGCGAGGCCCAACCAATTAGACAACCTCTGAGACGTGTACCTTACCACATGCAAAAGGAGATGGATGGACAGATTGACAACATGCTAAAGAAAGATGTCATAACGCCATCAAAGAGCCCATGGGCTAGTGGAATTGTTCTCGTGAAGAAGAAAGACGGGAGCAAGAGATTCTGTGTGGACTACCGACGTCTGAATGAGGTAACCATTAAAGATGCCTATCCTCTACCTAGGATAGACGAGTCGCTTGACCAGTTGGCTGGATCGAAATGGTTCTCATGCTTGGACATGAATTCCGGCTATTGGCAGGTCGAGTTGGACCCCCAGGATAGACAGAAGAGTGCATTCATTAGTAGGAAAGGATTATATGAGTTCAAAGTGTTACCCTTCGGATTATGCAATGCACCCGCCACATTTGAAAGACTTATTGAAATTGTGTTGGCAGGCCTTCACTGGGAAACTTGTCTAGTATACCTAGACGATATTATCGTGTGCGGGAAGACATTTGAAGATATGGTGAAAAACTTGGATGAAGTGTTTTCAAGACTACAGCAGGCTGGACTTAAACTTAAAGCCAGAAAATGTCACCTTTTTGCACAGAGAGTTGAGTTCTTAGGGCATATAATATCAGAGGAAGGGGTTAGCACAGACCCGAAGAAGACGGAGTGCATTCGGAATTGGCCTATTCCATCTACTGTGAAGGAAGTCCGTTCATTCTTAGGGTTCTGCAGTTACTACCGCCGCTTCATATTCAGGTTTGCAGAAATAGCAAAGCCATTGCATAAGCTGACGGAAAAGTCGGAACGGTTCAAATGGACAGAAGAGTGCCTGGAAGCATTTCAAAACCTGAAGAACAAGCTGATCAATGCACCAATATTGGCACATCCAGATTTCAGCCAGAGCTTCATCTTAGACGTTGATGCTTGTGATCAAAGCATTGGAGGAGTAATCTCTCAAGTAATCAATGGAGAAGAACGCCCAGTAGCCTTTGCCAGCAGAACTTTGACCAAGACTGAGCGTTCATATTGTGTGACTAGAAAAGAAATGCTGGCACTGGTCAATTTTGTAAAGCATTTCAAACATTACCTTTATGGAAGGAAATTCCTGGTCAGGACTGACCATAGCTCCTTGAAGTGGTTAATGAACTTCAAGAATCCAGAGGGCCAGATTGCTCGGTGGATCGAGGTTTTGGCATCTTACGACATGAAGGTACAGCATCGACCTGGACGCCAGCATGGCAACGCTGACGGAGTCAGTCGAATCCCGTGCACTCAGTGTGGCAGACGTGATGGAAAAGAAAGAGTGAATGTGCTTGATTGCTCAGATTCAAGGAACTTGGACCTAAAGACATTGCAGGATGAGGATAGAGACATTGCGCTGTTAAAGGGATGGTTAGAAAGTGGTGTCAGACCAGATTCTAAGGATACGTCTAGTGAGAGCTATGTGGTGAAAGCTCTGTTGGGACAATGGAAGGATCTGGAACTGCATGATGGGTTGCTTGTTCGTAGATATGAAGATTCTGACACGAACAGAACCATAAGACAGGCAATAGTACCTCAATCAAAGAGAAGAGAAGTGCTCAAGTTCTCACACGATGTTCAAACATCAGGTCATTTGGGAATGAAGAAAACGCTGAGCAAAGTGAGACAGAACTATTATTGGCCAGGAGTTTCACAGGATGTACAAATCTATGTATCAGGATGCGAGATCTGCCAGAAAGGTAAAGAACCAATACCATCGAAGAGGGCACCCATGCAAGTAGCTCGTAGTGGGTACCCTATGGAAAGGATCGCAGTTGACATAATGGGTGAACTACCAGAGACAGAACGAGGCAACAAATATGTGCTCGTTGTCAGTGACTATTTCACAAAGTGGACAGAGTGCTATCCAATGCCAAATATGGAAGCGGTAACAGTGGCAAAGTTACTGGTTGAACAGCTTTTTACACGATTTGGAGTCCCAGAGCAGATCCATTCTGATCAGGGACGCCAATTCGAGAGCAACCTGTTCGCTGAGATGTGTAAGCTGCTCCAGATAGACAAAACCCGCACTACACCATATCATCCGCAATCAGATGGTATGGTGGAGCGCTTCAACAAAACCCTCTGTGCAATGCTGCGAGCATACATTGATGAAAATCATGAAAACTGGGATGGGCTCTTACCATATGTTACGATGGCCTATCGGGCCACTTGTCATGAAAGTACAGGTACCAGCCCAAATATGTCAATGTTTGGTCATGACACCAGAACACCTCTTGACTTTATATATCAGATGCCTCCTAATGTAAAGACTGCTCCTAGTAATACCTGGGTGTGGGAATTGCAAGATAGGCTTGAGTCGGTACACACATTTGTTAGGGAACATACCGGCATGTCAGTGCAAAGGCAGAAGAAGGTATATGACAAAAGGTTGGCATTTGAAAACTTCAATGTAGGTGATAATGTCTATGTCCTCTTCCCTGTTAAGAAAACAGGACAGTCCATCAAATTTGTCTTCTTTTGGAGAGGTCCATTTAAGGTAGTTGAGAAAATGTCAGATGTCCTGCTTAAGATCAACTGTGGCCGAAACGGTACATTATCGGTCATTCATATTGATAGGGTACGGAAAGTAAGAACGCAAAACCTTCCTAGAGAAATAGAGTTTACAGCATTGTCTGAGCCAGAAGAATTGAATGTAGAACCCAGTGACATTCATGCTGTAGCAAGTCCTGAGTCTGAGTCAGATAGCAATGACCAGGAAGCTTTTGTTGAAACTAGGTCTAAACGGGTAGTTAGAAGGCCTAGATGGTTGCGTGATTATGTATCTGCGCTTTCTGTTTGCAGGACTATGAACACCAAGAAAACTCCAAGGAAAAGGGCTGCCTGTCCAAACTGCAAGAAGGACGTTAAGCTTGAAGACTACATCAAGCATGTTCAGGAATGCAGACAGACAAAGCCACCTACAGTGATAACCTGCAGTGTATGCAAGGCACCGTTCAGTAAGCAGGCTTACATGAAAAAGCACATGAAGAGGTTTCATCCCATGGCGGAGACGGTGACCTCGTCTGGAGCTTCAGAGACATCTTCTCAGGCAACAGTAACAAGGAAGTTAAGTAGTTCTTCAAGTGAAAAGGAAGAATGGGACAGAGATCCTCTTGTTGAACTAGACCTGGACTGTTCGGAAACAGAAGATTCAGATCCTGAGGAAACAGTCATTCAGGAGAAGCCAAAGTCACCCTCAAAGGTCACGGCTGAGAAAGCACCTAAAGTGGACTTGACATTGGGTAGGACCCATAGGAAGCCAACGGTTCCAAACCGTGTGTATGCCCCAGTGAAAGATAAGGGTGCTGAACAACCAGAAGTGCCAGCCAAGAAACTCTGTACTGCAGTGGTTGGTAAATCAAGTGTCATAGACACAATGGATAGAGAGACTCAGGTTCAGCCAGAACTAGTGCTGAGATGCGGCTATTGTGGAGTCAGTTTCGATGATGAGATAGTGTTCTCCATTCACAGGGGTTGGCACAATCATTCCAACCCCTCCATCTGTAATATGTGTGGCGAGGAGTGCTCAAGCAGACACGGATTCTACTGCCACCTCAGCAGATTTCACACCAAGTAATATTTAATGATAAAGAGCAGAATTATATGACAAGTAGTCAAGGATAAATAGTGATTCAAAACCTCACTTTGAGTGTCAAAGAGGCTTAGTGGTACTAAGTATGAGTACTTATGTCATGAACATGAAGAAAAAAAAAATCTTAAAAGAAACACATGGAAATGTCATCTAAATGTGGCCATAGGTAATGGACACACTCATATATTTATATATGTCTTATGTCTCAAGTATGTCAATAAAGATGATGATCTCTTAAATTCATTTTTTTTCTTTATGTAATTCATGCGAGGACGCATGTAGTCGGAGGCGTGGGTAGTGTGACGAATTTGCAGGCAAAGAATGTAAACAAGCTGTAAAAATAAAAATACCAGCCTTGTCACCTGTTTCAAAATGAATGATCAGCCTCCGCTACTCGCATTGTCTATAATCAGCCATAAATTTATCCGATTTGGCCATAAAAAATGCTAGAAATCACATTAATCACTTCAATTTCAACCTGGAAATATTTTCTCCTGGGCGCAGCCATTTTCTTTAGGTCACAAGGTCACGTAGACACATTCGACCACAATGCACCGGAATGGACCGCAACATTTTGGTTGAGGGTTAGATCGTTCCATTACCATGGAAATTAATATTAATTAATCATTTTACGCTAAGAAGTGAGTAGCCTGAGAAAGTACTCTGGCAAGCAGCAAATCATTTCATATAAAAATCAGAAAGATATATACAATCAATGCAATATTTACATATTTGGTTTCAACCTGTACACCCCTTTCGCCGCTTGTAATAGACTAGTCCATTGGTATAAAAGGAGGTGTTTGCGGCGGCAAATTCAATTCTGCATTTGGCTTCAGTGCAAACAGATCGAGAATTAGCAAGCAGGTAATTAAATAAATAAGGCTTCGTGGTGCGGAGTTAGGCCTTTGGACAAACAGAGATCATTGCGATAGCTGTTGTCCTCTAGTGTTTAACTCTTAGTGCTGAACCAGTGTTTGGAATCTTTGGCCACAGAGATCATTGCGATAGCTGGGCCTTGTTCTAAATTATCATTGCGATAATTGGAATAGGGGTTTCTGACACAGGTTCCTGGGAAGCCAGAGCTATAGGCTTTAGGAATAGCCTGATATTGTTCAGCCTTGCAAGCCATAGGGTTTGAGCTAGGGGTAGGCTGAACCTGAGAGTTAAGTTGAGCTATAGGGAATAGTTTTTAGAGTGAAGCCAAAGAATCAAACGGGCTCAGGTTGAACCCATATATGTCCCATAGTGATTATAGTTTGATTAATATATGTCCAATGAAATCCTAATCAAAGATTGAAAGACAAAGCAGTCTAATATTTTGTATCTTTATATGCATTG
This sequence comes from Rugalucina vietnamica, assembly GCA_964017185.1. NCBI lineage: Eukaryota > Metazoa > Mollusca > Bivalvia > Lucinida > Lucinidae > Rugalucina > Rugalucina vietnamica. Next base: position 8,157,732 of record OZ024885.1, read on the forward strand.
CCAATCATCAGACCAGTAGTCTCACGCAAAATTTATATACCTTTGTTAATCAAGTTTGAACCTTCATATATACCGCTCGGAAAAACGTTACAGTGGTGGCAGCGGTGGGATGATGACAACTGCCAGAAGGGAGTTGCCTTACCCATGTAGTCCCCAGGCCAAGACTCGGGGCGAGTCTTCTCGGAGGGGGAAGTAATGTAACGGGATAGTCTCCCTTGTAGAATACGTTGGTGCAACGTATTAGCGGCATATAAGCGGGTAGTTATATGCAAATTAGAAACTCGAAACTTTGTGATTAGAGTAAGTGTTAGGTATATAGCGCAGTAAACCACCCTTGGTGGATGAGCATGCTTTTCCACTGACGGGGTTTCTGTGGCTTGGCTCGGCTGTTCGTTACATTTCCGAAGAGAAATTTCGAGTTTCTAATTTGCATATTACTACCCGCTAATATGCCGCTAATACGTTGCACCAACGTATTCTACAAGGGAGACTATCCCGTTACATTACTTCCCCCTCCGAGAAGACTTCTTCTCGCCCCGAGTCTTGGCCTGGGGACTACATGGGTAAGGCAACCCCGGTCTGGCAGTTGTCATTATCCCACCGCTGCCACCAAATGTAACGTTTTTCCGAGCGGTATATATGAAGGTTCAAACTTGATTAACAAAGGTATATAAATTTTGCGTGAGACTACTGGTCTGATGATTGGCAATGCATATAAAGATACAAAATATTAGACTGCTTTGTCTTTCAATCTTTGATTAGGATTTCATTGGACATATATTAATCAAACTATAATCACTATGGGACATATATGGGTTCAACCTGAGCCCGTTTGATTCTTTGGCTTCACTCTAAAAACTATTCCCTATAGCTCAACTTAACTCTCAGGTTCAGCCTACCCCTAGCTCAAACCCTATGGCTTGCAAGGCTGAACAATATCAGGCTATTCCTAAAGCCTATAGCTCTGGCTTCCCAGGAACCTGTGTCAGAAACCCCTATTCCAATTATCGCAATGATAATTTAGAACAAGGCCCAGCTATCGCAATGATCTCTGTGGCCAAAGATTCCAAACACTGGTTCAGCACTAAGAGTTAAACACTATAGGACAACAGCTATCGCAATGATCTCTGTTTGTCCAAAGGCCTAACTCCGCACCACGAAGCCTTATTTATTTAATTACCTGCTTGCTAATTCTCGATCTGTTCGCACTGAAGCCAAATGCAGAATTGAATTTGCCGCCGCAAACACCTCCTTTTATACCAATGGACTAGTCTATTACAAGCGGCGAAAGGGGTGTGCAGGTTGAAACCAAAATATGTAATTATTGCATTGATTGTGTATATCTTCCTGATTTATATATGAAATGATTTGCTGCTTGCCAGAGTACTTTCTCAGGCTACTCACTTCTTAGCGTAAAATGATTGATTAATATTAATTTCCATGGTAATGGAACGATCTAACCCTCAACCAAAATGTTGCGGTCCATTCCGGTGCATTGTGGTCGAATGTGTCTACATGACCTTGTGACCTAAAGAAAATGGCTGCGCCCAGGACAAAATATTTCCGTGTTGAATCGAATTGATTTATGTGATTTCTAGCTCTGTTTATGACCAAATCGGATTAATTTATGGCTGATTATAGACAATGCGAGTAGCGGAGGCTGATCATACTTTTCTAAACAGGTGACAAGGCTGGTATTTTCATTTTTTACAGCTTGTTTACATTCTTTGCCTGCAATTTCGTCACACTACCCACGCCTCCGACTACATGCGTCCTCGCATGAATTACATTAAGAATAAATCTTACAATGATCAACATCTTTATTGACATACTTGTTCAACATTGATTGAGCAAAAGAAGACATGTATGAGTGTGTCCATTACCTATGGTCACTTTTAAAATAATTTTCTATGTCAATTTTAATATTGTTTTTTTTTTTTTTTTTAGGTTCATGGTAAGTACTCTTAATTAGTACTTAGTCTCTCTGACATTCCTTGTAAGGCTGATTATTATAAATTTTCTTGACTACTTGTCAGATATTTCTGTCCATTATTTCCCCAGATTACTTTGTGTGAAATCTGCTGAGGTGGCAGTAGAACCCATGTCTGCTGGAACATTCCTCGCCACACATATTACAGATGGAGGGGTTTGAATGATTGTGCCAACCCCTGTGAATTGAGAACACTATCTCATCATCGAAACTGACTCCGCAATAGCCACATCTTAGGACAAGTTCCGGCTGAACCTGTGTCTCCCTATCCATTGTTTCTATGGTACTCGCTTTACCAACCATGGCAGTACAGAGTTTCTTGGCTGGCACTTCTGGTTGTTCAGCACCCTTATCTTTCACTGGGGCATACACACGGTTCGGAACCGTTGGCTTCCTATGGGTCCTACCCAATGTCAAGTCCACTTTAGGTGCTATCTCAACTGCGACCTTTACGGGTGACTTTGGCTTCTTGTGAAGTTCCGTTTCCTCGGAATCTGAATCTTCTGTTTCCGAACAGTCCAGGTCTAGTTCAACAAGAGGATCTCTGTCCCATTCTTCCTTCTCACTTGAAGAACTACTTAACTTCCTTGTAACAGTTGCCTGAGTAGATGTCTCCGAGGCTCCAGACGAGGTCACCGTCTCCGCCATCGGATGAAACCTCTTCATGTGCTTTTTCATGTAAGCCTGCTTACTGAACGGTGCCTTGCATACACTGCAGGTTATCACTGTAGGTGGCTTTGTCTGTCTGCATTCCTGAACATGCTTGATGTAGTCCTCAAGCTTAACGTCCTTCTTGCAGTTTGGACAGGCAGCCCTTTTCCTTGGCGTTTTCTTAGTGTTCATAGTCCTGCAAACAGAAAGCGCAGATACATAATCACGCAACCATCTAGGCCTTCTAACTACCCGTTTAGACCTAGTTTCAACAAAAGCTTCCTGGTCATTGCTGTCTGACTCAGACTCAGTTCTTGCTACAGCATGAATGTCACTGGGTTCTACATTCAAATCTTCTTGCTCAGACAATGTTGTAACCTCTATTTCTCTAGGCAAGTTTTGCGTTCTTACTTTCCGTACCCTATCAATATGAATGACCGATAAAGTACCGTTTCGGCCACAGTTGATCTTAAGCAGGACATCTGACATTTTCTCAACTACCTTAAATGGACCTCTCCAAAAGAAGACAAATTTGATGGACTGTCCAGTTTTCTTAACAGGGAAGAGGACATAGACATTATCACCTACACTGAAGTTTTCAAATGCCAACCTTTTGTCATATACCTTCTTCTGCCTTTGCACTGACATGCCGGTATGATCCCTAACAAATGTATGTACTGACTCAAGCCTATCTTGCAATTCCCACACCCATGCATTGCTAGGGGCAGTCTTTACGTTAGGGGGCATTTGGTATACAAGGTCAAGAGGAGTTCTGGTATCATGACCAAACATTGACATGTTTGGGCTGGTACCTGTACTTTCATGACAAGTGGCCCGATAGGCCATCGTAACGTATGGTAAGAGCCCATCCCAGTTTTCATGATTTTCATCAATGTATGCTCGCAGCATAGCACAGAGGGTTTTGTTGAAGCGCTCCACCATACCATCTGATTGCGGATGATATGGTGTAGTGCGGGTTTTGTCTATCTGGAGCAGCTTACACATCTCAGCGAACAGGTTGCTCTCGAATTGGCGTCCCTGATCAGAATGGATCTGCTCTGGGACTCCAAATCGTGTAAAAAGCTGTTCAACCAGTAACTTGGCTACTGTTACCGCCTCCATATTTGGCATTGGATAGCACTCAGTCCACTTTGTGAAATAGTCACTGACAACGAGCACATATTTGTTGCCTCGTTCTGTCTCTGGTAGTTCACCCATTATGTCAACTGCGATCCTTTCCATAGGGTACCCACTACGAGCTACTTGCATGGGTGCCCTTTTCGATGGTATTGGTTCTTTACCTTTCTGGCAGATCTCGCATCCTGATACATAGATTTTTACATCCTGTGATACACCTGGCCAATAATAGTTCTGTCTCACTTTGCTCAGCGTTTTCTTCATTCCCAGGTGACCTGATGTTTGAACATCGTGTGAGAACTTGAGCACTTCTCTTCTCTTTGATTGAGGTACTATTGCCTGTTTTATGGTTCTGTTCGTGTCAGAATCTTCATATCTACGAACAAGCAACCCATCATGCAGTTCCAGATTCTTCCATTGTCCCAACAGAGCTTTCACCACATAGCTCCCACTAGACGTATCCTTAGAATCTGGTCTGACACCACTTTCTAACCATCCTTTTAACAGCGCAATGTCTCTATCCTCATCCTGCAATGTCTTTAGGTCCAAGTTCCTTGAATCTGAGCAATCAAGCACATTCACTCTTTCTTTTCCATCACGTCTGCCACACTGAGTGCACGGGATTCGACTGACTCCGTCGGCGTTGCCGTGCTGGCGTCCAGGTCGATGCTGTACCTTCATGTCATAGGATGCCAATACCTCGATCCACCGAGCAATCTGGCCCTCTGGATTCTTGAAGTTCATTAACCACTTCAAGGAGCTATGGTCAGTCCTGACCAGGAATTTCCTTCCGTAAAGGTAATGTTTGAAATGCTTCACAAAATTGACCAAGGCCAGCATCTCTTTTCTTGTCACACAATATGAACGCTCAGTCTTGGTCAAAGTTCTGCTAGCAAAGGCTACTGGGCGTTCTTCTCCATTGATTACTTGAGAGATTACTCCTCCAATGCTTTGATCACAAGCATCAACGTCTAAGATGAAGCTCTGGCTGAAATCTGGGTGTGTCAATATTGGTGCATTGATCAGCTTGTTCTTCAGGTTTTGAAATGCTTCCAGGCACTCTTCTGTCCATTTGAACCGTTCCGACTTTTCCGTCAGCTTATGTAATGGCTTTGCTATTTCTGCAAACCTGAATATGAAGCGGCGGTAGTAACTGCAGAACCCTAAGAATGAACGGACTTCCTTCACAGTAGATGGAATAGGCCAATTCCGAATGCACTCCGTCTTCTTCGGGTCTGTGCTAACCCCTTCCTCTGATATTATATGCCCTAAGAACTCAACTCTCTGTGCAAAAAGGTGACATTTTCTGGCTTTAAGTTTAAGTCCAGCCTGCTGTAGTCTTGAAAACACTTCATCCAAGTTTTTCACCATATCTTCAAATGTCTTCCCGCACACGATAATATCGTCTAGGTATACTAGACAAGTTTCCCAGTGAAGGCCTGCCAACACAATTTCAATAAGTCTTTCAAATGTGGCGGGTGCATTGCATAATCCGAAGGGTAACACTTTGAACTCATATAATCCTTTCCTACTAATGAATGCACTCTTCTGTCTATCCTGGGGGTCCAACTCGACCTGCCAATAGCCGGAATTCATGTCCAAGCATGAGAACCATTTCGATCCAGCCAACTGGTCAAGCGACTCGTCTATCCTAGGTAGAGGATAGGCATCTTTAATGGTTACCTCATTCAGACGTCGGTAGTCCACACAGAATCTCTTGCTCCCGTCTTTCTTCTTCACGAGAACAATTCCACTAGCCCATGGGCTCTTTGATGGCGTTATGACATCTTTCTTTAGCATGTTGTCAATCTGTCCATCCATCTCCTTTTGCATGTGGTAAGGTACACGTCTCAGAGGTTGTCTAATTGGTTGGGCCTCGCCAGTTGGAATCCTGTGTTTCAGAACACCAGTTCTTCCTATGTCATCATCAGTTTCTGAAAACACGTTGGAATACTTGTTCAGCAATTTCGCTATCTGTCTTTGTTGAACTTTGTTCATTCCTTCCACAGTTTTCTGATACAGATCTTTGAGATGGTCTGGGACCTGTCTGTTGTTTTCACATGCGCTAGTCTTCACTTTCTGGACTTCAGTTACGGGACTAGCTCTTGCTATGTTGGTGCCGGAGTAAATATTGCAATATTCATCTGTCACATTCATCACACGTATGGGCACTTTTCCTTGACTGTGTATTAATGTTTTGGCAACCAGGGCACTTCCTTTCTCCATAAAACTTTCTGAGGGCTCTATGATGCATAGACCACCATCCCCTATCGAAGAGTCAACCATTGTGGCTTTGATGATCTTCTCTGATCTTGGAGGAAGATGCACGGTCTCACTTACAATTATCCTGCTGCAGCCAACATAGCTTACTGAATCCAATTTCATAGTCTGGCCTTGAATCGTCAACGTACATTTCCCAACGTCAATTTTACAGTTCATCTCTCTCAAGAAGTCAAGCCCCAAGATTGCTTCATTCTCTATGTCCGCTACTATAACCTCCATTACACAATGGGTCTCAGCAATCCTGAGCCGAACAGTAGTCCTACCACTAACGTCGATTGGATTGCCAGATGCTGTAGATATGACCTGACCAAAAGAAGTTAATTCTGATGATCGACGCACCATGCCTTCCCAAACCTTGCGTGAAATTATTGTCAGTGTAGCTCCCGTGTCTATCAAGCATGTCACAGGCTGACCATTCATAAAGGCTGTCATAAACAAGCCAGAGTTTTGCACTCCCGAGACTTTGACACTCTTGTCCGGTTCCTTTTTATCCTGCTCCACCTTTTGTTTCTTCTCTGTTTCATCCTTATTTTGGTCACAGTCCCTAGCCATATGGTTGGTTGAGCCACATGTGAAACATCTCCTAGGATTAGTTCTCCTATCAGGTATTTGATATGGCCTACCTCTGCCCCGTTGCTGTTGTTGGTAATACCTTGGACCAGTCTCTGATCTCTGTGTTTTAAGAGATTTAAGCTCATCTTGAATAAGCTTAAGTGTGCTTGTTAATGTTTCCATACTATCGGCTTTTGGGTTTTCTGTTTCCATTTCCTTAGTGTTGGTCGAGCATAGGTACCCTTGGCCCTCTTGTTTCCTGCGTTCAGCCCTGTTGTATGCCTCAAGCTCTACGGCATGACGAACTGCATCGTTCAGATCGCTGGGCCTGGCTTGCTTCACTCTCAATCTCATGTCTGAACTATGCAGAGCGTCTATGAATTGCTCCTTTGCGAGGGTGTCCCGTACATCATTAGGTGCTGTTGGGTACGCCAAGTTTGTCAGTCTTCGAATGTCCTGCCCTAATGCTGACAGGGTCTCTGATGCAGTCTGTCGTCTTTCTCTTAGCTGAACTCTATACAGCTCTGTCTGATTCGGTGGAGCAAACCGTTGCTCCAAAGCTTGTACCAACATATCATAGTCTTTGGACTGTGTTGAGAGGTTCCCAAACACCCCCTGGGCTTGTCCCCTCAACGAGACAGCCAAGTATAATCCTTTCTCTGTCTGGCTCCACCTATTGATTTCTGCTACTGCATCAAAATGGGCCCGATAGTCCAACCAAGAGCCTGTACCATCAAACGTAGCTGGCTTCACTTTGACGCTTCCATTTGCTTGTGGGCTTGGCTGGGCTACATTTGGGGTTGAGGTAATTGGCATATGCCCAGCCTCCTGCACATGTGCAGTCCTTGGTTGTGGTCTCGGCAATGGCGTGTAAGTGCCCCCTATACTACTATCATCGAAGAGGTTCAGCTGTGGTGGTTCCTCTGCATCAAACTGAACTCTCTGGCTCCTAGGTACCTCCGGTAGAACCCTTCTTGGCCTCTGTTCACCACGCTGCTCTTCATGCATGTCAACATCCCCCTGTTGTATTTCTAGCTGTCTCAGCTCACTTTCTAAGTTGAGAATTTCATTCTGAAGAAGGCTGGCCTCACTCTTTTTTCTCATGACTTCCAGCCGCTTTTCTATCATCATCACTGAAGTCTGAAGCCTGCCTGGCCTATCCTGACTATCCATGTCAATGTTACTTGAATATAAGCTTGGATTCGTGATAACTGTGTGCTACCAGTATCCCACCGCTGCCACCACTGTAACGTTTTTCCGAGCGGTATATATGAAGGTTCAAACTTGATTAACAAAGGTATATAAATTTTGCGTGAGACTACTGGTCTGATGATTGGCAATGCATATAAAGATACAAAATATTAGACTGCTTTGTCTTTCAATCTTTGATTAGGATTTCATTGGACATATATTAATCAAACTATAATCACTATGGGACATATATGGGTTCAACCTGAGCCCGTTTGATTCTTTGGCTTCACTCTAAAAACTATTCCCTATAGCTCAACTTAACTCTCAGGTTCAGCCTACCCCTAGCTCAAACCCTATGGCTTGCAAGGCTGAACAATATCAGGCTATTCCTAAAGCCTATAGCTCTGGCTTCCCAGGAACCTGTGTCAGAAACCCCTATTCCAATTATCGCAATGATAATTTAGAACAAGGCCCAGCTATCGCAATGATCTCTGTGGCCAAAGATTCCAAACACTGGTTCAGCACTAAGAGTTAAACACTATAGGACAACAGCTATCGCAATGATCTCTGTTTGTCCAAAGGCCTAACTCCGCACCACGAAGCCTTATTTATTTAATTACCTGCTTGCTAATTCTCGATCTGTTCGCACTGAAGCCAAATGCAGAATTGAACGGGCTCAGGTTGAACCCATATATGTCCCATAGTGATTATAGTTTGATTAATATATGTCCAATGAAATCCTAATCAAAGATTGAAAGACAAAGCAGTCTAATATTTTGTATCTTTATATGCATTGCCAATCATCAGACCAGTAGTCTCACGCAAAATTTATATACCTTTGTTAATCAAGTTTGAACCTTCATATATACCGCTCGGAAAAACGTTACAGTGGTGGCAGTAGAACCCATGTCTGCTGGAACATTCCTCGCCACACATATTACAGATGGAGGGGTTTGAATGATTGTGCCAACCCCTGTGAATTGAGAACACTATCTCATCATCGAAACTGACTCCGCAATAGCCACATCTTAGGACAAGTTCCGGCTGAACCTGTGTCTCCCTATCCATTGTTTCTATGGTACTCGCTTTACCAACCATGGCAGTACAGAGTTTCTTGGCTGGCACTTCTGGTTGTTCAGCACCCTTATCTTTCACTGGGGCATACACACGGTTCGGAACCGTTGGCTTCCTATGGGTCCTACCCAATGTCAAGTCCACTTTAGGTGCTATCTCAACTGCGACCTTTACGGGTGACTTTGGCTTCTTGTGAAGTTCCGTTTCCTCGGAATCTGAATCTTCTGTTTCCGAACAGTCCAGGTCTAGTTCAACAAGAGGATCTCTGTCCCATTCTTCCTTCTCACTTGAAGAACTACTTAACTTCCTTGTAACAGTTGCCTGAGTAGATGTCTCCGAGGCTCCAGACGAGGTCACCGTCTCCGCCATCGGATGAAACCTCTTCATGTGCTTTTTCATGTAAGCCTGCTTACTGAACGGTGCCTTGCATACACTGCAGGTTATCACTGTAGGTGGCTTTGTCTGTCTGCATTCCTGAGCATGCTTTTCCACCGACGGGGTTTGCTGTGGTGCGTTACATTTGGTGGCAGCATTATTTCTTCGTGTTAGTCTTTAATTCTTTAGACTCACAAGTATTTGAATTTAAAGACAGTCTGTAAATCTAAAGACAGTCTGTAAATGTATGTCAGCTCTTAGATCTGTTGGTCAATCCCATTTGAGCTCAATGATCCATGCTCTGAAAACAAAACACTATTGTACCGAATTTATTCATACATGTAGGCGATTGCTGGCCAGCATGTGTGCATTGAAATGCAAAAGCATGCCATTATCGGGATGCGTTTTGTTTGGCTCAGTCTATACATGTAACTACCAAAGTAAGGCTTATGTGTATGGATGCTTTGACTTAACAACGTTCTCTAGGCAGTCTAAGACCTTAGAGGTTTACCAGTAGCCCAATCAGATGGCCAGTCATTAGCGTATAAGCTTTGCTAGGATACGCGGGTACAAGCAGTCCATTATTATGTCTCACGGCCCCAAATGGGTCCATTTTTTATCCATGAACTGTAAACATAACTGCGAGTATAACGAGGCTTAAGTTCAATATGGTAAATTGACTATACTTCCCCAAATCGGAACAGGGCTTTGATAAACATATCGGCTGCCCGATGCATCAGGTTTATCATACAGTGTATAAGGCCAACACTGATGTTAACGAGAATTGGTTTCGATTTACAGACGAAGCAGTCTGAAGCATTACAATGAAACAGTTGGTAGATCTAAGTACATGTATTTATATAGAAACAGAAAGAAAAAATAGGAAAAAAAAATAATAGAAAAAATGGATTTGTTCTCGGATCGCCTAGTTCATATTATGGCAAAAATACTAATTTAATTACTTGCATAAATCCACTGAGCTATCGCCAATAATTAATCAATTCTATTATTTAACATACTTGAAACTAGCTGTTTGGTGTATTTGACCTTGAAATGAGAAAAATCTTATGAGCAAGTCACAACCTCAAACATAAGACAAATCTTACCGATAAGATGGATCATAAGTCAATACAAAGATCACTCTTGATCATAAGATAAGATATGTCCTAAAAGAGCTTCATGAAACGAGCCAAAGACTTACTATGAAATAATTATTCATAGCAAAAAATTATGAGAGTTGAAAATAAAGTTAAAACTTACCAACTAAATTTGTAAATGAGGCTGTTTGGCTCTGTAGAATTTGTCCATTGATGCTCGTAATATTCTCAAGGTGATCTATTCTGTGTTCTTGAAGGTAGTTTATATTTGTTTCCAGCAAGACATTATCCTCTAAGACCTAAATGTGTAAAATGTATAGTGAACAAGTCGTTACACATAGCTAGTTGTGAATCATTATTGAAACATTTGTGTTTCTAACATCCGATGACCCAGTCTTAACACGTATCGTTTGATATGAAAGGGACTAGAGATTTCTCGTATATTGCTTTTTTCCGTTTTGTTTTTGATCAGTGGAGTCCTTGTTTCTTGGTAAAATGCATAATTATTTGTTTTACTGTATATCTGGAAAATATTCACAACGAGGCCGAATGACTGTTCTACCACAGTAAAAGCTATAATTCAGGTGAGGCACCAGTCCTATTAAACAGGTTACATTTCCTAGTCAGTATTTTAATTTAAGTCGCCGTTCTGTTATTTTTTATACTTTATAGTGGTTTTTATCATTTTTGTACCGGCATAAATAAATCTAAGTTTGTGGCCACAGTTATGTAAAAATATGTTCTCTGGAATTGGTTATTGTTTCGGTTTTGGCAATATCAGTTTGTAAGTTTAGTTGTACACACATACATTTAAGGGACGAATTGTGCTTTTGTTTCTGATTGATGCTTATCTATTTGTACATATAATACAGCTTATTATCCCTAAGATCCATACTATTATTTCTAACAATGTATTATTCCTTGCATCTGTTATCAACTTAAAATTATCTCCTAATTGATTTTGTCAGGATTGGAGTTTCATGATGAAATATAACTGGTAGAAACATCTACTATACGATAATCTTATTATGTATTTACCTTTATTTTACCCACTGTTTCGTTGTAGTCTATATACGCGTCAAGTATTGATGCTAGTTTTGTTTCATATTCATTATTACGCTGGAGTTGATTGTCAGTAAATGCCCTGAATATCGTATCGTTCATTTCTAGCATTTGTATCATGATACTGTTTTCGTCAATGCCAGTTTTAGTTTCATTCAGATCAGATTCTAGTAGAAGTAATCTGTTTTCCAACCCTGCAGTAGAAGATAGCTTCTCAATAGAGGATTCAAGATGCATAACTCTAGAGGTGTGGTTCGTGATCATTTTCTCGTTGTTAAGTTGGCCAGTCTGCAACTGGGCTAAAGTAGCATTGGTCAGCATTAGATTTGTTTCCAGTGATGTCATTCTGGCGTGGTACGATAAACGCATTTCTTTTTCGTTTTCATTTATACTGTGATTTTGATAGTTTTCTTCGTCTGCAACCTGCATCAATGTTTCATTTAAATATGAAACATCCTTAGTTAATACATGTATTACATTATTGTGTTCATTTCTGTCTGTCTCTAGTTCAAGTATTCGAATTGAGACGTTTTGCAAAAAAGCGTTGGTCATGTCATTTTGTAGATCGACGTTTGATATCATGGCCATGACGGTACCATTCAGTGTGTCGAAATCAGCACAAGTTGGATTTCTTGTCTGATTGGACCCGGAGTTAATGTACCCAGTTATATTTTCTTGTACTTGAGGAGGAATATTAGCAACTTCGTTTGTAGCTTTCTCTAGGAGTTGGTCCGCCTTAGTTTGAAGCATTCCTACAAGTTGTATATTCAATAATTAAACGATTGTGCACAGTGTGTGTTTTCTGTATTCAACACTCATTCACGCGTAGAGAAATTGCGGGAAATAATAAAAAAATATAGTTTAAATTACCAAATATGATGCGTATTTACGTTTACTATAGTTTCGAGCGATAATTGAAACATCTTTGTGATCACTCGGAAATCTCTGTTATTTGACACAATTATTCAACTGTATGCATAAAAGTTGGAATTTGTATGACAAAAAAGGTTATCAATCAATTGGTACAAATGAATTGACTCATGTCTAGACCAATGCTTTGTACGTTATAAACAAAGATGGTCACATTAAATTACAAATGATACTGATATTTGTGTCATCACATTTGTTGGGAATGATTTATGCTTTTGCTATTTTTCCCGCGGCCTTTTAAATACAATGAATTGCATGTTAAAAAGAAATTGTATTCATTAAGTGCAATAAAAGAATCAATATTGTAAAGAAAAAGGTTGTGTTGTTTTTTTTTCCACATGAAATTGAGCAGTTTATTTGGATTTTATTTCATATATTTCTAATGTTATTATTTGATTCTGCCCTAAGTTACGATAGTCATAATCAAGTTGATCTAATTGTTTCGTGAGCTATTTATACTTACCCGTCGTTTGCTTCAAAGCGTCTATTTCTTTTGCCTGAAATACAAATTGTTTATTTATCAAAAATTAATTGAAGTGTACAGTGCTCCGCAATCAACATGCGAGGGACTTCACAGACTTACCGTTAGAAATACGAATCAAATAAATACATTTGACTTATAGAGCAGACATACAATTCCAACGGAAAATCTCCGACGTCATTCTTATGTTAACATCCAATACCTGTATGCCGATTCTGTATTATGTATACTATCACTTGCTGTCAAAAGTTGCTTATAAATTTGACAACTCAAATCATGCTGCAGTGGAGTAAGTCAAGCAGTGCAGTTTAAAATAGAATAGCCTTTGCTTCTGGATGCACTTGTTTCCGGTGTAAATGTTATGAACCACTGCAGAAGCTGAGGGTGAGGTTATGGCCATGTAAAATCGATTTAAACCCGCCAGTAACTTTGTGTTACTGTTCGTTCCAAGTCGATACTTCTGTGGTGGTTCTTTTTGTTTTATGTCTTGGTGTTTAAAATATTTTGTGCTGTTGGCGCCTTATGTATGTTTTCATATTTTTAGTTAAGTTAAGGTAACTGAGTGGCCACCTATTGGGAAAATAGCTGCTCATTCGGCTTACGAAATGTTTTCATGGTATAAGTACCTGATTGTTGGTTTGGTTTTTTCCCGCCTAGGTTTTTGGAGTGGGAATCTTTTTCTGATTGCGCCTTTTCCTGATCTTTGCCTACTACTTGTACCTTTCCATAAAGCATTGAGTAAAATTTCTGAAAGTCATAAAGGAAACTGAGCACGGAAGATGTTTGACACCAGCAACACCATGGAAACTATTATTCAATCAAACTTGTAAGCATCCCACGAGATAAACTATTTTCTATTAAATTATTGATTCAATTTCAGGATTTTCTGTAGCATAAAGGTTTAGTCATTGTATATACAACAAAATATATCTTACGTGCTCGCTGACGTACACTCCAAGTGAAATTGCGGTAACGACGCTGATTATCAAATGGCCTATACAAAAAACGGTCAATAGCTTGAACAACCGTCTCATAACCTCAAGCTGATCATCTGTTGAGTCTTTCTTCGATTTCGTTTGTATACTCCCTGGGATTTCAGAATCGTTGCGGACTTCAATTTTGTTTGTTCGTACCATTGTTGTACGGTGATTACTGAAACATTCTACATGGTAAGATATTGTATGTCGTGCCAGTGATAATTTGAACCACGACGACCCAACAACTAACTAAATGTTGTGAACCACTGCAGGAGCTGAGAGTGAGGTGACCATCTTACTGACTCACTTAGTTGTAGTTGTGGTTATATTTTGGAAAATGCTGAACATTATTTCTTTGAATGTGAAAACTTTAGAGATTCGAGATTGATTATGTTTAGAAATATACGCAATTATCACCCTCTGAGTTTTAATACAATTTTGTTTGGAAAATCCACTCTAAATGATGATGATAATTTCCTTCTATTTCAGGCTGTCCAACAGTACATAAAGGATACAAGACGCTTTGAGTAGTCACTGTATGACGAATAAGTTCCATACTTCGTCAAGTTCTGATTTCTCCAAACCGACATCTGACACTGAAACTCCACTGAAACTCCACTGAAACTCTCTCTCTCTCTCTCTCTTTCTCTCTCTCTCTCTCTCTGTTACAATAGGTATATGCATTGTATAACTTTTTGTTTATTTTTGCCATGTATACTGATGTTGTAAATATGTTGTAGGGGACGGGCTGTAATTAATGTTGTCAGAACCTGTAGCCCAATCCCTTTGAGTTTGACAAAAAATGTTTGTAAACAAAAAAAAAAAAAAAAAAAAAATAGCAAAGAAAAAAAAAAGGAATGTTTTCATGTTTACTTGACAATGGACCATGTTGTCTGTATTTTCATCTTAGTAAAAATACAGCAATGGGAGAAACGATGAATAAAAAATGAAACGATGCATACCTTTTTGTTTTTCATTTGCAGGAATTGTAAACCAGACAGTCCGAAGAACCGGATAATAATGATGGTTGCAATAATTTGACGTTTTTGCAGCATATACAATAGAAACATGCACATTTCATCTATATTATGTCATCAAACATGACTAACATTACTAAATCTTGAAAAATCTGCACTGCCGCTATATATTTTCTGAAACTTCCAATATAATTTGATTTTAACGACAGATAAAACGGCCAGAAATCAAATCCAATAAGCAAACAAGTCGTAAACAAGACACCAGACTGGGCAGACACAAAACATAACTAAATGCATGCACCTTACATCAAAAATAGCAAAATATAACTAAAACATGCACTTCATTTCAACTTCATTTCAAGTATAGAATCTCACATGAAAATCAAATTGATTACCTCTTTCACTGACTGGTAGAAATCTACCTATCCCCAGCCAAAACAAGACACCACCGCCTACAGATGAAAGGCCACGAAAAAAATACGAAATATTGTGATTAATTTGAAATAGGTAATTATGAAGGATAATTAATGATTTATGACGTATTTTGCATAATTGTTTTTATTTTATTTTATTTATTTTTTTTTTTTAGTTTATGAGTTGCTGCCAGAGCCAGTAAAAAATAAGATTTTAGAACGCCGAACACAGCAGACAAGAAGAGAAAAAAGAACAACATGCAAACATATACATTACTTCAGAAAAGCACTTGAACCATTCAGAATGTCCTGGGTAAAGACCTCGTGACTCGTATTGAAGTGGAACGAGGACACATTCTACCTCATTAGTCTACTGTGACTCGACCACTTACGATACTTTTCAAGCATTACAAAGAAGGCTTCCTCGTTCGTTCGTGAAGGATAAAAATTTAACAAAAAAGAAGCTCTGCAATGTTCGGGCATCACAGATAATGAAAATAGAAATAAGGATCCTTTAAGAGCAGTGGTCACATTAAATGGAAAGAGGGTGGGCCATATCATCTTTTCGGCTACTGAGGCTTCGTCAGGGACCCGTTAGATTTGGCAACGTGGAGCCAAGATAAATCACTGTAATTTTGCCAAATTCAACAGAAAAAGTCCATAGAAGGAAAATTATTATCTAAATCCATCCAAGTATCATAAATGTAGGTTAAACAATTGACACATTTCAATAAACACCTAAAATATTCTAGCTGATCTCAAAGGTCCAAAAGGAAAATATAATCTGCACCATGGGAGCTACGGTAACTTTTTATGGTCGCCACACGGTACAGCCAGAGGACCAATCCTGTAAACGCTCACCTAAGATCTGAGATGTACATGTATACCAATAAATTTGCTTGGTTATAATATACATATACAAATATAAAGCCCAAGCGCAGAGTCAGAATAACCCCTAGGGTCAGTTTCCTTTTCAAATTCATAAATATCCAGACATGCTTCATCTCAGTTTCAAGACCAAAGACATTTAAACAATTTTCCCTATTCAAAGGCAAAGGTGACCTATGTTGACCTTGTCGTAAAATAGGTCAAGGTCAACACATGTCTGGATTTTTATACAAATTGTAGTACTTAAACCATCGATGCTTCATGTCAAGTTTCTTTGAAATCGGTCGACCGGTTCTAAAGAAGAAGATTTAAGAAGGGTTTTATATGGGCATGGCTGCCATCTTGGTCATATGACCTGGATTATTTATATATACATTGGTTAAACTTCAAATAAAATTTGGCTTTGATTGGCCAAGTGGTTTTAGAGGAGAAACTGTTTGAATATTATGGAAATATACATGTATACTGGCCCAGATGGGGCATATAAGCACCTGGGGACCATTTTGTTCAGATTAATTAATATTCATTCCCACTGCGTGTTTCCTGCAAGACTTTCATTTAAATGACATTTTAAAAGTTTTTCCCATTCAAATGCATTGGTAACCTATGTTGACCTTGCCGTAGAATAGGCCAAGGTCATCACAGCGTCATGATTTATATACTCATTGTAGTACTTGAGTTATCAATACTTCAAGCCAAGTTTCGTTTAAATCGGTTCACCGGTTCCGGAGAAGAAGATTTTTGAATGTTTTAACCACATATGGACATTGCGGCCATCTTTGTTATATGACATGCATTATTTATATATACATTGGCCCCCCTTTCATATAGATGCTTCATATAAAATTTGGCTTTGATTGGCCAAGTGGTTTCAGAGGAGAAAAACTTTAAAATTGTGAACGGATGGACGATGGACGACAGCCGGACGGCGGACGGACGCCGGATCATGGTCATCCTATATGTTCACCTCGTGAGCCTAACGGCTCAGGTAAGCTAACAATGGCTGCAGTAATAGTAGATAAAAATAAAACAACGATCCAGTACGAGCAGCGAGCACATTAAAGAGAAAGGACATGGACCGTTCATTGGTTTCGGCATTAAATGCACATACTGCGATGAAAAAGAAGTAAGTGCGGTCGACTCTAAATGACTTAAAGTAGGTATATGCGGTTTTTGTATTAACATAGCCAAGTACACAGTATGTTAACTTATTACGTAATCAGTGTACTTCAATCGGATGTGGATCATGTGTAAACAATGATTACACATATTCGTGTAAATCTAGTTGTCGGATATTTCACGTTTGGCAAAGGGTTTTGTTGCTGGAAAGAAGAATTTGGACTTGATTGGCGTCTGGATAACCAGCCTAGGTAGACTTGACGTCTATTACACATTTTTGAATCTTAAATCAGCATACAATTGTAAAACTCGTTCCAAAGACATTGTTTAACACACAGAACTTGCGCTAAAACAGACCCGCTTTGCGAGATCAGTGTGTTTATCCAAAGATGTAAGGTTTAAATGTAATCCATAAATACCAAGCTTTCATCAATGTTTTATTGATATGGTTGTGGTATCTTACATAATGGGGAAAACTTCCGACAAATAGACGGCCTGCTGTATTTTCGAATGTCCCATTTTCCGTTATTCCTAATGGAAATAATGTACCATTACCTGATGATTCAATGTACCATTTTCAGTGATGAAAAATTCTGTTAGCGGCAGTAGATGAGTTTAAATCAAAGTATATTACCATAAATAAACTTTTCTTTGGTCTCTACTGTGCAGTTTTCAAAACTTGTTACGCGGCATAAAACTTTATGCTGACCACAAATATCAGTTTATTGATGCACGGAATTAATGGGAAAAAAATCACTAAATTGCTGTTTTAGCTCACTTGAGGTGAAAGATAAAACGCTAGGTTAAAGAATCAGAGTGCGCTCTTCCGTCCAGATGTCAACATTTTCAAACATGGATAAACACATTTTTTCACGCTTGCTGAAATTACGTGTTTATTTTTGGATTATACAATGTAGCAGCGTCAAAGGTAATTCAGTCACGGCCGTGGTGCCGCTTATATTGCAATTCTAAGCGAAGAACTGTACATATAAGTAAGTCGTCTGTATTGACTATGAGAATGCGTAGCCGGGGCAATGATATGCGATTAAAATTAGTGGAAAATACTACTATTAAATGAATCCTGACCAACGTGTTTTTGTCAGCATATCATGCGTAGTCTGCTCTGTGTGATCTTCGAATGGTAAGCCCCTGCAGGGTTTCCCAAGCAAAGCAGATATATGTGTGCTGTTTGCACATTATGTGCGCTTTTGTGTTTTTGGTTAAGTTTGGTAAATGAGTGGCCACCTACTGGGAAAATAACTGTTCACTCTGCGTATGATTTGTTTTCTTAGTATAAGTATACCTGATTGATTATTTAATTATTTTGCCACATCAGTTTTTGGATTGGGAATTTCTTTCTGATTGTGCCATTTCCTGATCATTGCCTACTTTTACATTTTTCTAGCCTTCATCTGTGCTGTACAGACTAATGTTGGACCTAGTCTGAATTCAAGAAAACCTAGGTTCACACGGCACGGATAAATTTCAAATATTTCATACCCTATAAATGGTTACGTACATTTCGTTTTGTGCAGAGATAAGCATCTTAGTATCTTAGTATATAATTTAATGTGCTGTAAATATTATTCGACGTTTCTCTTAATCTGCATCTAGCAGTTAGCACCGCATTATACATGCACAATATGATTTCTATTTGAAACAATAACGGCCATATACATGTAACACGGATACACGGTGAAAATGCAAAATCAAAAATAAATTATATTTTGTAACCAAATAATCACAATGTAACGTTTTTACGCAGGCAACCCACCATCCTAATCATGTTTTATATAAAAGTTTATTGCCTTTGGTTATCATGTCTCAAGAACACTCATTTGTGAAAATGTTGACAGCCGCACGGATTTTCTGGCACACGGAAGGGCATCGTTTCAAGTCTATCCTATAAGCTCACCTTGTGAACCTTCGATTCACTTTTGATAAACCGGGTTTCACCGTGACAGAACCGTCGCGATACATGTGTACCTTGGCAAACCGGGGTAAACCGGGGAGCATTCACGACCGTTTTAAATGTTGAATGCAACCGGGGCTAACCGGGGGGGGGGTGTAAAAAACCAGACAACAGCGGGGATACACCGGAACAAACCGTGATACCACCGGGGCTATACCGTCATAATCCGGCATAAACCTTGAGTAATCGGAACAACTACTGGTTATTCCGGCAAAATCCGGGGTCTCACTGGAACACCATCAGGGTGAACCGGGTCGGAACTGGTGCAAACCGTATTTAATAGTTCTGTCACACATTCACGTATCAGCGGGGATACACCTGAACCAACCGTGATACCACCGGAGCTCGACCGTCATAATCCGGCATAAACCTAGATCAGCAGGCTAACCTGCACTCCGATACACTTCGTGACCTCGCTCCTCTCCCGTGATGGAGAGGTCTTACGGAATAACGATGGAAATATTCCGTCTAGCATAAACCTTGAGTAATCGGAACAACTACTGGTTATTCCGGCAAAATCCGGGGTCTCACCGGAACACTATCAGGGTGAACCGGGTCGGAACTGGTGCAAACCGTCTTTAAAAGCTCTGTCACACATTCACGTATCAGCGGCGTATCGCTCGCATATCTATGAGAATTTCGATACGCTAAGGTCTGAGCCGTATTTTGTTCGAGCGAAGTATCTAGCACGTACGTGTGACGTTCCTGCTACGTTCCTGCGCCGTATAAAAAATCAAACAGCAAACATTCTCTTTATTGAAAGCTCAGATAAGTACTCAGATCAGTTACATATCAGCGAATATGGCAATGCAGAAAATATATTCATGGTGGCAATACAGAATAAATAAATAAATAAATAAATAAATAAATAAATAAATAAATAAGTAAATACATATTGTGTGGTGAAATTGTTTGGTAATTCAAGCAGGGGAAACTGTCATAAAGGTAAAAAAAGAACATCCCTAATTAACATGATTAAATATACATATTTTTGGTTTCCTTTAACACGATATGGATCAAATTGACTATGAAATCACATCTCATCAAAAAGGTGAGCCAGGTTTTCAGTAATGCTTGTCAAAATCGACACATGTCAATCATTTATACAATTATCCAATAAAATAATTGAATATCTAAAAGGTTGTTATGTCGGTCCCATTTATCGCTATGGGGGTCTGCTTAGGTAGATTTAGAAACACGTGTTTTTGCCTCAAAGTGTGGTTTCGTGAAATAAATGTAGTTGGAATACAAAAAGAGTTTCATAGTGTTTTGGAATTTTCAAGTTTGATCCACAGTATGAATTCGGTTACATGGTAAGTCAGTCTTATAAAGATTGCTGGTAGGAGGTTTGAGTCTCTCACAGTAAAAAGCAACAAATCAAATGATATATACTGAAACAAACAATAGTGCACACGCAACAAAACCGTTTTGTTTTTTCAGAGATATAAACAGAATCATCCTATCACGACAACACGTCCATGCTGTCTAGACCAATGTTTGTTTGTTTGTTATTTGCGTGGTGCTTAAAATCTAAGTCAACATTAATTCAGTCATTTCGAGACCAAATGCAAATAAGCGTTTCTAAAAAGTATAGAGAGATTACATTCCAAAACATTATTATCTTTCTAAATAAAGTCATTTAGGTCGCCCCAGCATTGCACAGACGTGTAGACGTATTT
This sequence comes from Rugalucina vietnamica, assembly GCA_964017185.1. NCBI lineage: Eukaryota > Metazoa > Mollusca > Bivalvia > Lucinida > Lucinidae > Rugalucina > Rugalucina vietnamica. Next base: position 8,178,580 of record OZ024885.1, read on the forward strand.
TTCGAGTACAAATCGTTCTAACCATTTTGGCAATTCTTGTACAGTTAATGGAATTTCCAATGGCAGAAGGAAAACTTTCTTACTCGGTCCGTTGGTACAACTGCTCGTATCAAAAGCGAAAAAGAACGAGTTGTTGTCCGAGTGGAACCAAATTCGACAGCAATATGTTGAGCATAGAGATGCCTTAGAAGCGTGCATTTGGTAATGTCTGATCCAGACAATGGCTTGCATTTTAATTCGTTTCTCGCACGTGGTTACTTGCCCCTACAAAATACGGAGATTTTTTCAACTGTATAAGAAATAGAAAAAATTCTTTGGGAAAATGTTTGATATTCTTCACATTTCGCCCAGAACACACACTGCGGGGTCACGTTAGAACTGCCTCGGCGAGGCGGTTCTTACGAGCATCCACAGTGCAAATATCAGTGACGTATCAGTATTCCTATGAAATTTCAAATTCGTTTGTACGGCGTATCAAGGCGAATGTTCTACGTACGTATGTCGTATGTATGGCGTATGGAATGTACGCGTGACGTATCTACATGTACGACGTATGTACAACGTTCCTTTCTTATCTGCGGTGTATCTGTTCTGTACCAATTGCTTTTTAATACCTTTGAGAAAACAAACGGTTGTGTTCACTTTGTTCAGGCAATTCGCACATTACAGAGGTCGAAGATGCCACCGGCAAAATCTATATAATCTAGATTAACACCGAAAGCAGTGCCGAGCTTTAAGCGGGGCTTTAAAAACCGAGAAGTTAAACGCCCAACTATTCCCAGGCCCCATGGGGGGAAGCGTGGATACAAATGACTGGTGCATTACATATTTATTTTCAGAAGCCTATGTGGCATAGTTGATTAGCAACTCACATTTTTAAACCAGTGATTGTGGGTTAGACCCTGTATTTGTCCAATTTTACGGATATGACTAAAAAGCAATATCCTGTTTCCATATGACCTCATGTGTTGAGTGGGATAAAAACTACTTAGTGGTCACAACCATTTAAAATAAAAAAGCAAAGCGAGTGTATTATAATCAGAAATCGTTCATTCCTAGACTCACGACAGAAATTTACCTGCCCAGTCAAGCCAAACCATCCATACCCATACGTACAAGCTTTCTTGGGTGGTTATATTTTCATGCACATTTTGAGTGTCATGGCATCTTTAAATTTTGGAAACAAGTTGACTGAAGCATAAAGCATCAATTCAGACAAAGAAACAAATTTCCAATGAATGAAATAAAGGTATTTGACGAACATTCAGCTCTTTCATTTTTGCACGTAGTTTTACGTTGTTTTATCGCGCAAAATTTAACATATACATGGGCGGATCCAGAGGGGGGACAGGGAGTCCGAACCCCACCCCCCCCCCTGGAATTGCCATATTATTAATTTTTGCCATTTGAAATTTTCCGTCAGACCCCTTCTGGGAGTTTGGACCCCACCTGAGACACTTTTCTGGATCCGCGCATGATATATAGTAATCCTGTGTGTGAACATGAAGCCACAGTGATTCTTAACAGACTGGTAGACTGGTGTTAAAAGAATTGAAAATGGAAATGTTGACAGCCAGCTATTCATCAGGAAAGCATGCCAGTGAAATGTATACCCCCTAATACCCCTCTTTTATATAGTAAAACTGGGGTTTACAGGGATATATTTATTTTTTCTTATTTTTGATCCAAAACATAGATTGTGAGCGAGGCGGTTCTAACATGTACCAACAATCAATGTTTTGAGCAAACATAAAAGTTAGCAAAAATTTTAGAATGAAAGTTTCAATTTTAAATGCTGGAAAAATCTCTGTATAGTGCATGGGCAAGTTTTCGTGATGTCATATAAATTTGCTGCAAACGCTTAACGTGTTGGTAAATCCTCTTCATTCAATGACCTACCTTTCATTATTTTGTGATTTAGTGTATCCCATCAATAGTTTTCAGTCATGTCGGGACTTAGCCACTGCTTTCTGTGTATTAACCAGTAACATAGGAACTATATAATTGCTCAGGGGTACTAACCAGATGTAACAATACCCGGTTCCAGTGACCAACTTTCGGTGGCCTGTGTGCCAATTAACAAACAATGACAAAAATGCATCTGGATGCTTCAATATACACAAGTTTGATGATTTTGACAATTTTACATAAAATTGATCCGCTTCAACAAAATCATGTGGAAAGGAACATAAATAACATAACCTATGGTTAATCAGTCCAACGAGTCGTTTACTTCATTGTGATGGAAATAATTGATGTAGCAAATCTATTTTTCCGTTTTGTAAACATGTGGTGGCAAAGGTCCTATTGGTTCCGTGTTCCGTTAACTAAATAGTTAAAACGAGATTCAGTCCATCACGGGGTGGTGACAATAAACAATGCAAATATTATAGTAGTTTTATCCCACTTTATTTGATAAAAAATAAAAATAAATACATTACACTATGCATCTTAATAATAATAACATATTTTAAAATTGGCACGTACATGCGTGCACGTCAGGTCCTTAATTTACATTTGACATGAAAATAAGCAAACACCCTATTATTTACAATATAAAAAGGTTAGTGTTTTTCTCAAACAGTCTGATAGTCAAACTCTCTCTTAGCTATCTTTAACGGCACTGCCTGCGTTTAAATGCATGTGCTTATATTGCTCGTTGAACTCCGTAAAACATTAGCCATTGGTAAGACATTTAAGTGCTTAAACAACATTAGTAGCATATTCAAAACACTAGAAACATATCTAGTAGTTTGTTAAAATATTCTCCTGCTAGTGCACTATGGTACTACCATACCAGAGTATGACTCCCCAAACGATAGCTTGCGATGATACGGATTTTTTGTGCTATAACCTCTTTGTAACTCTGTTGTTGGTGTACAAGCCAATTTCCGCATTAACTATTCAATCTGTGTTAAAACGACAGTCAAATATATAGACATATAGCAAGAATAGAAAAAAATGGACATTTGAGGTCCAACAATATTCAATGTTATATCCAAAACAGTACTGTTAGAACCGTGTTAAAAGCTGTCCAGGGGCAAATGTACACACCAGGATGGAATCCGATCGGCAATGGAGCCAACTAGGATAACTCCTGACGCTTGAATAAACGAACCAGTCGGTTTCACTTTCAGTCAAGCAAGTCATAATTAGTAGGTTACCGCCTCAATTGAAAGGGACCATGTCAAGTATGCCAACCTAGAACATTTTTGGTCAAGACGGAAACCATAATAAAGTGTTTTATACTAGATCCGCGTCACAAATGTAACCTTAACCAGCGGTGTGCACTTTACTATCTAGATTGATACATAACCCTGAGGGAGGGACCAATTATTACAAAATGAACGTTCTACCACAGGTTTCCGTTTAGCACATACTTTTATATAACAAAACTGGGGTAAACTATGGTATATTTATTTTGCTCTAAAGCATAGATTGTGAATACCCGTTAGCACGGTTCTAACGTGCACCCACACTCTATATTTTGAGCTAAAATAAGTAACACATCAAGAAGTTTATACTGAATTGTTTTACAAAAATAAAGAAACGTGTATATTACAGCGGCGTGTTTTTGTCATGGAACAGTGGAACAATCTACGGATGTGATATATTATAGACATGTGGTTCAGATACATTTTGTCTGTATTTATTAACAGAGACACATTTGATATGTAATATCTGAGAAATGGGCACATTACTGACAGACAAAGGGGGCGAGTGAAACTCTGATGAAACGGGAAAAATAACCACCAAAAATGTTCAGTGACGCACTGCAGCAGGAGAAATCCCCTTGTCAGAGTGAATGATACAAAAACTTATCCGTACATATTACAAAGATTTTTAAAGCTGCACAACTTGAACAAAATGATATTTTTAACAAAATTGCTCTAAAATTAATTCTGGTTAACGTTAGAACCGTCTCGCGGATCTCCCACATTTTTTGTTTTCGATCAAAAGTAAGAAAACTGGTATACAACTGTAACCCTGAAATACCCCTGTACACCTATGGTTTCGATATAAATGTGGGGGGGGTCTCGGGGGGCATGTGTTAGCCAGAGATGTTTTCGTATGGTACGAAAGGGCAAATATGGCCAGAAATATTGAAGTAGTCTATACCAATTTTACAATAGAAAAAACGTGCACAGTGCGGGCAGTTCTATACAAAACAACATTAAAAATCAAGCTCTTTCTCTTGTTTTTCTTTGGCTAAATCTAAGTCATGTACATCAAGTTGTGCAAGTCCCTCTCCAAAATAAAGTAGATGTATCCATCATATTCTTTTTTTCATTTCTAAATGACATTTTATCAAACCGTTACATACATGAAATATTGTATTTTCATATATTGCTCATTTTTATACATACAGAGATATAGTAGAGTCCCTTGTGTCATCCCGTAGTTTTTGTTTGTTAATCAGGGTTTCTATATACCAAAATGTTCATCTCAGTAAGTGGATTTCAAAAATGGTTGTCGCCAATTTTTTAAATCATAATTAAGGTCAAGGTCAAAGGTCAAAGGTCAAAGCTTCAGTAATATAGGGTACATGTATTACGGTGTTAATTGCATCTAGATGAAGGACATTTACATTCCAATGAGTAGGTGTTGTGGTAGTTCTTGCCACAAGGTATGTAAAATGATAGATTTTGATAATGACCTTGACCTCTATATTAGAAAGGTCAAGGTCATTTCCTCAAAATTAAGGCCAAAACACACGTTTTGCTGCTAATTTGTTTCTTTAAACGATGGAATATGCACACATCTGCACAAATCATTCACATTTTTTATACACAAGATTACAGTGTGTATTTTGAAGGCGCTTTTGATGACAATCAGGTTTTGCTCTACAAGTATTAGCTTTTTTAAAAAGTAGCAAAGAAATCAAACAATTTAGGGTACATGTTTAAAGAGGTTAATTTTATTACTATGAAGGCCTTTAACATTCCATTGAGTAATGTTGTGAAAGTTCTTGCCATAAGGTATGTACAATGGTAGATTTTTGTAATGACCTTGACCTTCGTATTAGAAAGGTCAAGGTCATTTTCTTAAAATCAGGGCCAAAAAACACATTTTTGCTGCTTATTTGTTTCTAGAAACGAAGGAATGTGCACCAATCTTTATGAATCATTCATATTTTTTGAAAAACAAGACTACAGTGTGATTTTTGTATGCGCTTTTGGTGACAATTATGTTCTGTTTCTACAAGTATTAGCTTTTTAAAAAGTAACAAAGAAATCAAACAATTTAGGATACATGTTCAAAGAGGTCATTTTTATCACCATGAAGTCCATTTAACATTACAGTGAGTAAATGTTGTAATAGTTCTTGCCACAATGTGTGTACAATTGTAGACTTTGGTAACGACCTTGACCTCTATAGTAGAAAGGCCAAGGTCATTTTCTTAAAATCAGGGCCAAAATTGACATTAAATTGTATACAGGGCAAAAATGAGCAGCGCTGGTTCTGGAAATCTCTGGAAACTACTTTTGAAAATTGCATCCGTGATTCTCAGATTATGAGGTCATCAATGTCATCCAACAAGTTGTCAGTTTCCAGAACATAAACATTGTTACAAGCGTCTGGATCACCTTCGCATTGACACATTTCTGTACAACTCAAATTGTTCCTACGACAGGAACAGGATGATGAGCACAAACTCGTACGACATGAACATTTCACAAGCTCTACCACAGCATCGGGGGCTGCCGGTAACTCAGATGAGACTGGCACATACATGTTATCCTCGACCCTCCAGCCATAGTTATCCGGTGGTGGAATGGTTGGGTTTGGAACTATGTCGTTTTGCCAGACGAGCGCTTGGTAATGTGCACGATATATTGCCTGTTTCAAACTTTCTTGTGTGGGTGGCAGATTTTCACCTTCTGCCTGTCGCTTTGAAAACAGTTTCCATCTTAACTGATCAAGACTTTCAACTGTCAAACTTGGAGCATAGAGACGGCATATAAACTTTTCTAGATTCTGGACGGTTTTGTCAGACAAGTTGTTTGAAGATCCTAAGTCGCAAAAGGCTTCCATCATTTCCTCATTTGCACTCATCAATGATTTCCAGAATAGAAGTTTTCCTTTTCCTGCAAATTTCCCGGTTTGGTCACAACCACTTAAAGCATGAAAGCCAGGTAAAGCGTTACAAATTGAAATACCAAGCGTTTCATAAATTGGTTTCAGTGGTATACTTCTTCTTGTGTCACCAGTCCCTGTTACAAAGCTTGTATTTGGAGCCAGCAAAGGTAGTCGTCTCAGTGCGAGAATAAAAACATCGGTATCAGGACTATGTATGTCTATAGTTGTGACGCCATTGACCGCAGCATGGTGAGCATGTAGAATGATTTTGGTATCTGCCTCTTCATGACTGCTAGACAGGTAATCGTACCCTTTGCGGTTTGCCAAGACATTGTTTCTAAATGACACAACAAAAACCTTTGAAGAATCTGCATACTTTGCATTTGCGTGATGTGATAGATACACACACAGTCTGTCCTTGGTTTTATCATGAGAAAGAAACTTTTTCATGGGGGTGTTCTTGATAGAAGTTGTGTCAGTGACCTTATAAGAAACCTTGTCACTTTCCCCTAGTCTTCGCTTTCTTGTTGCCGTTTTGAGTGACATGTCAATGTCATACCGATCAAAAACTAGATGTATCTCAGCGTACGTCTCGGTCTTTGTTGCCAAGCGTTCAAGAAAGTGTTCTGCAAGATCCAGACACGTACTGACGGACGATGGTTTACCCATTTCTTGAACCAAAGCCATCCCGTCAATGACACATGCTTTATGCTCAGTGGTGTTTTCTGTCACATGGACCTTAGTTTCAAGAGATTTTTCTATAATATTCAGTAACTGGCTTTTGTTTGTCATGGCCAGAAGGTTACCACTGCCATCGAACAAAGATCTGGGGAAGGTTGTAAACTCGAATTTCCCAATGGAGTCTTTGATATCAATTTCTGGCCGGGATTTTGCAACCACGACCAGTCTAGCAAACAATGATCTTTCACTCTTGAGTTCCACAATCTGATTCGCAACTTTCAGCTTTGTCTTTTTGTTGACAGATTTCCACACACTGAGATTCGTCTTTTTCATCGGCGCCCAAATATTTTCGACATTGGAAGCAATTCGGTTTTCTACGAATGAAACATGTTTTGACAGTCCTATCTGTTCTGCGTTTACCATGTCTTGTGTCACCGTTTGTGGCATAACTGACTGTGTAACTATAGTAACTAAATTATCACTGTCAGTGCTGAAAGGGTTCATGTGTTTTGAAATTTCCTTTCGTAGCTTCATAACTTGAGTATCCTGATTCTTTGCAAAACGGGGAGATGATTCATGATGTACCAGATCAGTGCCCTTTTTAACACCTACAAGGCCTTTGGCCTCCTCTGAGAGTCTCGAAAGCTCCGGGGCAGCCAAAAAGAACCTAGCCCTTGCTGCCTCGTTCAGTGTTATTCCAACAAGACCGCCCGTAACTTTCATGGACCTGTTGACGTGTTCAATTCCATGGTCTGGCCCAATGGCACAGAAAGGTATGTCACTTTTATTCACTACGAAATTACCTTGTTCAAACTCATCCCATATATCAGGATCAGTACTCTGTATGCTTCTCATGTCAGAAATATAAACTGGCACCATGCGTGCATATTTCAGTCTGTCAAATGCAAAGAAAAATCTTGCAAACCCCTCTAGCGTGGCCAAATGTAAGTCCCAGAGAGCATCTCGTGTTGCTCTTATGAAATTCAGAAGCAACATAACCATGTTCATATACATCACCATTACTTTGAACATCGGCTTCTGGGTCTCAGCGTGGAATAACTCTAACCGTGGGTTCAGTTCACTGACTAAAAGAGACTGCATTTGTGACATGAGTTCCCTGACATTGTCTGCTGATGTCAAATCCATTGATTTGAATGGCTCCATAACCTTTTGGTAATGGTTTTCTAAGTCTGGGCACTGACTGAAAAACAACTCCTTGTAAAGGTCAAACAATGCCTGCAGCGTTATGATATGGGCATACAGACTTCGTTTCATGTGACCACATTCGAGTATTTGTCTAACCGTAGCAGGACCGTAAATGTCACTTTCAATCCAGCAGTCATCAAGGCCACTCCCTTCAATGGCTGTACCCAATGTTCTCAAAGCTGCCATAACCGTGTGGAGTTCTCCAATTCTCAACACCCATTTGTCCTTGCAATCTTCTCGGTACAACTGAAGTTTCTTTGCTTTTTCATACAGTTGCATGTCCAATGTAATGACTGCTTTACTGTTAGGTCCCGTTGTTTTACAACTGATGTGCTGAGCCTGTTTGAGAACAGTGATCAATGTGGACCATTCATGAGCAGGAGCATATAACAACGGAAGTGGTCCATATTTCGTTTTCGGTTTCACATCTGCCAGAGATGAATTGAATGCCGACCAAGTGGGAACAACTGAAGCTGCCTTAAGATTGTCTGAGTTACATTCAACAGTATCCAACTGATTTTGTAGGTGTTCAGCATGGGCGATTGTATTTTCAGACTCAGACTTTTCAGTAGAGTTGCACTTTCTATTAAAAGATCGGGCAAACAGCCACGAAACATCTGTCTGCTTATGACATTCGACCAAACTGGCATCACGAACAACTGCTGCATTCGTATTGGCTGGCAGGTTTGGTTTTGAAGCAGCTGGTATATGGCACTCCTGAAGGACTGGTTCGGACCACTGACGGAGAGCTGTGTTTTGACCTTTTTTCGGTTGAAGGGAAAATGCCCTGTCTTCGTCACCGGGTAAAGTCTGTTGATAAACTACGGTCGCAGTGGCATGTGTTGTTCTTTTACCGTCTGGAGTGTCTTCATTGAAGTCCGAGTTGTCGATTGCAAAGAAAACAAAGCGGTTCTGTTGAACAAACGGAGGTATATAAACACCTTCTATTGCCATCTGATTGCATACTTCTTCAGCAATCTGAGTTTCAAGCTTTAGTATTCTTTTATAATCCACAGAGACTCCAAAGCCGTTTAGAATTTCTAGCAAAGACCTACTTCTAGTTGCTTGATGCACAGACAAACCCACAGCTAACTGCATTGGCCACTCATTGACATGCCGTTTATTTCCCTCTAAAGGAGATTTTGATTCTCTTGATATTTGACGTTTTGTTTTAAATGCGAACATTACTGACTGGGCTGTAGAATGAATTTCCTTGTCAAAAACTGTTCTATCAGATGTCTTATCTTCATCTAGATTTGATGTTGGTCCTAGAATAACCCATCTCAGGAAATGCCGTAGCTCATCTGGATAGGTGGTCGACAAATCTGTATCTGACAACGAACCATTGAAGTTCCAAGGCTTTTCGACGATATGTGATGAAATAGCTTTGCGTAAAATTTGCGAAGCATCAAATACTGTTTTCATATCATCTCCGACTGTGTTTGCCGTGCCTGCAACAGTTTGCAAAACTTCGTCCCGTGTTGTAGCTGTGTATACATATTCTGATTCGTTTCTGCGCTTTGGCTTGCTGAACTGAATATCTTTTATGTGACTTGAAATTTTTTGCTTCAAGAAAAAGCGCCGATAATCTGGGTTTGAAATGCCATTTGCTTTCCGTATGTCTACATACTTTTTGTGGAGATCAGCCATTGTTAGGACAGCGCCTTCATGGAGCAATAGCTCCAAAAGAGACATGAATTCCATGTCTGCAGCAACTACAGCCGTTTTTTCTTCCACATGATCATTTGGTATACTTGAAAGATCTGGCGGCTGACTTGTGTTGCTATCTGCAGTTGATGGCGGATCGGCTGTTTGTTTTGTGTTTTGTTTCTGCAGATTATAATTAAGCCTGTCAACATTGTTTCTCCAACACAGATCGTGATATTTTACACAGGTAGTCATAGAAGCATCCGAGCTTACGGCGGCATCAAGCCTCAATTTCAGGCTTACATCGCAACTTTGTTCTACGGCCTGTTGCAAACGGACAAGAGCTCTCTGTGACGCTATTTCGTGCAATGTGTGGGGCTTAACTGTTTGACAGAAAAAGCAAAGCCGTTCGTTGAAAGGCTCGAAACTAGAGCGAGTTAATTTTGCTGGGATAGGTAATGCTTGTGACGTGTCTGGTACCTCAATCACATTTTCAGGTCTACCAACAGATCGCCTGAGAACTGAATTGTCTTCAAGCAGCAACGCTTTTTCGAATCTTTCACGCGCTCGATCTCGTTTTTGTTTATGACATGTTTGACCGTAGCACTCTCGGTGCCATGAAGCGCCCTTCAACTGAAGAGTTGCCGCAGTTTCATCTGTCAGTCGAAAATCGACAGGAATGAAATCGGATTCGCCAAAACCTGCCCTGTCGCGAATAAAGCAGAGCAGCGTATCATAAGAACTTGCAGTTGGTTTTCCAACTAGCGTCCCTGACTTTTGACAAATCAGACAAACAGAAAAATCTGTTTCAGATTTCAACTTTTTCACTGGTATGAATGATGATGCCAAGTCCATGTTTGAACCATAAAACAATTGAATGAATGAATACTATCACATTATTTCCAATAAAACAGAATGAATTGAAATGATCAAATAGCTAACAGGTTGTCAAACAGTGCAATATAAATATGCGTAAAAACAGAAATTTAAAAGTTCATTTTCAACATTGGAATAGTCAATACAAATGCGTTACATTTAATTTGACTGAAAAACATTCTTAAAACTAACTAACAAGAAAGATGCAATAGTAATGATGCAATGAACAAGCACCAGGCTTGAAACTATGAAAAGATCAAACAGTAATGATGCGATGTGGTCTATGAGCAAAGCTTCAATACCAACAACAAACAGCGATTGTGAAATACTTTGATTGGTGATGAAAGAATTAAGAGAGAAAGAGAAAATAACTGTTCTGGACTTTCAAAACGATTTGATCACTATGCTTTGTCTTAGAAAAGCGTGAACGGGCGTATCGAACGTCGTGACGTCACTTTTGATGTCAACGTCAAATATTTTAGACCGCAACGTCAATGACGTCATAAACACAGCGCTACAAACCTTAAAATTATTTTGCTAATTGATATACCGCATGTTTGTCGCCGGAATAATTGTTAGCATACATACAATCAATGTACATCATGTCAATGTTAAAACACAATTAATTCTACATGTATTAAAGGACGTCCTACAACCTGTCTACTATATAATGAGTTTCGGCTGATAAATTTCCGATATTTTTGTATAATGACACGTGTTTAATACAACTGTACGATGATTTGTAAATGCGATACAAGTTTTAAGATGAAATCAGACAAGAAATAAAATCAGACACGCGATATGAAATAATGATCAAATCTTAGAACAAATCATAAGAGAAATACACTATTTGTCCTTGTAGAGTGGGGGGGGGGCACAAAACGTGTCCATAATAGGCTTGACCTTGACCTTTGGATCTGCAAAACTGAAAAAATGAAGTCACGCGCATGGCAGTTTGTGATTATTATATCATTTTAAATGTTTAATGCGGTAACTTTCATAATCAATGTGTGTTGCTGATGGTCTTGTTAAAATGTAGAAAATGCAAATTTAAGTCTTCATTGCGGTAGTATAATTTTAAAGTGACCTTGACCTTCGTTTTGTTTTGGAATCATTGCTAAGACATTAGTTTTCAAAACAGACATTACCTAGGATGATTTTAGTTCTATAACAATCAATTTTAGACAAAAAGGGCACCGAACGTTCGACATTGAAATTAAAATAATATGATTTTTGCTGCAAAAATCAGCCAAAATGTCAACAAATGACCTTGACCTTTCCAAAACGAGGCTTAGTATCGCCGTAACTTTATTAACTATTTGTAGCACTGGGTATTGCCTTCGTATTTCTACTATAAACGGAAGTCTTTCTGTACATTTTCTTATCTTTAAGTAACAATGTATTCATTGGGTACGAAAATTGTACTGAATGACCTTTGACCTGTGACCTTGACCTTCAAACCATATAAAAAAATTGGCGACAACCATTTTTCAAACGAGCGTGTGATTATGAACATTTTGGTATATAGAAACCTTGATTAACAAAGAAAAACTACGGGAGCATGTTTGCATGACATAAGGGACTCCACTAATACTGAAGTGGTTATAACTTGATTTGCTTAAAGATGTGGTCTTATTTTGCCCTTCAATTAAAGTCGTATTATTTTATTCTACTTCGGAATTCAGCGTAATTTGAAAACTTTGGGATTCTATTTCGGAATTCAGCGCATTTTGTAAACTTTGGGATTCTACTTCGGAATTCAGCGCATTTTATAAACTTTGGGATTCTACTTCGGAATTCAGCGCATTTTGTAAACTTTGGGATTCTACTTCGGAATTCAGCGCATTTTGCAAACTTTGGGATTCTACTTCGGAATTCAGCACAATTTGCAAACTTTGGGATTCGTTTTCGGAATTCAGCGCATTTTGTAAACTTTGGGATTCTACTTCGGAATTCAGCGCATTTTGTAAACTTTGGGATTCTACTTCGGAATTCAGCGCATTTGCAAACTTTGGGATTCGTTTTCGGAATTCAGCGCATTTGTAAACTTTGGGATTCGTTTCGGAATTCGGCGCATTTGTAAACTTTGGAATTCTACTTCGGAATAGAACACATTTTGTAAACTTTGGGATTCTACTTCGGAATTCAGCACATTTTGCAATTTTTGGGATTCTACTTCGGAATTCAGCGCATTTTTGCAAACTTTGGGATTCTTTTTCGGAATTCAGCGCATTTGCAAACTTTGGGATTCTATTTCGGAATTCAGCGCATTTGCAAACTTTGGGATTCTATTTCGGAATTCAGCGCAATTTGCAAACTTTGGGATTCTATTTCGGAATTCAGCGCATTTTGTAAACTTTGGGATTCTACTTCGGAATTCAGCGCATTTTGTAAACTTTGGGTTTCTACTTCGGAATTCAGCGCATTTTGTAAACTTTGGGATTCTACTTCGGAATTCAGCGCATTTGTAAACTTTGGGATTCTTTTTCGCAATTCAGCGCATTTGTAAACTTTGGAATTCTACTTCGGAATAGAACGCATTTTGTAGACTTTGGGATTCTACTTCGGAATTCAGCACATTTTGAAAACTTTGGGATTTTACTTCGGAATAGAACGTATTTTGTAATCTTTGGGATTCTACTTCGGAATTCAGCGCATTCTGCAAACTTTGGGATTCTACTTCGGAATTCAGCGCATTTTGTAAACTTTCGGAATTCAGCGCATTTTGTAAACTTTCGGAATTCGTCGCATTCAGCACACTTGAATTCCCTAAACAATGTTAAACATGTATAATCATAATAGTAAGATTTCCTTGTCTTGACAGTATACTGAGTGCCTAATTAGCATCAAAATGACACGAAAATCTTTATGTGCTATCAGATCCGAAGTTTTAGTGCGCAGACGCGTGAATGCGCCTCAGGGTACAGAAATGCATTTTCCGTGCCTCGCGCGCGCGGGTACGAAAAAATTGCACTTATTCAAATATTTAAAGGTATTCCGATGAGTGTATGGCAATTTATTTGATGTAACCCACGACTCAGCGCCAGAAATCGCCATTAAATTTTAATTACCCCAATATTGCTTGTTTTAGGCTTTCAACGTCACTTGGCCACGTGGTCGACGTCACTGCAGATGTTAACCAACATGCTTTTTGTGTTTGCACAATTTAGCGAGAAACTCGTCAAAATCGAAGATTTCCTTCATTTTTCAAACTGACCCATTTGTTAGCTCACCTGAGCCGTCAGGCTCACATGGTGAGCTTATAGTATACCCATGCTCCGTCGTCCGTCCGTCCGTCCGTCGTCCGTCCGTCGTCCGTCCGTCGTCCACCATTTTCAAAGATCTTCTCCTCTGAAACCGCTTGGCCAATCAAAGCCAAATTTTACATGAAGCATCTATGGGAAGGGGGAACCAATGTGTATATAAATAATCCAGGTCACATGACCAAGATGGCCGCCATGCTCATATATGGTAAAAACCCTTCAAAAAATCTTCTTCTCCGGAACCACTGGACCGATTTCAACCAAACTTGGCATGAAGCATTAATGGCTCAAGCACTACAATGTGTATATAAATCATGACCCTATGATGACCTTGACCTATTTTACGGCAAGGTCAACATAGGTCGCGAATGCATTTGAATGGGAAAAATTGTTAAATTGTCATTTAAAGGAAAAATCTTGCAGAAAATGAGCAGTAGGACTGAATATTAATGATTCTGAAAAAAATTGGGCACCAGGGGCTCATCCGCCCCCACCCCGGGGCAATATACATGTATATCTCCATAATATTCAAACATCTTCTCCTCTGAAACCGCTTGGCCAATCAAAGCGAAATTTTATGTGAAGCATCAATAGGAAGGGGTAACAAATATGTGTATAAAAATCCAGGTCACATGACCAAGATGGCCGCCATGCCCATATATAGTAAAAACCGTTCAAAAATCTTCTTCTCCAGAACCGGTTGACCGATTTCAACGAAACTTGGCACGAAGCATCGATGGCTCAAGCACTACAATGTGTATATAAATCATGACCCTGTGATGACCTTGACCTATTTTACGGGAAGGTCAACATAGGTCACCAATGCATTTGAATGGGGAAAACTTTTAAAATGTCATTTAAAGTGAAAGTCTTGCAGGAAATGGGCAGTAGGACTGGATATTAATGATTCTGAAAAAAATTGGACCCCAGGGGCTCATGTGCCCCCACCCCGGGGCAATATACATGTATATTTCCATAATATTCAAACGTCTTCTCCTCTGAAACCGCTTGGCCAAACAAAGCCAAATTTTAAGTGAAGCATCTATAGAATGGGGGAATCAATGTGTATATAAATAATTTAGGTCACATGACCAAGATGGCCGCCATGCCCATATATGGTAAAAACCCATCAAAAATCATCTTCTCTGAAACCAATAGACTGATTTCAAGGAAACTTGGCGTGAGGCATCGATGGCTAAAGTACTCCAATGTATATATAAATCATGACCCTGTGATGACCTTGACCAAGTTTATGGCAAGGTCAACATGGGTTGCCTGTGCATCTGAATTGGGAAAACTGTTAAAATGTCATTTGAAGGAAAAAGCCAACAGGAAATTGGCAAATGGACAGAATATTGAAGATTCTGAAAAAAGAAAATGGCCCAAGGGCTTATCTGCCCCTGCACTGGAGTTAAATACCATAATATTCAAACATGTTTATTGGTATATGCAGCTGATCTCAGGTGAGCGTTTACAGGACCATTGGTCCTCTGGTTAACTTTAATTTACACACGTGTGACAAACGAAAAAACGTTTGACGGTTGATATTCACAGGTCATCTTTGAAAATGGTTGGGCTACACATATGCAAAAACACAAAAAATATTTCAAATTTAAAGACGACCTGCGTTGGCTGTGTAACTCAGAATATTTACCGAAATATCTTGAGTGTATAGTCACACTGGTCAATCTATACGTTGCATTGCCAGGGTCTAAGCGGACTTGCCTTGGATTGATACGCTGATTTATGGAATAAAATGGCGGCCAACAATAAACACACTGTGTAAGTGGTACGTATTATCCTGCTTTTCTTCAGTTATAGTTTATTCTAAAACATCTCGTATGCCAAAGGGACTACAGAGTTGTATCAGAAAGCCGTGCGTGGCATGCACTTGGTGATTTATCTAAGCATTTACGAATACATTCGAGTACCGATACGGTGGGTAGGACGATTTTGAAGATTTCTTGTAAATTCACGA
Organism: Rugalucina vietnamica; assembly: GCA_964017185.1. Lineage (NCBI taxonomy): Eukaryota > Metazoa > Mollusca > Bivalvia > Lucinida > Lucinidae > Rugalucina > Rugalucina vietnamica. Next base: position 8,194,312 of record OZ024885.1, read on the forward strand.
CTTTCAAATGATATAGTTCTCATCAGTTCTACTTGTTTTCTGTTTATCCATGCACGAGTCATCATTTGGCCCCATAGCATCGGAAACTAGCAACAGTTGGGAAGAGATGTTTGTTTGCTGAGAAATTCATCGAAAAATATCGTTGTACGCCGGAGCTGGCGGAACCATATGCTACGCGGTTTGCCGGGTACCTTTTTTAAGCATCAGAGGAAAATGGTTGGCTGGCATGCTGTAAAAAGAATGATTGATAATTCTGATGCATTTTGGACGTATTTCAGTCTACCAGGTGCTTATAAAAAGGTACCCGGCAAACCGCGTGGCACATGGTTCCGCCAACTCCGGCGTATAACGATATTTTTTTTAGATATTTCTCAGAAAACAACATCTCTTCCCAACTGTTGCTAATTTCCGATGCTATGGGGCCAAATGACGACTCGTGCATGGATAAACAGAAAAAAGTAGAACTGATGAGAACTATATCATTTGAAAGTCGTGAATTTACAAGAAATCTTCAAAATCGTCCTACCCACCGTATCGGTACTCGAATGTATTCCTAAATGCTTAGATAAATCACCAAGTGCATGCCACACATAACACGTCTTTCCGATACAAGTCTATAGTCCCTTTGGCATACGAGATGTTTTGGAATAAACTATAACTGAAGAAAAGTAGGATAATACGTACCACTTCCGCAGTTTGTTTATTGTTGGCCGCCATTTTATTCCACAAAGCAGCGTATCAATCCCCGGCAAGTCCGCGTAGACTCCGGCAATGCAACGTATAGATTGACCAGTGTGATAGTACAAACACTTTGACTGTGCCTGATGATCTCACGTGACAAAGTTCTAAATACACGAGAAAATGGGCATCGTGGTCATTTATCAACTGTATATTGGTTACCATTGAAGAGTCGAATGATTTAAACATACTAATTAAATAGTCCGATCAACAACTGTTTATCCATGTCAGAGTTTAATCGGTACGGTCAAAGTGTTTTCACTTACAACGTTTTTGGCATGTGTACTTTTCTGTTGCATTTGTCGCCAATTGTTACAACAATAATACATGAATTATCACACGCATGTCAATCAGTTTTGATCAGAAACCCAGAAAAGGAACTTGTTTCATTTGCATTATGTATATTATCAATGCGAGAACAACCACCCACATCCACTGTATCGCCTTGCACCAGATGCAGCACTACAGAGTTGGTAGCGCTATACACACCACCGTCACTATCAATGTCAGGATCAGTCCATGCACCGAATATGTCGGATCCGTTCTTTCTGATAAAGCAGTATGCGTTATTATATTCAGATGTTTTTATAATATTAAGTGTAAAGACATACAACCCAGAATATTGACAGGCGAAAATTCCTGTTGAGGTATGGTAATGACCGCCGATATTGGTAACGACGTTAGTAAACCTGATAGTACGAGATCTTAGCCCAGCTGCCGCGACACTGACTGAGAAGGCAGACATTGCATCTGTAACATGGAAATAAAATAAATACCAATGGGCGAGTTGGGGACAAATGAGGCGCAGGATAAAAGATGCATTGACGCAGGCGTCAAAATACATTTTAAGTAAGACATGTACAGAGCGTTGGAGTATGAAATGTCGTGCGAGCCAGAGATTTAAATTCATTGAAAGTAAGACAGAGCGTTGGAGTAAAAACATTAAATATTTGCATTAATGTAAAAGTCATCAAGTTTGTAAAAATTATGACAGAGAACAGCTTAAGAAATTTCACAGACTCGGTTTTAGCATACACATGTACTAACGACATCTTCTGTCAGACATATGAAACGATGAAACGGAGGCTTCTTATGACATGACTCAGACAATGTTTGCCGTACAGTGAACTATAAAATCAAGCCAGTAAATATTACCGACCCCAGTCCTCTGTCTTTTTATTTCCAATAATCGGCTTTCTACCTACCGTAATTTGCATTATCATGAATCCTTATTTGTTTTACATTATTTTGTTACACAAATAAACAAATTATAATGTATCGTTTCCTTTTAGAATTTGAGCCGCGACGCGAGAAAAACGGAAGTCCGATATTGTAAATTGACTCATACTTGAAAAAACTAAATACTATGAACCACTGCAGAAGATGAAGGTGAGGCTAGGCGTCAGACTTTATGATGTAACCGACTTAAAGCTATTCATTTTAGTTGGATTAGGCCGGACCTTCTTGTCCGTTGCTTGGCTAACCGGGGCTCAACTGGTGTTTTTCTTTTGCTCCGGATTTTCATTAAGTTATTTGGCGCCTTTGGATATCCATAGTCGCGCGGCTTATTAAACATGTGAGTCCTCATATTTTATTCCTCATGATTTTCGTAATTTATTTGTTTGTCCTTGATGAGTCATTGACTAGTAAGAGATTCACCACGAGGACCTGACAACTTACTAAATGTTGTGAATCACTACAGAGGCTAAGGGTGAGGTTAGGCGCCTGTAAAATCGATTTAACCTCACCAGTAAGTTTATATTACTGATCGTTCTATAGCGCTACTTCTGTGGTGGTTCTTGTTGTTTAATGTCTTGGTGTTTAATTCTTTTTTTTTGCTGTTAGCACCTTATGTATGGTGTCATATTTTCAATAGTTAAGTTTGGGATACTGAATGACCACCTATTTGGAAAATAGGTGCTCACTCGGCTTGCTGTATGTTTTCTCAGTATTAGTACCTGATTGTAAGTTTGATGTTTTCCCACCTCGGTTTTTGGAGTGGGAATTTCTTTCTAATTGCCTAATTTCTTGATAATTACCTTCGTATACTTTTGTAATTGACATATTGCTTATAAGAATGTTTATGTAACCGAACCAATTAGTTTACTTTGGCAAACCGTTAAGCATGTTAAGAATACCCGAAATATTCATTATTAGAAATCCTATTGTCCTGTGTGTTTTGGGTGGGAATTTGGTTCTGATTACACGGATCCTTATCATTGTTTACTTTTAGCTTATCAGTGACACTATCTAAATTACATTCGTGATTATATGAATGTTTTTTTTTAGGTTAACAGTAAACCTAAATACATGTAAAAAATTATGTACTGATATATTTTTCGCCTTTGCCTAAATTATTGTCTTAGATTTTATTAATCCAAATTTATTTCGGATGAGCTTTTCGTTCACAGTACATGCTCGCTTTAACATAAAAATAATACGAGCTAACTTTACTAGTTTACAATACTCTGATTGGTTGTTTGGAATACTTTTTACTTCGATAAAAGCAATGCGTAAGAGTACTGGGTTTTCATCTTAAAAACGACGCGACGTTACGTCATTACGTGACGTTTCTTCGAAAAAAAAAAAAAACGTTGACGTAATCAAATCTAATGAACGCATTTTGAAGGCGTCGAAATAAATAGTGGCATTTTTATTAACATGGACGCTTTTTATTACATAACAGAACATCGAACGGTAAGTGCTTTAGTCTTCTTGTTGTGTGTTGAAATGTGACGTTTGAATTTCTAATGTTCCGAGCCAAAGTTCAAAATGACTTGTCTTTCTATCGGTCCAGACGGAAATATTTTCTTCCGAAAGAACTATTTTGAATGAAGGGGAGATGTTTTAAAGGTCCCGCATTTACACTCTACCTACAGCAAGCCAGCTATAGCTTCTATTCATTGCAAGAAGTGAGCTCTATGCTTCGGAAATTTTCAAGATGGCTGTCTCATGAAGATCTCTTTTGATCTATTTCTCTTCAAATTTAAATCAATGTAGACAAATGCAGTGTAATGAGATAAAGTTGGAATTACAAGAAATAAATTATCATTCTTGTTGATTTTATCGATGTGCGAATCACTCACAAACTTTTTCATAAAGCCTTCGGGTTTTGTTTAGTTTGTGAGTGATTGGCCTGAGTTTACACATCGTTTAAATCAACAAAAACAAAATTAATCCCTATAATGGTGTGCTTGAATACAACATTTTTATATACAGTCGTTACCTGTGCAACTGTGGTTGTTGCAATATTGGATATCAGTCTCTGTGTTGGGCAGCCAGTCTTCTCGGAGTGGGTTTGTATTCAGACAGTTCCGTGTTCGATACTTGATACCCCCGCCACAGGATTGTGTACATGTAGAATACACAGTCCAGTCACTCCACGTACAATTGAGTAGATCTTAAGAGATAAGAAAAGTGATTTACACATAATCCGACGTAAATAGAGAAAAATACGTCAAGAAAAAAGTAGCATATAGCGTATGATAAAATCAAAACTATTGACACAAGAAGCAGAGCAAGGTATAGAAATAAAACTACCGCATCGGTAAGGTCAGCAAAGTACATGTATCTGTAGAGTGGGGGTGGATAGGGGGTTATCCAATCCCCACTTCCCTCCCCCTCTCTCTCCGCTTCCCTCCTCCTCTATCCCCGCTTCCCTCCCCCTCTCTCCTTGCTTCCCTCCCCCTCTCTCTCTCCCCTCTTCCCTCCCCCTCTCTCCCCACTTCCCTCCCCTCTCTCCCCGCTTCCCTCCCCTCTCTCCCCACTTCCCTCCCCCTCTCCCCCGCTTCCCGCCCCCTCTCTTCCCGTACCCCCGCCCCCCCTGTCCACCCCCCTGTAGAAGCTCAAGTAGTTCAGTAAAGATAATCAGAGTGTTCAAAATACTCACAATTAGAAACATACTTCTAAGCAATGTTAAATATATTTGACCCCGTTTTGGAATGTGTCTTTGATTTAGACTTCTCGTGTAAATGTTTCGAAATTACAGTACAAAAATCTGACTTTCGTTGCCGGATTTAAAAGGGCTACTGATGAGGGTCCATTACCTAAAATTGCGCAATATAGTCCATACTTTCTCCGTTTGAATGTTTTAACTGCTTTCAAAGGATCAAACTTTTATACTTGATTTCTATTGCTACAGCTGGTGTTGTGCCGTGTGGCGGCCCAAAAAAGTCTCCCCGTACATTATCCATACATCATCCATAATGCAGATTATATTTTCATTTATGTCCTTTGAGATCAGTAAACATATTCAGAGTGTTCAAAACACTCACGTTAAGAAACATACAAACAAGAAGCAGAGCAAGGTATAGAAATAAAACTACCGCATCGGAAAGGTCAGCAAAGTACATGTATCTGTAGAAGCTCAAGAAGTTCAGTAAAGATAATCAGAGTGTTCAAAATACTCACGATAAGAAACATACTTCTAAGCAATGTTAACTATATTTTACCCCGTTTTTGAATGTGTCTTTGATTTTGACTTCTCGTGTTAAGTTTTCGAAATTACTGTACAAAAGTCTGACTTTCGTTGCCGGATTTAAAAGGGCTACTGATGAGGGTTCATTACCCGAAATTGCGTAATATAGTCCACATTTTCTCCCTTTTAATGTTTTACTGCTTCCAAAGAATCAAACTTGTATATTTTTTATCAATGAAAACAATAATGGTTTGTAACTTACTGGATTTCATTCGTTGAATAACGTTTTAACGGTTACAGAAATAAATACATTAATATCGTGCTTGTTTTTTTGAAATATGCCGTGTTTGTAGTGAAGTTTAAAGTCAGCATTGTTTATGACATATTTGGGCGGAACCGTCGCTTCCTGTAAATAAACTTTTTACCGTACATATAATGATGCGCAGGATTATTTTGTTTTTTTTTTGTTTTTTTTTTTTATTAATATTGATGATATAGGCCAGGGGCTCGTTTCACGAAGCATTTTATGACATTTCTTATCCTAAGTAAGAACTTATTACTTATTTCGGTATAAGTTATGTCTCATTCTTAAGTTATCCTAACTTTAGTCCTAACAATAAGGCAGATCTTATGGTTGATCTCATTTAATAGTAAACTAAAAATGGCGGCCGTGTTTATGTGAGGACAAGAAACAACAAAATATTAACTAGACTGGATTCGAAGTCGGATCGCCTGGACGGAAGACAACATAGCTTACCACTGAGCCAACGAGTCATAAGTTTTATTTATTGGTTCAGTATTGATAAAGCCCAATAGAACACATTTTACTTTAAGTTTATTGTTTAAACTAATACATAACGTCCCAGTCAACAGCTATTTTCATGTCAAGACGTTGTGTCCAGTTCATGGGACGTTTATACAAAATTAGGATGTCATGGCATCCAAAACGTGCTTCAAATATTATGAGCCCAATTTTAAACGCAACATCGGTTTATTTGTTATGTTATAATATAAAATTGAATTAGATTGTCATGCGATTGACACATCTAAAAATATCTTGGTTGTAACATTCTGTATTACGCGTCTCAAGAAATTAATCATTTTTCACCACCCATAAAACAGTGATTTGTGTTAAAACTAACTTCCTGAATCTCTCAGGAGACGCGTGCAACAAAACAACCGCTTTGGTCAGGTCTAAGAGCTGACATTTCAGGTCTTTAAATCTACAGACTTACTAAATTTACAGACTGTCTGTAAATCTATAGACTTGTTAAGTCTGTGGATTTAAAGACAGTCTGTAAATCTAAAGACTTGTAAAGTCTATATATTTAAAGACTTATACAGTATTTCATCGAATTTTGGAATACCAAGAAAAATCGCATTCTATATTTAACGTAACTGAATGACCTATATATGTGCCAAATTCAGTGTGTAAAGTTCGTGTTAAAGTATGGCCTTGTTTCCGTATACTGATAGCAAATAATAACTATATGTATTCCTTGTTGTGTATTCTCCCTTTGACCATTGTTGGCGAGGAATGTCACCCGATCAGATGATTGCTTGCGTTATCAGTTGTTGAGTTATAGTATATGGGAGAAAACTTTTGTATATGAAAACACATTTATTTGTTTCTTCAATTATTCAATGTTAAGTCAACCAACGATGAACATTTTTCTGCACTATGCACCTGCTTATGTAATAAAGCAAATCACAATTGTTTATCAGTGCGAATTTTCCGTATTTCATAACTGTTGCTATTTCTTCGTGTTAGTCTTTAATTCTATAGACTCACAAGTATTTGAATTTAAAGACAGTCTGTAAATCTAAAGACAGTCTGTAAATTTATTTCAGCTCTTAGACCTGTTGGTCAATCCCATTTGAGCTCAATGACCCATGCTCTGAAAACGAAACACTATTGTACCGAATTTATTCATACATGTAGGCGATTGCTGGCCAGCATGTGTGCATTGAAATGCAAAAGCATGCCATTATCGGGATGCGTTTTGTTTGGCTCAGTCTATACATGTAACTACCAAAGTAAGGCTTATGTGTATGGATGCTTTGACTTAACAACGTTCTATAGGCAGTCTAAGACCTTAGAGGTTTACCAGTAGCCCAATCAGATGGCCAGTCATTAGCGTATAAGCTTTGCTAGGATACGCGGGTACAACCAGTCCATTATTATTTCTCACGGCCCCAAATGGGTCCATTTTGTATCCATGAACTGTATACATAACTGCGAGTATAACGAGGCTTAAGTTCAATATGGTAAATTGACTATACTTCCCCAAATCGGAACAGGGCTTTGATAAACATATCGGCTGCCTGATGCATCAGGTTTATCATACAGTGTATAAGGCCAACACTGGTGTTAACGAGAATTGGTTTCGATTTACAGACGAAACAGTCTTTAGCATTACAATGAAAGAGTTGGTAGATCTAAGTACATGTATTTATATAGAAACAGAAAGAAAAAATAGGAAAAAAATAATAGAAAAATGGATTTGTTTGGATCGCCTAGTTCATATTATGGCAAAAAAATACTAATTTAATTACTTGCATAAATCCACTGAGCTATCGCCAATATTGAATCAATTCTATTATTTAACATACTTGAAACTAGCTGTTTGGTGTATTTGACCTTGAAATGAGAAACATCTTATGAGCAAGTCACAACCTCAAACATAAGACAAATCTTACCGATAAGATGGATCATAAGTCAATACAAAGGTCACTCTTGATCATAAGATAAGATATGTCCTAAGAGAGCTTCATGAAACGAGCCAAAGACTTACTATGAAATAATTATTCATAGCAAAAAATTATGAGAGTTGAAAATAAAGTTAAAACTTACCAACTAAATTTGTAAATGAGGCTGTTTGGCTCTGTAGAATTTGTCCATTGATGCTCGTAATATTCTCAAGAAGATCTATTCTGTGTTCTTGAAGGTAGCTTATATTTGTTTCCAGCAAGACATTATCCTCTAAGACCTAAATGTGTAAAATGTATAGTGAACAAGTCGTTACACATAGCTAGTTGCGAATCTTTATTGAAACATTTGTGTTTCGAACATCCGATGACCCAGTCTTAACACGTGTCGTTTGATATGAAAGGTGTTATGTCCCATTGCACCACTCATTCATTCGAGATTATCTATGATGCGTAGCTTCTATAAATAGCACAGCTATTCGATACAATGTATCACATGTGTACAATCTCTGACATACTGCGTCAGGGAGTCGACTCTTTGGCTCAGTGGTTAGAGCATTGGATTTCTACCCCGGCGGTCCGGGTTCGAATCCCATCTGGGACGTGGGATTTTTTTCAAGCTATGCATCACTTCTTAGTTACTAGGGACTAGAGATTTCTCGTATATTGCTTTTTTATTTTCGTTTTGTTTTTGATCAGTGGAGTCCTCGTTTCTTGGTAAAATGCATAATTATTTGTTTTACTGTATATCTGGAAAATATTCACAACGAGGCCGAGTGACTGTTCTACCACAGTAAAAGCTATAATTCAGGTGAGGCACCAGTCCTATTAAACAGGTTACATTTCCTAGTCAGTATTTTTATTTAAGTCGCCGTTCTGTTATTTTTTATACTTTATAGTGGTGTTTATCATTTTTCTACCGTCATAAATAAATCTAAGTTTGTGGCCACAGTTATGTAAATTATGCTCTCTGGAATTGGTTATCGTTTCGGTTTTGGCAATATCAGTTTGTAAGTTTAGTTGTACACACATACATTAAGGGGCGAATTGTGTTTTTGTTTCTGATTGATGCTTATCTATTTGTACATATAATACAGCTTATTATCCCTAAGATCCATACTATTATTTCTAACAATGTATTATTCCTTACATCTGTTATCAACTTAAAATTATCTCCTAATTGATTTTGTCAGGATTGGAGTTCCATGATGAAATATAACTGGTAGAAACATCTACTATACGATAATCTTATTATGTATTTACCTTTATTTTACCCACTGTTTCGTTGTAGTCTATATACGCGTCAAGTATTGATGCTAGTTTTGTTTCATATCCATTATTACGCTGGAGTTGATTGTCAGTAAATGCCCTGAATATCGTATCGTTCATTTCTAGCATTTGTATCATGATACTGTTTTCGCCAACGCCAGTTTTAGTTTCGTTAAGATCAGATTCTAGTAGAAGTAATCTGTTTTCCAACCCTACAGTAGAAGATAGCTTCTCGATAGAGGTTTCAAGATGCATAACTCTAGACGTGCGGTTCGTGATCATTTTCTCGTTGTTAAGTTGGCCAGTCTGCAATTGGGCTAAAGTAGCATTGGTCAGCATTAGATTTGTTTCCAGTGATGTCATTCTGGCGTGGTACGATAAACTCATTTCTTTTTCGTTTTCATTTATACTGTGCTTTTGATAGTTTTCTTCGTCTGCAACCTGCATCAATGTTTCATTTAAATATGAAACATCTTTGGTTAAAATATGTATTACATTATTGTGTTCATTTCTGTCTGTCTCTAGTTCAAGTATTCTAATTGAGAAGTTTTGCAAAAGATCGTTAGTCATATCATTTTGTAGATCGAAGTTTGTTATCATATCCATGACGGTACCATTCAGTGTGTCGAAATCAGCACAAGTTGGGTTTCTTGTTCGATTGTAACCGGAGTTAATGTGTCCAGTTGTGTTTTCTTGTACTTGAGGAGGAATATTAGGAACTTCGTTTGCAGCTTTCTCTAGGAGTTGGTCCGTCCTAGTTTGAAGCATTCCTACAAGGTATATGTTCAGCAATTCAACAATAATGCACTTTGCGTAAAAAGGTACAAGTAGGCAATGATCAGGAAATGGTGCAATCACAGGGACAATCCCACTCCAAATACCGAGATGGGAAAATCTAAATTGACAATCAGGTACTTATACTAAGAAAGCCCAGAATGATCACTGTATAGGAATTTTAAGTATGTTCAAACACAGGCATGCAAATAACACTCCGGGCGGAGACTCGCTTTCGTTGAAAGCAAAACAAAACAAACAAAATACAAAAAAAAAAAACAAAAAAACAACAAACAAACAAACATGCGATTTCGCTCGAATGGTTGATTTCGCTCGAATGGTGTTATTCATTGTGAAGAAGAAAATGCATTTCACTAATTGAGGTGGTGATCTCGCGCGCACGCAACTGTCACCAATGGAAACAATGAATGAAGTCTTGTTGAAAACTTGCGAGATTTTCCATATACGCACATCATAGCCAAACATGCAACATAAGCTAGAACTCACATACAAAGCGGTTTCATTCTAATCCATTAATATTTGTATCTAGTGCCAACAAATCTAACTTTTGCACATGGAAGTTTACTTTTGTAATTTTTCTATGATTTGTGTTTAAATCATGTATCTTTAAATAATTTAGCCGCGACACGAAAAATCCGGTCTTCGGTGTCTCCGACAAGGTGCGACACAAACTGGCCTGTACGGACATGGAAGCAGGCTAAAAGCTTGAAAGTTAGCATTTGCGTAGAAATTATACTATCTGTATAGGAAAAAACAAAGGGGCAGATCAGCTGTGCCGTAACTGCACAGCTGATCTCCGGCTTTGTTTTCGCATATGCAAAATCCGGTTTTATGACGATGCGGCTCATTATTACGGAACAAACTAAACGTTGAATTTTCTGCTGACTGATCAGCGGTAATACACAAAAACGCTGAAATGCATAACAGTTTGAATTTAAAAATTAGCTATGATGTATTGAAATACATCAAAAGTATTCAAACTGTTATGTTTTCGGTATACTTCCTGCGGTTTCATACATGCATGCATGTGGACAGTTTGATACGCTATCGCGCAGTCTGATCACATCACCGTAATTCGAGATAATTACATTTTGCTTAGCTTAGTAAGAACAGTGGCTATGGTTTCATATGATGTGTTGTGCTCTACTTGGTCAGAATTATCACAGAAAAATGTTTATCGTAGAATGGGCAGTCCGGTCTGGGTTCGCAATTAGGTACATGTAGCTGTTAAGTGCAATCAGTTATATATATGACACAATTTTATTTCATGGCCAGGCCGCTATTGTAAAGGTATGAAGCAGAGACCTCCATGCGCCTCCAGATATGTTAATTAAATTAACTTTATGTAAGGACAATATTACTAGCTAAATAACATTGGTGTCATATTCAAACAATATACATGTACACGCGTGCCATTCATTGGCTACCGTGAGAATTTACACCTACAGATTAAAGGTGCTCTGCCTTCGTACTATCAAAACATTTGGTAATTACAAAGGTGTCATCTTGAAGCAATATACATGTACACGCATGCCATTCAGTGGCTACTGTGTAAATTCCTATGTGTATAGAACGGAACTCGCGGCTTCAAATTTTTATAAAAGCAATATACACGTAAATTGTGGCGGCGCATCAATCATGAAACAAGTCTTTGATACTAAAAACTGTGTCGCATATGATCTTTCAAGTTGTAACATAAAGACGGCGTGTGTCAAAGCGCTGTTGAGTAATACTTGTCGCGTGTCTCTCACACGGTTCTTTAAACTTTATTACCAAGGTATTATTTATTACCTTTTACACCTTTAGCGACATGCCGCTGTCCTGTCCGTTTAATTCAATTCAAGACTACAATAATATAGTCTTTACGATGAAAGCAATTCCGGCAAGTTATTTTTCTTCTTTTATCATTATTACTATTATTATCATTATTATTTCATGTGACGGTAATATGGATAAAGCAATTAATGTAAAATTTTGGTCAAAATTTTGAACATAGGCAACTGTCAAGAAATTTATCTTTTTTTATTTCTTTTTTATTTGTCATCTTCTTATTTTTATTTTCATTTATTTATTTCATTTAAATGCTTTTAGGAAGAAAATATTCTATATTTCAACTATTTTGACCCAACGCGCAGGGAGCTAAACTATTGGCTCAAATACCCACGCGGTTACTGCAGTGCCATTTTAAAGGATTTGATTGGATAAAAGCTTTCCTGCGTGTACCTGCGTTGGCTTCGCAGGTATAAACAGGTAATATGATTGGTGTTTGACTGCCTGCGCAGACATCGCGAATAGGACTATGTCATATACGGGTTGATAATATGATTTGATTGGTTTATAATGATACCTTCGCGAAACTCGCGAAGCAACGCAGGTACTAACGCGATAATTCCCCACGCGCGCGTCTCGCACGTACAACGCAAGGCACCTGCGAAAATGGTAAACTTTTAAGAAATCTCCACTGTATCTTATTTGCTTATTTTTGCTCCAAAACATAGATTTTGGGTACTCGTTAGAACCGCCTCACCGAAGCGGAGGCGGTTCTAACGTGTGCACTCATTCTATGTATAAAACAAAATCTACTTAGAATTTTCAATTTTTACAATTTGGGAAAAATCAGTATATTGCATGGGCAAGTTTTCGTAATGACTATAAAAACGTGCATAAATAAGTTACATTGTAATTGTTCGGTCCTCATGGTGAATCTCTAACAGTTACTCTAAACACCATTGAATTTAAACACACAAACATGTACAGTATGCCATGTATGTATATTTATATGCAGCTGTAAAACCAACTTGTTTCAACATAAACCTGTGCGAATACTAGTCTCAAAAAAAAAAAAAAAAAAAAAAAAAAAAAAAAGGAAAACATAAATAAATTTCCAGAAAAGTCATATGCGAATACTAGTCTCAACTGTTTGCGCGCATGCAATTTTACGATGTGGGCTTAGTATAGTTTACGCAGATGGTAAACATAAGTTAAGTAAGACGAGCCTCAAACATTTTTTATTTGATAAAAATGACGTGCTATGCTTCAAACAATTTTGATGACTAACGGACACCAACTTACTGTCATACAGTAGCCTGACTAATTGGCTAGCTTGTACGTCACAGTGAACAAGTTAATTGTTATTTATGTCCGAAATAGCCCCAAATCAAACAGGACAAAATAATGGATTCATAGCCAAACGCACATGTTGTTGTAATTAAATTGAGCGTCATTTACTAAAAAGCGCTGAAACTAAGCAAAAAAGTAGTAATTTACCAAATTGAATACGTTTTATAAATACATGCACTTGAACGTCGCGCTGCGCAACGAACCAAAAGAACTTTGCGCGTCACTCGCAAACTGTATTACGTAAAAACTTGCGAGCCACACGCGAGTCACAAGCGAGTCACTCGCGATTGACGCGCGAGTCACTCGCAAATTGTTTTTAGAAGGGATTATTTTTTTTGCGCTTTGCGCGATTGCTCAAAGTCTCGAGACACCTGTACCACACTGTTTTAGGTCCGTCACAGTGTGAGTGATTCTTTATGATATCTGCTACTGATTCGTGATGATATCAGGTAACGGATTCTTGACAAATGCTACGGATTCTTGACAAGGATTGATACTCCCAATTGCAAACAGCAAAAAATGGTAATTTTAGATAGTTGTAGATCTAAATTTTGTCAGGAGACATATTAGTAGCATGGTTCATGATAATCTATGTATATATTCTACATGTTAGGGTTTCAAAATAAAACCAATTAGATAAATTGAGGAAATATGAAAAACATGGCAATTCGGTATAATTATGTGAATTCCTAAGCAAACATGTTTGGAAACATTGAAACAGTTAATAAAAGAGATATAAGGACCTTCAAATTCTACATTACCCTGCATAATAACCCTTTTTCATTTTTATGCATGCTACGGATTCTTGATGATACGTTACAGATTCTGTATGATATCAAAATGTGGGTAACGGATTCTTTATGATATATGTTACTGATTCTTTATGATAAATGTTACAGATTCTTTATGATTTAAAGCAAGTTTACTTGAAATGCAGAGTTGGACCCATGGTCCACCAATGAACTGTGTTTTTATCAACTCCACACTGCAAGAAATATGATGTGCAGTGTAAAATTCGATCAGATTTATCACAAACCAATTAATAATTGTGATTAATGTAGAACCTTGTTGTATATTTGTGTATATCACAAAACACTATTATTTATTTATTTATTGTTTTAACTTTTTGGTAAAATCAATTATTTTTTTTTCAATCAGTGAGACTGACAATCTTATAAGTATTCATGTGTGTACAATTTTACATTTTTTCTGTTTTGGGTCTCACAAGGATGGGCATTGATCCCATTTCTAACCACCTTACCGCTTCGCTATGTCACCTTATGTATGTTTTCATGTTTGGGTAACTAAGTGACGGACTAGTGGGAAAAAGCTAGTCACTCAGATTACAAAATGTTCCCTAAGTATACCAAGTACCTTATTGTCAATGTAGTTTTTTTATTCACATTGGTTTTCAGAGTGGGAATTTCTGATTGCACCATTTCCCCTAATCATCATCATTGCATACATTTTTCCTTTTCGGTGCCACTTCAGAGAGGTAACATTTACTGCCAGACTGGAATTCAGGAAATACAAATATTCAAGGCCACTAACGAGTATTGATTATTTGGAACAGAGCCACATTCCTTTCACTGCTGTTCCAGGATTTCATTTCTATGGCAAGCCAATTTACTGTTTATTCAAGAAAGCAGATATCTGTTATGCAATATTAGATATCTTGTTTAATAAATATGATATTTATTTCAATTTATTAGATATCTATTATAAAGAAGGTATCTTATATAGCAAATACGATATCCATTTAATTATATTAGGTATACAAAATGTTAATATTAGATATCTGCAATGTTAATTTAGATGTCTTATATAGTATATTTAGATATCATTCAGGCTTAATAAGATATCTTATTTGTAAAAATAGATATCTAAATTGACAAATAGGATATCTTAAAAATTATATTAGATATCTTATTTGTAAAAAGTATATAACTATCTTAATTCATAATTTGTCATAAAGATATCTGACATAGCAGTTATGATATAAGATGTTAGATTTTTTTCTTAAAATGACATCTTAATCAGCATTTGAGAATATGACATCTTAATCAGCATTTGAGATATCTAAAATAGTTGTATAGATATCTATGTTAACATGTAAGCTTTTTATATTTGTCAAATAAGATATCTTCTTGAGTATATAAGATATCTTTATTACATAAGATATCTAATATGCTTAAGTAGATATGGTTTTAGACAAATAAGATATCTTATTTACAAGAAAAGTTATCTTATATCCTTTATTAGCTATCTTATTGACCTAAACAAATAAGACACCTTTAGTTTATAATATATCTTATTTATTTTGCCCAATCACAACCTATTTCTTTTATTTAAATAAGATATCTACTATGTCAGTACAGATATCAGATTTATAGCCTTAATTAAGATTATATTGTATTAATTCATATATCTGAATTATAAATTAAGATATCGTTTTTCTAATTAAGATATCTAATTAACCGTAAAAGATATCTTATTGACCACTGTATATAAGATATTTGTTTTACCAATTTAGATATCTTATTTGCTAATTAAGATACCTAGTTTAGCAATAAAGATGTCTTATTAACCAAAGTAGATATCTTAATTTATCTTGATAGGAAGATATCTTTATTTATCTTGTGAAGAAGATATCTTATTTAGGTATAGCAGATTTCTCATTTAGTATATAAGATATCTAAATTATTTTAGTTTCATAATCACCCAATCATCTCAGCGCTGTGTTTGGTGTGGGTTCAAGTCCCGCTCTGGGTAATTGTGAGACAAGCGCGGTGGCGTAGTGGTAGAGTGTCGGACTCCAAATAGAGAGGTCCTGGGTTCGATCCCCACACGCGTCACCATGTTGCGTCCTTGAGCAAAACACATTAATTCCTTACAGTACTGGTTAAACCCAAGAAGAATTGGCTCTGTACCGACATGACTGAAGCATTGTTGACTGGGACATTACGCCTCAATACAATTTGAGTTCATTTCATTTTGCGGTAGGGGTAGACTACAGGACTCCGATGCGGGAGGCCCTGGGTTCTAGACATAACTCTACCATGCTAGTTGTGTTCATTAATCTATAGTATTGTTTAAAACACAAGAAACGATGGCCCTTTGCCCCAACATGACTCAAAACTTGTTTACTGGGACGTCTAGTCATAACTTAACCAAACCATATCATAATATTTGAAAATAAATGCTCAAATCTCAGTTTGCCTGATAAAATAATGACTTGTTTACCAAATCACATAGTACAAGCCTGCTTTGTAGATCAGAGACATTGATAATTGCCCCCCCCCCCCCCGGGGGGGTCTTTGCTCCCTGCTCCCTGAAAGAAAAATGACCTTTCTCCCCAGCTCATAAAATGTTTTCCGCAGCCCCCTGCTCCCTAAAATTCCAACACGTTATGCTTTCTCCCCAAATCCCTTAAAATAAATGACCCTTCTCCCCAAATCTCTGAAAATAGATAGCCCTTCTCCCTGAATCCCCAAAAACCCTGGGAGGGCCTCATAATTGGTAGTTTATCTCGATAAAAGAGTGTCATAAAGAATCTGTAACATATCATAAAGAATCCGTTACCCATCATTTTGTATCATACGGAATCCGTGACAAAATTTTGTCACAGATTCTTTATGATACTTTTGATGCTTTAAAACACAAAAGACTGCAAAACAATTCCTTTGAAGATTTACATGCATTGAAAAGTGTTAGTTCATAGATAATTAATTACATTTCTAAACTCATGATAAAATGGTTTGATGTGTAATGTATTTTAATATTCATTTTCGATTTTCCTTGCTTAATTAACCATTTTAAGGATTTAATCACCCATTAACTTTCAACCTGTATACCATTATTGCTAAAATTGATGGAGAACAATTTCCAGCTCATATATACTATGTATGTGTGCCAAAAAGGTCATTTCAGGCATCAAAAACCTTAGAAACGCCGGTTTCTCATCACCTACCAATAGATGATCTAAGAGAATCATAAAGAATCTGTAACGCTATCATAAAGAATCAGTAGCTGATATCATAAAGAATCATCTCGCACTGTGACGGACCTAAACCCCTGTGTGTACTGTATTAATTATATAATAATGAGAAAAATGAGTATCAGGTAGCCTTCATTTAGGGGGCCTGAATATCTGCTTTTCAGCAACAGCATGGGCAGGTTACCTCCTCCAAGTGATGAAAATTCTAACCACTGAAATCATTGGAATATTCCAATGATGTCCTGGAGGACTCTGTAATTTCAAGTTCAGGTGTCAAACCAAGACAAATGTTTTGGTTATAGAAAACACAACAACTGTATATTACAGCATTTTGCATTTATTGTGCTATAATTTTATTGGAAAATTCCAATGATAATGTAGTACATGGTTGATTTTTAACAACATGACAAATGTCGGATTAAAAAGAAAAGGTCATGAACACAAATGATTTCATTTCTGAGTGATTTGAATTTCCAACAATGAATAGCTCATCAAAATTAAACTGTACATATAACATGAAATCATTGGAATTTTCCAACAATTTTAAGCTTGTCAAGCCATTTCTTCCCATAGTACCATTGCTATTCAAAACAAAGAAGAAAAACTTTGGCAAACTGAATAAACACTTGGAAAATAACAATAATTTCTTCAACTGATTTCTTCACAAGCCTTCCACTATACAAGTAACTATTTATTGGAACATTCCAATGATTTTTGAAATCTTAATAAGAACAATGAAATATTTAACTATACATATAACAAGAAATAGTAATTGAAAATAATTGGAACATACTGATCATAATCAAGAGTAATCATTGGAATATTCCAATGTTTTTGAATATTTTGAATATCATTGGAATATTCCAATGATTTTGAACTGATTCATAAACCATTGAAAATTCCACCACAAACATTTATAAATGTAACAAGAAATCATTGGAATATTCCAATGATTTTGAACTCATCAAGCAATTCTTGTTCAAATGATAATGAATCTTACTGTAATTATTGAAATAGAATTAACTCTGGGAAATAACAATAATTTCTTTAAATGATTTCTTCACAAGCCTTCCACTATACATGTATAACTATTCATTGGAATATGTCAATGATTTTGAACTGATTTATAAACCAAAGAAAATTCCACTACAAACATTTGTACATATAACAAGAAATCATTGGAATATTCCAATGATTTTGAAATCTGAATAAGAACTATTAGAAGGTACAAGCAGGCAATGATCAGGAAATGGAGCAATCAGAGAGAAACTCAAGAAATGGGAATATATCAAATTAGCAATTTTAATTAAACACACTGTGTGCGTCCTTCATCCCAATATGAAAATGTTTTGTTTAATTCTGGTATCAGATTTTTTTCTACAATAATTCCTGGAGTTTGGTCAATGATTTGATGCTCATATATGACGTCATTGAAAGAGTGCTTTGTATGCAATTTTATTTTAAGTTTTTATTTGATTTGTTAAGAAGTAATATCAATAATTGTGAAATAAATGTTATAATTGTCGATTCTTTTTTGTGGAGATTCACCACTTGGAATCATTGGAACAAGTTGATCATAGTAAGGAAAAATCATCAAAATAGTCCATCAAAGAGGACATAAGTTCTCCAAACAGACCTAAGTGAACAAAGACATGCACTGAGTGACAAAACGCTATGGAAGTTAAAAATATAGAGAGTTGCAGTTTGTCAGGCCTAGTAGTAAAGCAGGTCTTGAGTTTGATCTGTTTAGTACCCACTGGTTGCACAGATGTGTTATTGAACTAGACACATTAACTCACACTGATCAATACACAGGAAGCCGCAGGTATGTACACATGACTGATAAATTGTTGACTGGGATGTAAACATCATTCATGTTTAAACTGAACAGTCTTTAAGAGTACCTTATTCATTCTAATTAGCTCACAGTGTTCTTAACTTTTCAAAATGAGGTAAGGTAACACAATTTCGCTCTAATAAAATAACACTGCAAATGAAAACAACACATCAAAATGCTGAAATAACCATGCCAAATCTATCAGTCATACAAGTGTTCAAATTGTTGTAAAGTAGTTTTTTGAGCATTTACTGTTAAGTTTTAATCTGCTAATGCAGTATCAGTTGTAGTATATATGTAGATTTAGGGTAACAAACCAATATAATGTTTGAACTCTGTGCGCTAATTAGAATAAATACAGTATTATTTATATGTATTTCTGTTTCAAACGGTTTAACAATAAGTCAGCTTGGTTGATAAGCTTTAAATTGTGTATGTTCAATATATTCTCATCCTTAGAGATTTTTTTTAAATTACATCAGGTTAAATAATAATATAAGAGAACCAAAGGTCTAATAAACGCTCACCTGAGATCTGGGATATGTGACTTAAGTTGACTTTGCCATAAAATAGGTCAATGTCATCCCAGGGTCATGATTTATATAAAACTTTGTAGAGCTCCATTGCCTGATGCTTCATGCCAAGTTTCAAAATCATTGGCCTTCTGGTTCTGGAGAAGATTTTTAAACATTTTTGCTATAAGTCTTGAAGAGAATAATGTTTGTAATTCCCACTTTTCATGCTTGTTATATATTCTTTTTTAAAATAATGCGACTTAAATACTAAAGCAATTAATAAGCACATATGAAATCAGGTATTCCTATTTTAAACTTCATCTTCGGG
Source organism: Rugalucina vietnamica (assembly GCA_964017185.1). Classification (NCBI taxonomy): domain Eukaryota; kingdom Metazoa; phylum Mollusca; class Bivalvia; order Lucinida; family Lucinidae; genus Rugalucina; species Rugalucina vietnamica. Next base: position 8,214,037 of record OZ024885.1, read on the forward strand.
GAATAATCCCCACTGTTTTAATTACAATAAAACCACATAATCTAAAGCGAAAGCCCAGTCAATGGGGTTGTTAATATGACTAGACAATTGCACGATTGTTGACGATTTAGTGGGACCGGCACGTCACCTAATTTGCAATCCTAAACTGGTCGTAAGACGATCTCAAGGGGTCGGTCCTAGACGGAATATTTCCATCGGTATTCCGTTAAACCTCTACATACCGACGGAAATGGGATATATTCAGCCCTTGGTCGAAAATTAAAATTCAGCAAACCTGCAAAACTGTATTATTCTAACTTATGTTAGATCTTTTCTTGCATATATGACATAAATTATAAATATTCTAGTTGTTAAAGTACGCAGAATTATAAAATACTTCATTTTTTATGGAAAATTCCAAAGATGTCTATAAGTAGATCAGGGGAGACTACTGTAGAATTAGCGACTCCAAGTCGAAAATCATTCGTTTTTCTACATTAATCTGAACATTTTAGGCAATTTTATATGTTTACTGGAAGGTATTCGGCAGTGGTACAAATACATAACAAAAATAATACGATTAATAGCAAAATAACATAGCTGCAAGTCGCTTACGAAATCCGCAATCAGTTCGACATTGGTTTAAAGGCAACCTATGCTAAGCTGTCAGGGAAGTGGAACGAGGTACCGAAGTTGAGCGGAGTGACAGTGTTAGCCAGCTGATCTAGGTCGGTCCCACTGAATCGTAACCAGTCTTACGATTGTGTGATTACTGATGATATTTTTTCTATAAGACTGTGTATGCAAGAACTGTAAAATGTTATCCGATGTATTCCTCCATGTTTTTTTTTTCTTTTTTTTAACATTTGATCCAAACCATAAATTGGGGATACTCGTTAGAACTGGTTCTAACGTGTATCCACAAACAATGTTTTGAGCAATATTATCAACATTGTCTTTTTTTTTTCATATGAAAGTGTTCAATGTTGCAGCAACAAAAATCTCTTTTTCGTAATGATGCAAAATTGATGACGATACGAATAAACAAAACGTGGAAAACCTCCCTTCCCAATATGGAGAAAAAATGGCAAGACTAGTGTTAACCATATAGACATTTTTGGTGAGACTCATACTTAAAATAAAGCTATGTTGAAACGGTGGCAGCACAAGTGCACACTGACATTGAAAGAATGAGGTTCATTTGCGCGCACAATTTTCCAAGGTAAAGTTTTTAACATATTCATTTGCGCACACAATTTCCTCAGGTAAATGTTACATTTGCGCACACCAGATTCTCTCAGGTAAGCTTGGTTATGTAACTTGAGTTCGCAAGACTGTATAGACAAGCCAAGCCCTCATCTCCAGTCTGCATCTTTCACAGATGACATTCAAGGCACAGCATGTGATGAATGTGTGCATTAAAAAAGTACAAGTAGGCAAAGATCAGGAAAAGGCGCAATCAGAAAAGACTCCCACTCCAAAAACCAAGGTGGGAAAAAACCAAACTAACAATCATGAAAACACTTATACCATGAAAACACTTCGTAAGCCGAATGAGCAGCTATTTTCCCAATAGGTGGCCACTCAGTTACCTTAACTTACCTAAAACTATGCAAACATACATAAGGCGCCAACAGCACAAAAATATTTTAAACATCAAGACATAAAACAAAAAGAACCACCACAGAAGTATCGCCTCTTTATTTTTTGAAAGCGGTTGGAAACCCAGAAGCAACATATACCCGCAAATGCGTTGGAACATACTTTTGTTCCGACGTCCGTGGCTTTACGAAAGCATGCCCATGCTATATGCAGATACTTTTTTCTGCTGTAAAAAATGAAAATTTCATTCAAATTTTTTAATATTTCTGATTTGGTTTGCTCAAAACATTGATTGTGGATACACGTTAGAACCGTCTCACCGGGGCGATTCTAACGCGCCAGGTGGTTCTACAGGGTTCATACAGGCAAGGCCAAGTAAAATTCAAGGATTTTTCAAGGACTTTTCAAGGACAAATCTTACCATTTTCAAGGACTAATTATTGAGAAATACTTACACATATTTATCAATAATCGAAACACTGGGCCCAGCAACACTAGCTTTTGGGGGTGGGGGTATCATTATATTGTCACTTGTATTGTCACTTTGGGTGGATGCTGTAGTAGAGGTTTCTTAACTTTAGTTTCCTTCTTGATAAAGAAGTTTGTGAAAGTCCCAGATAAAGACTGCTCATGTTTCTTATTTCTATCTCCACTCGCCTGTGAACGCAAAGCACTTTCGCCCATTTGAGCCACATCGATATCTTTATTACGTGCACGACAATGTGCCTTGTGTTTATTGTCCGTTTCCTTGACCCAAGGATAACGTTTCGGTCAGTCTCTGCTGTACACGCACTTTCCCATTTCGTTGAGAAATGTTGAAATTAAATTTGTGCTCGAAAAAAATATCATTTCGACGTCATTTTGGTTCCGCTTAGTCTGTATTCATCATGGATTTTCACTGCCGATAAAACAGATGCAATAAATCGTGAACCATTCCTCAAGGTAAGCAACTCAATTACGGTACGAGCCGATTCGCTCCATATATTTTCGGCCCAAATTTTTGCGACCATTTTCGCAAGGGAAGCAACTCAATTACCGATTCGCACCCTACACATTCGGCCTATTCTTTCATTATGGCGCTCTCGCCGATCTTTTTGTATTCAAACGTGCCGAACTTGTTCTTACATGCTCACATTTGATTTTGAAACCGAATCTAACTGTCTGGAATACCGGAATAAGTGAAAATCAAGTGCTTTTCAAAGCCAGTGGCTAATTTCCAAGCACTTTTCAAGGCAAATTTGGTTTTCAAGTACTTTTCAAGACAGCCCTTCATTTTCAAGTACTTTTCAAGCCTGTGCGAACCCTGTTCTAACAAGTATCCACAATCTATATTAAAAATGATGATGATGCTGAGAGAGAGAGAGAGAGAGAGAGAGAGAGAGAGAGAGAGAGAGAGAGAGAGAGAGAGAGAGAGAGAGAGAGAGAGAGAGAGAGAGACTACTTTTCTTTTATCGCATGAATTTCAACTGGATATGAAAAGCGTCTTCATTTAACCCAGAAGCTACATATACCACACTAATGTTTGTTCCGACGTCGGTGGCATTACGAAAACATGCCCGTGCAAATATATAGAGGATATTTACTTTTACTTTTGAGGTGAATACCAAATATATTTCATCGAGTGAGTTGAAAACATCAAAATTTTCACAAGTGCGTAGCACGAGTGAAAATTTAAATGTTTTCAAGTCACGAGATGAAATAAATTTGGTATTTACCGATAAAAAGTAAATGTTCTTTTTATTTTATACAATACACGGGCATTTTCCTATTCACAAAGCAGGCGGTGAAAATGTAAAAACCAAAAAATTTTGAAAACACAAAAGATTTTGGTACCACATTGTTCCTAACGTTCTAACTAAGAAAATGAATACCCACACTTTATGTTTTCGTTCGTAAATAACGGAGTTATAGGCATTTGAATTTCTGAAGTGAGGCACATTTAATGACGTCATCAGAAGAAGTCCAAACTCTACAGTGAAAATATCGGCTGATATCAATCACTCGTGAAAATATCAATATCAATTATGCAGTGAAAATATCACTTTTATCCTTTTTTGATATACATTTTCACTGCTAAGTATAAATTAAACTATTGTTATACTGCTGTAAAAATTGAAACTGATTTCATTCAAAATTTTTAATCATTTTTTTAGCACGTAAGGCGGTTATAACGAGTAACAAAAATCTATATTTTGGATAAAAAATAAGAATTTGTATACCCCTCAATATCCCAGTTTTTTCTTAGACGTCGCGTCAGAAGTTGCCGTCATACGGAAAAGTCGGCATAACAGTTTATAAATGTATGTGTAACATGCTTATTTGTGATAGGATTCTGCTTAAATTTCAACAAAATACTCGTTTTGAAATGCGCAATGCGATAAATGCTTAATTTATATTTTGCTGCGTTGCATGTTAGCGTGGTACCGATTTACGCAGCGATTTTATCTAAAAACCGGCTTGTAAACTTGTAACATTAACGATCATTCAATTGCCCATAACTCTGTAATTATTCCGTCAAATTTAACGTAGAAGCGCTTTGCGTTTTTCGGGTTTGGCGTACATTTGCATTCTTAAATGCGTCGAAAAGAAGGACCTCCTGTAAAGCTTTTATTGTATGTCGTAAACTGTAAACTTAGCATTTTTCAGAGCATTAATCTGTGATTATCTCAGTTTCCATGACCAGTAATTTACATGTAGTTTATTTCGCGCATCGCATCATTTTATTGTATAGTAAATTAAACAAATTCACCTAGAGTTAATTAATATTATTTCTTTAGTTCTTCACTTTATATTTTTCAAAATATGAGCGATATTTTTAAAAAGTAAATATGTCATTATTTTTAAAAACGGCAAATCGCATCTGCAAACAAAAAAGCTACATACATGAACACCACACAAATGCCTTAACATACGTTTGTTCCGACGTCCGTGTCATTACGAAAACATGTCTATGCTATATGCAGATACTTTTTCTGCTACATAAAAATTGAAAATTTCAAATGCCAAGAAGTAACATACGTTTGTTCCGACGTCCGTGTCATTACGAAAACATACCCATGCTATATGCAGATACTTTTTTCTGCTACATAAAAATTGAAAATTTCATTCAAATCTTTTAATATTTCTGATTTGGTTTGCTCAAAACATTGATTGTGAATACACGTTACGTCTCACGGAGCTCCTCCTACATGTCGTTTTGTTTACTTGCGACTTATCCATTGGTTAAAAATGTCACAAGCCACGCCTACTCACATTAAACTATGTAAAATATAAGGTGCGGCATCTATAACACTCAGTTTTAGCCACGACATGAGAAAATAAGACAACGACTCAGATCAGTTGCAGGAAACAAAATCTTTATTTCTGAGAGCGCAATGTTTCATATTTAAATACTTAAATACTATACTGCTTGCTTTTGTAGCTGCAAGATTGAGCCTAGATTAGTTTCATGTCCGATTTCGTTACATCTTTTTTGTGGCCTTTCTTCGTTTAAATTATTAAATAGGTGGTTATATCCGATTATTGTCCCGTGTCGATATAACTCGATTATTCGATTATTAATCGAGCAGAAAGTTATTAAAGTCATTTTCGAGAAGAAATATGATTTAGGCACAGATGAGACAGATTTTGTCAGGTATCTGTCTTTAATTATAAATCCGTTTTTTGCGTGTATTTTATGCTAATTAAGCAAATGTTGTGTTTAAGTAAATTTGCAACAGCATAGCACAAAATGCGCTTCATAAATATAACCATCCAACTAAGCCAATAAGGCATACATAGAAGCCTTATTGGCTTAGTAGGATGGTTATATTTATGAAGCGCATTTTGAGTGTCATAACATCCAAAGTTCCATAAGATTGAGGCAACGTCCCAACATGTCCATTGCTGTTGACTGGTACATAAAAAAATCAATTCAAACAAACAAACGAAAGTGTTTGAAATGTACACCCTTAACACCTCGCTTGTACATAGTAAAACTGGGTGTCAGAGATACATGTATGCATGTTTGTTACTTTCTTAGCCAAAACATAAAGTAAAATCTTTAGACTGATTCGGTTCTAACGTGTACCCACGAGATATTTTAGAAAAAATATCAAAATATATCAAATAAAGTTTTCAATGCTTACCGTGTTTTCATTTAAATGGGCACAGCACGTTTTTGCGACCGAAGCGTTTGCACAAAGCTTTGCGCGAATGTTGTATGCATACATGTTCGTTTCAAAAATTTTCGTCACTTTCAATATACCTCTCTCCGCTTCCCTGGATAGATAAGGAAAGAAAAGAAGAAAAAGAAAGAAAGAGAAAGAAAGACAGACAGAAAGAAAGAAAGAAAGAAAGAAAGAAAGAAAGAAAGAAGGAAAGAAAGAAAGAAAGAAATGAAGAAAGAAAGAAAGAAAGAAAGAAAGAAAGAAGGAAAGAAAGAAAGAAAGAACTATAATACTTACGATATTGTGCATTTTGCTTTCATATCCAACGTAAGAACCACAATATACATGGAGCAGTCCACATCTTGAAATGTCCGTATTGTACAGATAGATACATATGTATAACGTTTTAAACAGTTTTGCAATTTGTATTGTCCGAACTCTGTCGATAAAGAAATCGTAAATCTGTCGGCCCGCCTGAATCGTAGGCAATCGTGCGATTGTCTAAACATACATGTAGGTTTATTGATAAGACTGGGTATGCAAAATTTGTAAAATATTTTCCAACGTGTTTCTGCTTTCTTAATTTGCCTATCTGGGTCGCAGAAATGATCCCAAAATTAATATTAAGACTTGGGATTTAAGTTTCACATGCAAACTATGCACCGGTCATTTGAATCCACGACCCCTTTGGGGCTGGGGATTAACACCTGACATTCAGTTTAAGGCACCGCTAAAAGCTCGTCATTGCGGATCATATTTGTGGTAAAATCCAGGCAAGAAGCCACCCACAAGCCCCCCCCCCCCCCCAAAAAAAAAAAAAAAAAAAAAAAAAAAAAAAAACTACAAAAAAAAACATCATTCCGGGGAACAGGTACATTTGAAAATTAACAAAAAACCCATAAAAGTATTCAAACGTGAAAAAAATATAACTGATTTGAATTTGAATTAATATTAATCCGACCGTATTAAATCCTACTGCATCCTGCTATTGCAGAAAGAAAGAAAGAAAGAAAGAAAGAAAGAAAGAAAGAAAGAAAGAAAGAAAGAAAGAACATTCGTTGAACGAACGATCGGTGTAGATAGATAGATAGGTAGATAGATAGATAGATAGATAGATAGATAGGATAGATAGATAGATAGATAGATAGATAGATAGATAGATAGATAGATAGATAGATAGATAGATAGATAGATATACTTATATCAAATTGAACAAGACATAAATTAATCCGAGATCTTGTCACGTGTATAATGACATAATATACTTATGTTTCGAGGACGCCTCTTCCTTATCAAAACAGATGTCACATGACCTGACCACATGTTTTCAAAACCAGATGCCAAAAAACAGACGCATTTATTTATTAGGGATTAAAAAAACAGACCCCATCGATAATTGCCGGGGGCAAACGAAGTTAAACATTTTCATCAGAGCCGCGTCATGAGAAAAAAAAATATTTCGTATATGCAAAAACGAAGGCGCAGTTCAGCTTTTTGGTCTGCGCCTTTGTTTTCGCTACGGGGATAGTACGATTTCTAAATTCAAAGTTTCCAGCCTCTAGCCATCATCTATGGATGTACAGCCATGTTTGTGTCAGACCTGTTCTGAAACCACATTGTTGGTTTTCTAATGACGCGGCTTATGTTTATGGTATATTTTCATTTCTTGGTCAGTATAATATAGACCAGTTGGACATTGATGGAAATATGTGAAAAGTGTTAAAATGGAATTTAATTCTGATGTATACGAGAATATAGGATTATACTTTTTTTTTTTCAAAAACATGCTTCGAATCAAAGTTATCATAATTTGAACATTTCATTATGACTATCATAATTACGAACTTTGCTGCATAAAACAGGTGTATTACAGCAGTGTGAAAATCCTTCCTTGTGTTGGCGGTGTTACATTTGCGCGGTTCATGAAATAACAAAAACTATGCTGATTTACTTATCTAAAACATGAAAATTTGGCATCAAAACGCATAAACGTTATGAAAACTTTATTTCAATCTCAACAATCAAAGCATCTTTCGTGTTTTTGCATCTGACAGTTCCATTGGGAAATGACACAAGTTTACATTTTAACTGTGAGGACAATTCAAAATGCAAACGACAAATAATAATAATAATAATAATAATAATAATAATAAAATGCAAACGACAAATAATAATAATAATAATAATAATAATAATAATAATAATAATGATGATGATGATGATAAAAACACGTTCGGAATATAATTGATGCAATACGTACAATAACTACAATAGTATTTTTGAAGAAACTTGTACATTAAATAGTGACAAACAATAAATGAGCCTGTGCCTCAGAAAATTAACAAATTAGGTTCCCACCAGGTCCGACACAAACCGGGCTGTATAGTCACAGGAGATGGCTACAGAGGCTGGAAATTTTGGATTTAGAAAGTAGAGGGATTGTACTATCCGTGTATCGAAAACAAAGGCGCTGATCAGCTTCGCAATTACTGCGAAGCTGATCTGCGCCTTTGTTTCCGCATATGCAAATTGTTGTTTTTTCCATGCGGTGGCTCAAAACACTCGAACTAATTCGTGCATATTTTTTTTTTCAAAGCACTATGACCATCGAAGTTTTTCCTAAGTTTTTAAAAATTACAATCTGAGACTCTTGTTGATAATTGGATTGCATACTTAGTGTTTAACCCAATTATGGTTGATAACTATGCTGTCTTGTTTAATTGCACGCCGGTGGGTCGGGCGTCAGACTCTATGATGACCCCGACTTAAAAGCTGTTTATTTTAGTTGGTTGGGGTCGGAGCTTCTTGTCTGTTGCTTGGCCCACCGGGGTCCAACTGGTGTTTTTCTTTTGCTCCGGAGTTAGTAGGTTCGGCGCCCATCGTCAGGCAGCTTACTCCGTCTGTGAGTCATTGTTTTTGATTCATCAGGATGTTTATCATGATTTATTTGTTTGTTCTTGATGATTCATTGACTAGTTAGAATTTCACCACGAGGACCGAAGAACTAACTAAATGTTATGAACCACTGCAGAAGCTGAGGGTGAGGTTAGGCGCCTGTAAAACCGGTTTAAGCCCGCCAGTAGCTTTTTGTTACTGATCGTTCCAATGCGATACTTCTGTGGTGGTTCTTTTTATTTTATGTCTTGGTGTTTATTTTATTGTGCTGTTGGCGCCTTATGTGTGTTTTCATGGTTTTAGTTAAGTTAACTGGGATAATAGCTGCTCATTCGGCTTACGATATGTTTCATGGTATGGGTGCCTGATTGTTAGTTTGGTTTTTAAGCCCGCCAGTAACTTTGTGTTACTGATCGTTCCAAGTCGATACTACTGTGGCGGTTCTTTTTGTTTTATGTCTTGGTGTTTATTTATTTTTTTTATTTTATTTTTTTTGTGCTGTTGGCGCCTTGTATGTGTTTTCATATTTTTGGTTAGGTTAAGGTAGCTGAGTGGCCACCTATTGGTGTAGATAGATAGATAGATAGATAGATAGATAGATAGATAGATAGATAGATAGATAGATAGATAGATAGATAGATATACTTATATCAAATTGAACAAGACATGAATTAATCCGAGATCTTGTCACGTGTATAATGACATAATATACTTATGTTTCGAGGACGCCTCTTCCTTATCAAAACAGATGTCACTTGACCTGACCACATGTTTTCAAAACCAGATGCCAAAAAACAGACGCATTTATTTATTAGGGATTAAAAAAACAGACCCCATCGATAATTGCCGGGGGCAAACGAAGTTAAACATTTTCATCAGAGCCGCGTCATGAGAAAAAAAAATATTTCGTATATGCAAAAACGAAGGCGCAGTTCAGCTTTTTGGTCTGCGCCTTTGATTTCGCTACGGGGATAGTACGATTTCTAAATTCAAAGTTTCCAGCCTCTAGCCATCATCTATGGATGTACAGCCATGTTTGTGTCAGACCTGTTCTGAAACCACATTGTTGGTTTTCTAATGACGCGGCTTATGTTTATGGTATATTTTCATTTCTTGGTCAGTATAATATAGACCAGTTGGACATTGATGGAAATATGTGAAAAGTGTTAAAATGGAATTTAATTCTGATGTATACGAGAATATAGGATTATACTTTTTTTTTTTTTTTTTCAAAAACATGCTTCGAATCAAAGTTATCATAATTTGAACATTTCATTATGACTATCATAATTACGTACTTTGCTGCATAAAACAGGTGTATTACAGCAGTGTGAAAATCCTTCCTTGTGTTGGCGGTGTTACATTTGCGCAGTTCATGAAATAACAAAAACTATGCTGATTTACTTATCTAAAACATGAAAATTTGGCATCAAAACGCATAAACGTTATGAAAACTTTATTTCAATCTCAACAATCAAAGCATCTTTCGTGTTTTTGCATCTGACAGTTCCATTGGGAAATGACACAAGTTTACATTTTAACTGTGAGGACAATTCAAAATGCAAACGACAAATAATAATAATAATAATAATAATAATAATAATAATAAAATGCAAACGACAAATAATAATAATAATAATGATGATGATGATGATAAAAACACGTTCGGAATATAATTGATGCAATACGTACAATAACTACAATAGTATTTTTGAAGAAACTTGTACATTAAATAGTGACAAACAATAAATGAGCCTGTGCCTCAGAAAATTAACAAATTAGGTTCCCACCAGGTCCGACACAAACCGGGCTGTATAGTCACAGGAGATGGCTACAGAGGCTGGAAATTTTGGATTTAGAAAGTAGAGGGATTGTACTATCCGTGTATCGAAAACAAAGGCGCTGATCAGCTTCGCAATTACTGCGAAGCTGATCTGCGCCTTTGTTTCCGCATATGCAAATTGTTGTTTTTTCCATGCGGTGGCTCAAAACACTCGAACTAATTCGTGCATATTTTTTTTTTCAAAGCACTATGACCATCGAAGTTTTTCCTAAGTTTTTAAAAATTACAATCTGAGACTCTTGTTGATAATTGGATTGCATACTTAGTGTTTAACCCAATTATGGTTGATAACTATGCTGTCTTGTTTAATTGCACGCCGGTGGGTCGGGCGTCAGACTCTATGATGACCCCGACTTAAAAGCTGTTTATTTTAGTTGGTTGGGGCCGGAGCTTCTTGTCTGTTGCTTGGCCCACCGGGGTCCAACTGGTGTTTTTCTTTTGCTCCGGAGTTAGTAGGTTCGGCGCCCATCGTCAGGCAGCTTACTCCGTCTGTGAGTCATTGTTTTTGATTCATCAGGATGTTTATCATGATTTATTTGTTTGTTCTTGATGATTCATTGACTAGTTAGAATTTCACCACGAGGACCGAAGAACTAACTAAATGTTATGAACCACTGCAGAAGCTGAGGGTGAGGTTAGGCGCCTGAAAAACCGGTTTAAGCCCGCCAGTAGCTTTGTGTTACTGATCGTTCCAATGCGATACTTCTGTGGTGGTTCTTTTTATTTTATGTCTTGGTGTTTATTTTATTGTGCTGTTGGCGCCTTATGTGTGTTTTCATGGTTTTAGTTAAGTTAAGTTAACTGGGTGGCCACCTATTGGGATAATAGCTGCTAATTCGGCTTACGATATGTTTCATGGTATGGGTGCCTGATTGTTAGTTTGGTTTTTAAGCCCGCCAGTAACTTTGTGTTACTGATCGTTCCAAGTCGATACTACTGTGGCGGTTCTTTTTGTTTTATGTCTTGGTGTTTATTTATTTTTTTTTTATTTTATTTTTTTTGTGCTGTTGGCGCCTTGTATGTGTTTTCATATTTTTGGTTAGGTTAAGGTAGCTGAGTGGCCACCTATTGGGAAAATAGCTGCTCATTCGGCTTACGATATGTTTTATGGTATAAAGTACCTGATTGTTAGTTTGTTTTTTTCCCACCTCGGTTTTTTGAGTGGGAATCTTTTTCTGATTGCGCCTTTTCCTGATCTTTGCCTACTTGTACCTCTTAAGAGTACTCATAATCTATGTTATAAAGCAAATAAGAAACAAAGTATGGATACCCCTTTCCACCCCAGTGTTTCTATATAAAAATGGGATTTAGAGGGTATACATTTCATGGACATGCTTTCCTGATGAAAAACAATGCGATTAAGCAGCATCATAAAGTTAAATATTATTTTTGTCTATGCATTGTAGTTGTCGACATGGAGATCATATCACCCTTATATATGCAATCTATCTTTTTATGTTTTGCCACAAATTGGTTTGATTCATTTGTTAGAACCAATATTTACACTTTCCATTTATTTTCAGTCAGACTGAAGTAAGAAACCAGAAAATGTGGTCGCATAATCAGATGAATCATATATAGTGGACTCAGAGGTACAATATCCTACATCAACAGTATCCCCATTCACCAAATGCAGTACTGCGGAATTCGAACTGCTATAATAAGTATCACTTTCTGATGCTTGTGTGAGGGCAACGACAACAGGAGATCCATTCTTTCTGATTTTACACCATGCAGTAGTACTACTGTAACTCGTCATAATATGTAGTGCGAAAACATATATTCCTGACAACGAACAGGTAAATTTCCCGGTAGAGGTACTGTATTGGCCGCCAATATTGGTGATAACGCGCAAAAACCTTGCTGTACCGGATACGATATCTACTGAACCTGTGACTGTAAAAGCAACCTTTATACCTGCAACAAAGAGCCATATGCATTGGTACATAGTCCAGTTGTCAAACATGGATTCGGCCTGTGACCTGGAAATGTGTGCCGCATAAAATGTTTTTATGGATTTCACTTCTTGATACCTTTCAGATGAAGAATCCGAGTGATGCCACCTTGGCATCATTGAGCATTTTGAAATATTCAAAAATTCAAAATGGCCGACAAATGGCGGAAAATATTGCAAAAATCAACATAATACATGTATGTGAAGCAAAAAGCTCACTTCTCTTGTTGTCCTTACTGCCTTCTTCTGGTTCATCAGACCATGCCAGTTCAAAAAACTGCATCATGAATTGTTTGAAAAAATAAGAAAATCAAGATGGCGTCCAAGATGGTTGGCATAAACAAGAAAACAACATCCCAGAGTTGCAAATATACTCAATGTTTTGTGTTTAAAATGCTCATTTTATGTTCTTATTAACAAAAACACCATAATTTAGTTTTGTGTATGTTTTGACGCACCAATAATAACAAAAAAAGCAAGATGGTGACCAAGATGGCCGCCGAAAAAAATATAGAGAGAACTTGGTCTCTAATAAACTGTCTTAAATGTCTTGTTTTTGACTTCACTTTATTTTGTTAACAGTTCAAGTTTGAGTTTAGTTCTGACCCAACATCATAACAATGATGCAAGATGGTGGACAAAATGGCCGCCTTAATCTTAGTATAAGGGAAAATGTCCTCTGATTCAAAAAGCTTATCTAAATGTATATTTGTTAAGTTTTAAGTAAGCAGAATAAACAGAGGGATGCAAATCTGCATCATATAATGAAAGATAAAATATTCACTTTATTCTAAAACCGAGATTAGGTATTCGTCTGTGTCATTATCATTGTAATACTTAGCAAAGTCATCAACTATATCGTTCAACTATTGCAACCATTTATTCTTCAATTCAATTGCATTTGCAAAAAAACACTGTACAGGCTAATTGATTTATGAAACGCCTCTATTTCGATGATGAGCATGATTGTTCAGAAGCATACCCACAGCAAATCATTCTACTTGAAGTATACTATCTGTTGCTGGAGCCACACTGTCCACTGTTGTAATTGACATAAGCGCTCAGAACCCTTCAACATTATTTCGACCACCTGACTTAAGTTGGATATAAGATCATGCACCCTTGACGAAGCGTGGATTGTCAAATGGATGTCTGGACATGTATTGGTTTCTCATTGTTTTGCGTATATGGTGATTATATGCATTAAGCTTAGGAGTGTTTATTAGCATTTGCTTACCAGTTTTACATTAAACCATATATCAAAAATAAATCTACGTCGCTGCCACAATATCCTCCAAATGCGATAATTCCCCTGATATTATCTGGTAAAGGCTTACTCAGTTTAAGCTTGTCAGGTATGAAACCCTTTGACCTTGATTTCAAACTGGACTGCAAGAAGGAAGCAGACTACGGTCTGATGTTTTACCACTTAACCCAATATTTACGGTCCTTCAAATGTTCCTTTTATATGGCCCATTTCCTTTGGCATTAATGTTTTCTCTGCTCTTAAAGGGACTTGGTTTTACTTTTTATTCTTTTCGGTTTACATTGATTGTAGATATTTAATCTTGAGCAATACATAGACGTTTGTGTATGACGCTTACATATTTTCCTCAATGGTTCGCAACCATCTCACTTCTTGCCACTGTTACACTATGTCTACACTATGTACCACCTGAACTGCGTTAGCGTTAGGCCCGAACACGATCGGCGAGTGTGCTTTTGATCAGTCTGTGATATCACAGCCCTTCTTCAATGTGAGATGCATGCAAAATCATGAAATACCTACATGTAAATCATCGTATCTTTTCAACGTTGGTTTTAAAGATGTCATCTGCTGAGAAGTTCGAATAGTGTTGAGGGAATGCTAGAGCTTCTTTTTTTGTCAAACCTCTTGTCTTGCTGGAGAAGTGTTGGTTATAACTTTAATGCTACAGTCAAAGTGACACTGGGTCGTCCACAGAATAGCACAGCCCATCGGTGACGACTGCATCAGGCCAACGCAGCGTACATGTACATGTATGTGGATTTTTCAACTTGTACATTTTGCTTCCAAACATATAATGTGTTCGTAATCCTCTTGTCCCCGCTGTCCCACAACATTGAAGAATGTTGGGAGCCAACTCCTGAGGGTATACCATGGCAAGGTAAATCTACCTGGAAGTGTCTTGAATAAATAATATTTGCTTCAAATGCGTGTGTGGCTTTTACTTAAATGAGTTTTGCGTACCGCCATTGTAATAGCCATAGAAGTGATCAAGCGATCATCGTTTCGAAACATTCCAGCCAAGTTCATCCATTAATTTAAATCCATGCGCTAAGAAGACTGAGTCAAAGTTTAAACGTGTATTTATTTAAAATGTGACAACAACACATTATATATAAAGTTGTGATGTTGTATTTCCCAATATTCAGAGTTTCTACGCACGTTTTAAACTTTTTCTGTTCTTAGCATTAGCGTCAGTTCGACTCTTCCTTTCATCTTTGTGAACCAGCTTTATCTCAGTCTGTTACATCCTTTCCGAATATGCTTCAGACCAAGCGCCTAGCGTTTTACAGCTCTGCTGAAGGATTCACTAAATTATCTTTAAAATGCAGTCCTCTTTTCTTCTTTAGTATATTTAAACCGTAAATGTTACGAGTACTTTCATTTAGTGGTGTAGATTGATTTGCTTCCCTCCCTTTATTCTGCTAAATCAGTATACAACACATTTAACTTAAGTTTTGTTCAGTGAAGAGCTCAGTCGTATTAAAATTGCGTAGGACACATACGCCCCAGTATTATTTTGCAGTGTCAAAACAAACACAAATATTAAATTGCGATGTTTACACCATAAAATGATCGTTTCAAATACAAGTCATTCAGTATTTGCAGCACTGGAATGCTACTGTAGCCAAAGAACATTTAAGCATTAATATGATGATCCTCTTGGTCACCATCTTGTTTTATAGTTATCAAGTTGGGTCAAATAATCAAAAGCAGTTCATTTGTCAACATAATTTGAACATTTGAATTACAAAACATTGAGCAAATGCAGCACTGGAATGCTGATTGAATCAGAAATTATGTACTCATATATAATGATTATGGCTGCCGTCTTGGCCACCATCTTGGCTCATTTTTATAATGTGGGAATTAACAATAAACCATGCTGCTCACAACATTATATGAGCATTTCAAACGCGTTACATTTAGTATTTAGTGCACAGGAATGGTGTTTTAATCAGAGAACACAACCTTTTAAATTATAATTATGGCGGCCATTTTGGTCGCCATCTTTTTTGCTGTGATGATGTGGGGTCATAATCGAAAACCAAACACTTACTTACATGTATTATGTGTACAACAAAATGGACTTCGAAGCACAATACATTGATTTATGCAACACTTGAATGGCGTTTTATTACGAAAATATAGCTTTTAGTATGATTGTGGCAGCCATCTTGTCCGCCATCTTGCCTCATAATAATGACATGGAGGTCAAATCTAAGAATTATCTTTTTCATATTGTTTACAGCGTAAATTGAGCATTTTAAACACAGAGAAATGTGTTTATTAAACCTTGGGGTGCCGTTTTCTTGTTTATGGTGATCATCTTGGATGCCATCTTGATTTTTTCAAAACGCTCAATGATGCCAAGGTGGCATCATGTAGTTTCTGAACTAGCATGGCCCAGTAAACTGGAAACCACAATAAAATTTCATGCGGCACCATCTTCCAGGTTATGCTGATGGCTACTGGACTAACATGTATGTTTGGTTTTCTTAGTGCAGGCACATTGCATATCCAAAGCGCTGTAACATTAAACAGGTGAGCAGGACAGCGGTAGCCAAGTTTTATGTTTCAAGTTAATTTGTTAATGCATCAACGATTATTTTTTAAAACTCTATCGATTGATATTTGACACAAAGCTACGTGGCTTAACATATAAATATTGCCACCAGGCTTACATGAAACGTGTCTTATAATATAAACCTAGTTGATATTTTTTATAAAAAATGGACCCATTCGATTGATAGTTTACTGTTCTGACGTATTAGTACAACGTTTTAAATGTTATTGCATTATTCAATTGGCAACGATATCCAAAGTGCTAAAGTACATCAGTAATGGTTAAATTTATTTGCATTTACTTGTTCGTGCGAAAACTGGTATACATGTAGCCTTATTACCATGTGTCTTTGCAGCTACTGTACAATTCCATGTAATTGGCTGACTGTTCTGAGTACTTTGACATTTTGTTTAAAAAATCACTACTAGACATGTATTATTATGGACAAGATTGTTACCGGGGCAAGGTCTTTTATCAATCGATGCACCATTGCAATCACGCCCAAGTGCAGCTGGTGCTGGGTTGGTACAACTCCGCTGCCGTTGGGAAAGGCCCCTGGCTACTGAACTGCTACACGATGTCCAACTGCTCCAGGCAGTCCAGCCACCATTCACTGGCAAATGTGAAAAACAACGAATCTTCTGAATCTTATATCTATAATATATTTTATGTTTCACTTTACTTATTGCTTAGGTGTAAGATTAAATTTTTGTTTGTACAGTACAGTCCAGGGGGATTTTCACCAGCCCGCCCAACCCCGCGGAGAGGGGGCTGCAACAAAAAGGATTAAAATTTTAATTTCCATCGCAGAAACGCCCTAGTCCGTGGGTTTGCAGAGTTTCCGCGGCGGGTTTGCGGACTTTCCGCGGCGGGGTATACAGGTATAAATTGTATCGTCCCTGCTTACCTGTATTTTTGTCGCTTAATTTCCACCGCGGACCCGCGGTGGGATGAGATAGAATAAGGAAAGAAGGCGGAGTTTATTTCCAGTATATATTTTTTTATTTCTTAAAAGTTATTGTTGTACGATCATATTGAGTAAATGAAGTCGTATAACAAGCATGCCATGAAAAATACGGTACGTCGCGCTCACATAATGTCCTTTCATTGTGCATTGCATAACGGGGATTCTCTTTACATGCATTAGCAATACGGAACCCTAAGTCATGAATTGCATTTAATTCGTAGAAGCTGATAATTTTCACTATTTGGCACAAAGCTGGTCGATTACCCATTTAGTTTATCTCGCCAAGACAATATTAATCGATACTGACAGCTTTGAAAATAAGTTTTGGGGTATGGAGATGTTCACACTATGGAAACACATATGCCCTTACGTTTGTATTCGCAAAACATAAATTTGACTCTACGCAGCATGTTCTAATGATTCTTATGTTATGGAAAACTGGCCAAGTAAGACGCAGCGCAAGACCATATTCGAAAAAATCATACCAAAATACAGACACAAAGCAGGGCTAGGGACAAAGACTATCGCAGATCAGTCTGCACAAATGCAATGAAAAATGTCGCTTATATCGCTTGTAAAATCGAGATCCATGCAAAATAAGAAAATGCTCATAAAATCGTATTTTCATATATTAACAATAACAGGCACAACGTTAACCTAGGCAATTGGTCAGCTGTCAATCATTTTGACGTCATATTTTTTGTGGCAATCCTCCGCAAACCCGCGGTGGAATTATACAGGTAACGGGAGGATCCTCCGCGGGATTAAAATATTTTGCGGCAATAATTTAAGCGGACAGGTGAGCGGGATTGCGGGGGGGGGGGGGCTCAGAAAAATCGTCCGCGTGGTTGAGCGGGCTGGTGAAAATCCCCCTGGACTGTACTGTATGCCGGTGTTTACAAATATGTAAAACGGTTAAGCTTTGTAAGACTGTCAAATCTTACCTGGACAGCTAGCTATGCTGCATGGTTTATGCTCTGTTCGAGACCCGGGACATGTCAGTCCATCCTTTGATGGTGATGGATTTTCGCAGTTCCGTTGTCTGATAGCCTGGCCGTTTCCACATGTAGCAGAACAACTGGACCACAATGACCAAGATGTCCATCCACCGTCAACTGAATATTAATTATAGAAGATGTAAACTGAAGGAATAAAAAAAAAACTATACAACACGTGAAAGTTAAATTCTAATGCTAGTATTTAAGTTTGATAACATATTTAAAAAAAGAATGACTTGGTGACCTGTTGATTAAAATAAACCACCTGCTTATTAAAATAAACCGCGAAACGTCAAAAACCGTGAAGATGCAAAATGTGAGTGACGTAAAGGCCGGTTTGAAGATGGACATGAAAAAGGTATGACCCATCCATTTCCTCATTAATATGCTCACTGTTCTGAAAGGATATCAGTTTCATTTTTATTGGCTATTACTGCAGCTGCTGTTGTGCCGTGCGGCGTCTTTTAAAGTCTCCCCGTACATCATCCATAGTACAGGTTATATTTTCCTTTTGGTCCTTTGAGATCAGCGAGGGCATTCTGAGAAATCAGAAATACATTATCGGTTTAGATGCATTTTCTAACCAACGTTTCATATATTTAGCCTGTTTGGATAAAACTAGTCTTTGTCTCGACTATCCTGTTTGGCTCCATTTTGCCAAATTGAAAGGGTCACTGAAGAGGCTTAAGTAGCCGAAAGTAGCCGAAACCGCGGTATTAACCATCCCTTTTCCCATAAATATGCCCACTGTTCTTAAAGGATTTCAGTTTTATATTTTATTGTTTTTGCGTGCCGGGTTACCCGATAACGACATGATACATGTAATATGCATTGAGATAGACTTTGTGTTACTGATCGTTCCAAGTCGATACTTCTGTGGTGGTTCTTTTTGTTTTATGTATTGGTGTTTTAGATTTTTTTGTGCTGTTGGCGTCTTATGTATGTTTTCATATTTTTAGTTAAGTTAAGGTAGCTGAGTGGCCACCTATTGGGATAATAGCTGCTCATTCGGCTTACGATATGTTTCATGGTTGTACCTGATTGTTAGTTTGTTTTTTGTTGTTTTTTTTTTTCATCTCGGTTTTTGGAGTGGGAATCTTTTTTCTGATTGCTCCTTTTCCTGATCTTTGCCTACTTGTACCCTTGTCATAACATCTTTTGTAACCATCGCATGGCGCATAAAATTGGTTAACGGAATCCAAAAAATACACAATTATAAAGAATAAGCAATTAACGTACAATTTGTAATTTGTTTCGATATTGACCGTTTGTGCTTATACGGTATTGACCGAACCGACAGACGATTTAAAGTCCCTTTAAAGCAATATTGACGTAGCAGTTACCGTAGAAATTGTTGAATGGGTATGGCTAGACGGCTATCGTCCTATATTCAATATTACCTATAGCTACCATGTTCTATAACCTCCACAATTATTTTTGTTTGAGTTACCTCTTTTTTAGACTGCTGAAAGGCGGAATGGATGTCTACGGAATCTTGAAGACACCTTATGAAGTTCTTCATCCGTTTATATATAGTTGTGCTTAGTTTATACAGATGTCATCCATGAAAGTTCTTATGATCCTTGTCAAATTAGGGATCGCAGAGAATTCTTTCCATATTGAAATTGAAAATATGTTATGTAAAGAATGTATATTCAGTCTTGTCAATAGTTGATGTAAATATGTGCCCCGCTCAGATATTTGCAATGTATGTTTAATAGCATGTAGAGGTGGATTGCTGGTCAATAGCACATAGAGGTAGGCTTTTTAAGACATTTGCACAGTCATGTCATTATTTTTATAGTGGTGGGTTGCTTTCCGACAATTGCACAACCTGGTCACTAGCATTTAGAGGTGGGTCATTTTCAGACATTTGCACAATCTAATCAATATATTGTATAAGCAGATTGCTTTCAAACACTGGCGCCGTCTGGTCAATAGCTTAGACTGGTTTATTTCTCTGATATTTGCACAGTCTGGCCAATAACATGTACTTGTGGATTATATTCGGGCATTTGCACAGTCTGCTGAATAACATGTGGTAATGGATTACATTAGGACATCTACACAGTCTCGTCAGTAGCTTGTACTGACTGATTACTTTCACACATTGCACTGTCTGGTCAATAACCAGTATTGACTCATTGGTTTCATTGCACAGTTGCTTAGTAACTTCTACTGACTGATTGCTTTCACAATCTTGCACAGTCTGTTTGATTGCTTTCAGACATTTGCACAGACTAGTCAGTAGCATGTACTGACGGATGTTTTCAGATATTCGCACAGTTTGGCCAATAGCATGTACTCGGGGATTGATTCGCGATATTTGCAGTCTGGTTAATAGCATGTACTACCGGATTGATTTCAGACATTTGCATAGGCTACTCAATAACTTGTGCTTATGGGTTGCTTCGGCTTTTTCAGACATTTGCACAGTCTGGTTAGAAGCTTTTACTTGGGTGTTGCTTCGCGACATTTGCACAACCTGGTCAATAACGTGAAATGATGTATTTGTTACCGACATTTGTACAGTCTGGTCAATAACTTCGTAATAATTGGTTTCGCTAGAATAAAGGAGTTTGATTTTACGTTATTATGAAAGTTCTAGTGACATCTTTAGATATCACTTCACAACTTTTTCAGACAATCATAATATTTTTATCCAGATTTTATTATAGTTTTGCAATAGCGGTAGTGACGTTAAACATCGCAAAAATTACGAGCTGACCAATGATAACATCTGAAATAACCTTTAGTATTTTGCAAACATAAGATGTGATGTTCGTTCAAATGCAACTTTTGTTGATTATGCTGTTAGTGTGTGCTACTGTGAGCCATTGTGGTTATGTGCATGTCATCAAGTAATCAACGCACTACTTGTACCAGCTGTTGTTTGATTATTTAAAACAGCTTTGATTTACATGTAATAAGAACAGTTACACAAAATACTTGCTTTACAAAGTCTGCTTAGAATGACAAAAAGTGTGAGTTTGCCTCTATTTTTCCCGTAAGTATATAACTCAAATTGTACATCAGAAGTGAAGGTATTCGTACACGAAAATAAAACAAAAAAACAACACAAAAGGTAAACAACCAGAATGAGAATTTTTTATTTTCATGAAAATGATTCAACAATGTGCATCTTGTTCTTATGGTGTAGTTTAGGCTTTGAGTTTGGAAAAGTAGTCGTGTTGAAACAAATTGATACACCAAGTACTCTGAATGAAATTAATATATTTTTTTATTCTACTTAGCATGCCAATCAAATGGAACATGGAAACAAAACGTCTCTTACCTGGGCATTGTTTAATTATGCACATTCCGTACTCAGTGGAATCGCCAAAACAGTAGTTTCCCAGCAGTTGAGGACGGGGATTATCACACACTCGTGTTCGCCGAGTAATACCCTGGCCACACGTACAGCTACATGCCGCCCAGCTGATCCATAGTCCCCACCCTCCGTGCACTACAGCAAAATATTTCTGTATTAATACATTAGATAAGGCTTCAATTTCGTCACAGCGTGTGATATTAAAGCTTTTGTACTCAGTCGCGTGTTCTTCGTTTACGAATAAGCGATCAAATATCCAATACCTTTACAAAACTGGCTCATGCTGAAGTTATTGAAAAACACAATATAAATATCAAGCATCTGACATATCATGCTCACTTGTGCTATTTAAAATCATTGCTTATGCGTAATACAACAAAATGACTGGAATGTTCTCCTGCTAGATATTCAGGGGAACATGTAAAATATATAAGGTTTACATTAACAATTGAGAAACATATAAACAATCAATAATATGACAATCCAAATTCATATTATAATTACGTTACATATGGCCATACATCAAAGAATGTAAACATGTTTCTGATTTCCTTATTTCTTGTTTATATTTGTGTATATAAGAAGCACTGCAGAGGCTGAGGGTGAGGTTATGGCCATGTAAAATCGATTAAAGCACGCCAGTAACTTTTTTGTTACTGATCGTTCCAAGTCGATACTTCAGTGGTGGTTCTTTTTGTTTTATGTGTTGGTGTTTGATATTTTGTGCTGTTGGCGCCTTATGTGTGTTTTCATATTTTTAGTAACTGATTGTCCACCTATTGGGAAAAAGCTGCTCATTCGGCTTACGAATTGTTTTCATGGTATAGGTAACTGATTGTTAGTTTAGTTATTTCCCATCTCGGATTTTTGGAGTGGGAATCTTTTTTCTGATTGCGCCTTTTCCTGATCTTTGCCTACTTGTACCTTTCTATGCAGCCGAAAGGCAAAGCAATAATCAAACTGAGTGGAAAAATCAACCTATACCTGGACATGCTCGTAGGGTGCAATGTTTAGTTTCGGTCCTTGTTCCCGTGCACGTTTTACCGCCGTTTTGAGGCGGTGGATTTGAACAATTGCGGGTCCGTGTCATATCACCTTGTCCGCAGGATGTGCTACACGAACCCCATTGTGACCAAAACGTCCAATCACCGTCAACTAGGTAACAAGGAAAAATCGATATATAAGACATTCATGTTAATTTTCGTACCCCGAATTGATGCTTGGTTCCATGCAATGTATGTTACAGCTTTAAATTTGATTGCAAGGATTCCTCGTCCCTTTATTCTTACATACTGTTCCATCTAGAGTTGCGTTTGTTTGTTATTTTTTTTAAACACAAATAAACCCTTATGCAGTAGTGAATTAAATGGCTTAGATATATAAATGAATTGGATAAAAAAGCAACTTCAGTTGAATTGTAATGGGCATCATTGATGTATTAAAGTTCATTTGTGTTAAATTTCATATTAGTTGATTTATTTTATTTTGTTGTTGTTGTTGTGGTTTGCAGAGTACACACTAGGTAGTGGCTTAATAGTATCGCGCAATACATGTTCTATCAATTTTCAAGGAATCGCAAAATATTTACCTATTCCACACAATCCACAAAACTCTGGACACGACTTTTTAGCGGTTTCAAAGTTGTTACATATTCCAAATGTCTTGTTTGCGATATCACAATCCAAAAGAACATCGTCACAGCTGGAGGTTGTTGGAAGAGGTGTACCTACAAAACAAGGTACATGTTCACGTATTATAATTTAATATATACTATTGAATACAAGCCAGTGGAAATCTAATTGAACAACTAACAAAGTTCTAAAATCATTGACAGTCTATAGTTTCATGTAATAAGTTGTCACTTGCGAGCAGGATGACTGTATTTAAATAGAAAATAAAAATAATTATTAGATCCTTTGGAAGCAGTAAAACATTCAAAGTGAGAAGATGGGTCGTATTGTACAATTTCGGGTACTGAATCCTCATCAGTGACCCTATAAAAACTGGCAGCGAAAGCCAGGCATTATTGCTGCAATTTCAAGAATTTACATCTGTGTAGTCAAAATGTTAACGTAAAATATATTCGAACTACTCCAAATATATTCACTGATCCCAAAGGATCAAAAGAAAAATATAATCTGCACTATGGATGATGTACGGGGAGACTTATTAGGGCCGCCACACGACACAACACCAGCTGCAGTAATAGCAAATAAAAGTAATTATTAAATCCTTTGGAAGCAGTTAAACATTCAAAGTGAGAAGATGGGTCATATTGTACGATTTCGGGTACTGAACCCTCATCAGTGACCCTTTAAAAACTGGCAGCGAGAGCCAGATATTATTGCTGCAATTTTGCTGTATTTAAATAGAAACCGACTTAGAAAATACTGACTTCTGCAACAACAATCAGAGAGAGAGAGAGAGAGAGAAAGAGAGAGAGAGAGAGAGAGAGAAACATTTCACTATGGAATTCTTCAGAAAATGGAACGATACGTTTACTCCGTTCAGAATCGATCGATGGAGGAATTTCCATACATGTATATTTAAAAAAACACTATCCAATTAACTGAACACCCTGGTCTTTAAAATGCATTTTAACTAAATGAGATGCAATCTGTTCATAAAAGGTAGCATTAATATGCATTTTCTAACACTCCAGCATTATTGTGTGGTTACAGCAATGAATTTCGTAAATGTTTCTAAGAAGCCAGCTTGTTTTTGTCCTCGTTCAAACCCTTAACAATCATCATTAAAAACTTTAGTTTTAGACAAAACAATTTCGGACATGTACATGGTTTTCCGTACTT
This sequence comes from Rugalucina vietnamica, assembly GCA_964017185.1. Lineage (NCBI taxonomy): Eukaryota > Metazoa > Mollusca > Bivalvia > Lucinida > Lucinidae > Rugalucina > Rugalucina vietnamica. Next base: position 8,238,397 of record OZ024885.1, read on the forward strand.
GTGATCAAATATATCAAAATATATTCTTACTGGTTGTCGTATGGTTTCCACAGTCCTTCCCATAACACACACTGAAGTCAACAGGATCCCCGAGACAGGTGTGTCCATACAATGAGGGAGGTGGGTCGGAACAGGTTCGATGCCTTTTCTTGATGCCGGTACCGCAGGCTTCCGAACACTGTTCCCACGCCCTCCAGCTTGCCCAGTCCCCGTGTACTGTTCAAAATCATAAAATAATGTACTTAAATATTGTCAAATGTACAGTGTATATTGAAGATTAGATGACCGAATCTGTTTTGAGAGTTAAACTCTTCCTTGGCCGTAGTGAATCAAAGTACGGACAAGCTTTAGTATCTATATTTAATGACTAAGCAATCTGCTAGTTATGTGCAAAGTCCAAAAGTTCAATAACACCCCTATTCATCAGGGCGAATGCAATTTTATACACATACCTGGACATGGACGAGAAAAGCACGAACGTTTCTCTGTTCCGTTTCCAGGACAGTCATACCCGCCATGGGCAGGAGCCGGATCATTGCATTGTCTTGTTCTAGACTCTACCCCTAAACCACATGTTGTGCTGCATACAGACCAATCGTGCCAGTCGCCCCAACTGCCATCCACTATTGAAAAATACGCATAGTAAAATAGAGTTTACATCAACTTGGATATTCAGAAAACTGGATGTGTATTTGCTTAATAACTAATTGCTTTCTATAGGTTCAACATGAACACATTTTGATAAAAAAAAAAAAAAAAAAAAAAAAAAAAAAAAAAAAAAAAAAAAAAAAACGTCTTCATGATTCCAAAATACATAATAGCAATGTCATTTCTTGAAGCGTGCGTGTCTTATTTATATAGTAGCCCTAGTAGGAAAAGATACTAAATCGTCCCAAGTTCAATGAGCTCAAATTAATCAATTATTGGGTCATTTTTTGCATAGTAATTTTAATTAAATATACAATTACAACCAAGTTTTAATTGTATGACAGTTGTACCACTACTTATTTTACAGTACCCCTCTTTCCGAAATTCAGCAATATTTACCCAAGTCACAGAGGCCACAATATTTTCGGCATATATCCTTGACCCGGTGTGGAGTTGCACATATGTTGAGTAACGAAGCCCATCTAGAGCAGTTTTCTGAAGGGCTGTCAATACAAGTACCAAGTGTCGTTTTGGGTGCTGTAAGATAAAGCGTCCGTATGTAAACACTTCAACCAAAGATAACCTTACCGTCATGATATAAATGTAATTTCTTGCGATATGTTAGGCCACAAAGCGTGGTATCTCTTCACGTAGAGCTACTGTAATATTAAAAATACAACTGCAACATAAATAAAATTTGAATGCATGTTTAAACCAAAGATTATAAGAGATATACCTCGTAACAAGAGTTTAAATATAATAAAATGACTTTGGGGTGAAGCACTTACATTCAAATGTATTTTGATCCATGTTTCAGCGTACCCAGCGAATCCAGTAACGGTGTATGAACAATAGCAACGCAAGTGACGTTCGGCTAGAATTATATACTTAATACGATTCAACATGACTGAGATATAATGGTTCTGCTGCATACCTGCATGGTGTACTGGTTCGCAGAACTTCTTATTGCACCCGTCAAAAGAACAGCATTTCTTACACTGGCTCCGTACTGACCGTCCAACAATGGTGATTTGATGCTCATTTGGACAATCCTAGCAAAATGATATGTTGTGAACGTTAACTACGATAAATGACGATCCTTTTAATTTCTGGTTTAAATTCACGTGTTCATTGTGAAGGTACAGTAGTATATTATCATTATATTAGGCGATTTAAATACAACTGACCTCCAAACAGAGAATTATTACTCAACCATTCACTGCTAGAGCAGATTTCTTAAATGTTCCAGCTTCTCGCGGTCCATTATTCAGTGTGTCTCATCAAAAGCAAAATAAATTGATATCCTAAAACCAAATTCATTCAAGAATAAACAGAACTACAATGGTAAACTCAACTTTGGGCAGGTAATTCAGATTTCCATTGCATTGTTTTAAACCCACTAAGTCAATTAATGAATAAGAAAATGGTAAGATAATCGTTCTGCCTTACCTGCCTTTTAATGCACCCAAGTGAAAAGTTAATGTCGTTCGTAGATCCGGTTCTCTCTATATAACAACTCTGAAAGAAAAGTACTCACAGCTATTGTGTGGTTGTTGTTAGTTACTCTTTCTTGCTTAACTTACACTGAAAAAAAGTTATAAGAGGCCACCTCATATTTTGTCTTCTAGTTCAGAAAGTAAAATACGATCAATTAAAATTCATGATCATATGAATAAACCAATGTCTAACAGTGGCTCTGTGAGTTTCTGCATTCCAAAATGCGTGATACTTCTCACACAGACGAAGCATGTGTAAAGGTACCCTATTTCAAAAAGTCACACTTTATTAACATCAAATTAAATGTCATATTATGACGTTGTGTTTTTACATTTTAATTTATTTGAAAGTGCTACTGACTGCCATGATGCAAGATAAAATTAAGTCAAAAGTGTTGCTGCAATAAGAATCTTCGTTTCTGTTTTGCACATGCAAGAAGACAACAACCTGAATAACAGGAATTCAGCTTTTGTATGCAATTTGCATACCAACTTTGTTCTTCTCCAGTTGCGTTATTATCAGCAGCACGGCATTGAAATTTTCAGCGATTATTTAGGTCAAATACTAGACTCTGATAAACTTTGAAAATTAAAAAAATCGTCCACAAATTTTGTTATTTTGTTCGTTAAAAATTGGCATTGAAACCGGAAGTGTGCGGCAGCCTTGACATGTTGGTCCTCGAAAATGGTCAAAAACAGTTCAGTCGAATTATATCTCTCATTTCCAGGCCTCATCAAGGGAATTTAACAGGGGTCAACATGTTTAAGAGGCACATTTATGAATTTTTCAAAAAATCTCAAAATTGGCGATTTTTAAAAATGCATAAAAATTCTACCAGTAGAGAAAATTCGAATGTTTGATGTTTTTCCGAGCCGTAACGACCCCTTTGATGACACCCGTTCCTAATTTCAATAAATGGTGTGCTGTATCCAATTTTTTATTTAAAAACATTGATTTTTGCATTTTTACTCCAAAAACGCCTTTAGTAAAAGAAAATTATTTCTTAACACTTTGGAACTTTACTTACTTGAAAGACACGTCTTTTGGCAAAAATTGTGCAATTTTGAACTTGGCTTAGAAACAAAAAATGAGTTTGAAAAGTGGCCTCTTTATAACTTTGTTTCAGTGTATATCGTTTTAATGAGTTATGTTCAACAATTTCCTCAACAACATATTGATTAATAAATAGAATTATGCATATCAAGATAAGTGGTATTAAATGAAGCAGAAGTAGAAGTGTTAGAAAGAGAAGTAGTAAAACTAGAAACAGTTCTATAAATAGAAGTAAAATAAGCATTTTACTATAGTATTCAAACTACCTATTAGGGATGAAACATGTAACTCACATAACATCACATGTCAGTACAATAGTTTACAGATTAATGCCATATGCACGAGCCAAGTAATATTCAAGTGCTTATCAAACAACACATTTCAGTACCACGCGTAACATATGTAACACCTACCTCATCATTGTTACATTGCGTCACTACATTGCAATCTACACCCTCAGTGATGTTAACACATTTGAAACAATGAAGGCATTCTGAAAAGAACTGAGAAAAGTTAAAGCTAGACTGGTTTAAATTCAGTGCACTAGTAAATAATTAAATATTTATTACAAATGTATGCCCGATGTGTATTTTTTTTTCTTTTTTCGTTTCCCGTTGAATAACATTTACAAGTTTCGTTACCTATACCAACCCTTTTGGCGGAAAGACGTCAATGACGGCTAATGACACTGTTTGATTACTCGTGATGACGTGATGTCGGTAGCCTATCGCCATGATTTTGAGATTTTAGCAGTTCAAAAATTTTGTTAAGTCGAATTTAATGACAAGTATCTGGAAACTTACCGATGACATGTGAAAATAAAAGATGATGCTTGAACGAAAACATTACATGTTTATAGTACACAAGTGAGCGATCTCTAGTTGAGGTGATTTAAAACATACAGACAAATAAATATGACACCCAATAAGACATGTAAAACTGAAGTTTGAAATTATTTTCTGGTTCCAGCAGTATCTTCTAGTTCGTTCTAATTGATAAGTTGTTTTATAACACTACCTAGACAACGATCATGTGCAAAAAAGCCATTGGTTTGACCAATGCGAATGATGACAGTAGAAAGATCAGCTTAGTTAGACTTGATAAATACCAAACAATACGCACCTGCATATCTTAGTGTAGATAGAAAAATCGTTGATAAGAAGAAACACTTTGTTAGGAGTACCAATAGTAACCTTAAAGACATGAAAGCACGATTGCGAAGAAATAATTGTATTAAGGACCATGCGTATGTTTATTCAATTACACATGTGCGAGTAAAGAGCGCATTCTTGTAAACCAACGTTGTATTGTAGCTCCATTTTTCGGCGTGAGCCGTCTAAGCTAAGTATTGACCTAATTTCATTGGCACTATTCCATTGGACAAATTATGGGTCATATGTAAATTAGCCGCGAGATTTAGACGAGCCGCGAGATTTAGACGAGATCGACTTTTTAGGTCATGACTCGGCCGAGTTCGCTTGTGGCTATACCAGCTATTTGCCCCGGCTATTAGCCTCAGCCGAACGGCGATAGCCCGAGGTATAGCCGCGGCCACGCTGACTATCCTGACAAGCGTGGTCGCCGCTATAGCCCAGAAATACCCGGATGAAGAATACTGACCAATCAAATGCCAAAGCGACATCTCCGAATTTCCACGACTGCATTTGATACGACCCTTTTGATTTGTCAATTTTATTCAGGGAGAATATCAAACTATAGCCCAGGCTATCGCTACAAGCGATCTCGGCCGAGGATTTCCGGGTGCGTTCCTTTACCGGAATGGACCGGAATCATAGGACTTAATTACCGGAATGAACTACCGGAATGGACATTATACCTTTAACTCTATTTTATCTGCATAAAATGTACTTCTGGAGACAAATTATAGTTTGTATATGATAAATTTCATCTTAGTATAGCAAAGTTGACTTCCCATGGTGGTTAGGATAGCTTAGAGGTGGGGTCCGCGAAGGGGCCACTGTTCAGAGGTTTCTATGATTAGAATATATATATAGAAATCACCAGTGGATGTTCTGCAGCAAAAACAGGGGTGAATAGAAACTTGTAGAAATGAGTAAAATGTGCTGGCACTGTGACAGTGACCTATAAGCATAGAGCATATCTATGTGAGTCCCAGACCTAGGCCATCCCATCGTACGGAACACAATTTCACTTTACTTCAGGACTCAGCTTCAGAATCAATCTGTACACTGAAAAAAAGTTATAAGAGGCCACCTCATATTTTTTCTTCTAGTTCAGAAAGTAAAATACGATCAATTAAAATTCATGATGATATGAATAAACCAATGTCAAACAGTGGCTCTGTAGGTTTCTGCATTCCAAATTGCGTGATACTTCTCACACAGACGAAGCATGTGTAAAGGTACCCTCATTTCAAAAAGTCACACTTTATTAACATCAAATTAAATGTCATATTATGACGTTGTGTTTTTACATTTTAATTTATTTGAAAGTGCTACTGACTGCCATGATGCAAGATAAAATTAAGTCAAAAGTGTTGCTGCAATAAGAATCTTCGTTTCTGTTTTGTACATGCAAGAAGACAACAACCTGAATAACAGGAATTCAGATTTTGTATGCAATTTGCATACCAACTTTGTTCTTCTCCAGTTGCATTATTATCAGCGGCATGGCATTGAAATTTTCAGCGATTATTTAGGTCAAATACTAGACTCTGATAAACTTTGAAAATTCAAAAAATCGTCTATAAATTTTGTTATTTTGTTCGTTAAAAATTGGCATTGAAACCGGAAGTGTGCGGCAGCCTTGACCTGTTGGTCCTCGAAAATGGTCTCAACAGTTTAGTCGAGTTATATCTCTCATTTCCAGGCCTTATCAAGTGGATTTAACAGGGGTCAACATGTTTAAGAGGCACATTTATGAATTTTCCAAAAAATCTCAAAATTGGTGATTCTTAAAAATGCATAAAAATTCTACCAGTAAAGAAAATTCGAATGTTTGATGTTTTTTGAGCCGTAACAACCCCTTTGATGAGACCCGTTCCTAATTTCAATAAATGGTGTGCTGTATCCATTTTTTTATTTAAAAACATTGATTTATGCATTTTTACTCCAAAAACGCTTTTAGTGAATGAAAATTATTTCTTAACACTTTGGAACTTTACTTACTTGAAAGACACGTCTTTCGGCAAAAAATCTTGCAATTTTGAACATGGCTTAGAAACAAAAAATGAGTTTGAAAAGTGGCCTCTTATAACTTTTTTCAGTGTATTATATGTTGACTTTCTCCCATGGCAAAGGTAGAAAAGCCCAGGGGTCGGGAATAAGCAAATGGACAGAATATTAATGTTTATGAAAAAAAAAAAAAAAAAAAAAAAAAAAAAATACTCCCCGGGGGATTGTCTGACCCAGCTTCGGAACTATATACATGTATATTTTCATAATATTCGAACATCTTATTCTCTGAAACCACATAGCAGATCAAAGCCAAACTTTATGTGGAGCATTCTTAGGAAGTTTGAAGCAATGTGTATATTAATAATCTAGGTCACATGTGCAAGACGGCCGCCACGACCATATATAGTAAAAACTTTAAACATTATCTTCTCCAGGACCCGAAAGCCTAGGATCTTCAAACTTAGCATGTAGCACTGGAGGTCCACATTGTGTATATAAATCATGACCCTGGGATGAACTTAACCTATTTTATGGCAAGGTCAACTTGGCTAGTCAGTGCATTTGAATAGGGAAAATTGGTTACATGTAATAAAATGGGGGAAACATCAAACGAGTTATAGGGTCACACACTGGTGAAGCTTTAATAGCCGAAAACGCTGTATGACCCACACAATTTCTAAATAATATTTTCGCTCCTCTTAAAGAAACTGAGTTTTAATTTTTATTCAAGAACAATTTGTACACAAAGCAGTTAACTATTGTTAGGACACTCACTTCTGGTAGCTACTTTGCTACATTTTGGTAATACGTTTAATTTATGATAGCTCAGCTCCATCACATATCTCCAGTTATAAGCACATGTGTTGAGCTGCCAAGCTAAGCGTATAGTCTAGCAATGTTTCGACATTTTAAGCTCACCAGAGCCGAAAGTTCACCAGGTGAGTTTTAGTAAACCATGCTCTGGCATCTATTGTCTCTGGCATCTATTGTCTTCATTCACAATTTTAAAGTTTTTGTACTAATAACCCACAGAACTTCTCAAAATCAAACTTCATGTGAAGCATTCTCAGAAAGAGGACTGAAAATTGTTGAACAGGACGTTACACTAAAACAAACTAAACTATTTTCCAGTAAGGTTGCCTATTACATGTAGTGTTTTAAAATGTTTTAGTTCAACCTGTATAAAGCAAACATATAAGGCTGTGACCACACAATTTATTATGTTCGAGTCAAAACGCAGAACATATTATAAATTTATAACCCACATCCATTTAAAGCACGCCGATTATCTTTTTTAAAGATATGTCTTGTTTATGGTAAGCAATATCCTCTATATTTCTTGTGTGATTCGCTCGGTTTTGTCTTTTTATTAATAAATTCAATATAATATTTTAGATTCGTAGTTTCATTCATATTATAAATAAATTCGATATTTTCTTAACAGTAAACCAGAAATAGTATATTAAACGTTACTCACATCTTCACATGCTGCAGCTATGTCTGTGACTTATCTGCCTTCCGTCTCGCTTTTTATACTATTTCAAAAGGATTGTCACAGACAGAAAATATGCCGCGTCATGAGAACTTAAAGGATTTTTGCCTATGCAAAAACTAAAGGCGCAGATCCGCTCAGCGTTTTTGTTTTCGATACACGGGTAGTACGATACCTCTTCTACTTATAGCAAAAACTTATAGCTTCTAGCCTTTCCTGGACCCTGTACAGGCACGCTCGTGTCGGGCCTGGTCGGAAACACCGAAGACCGGTTTTCTCGCGCCGCCGCACAAATGATAACCTTGTTTTGCAATGTCAGAGCATGTCTCCAGTTTTTGGATGATAAAGTTCTCTGAAATCCTCAATGCCATTTTTCATGTATGAACTCACGTTTTACGGACAAGTTTAAAGTAAATATTACGACGCAGTTAAATTTCACTGTGTCTTGCTACTGGATGTGAAGAGCCAGCAGCTTAATGTAAGTCTGCTATACCGTGACGTGTTGAGTCCTCCGTCAAAGTATTCATTTTATATGGACCATTCAAATCAGCACATAAGCTAACGGTCATTGACAGTTGGACAACAAGGGAGTTAGACAACCAAACCAACACGTGCTTTTTACGGGTAAATGTAGATGCAAAAACACAATGTTTGTCTAAGGAAATAGGGGTGGGCGTGGTTATACCTTGCTGGTGGAGAAGTCAATTGTCGACTAACATTGACATGTCCAATTGACTGTCCAACATGCGTTGCAATACATTAGCACACAATTTAAGCATAAACGCGTTTATGTATCTATGGTTTGACTTTATAACTTTTTGGTGTTTCCTATGCAGTCAATCAGTACTCAGATATTCAGTCAGATGAGAAACAGCTTTGCGGGAATGTATTAATCATCTAAACGAATAATGACTTTCCATAGCCTGTATCACTGAGGGTGATAATTTCATACAGTTGAAATTTTCATCATGCTAATGGAGAATGCTAAAATTCAGTACATATTGACACAAACAGGGGACCTACTAACCTTCTGATAAAACGACAAGGTGACTTGCTTTTGTCGACAATAAGTGGAAAACAATAAGAATAAGGATGTCACGGTCTTATCGTTCGAAATAGAATTTGGTGCATTTTAAAATGGAACTATATGGTTGTTCTTTGTCTCTGAACAAACAGCTGAGCCAAGCCACAGCAAAACCCGTCGTTGAAAAACATGCTCATCCACCATGGGTGGTTTACTGCGCTATATAATCAACACTTACTCTCTTCACAAAGTTTCGAGTTTCTACTTTGCATACTAATGGCACTCCAGATGCAAAAACAGTCATTTTTTACTTTATTATATAATAACCTTAAACATTAACTATTTTTCTAACAACAAGCATTTATTGCATATTTTGCGTAAATCCATAAACCTAGTAGCTTTAAGGCGGCGCCATTATAGAGACGGAAGCCCGACCCGCCGGTGAACAATTATGGAAGGACGCATTAATAATGCTTGCTTAAAACTAAGCATGCAGACTGTCGCAATACGCTTATACTATAGCCTATACGTTTGTTACGTATGATTATTTTTCTAAACTGAACAACAACAATAACATAAAAATCATCGCTTCCTATAAGTTTCTTAAAGAAGTTAAAATTCTTCTTCCGAAAGGCCTCATTTAAAAGCGTCTTTAACCCAATATTAAATTTGGAAATAAATGCATAGTGCTTTGACTGCGATAAAATAACGACTTTCAAAATGTTTTTTTTTTTTAAACAGTTACCGATAGCTGGATAAGCTTGTTCGTAATGCCTAGGTCACACTAGCGCTTACGGATGCCGCGGATAGTTGCGAATACTATACGTAGCGATCCGCAGAATTTTGTGGGCGGGGCTAACGGTTCTTAGTGAATTTATTGCCTTTAAATACGAATAAATACGGGTAGTTCAGGAAAGATACAGATACGTTCGAAGATAGTTACGGATAAATTCGAATACATAAGGTTAAGATACTTGACTACATACCTTTCGATACCATCTGTTACGTTTAGATACAGACATACACCTTCAGATACGTAATGTTGCGTTTTCTTGCGTATATAACGGTGAAATCTGATGCAAGAAAACGTAGGTTTTAGTCAAACTACAGTCACACTAGCACATCCGGATGCTGCGGACGCTGCGGACTGACCTTTCGTATCTATCCGTCATATCCGTAAGAATTCGTATCTTTTCCGTAAATGTTCGTATCTTAACGTATTGTATATGCAAGTCCGATTCCATCCGCGCCCAAATTTTGAAAAAAGTCAAAAATTGGGCACGGATGAAACATCCGTAATAGTACGTAATGATATGTAAATGAAGGCGTTGATTCGAATCTTTCCGTACCTAAACCGTAACACAAACGTATCTACACCGTAAATGAACGCATCAACCAACAATCATATGGGGTGCCGTTTTAATATTTATTCCTTATTTATGGATATCCATAATTCATTTTTGGACACCATAATTCATTTCTGGATACTTAAAATCGATTTATGGATATCCTTAATTCGTCTGAATATTGCGTATATAACGGTGATTTATCCATAATTCGATTTATGGATATCCATAAATGAGTTATGGATGTCCTTCAATAGGACTGTATTTTAGGATATCCATAATTTATTTAAGGATATCCTTAAATAGCAAAAAAATGATGTACGTGCCTATGGAGTGACGTTTTACTATTTATTCCCTATTTTTGGATATCCATTATTTATTTAAGGATATTCATAATGTATTTATGGATATCCTTAATTCATTTATGGATATCCTAAAATAATTAAGGATAAATCGAATTACGGATATCCAATATTAGCCCGATTTTAGGATATCCTTAAATCGAATTATGGATATCCAAAAATAGGATTGTATTTAAGGATATCCATAATTCGATTATAGGATATCCTAAAATCAATTTATGGATATCCAATATTCAGCCGAATTAAGGATATCCATAAATCGATTTTAGGATATCCAAAAAAGAGTTATGGGTATCCAAAAATGAATTATGGATATCCAAAAATGAATTTCGGATATCCAAAAATGAATTATGGATATCCATAAATAGGAAATAAATAGTAAAACGGCACCCCATACGTGCCTATGGGATACAATGATTTCTCCCTAGTCAGAGAATGGAGGAATCCGGTGTGGTTGAATTTACGTTGGCTTCCGTTTCGTTCAGTTTAAGTTAGCGCATGCGTATTACACGGAAAAAAATCATTCTGGAAAAAGAGATGCTTTTTAAAATGAATTATGGATATCCTAAAATCGATTTATGGATATCCTTAAATCAGATCATTATGGATATCCAAAAATAGAATCATGGATATCCAAAAATCGAATTATGGATATCCTAAATTCAAGCTTATTTTTGGATATCCTAAAACACATTTAAGGATATCCTTAAATGAGCTGATTTAAGGATATCCATAATTCGATTTTTGGATATCCAAAAATCGAATTATGGATATCCATAATTCATCGTGATTTTTTGATATCCAAAAATGTATTTCAGGATATCAATAATTCAATTTTGGATATCCAAAAATGTATTTCAGGATATCCATAATTCAATTATGGATATCCATAATTCATAAAAATATATTTCATTTATTATAAATATAATTCATTTATGGATATCTATAATTCATTTTAGGATATCCAAAAATATTGATTGATATCTTTAATTATTTTAGGATATCCTTAAATAAATTATGGATATCCAAAAATAGGGAATAGATAGTTAAACGACACCCCATACAATCAAGCATTGGCTGCGGACAGATACCATGATATAATGTGGGTTTCTATTTTATGACGTTCAGCTTACATATACCTATTTTATCCGACTATTGCGCAAAATTGCGACTATAGTTACTTTCTCATACGGGTTAATAATATTTGTTACTGACTGGTAGTATACCTTCGAGTAAAGTCTTTTACGTTGAAATACTTACATGTTCACATTACATGCATAATTTCGGCCATGGACAGACCACATATCTTTCTCAGACTTATCCATTCCAACATGACCCTAGCATTACTTAATGCTCAACTCTTGCGGCTCTGGTTGGCACGTCGACGGGACAGGGGGTATGTAATGCATATTTACTTACAGTTATTGTCATTTTTTTATTTATAGATTCTCTTGGAACGCCACAAAATATTCCTAATAATCTTAATACGTCACACATAGTCCACAGCAATGAAATTTACGTAGCACATACGTAGCACATACGCCATGGATACGCGAGTTACGCCACACGTACGCCACTGATACGCCGTAGATACGTAAAGAGAGTCTAGGATACGCCACACATATGTCATACATACGTAGCAGATACGAAAGGCATGCGGTACATACGCCACAGTTACGTGGCATGTTAACCGCTACGAGCAGTGTGACGTATCAGGAGTATAAGCTACGTATCTACGACGTACCGGCGTATCTGCCCACGGCGTATCTGCCCACGGCGTATCGGCCCACGTATGCTCACGTATGTACAATGTACTTGTGACGTACCTTTCATATCTTGATACGCCATAGAAACGTGAGTCAAAACACAATAGTGTATCAAAATTTAATACTTGTATAATTTTTACCTGTATAATAGAAAAAATGACGGGCATTTTTTTTCAAGGATACTATATATTCCTGAAACGTTCTTGTATGATTCATTCAAGCAATGGATACAGATTATGTTATGCCCAAACACTCAGCTCTAGAGGGCTCACTCACACGCTTATTAGCACTGTTCAAGTTACATCCTGGTCTGATTCCGTTTTCATACGTGTGGCATGCTGTGTAAACTTTAGGAAAACCGTAACATTACATGTTCGTATCTGAACGTATTAAATTGTATCGAAAAGTGTGTATAAACGACAAAGACCGCAACCGAACGAAACAACACGTATGTAACAGTATCGATCCGCTACAAATACTTGATCGCGGAATGATACGTTTAGATGCGATTAGATACGGACAGATTCGAATAAATGCCTTCAGTTACGTACCACTGCCTACCATTACCGATCGTCCATCCGCGCATGCATTTTTGGCAGTTATGAAAATTTGCCCGCGGATCTACCGCGCCCTGAGGATACGATACGTACAGTTACGGACATTACGGATGAGATACGAATCGTTACGGATAGGACGGACAGATACGGAACACCTATCCGCAGCGTCCGCAGCGTACGTAAACCCTAGTGTGACATAGGCATAAAACGTTTATTTAGCGCGTTGAAGACGGTAATATGATTGTAAACTGTATATGCTATTGAAGCTTGGCGAGGAACGTTACCTTCCAGAAACGTCATCGCGCATATCAATAAAGTTTAGATGAAACGAGTCCATTTGCAATAGAAAGGTGTAAATCTGAAAATGTGGGTTAGGTATCTGTGGTAGACCCACCCTCTAGGAATTCTGGACCCGCCCTTTTGATATGCAAACAGAAAATGTCATTTCGATATTCACTGAAAAGTTTTATCCTCATTCGCAAGTTGATTATAGTCATTTTATGATAGTTTATCAAGCACCCAACAAGTGTTTTGTTTTCATTTTCCCGGTAAATAAGTTGATTGATCACCTTTTTATTGAAACCATGGAGTGACTCGTTTAAACATTACGAAAACACGCCCATAAAATATAGATTTTTTTTTTTCAGATGCATAACTTGAAATTTTTTTCTGGTGATTTTTATTTTATTTTATTTTATTTTTTTTATTTATTTATTTATTTATTTATTATTTTTGTTTTTGCTTATACATAAATCGTGGGTACACTTGTCGAGGCGGTCCTAACGAGTACCCATAATCTTTGTTTTTGAGCAAAAATCAGAAAAAATAAGTATACCCCTGCATACCCCAGTTTTGCTATATAAAATGGTGTTCAAGGGGGTATACATTACACGGACATGTTTTCGTGATGTGTAAATTCATATTTTATTGATCATCTATATTCGAATGAAGTCAACTGGACTACCAATTGTCATTTTTACATTAAATTAAGTTATTTTAAAAAAAAAAAAGTTGGGAACTCAAATGTCACAACTTTTTGCAGAGATATTCAAAACAGTAGCATTACAAGGAAATATAAATGCAATCGTCTTAGAATTTGACCTCAATAATACTTTATCATTAATTCATTATTTATTTCATTCAGATTAATACAAATTAACACCAACCATCTATGTAAATGACGCACAAATATAGCCAACGCTTGATTAAAATCAGACCATGCTCTGTTTCAGTTTAGTCATATTGACCATAGAAGCTTTGAGTTTCTGTTTTAACGGATTTGTATTTGTATGTGAAACATGTTGAAATATCATGTTGTTGAAATATCAATATTAAAATGCGGTTTACACTGGCATATCAGCCCACAATATGTCAAAGCTGGTACTCCATACGAACGCCTTACTTTACTAAGGGGGTTACTCGTGAAGGTGCAGCATTGGAAATACATGAGTGATGCTATCGGAAATTGAGTGTACAAATGGAGTAACTGCTAAACTAGTATGGAGGGTTATAAAATTGTAAGCATGGTGCGTCATTTTTTTTTTCGGATTTTAAAAATAGAAATTAATAGTTTCTGTATTTTTTTTTTTTTTCAAAATATTAATTGTGGGTACACTTTAGAAACGCCTCGGATAGTTGTTTTTATAGAGTACCCATAATTTACGCTGTGGATCAAAAATATAACACGTGTAATTTATATACCCAGTTTCCCTAAATCATCATGGAAACATCTCAGTGTGGAACTTAACCTCTTCAAACCTATGCTTATATAGTAAAATTGAGGTTTGACGGGGTGAAGAGAAAAAAATCAATTAGTGATGTAATTATGTAATTTAAAAGTCAAAACTGCTAAATTCTCGCAAACAATCAATATAATAAACCACTATTTTACGATAGGTAAGGTAAATATTTGTATAATTAAAATTTAGTTAATAAATAGATATTTTAAATTTAATTAAAAGAAATTTCCAAGAAATCATGAAGTTTCCGTAATGTAAACGGTGGGACATAAGGGAGTATATATACACTACAATGACATGTTTCCCTGGTGACATTAGTTGTGTGCCTGTTCATGTCTGCTGACTTATAAGTTGGATACTTTGGCATACTGATTTTATTTGTGACAGCTTTTGAACGTTTCTGAATTTGTTAAAAAACTGTGTAAGTTTAAAATATTCTTGAAACAATAGCTCAACCAGATGCATTGCAGTTTTATTGACATTTGTAAATGTTTAACATTTGACGCAAACCCGAAAAGCAAACCACGATGCTCAAAATATGTAAATGAACATCGCAGTAATTTCGAGGCACTATGACTCTGTTTCCATACGAAACTGAAATTTTGATCCTATGCGGATTGCACCAAAATGTGGGACAAAGTAGGGGTAGTTTGCATTGTGGTATATGGAAGTAATGGCGGTGCCCGTTTCAAACATATTGAGCAGTGTACGTCATAACATCTATGTGTCTTTGTGTTACATTTTCATCTTATTCCAATTTGTTTTCGTTCAACAGACAATATCTGTTCTGATTATTATGGTTTCTATGGTGACTGTCAAGGGACAGTTTGACCCATTATGTAAGTATATATTTTCAATTTCAACCATTTAGATGTATTCATACATGTACATATGCACTCAATGGTTGATAAGCACCGGTATTTGTGACTTCTGCAATGCCATGCTGGATAATCAAAAAACAAAGCTTATGATATACATGTAAATATGCAACACCAACAATATGTTTCCGCGCCACATTCTAAGCGTTGACTACAGAAAACAGGGAAATCCCCGTCAATGAAACAATAACCGTTTTTTTTTCCTTCTTTCTCGCCAGTGAATGTCGAAAGCTGCACTAAAAGCAAACTGGTTGTATCAACGTTTGGCGCAGTGGATGATGGGATAATCTATATCCAAGATGAAGGTGAACAATGTAAACAAACAACGAGATCCGGCATGGCTTTGCACGAGTTTGACTTTCAGGAATGCGGCATACAGTGGGTAAGATATGCTTTATATAGTGGGTAAATTATGCGGCATACAGTGGGAAATATATGCGTCATTGTGGAGAAGTTATGCAACTGGGCATAAATTTACATATTTTGACTTCGAGGAATGCATTTTACAGTGGGTAAGATATGCGTCAGTGTGCAACTTAGCTTGAGTTTGACTTTGAGGACTTCGGTATACAGTTGGTACGAAATGCGTCAGTGTGGGTAAATTTGTGTGACCGGGCGTGAGTTTGACTTTGAGGAATGCCGTATTCAGTATTCAGTGACATATGCGTCAGTGTAAGGTAATTTGTACAATTGGGCACGAGTTTGACATTGAGGAATGCGGTATTCATTTGGCAAGATATGCGTCAGTGTTGGGCAATTTGTACAACTAAGCACGAGTTTGACTTTGAGGAATGCGGTATTCAGTTGGCAAGATATGCGTCAGTGTGGGGGAATTTGTACAACTTGGCACGAGTTTGACTTTAAAAAAAAACAAAAAAAAAAAAAACTGAGTTGAAATCCTGTTGTTTGCAAAGTGAAAATATACGCGTGCAAATGATAAAATAAATATGTGAATTTCAGGAGATGTTGTTTAAGATGGTTATTCAGCAAAATGCTGGTTACCAAACAGGGGGAGATAAACAGATTCAGATTCCAATATTCTGTATCCCAGACAAGAGTGACATCATCGTAGACAACAGTAAACAAGCGTTGTAAGTTCCAACATGATAACAAAAACTTGACCATGCAATATCAAGAGATTTTTTACGGAAGAAACAAATGAAAAGTTCATTGGAACGTTTGTTGATTTTTGAAAAAAAAAAAAAAAAAAAAATCGCTCAAAACATAAATTGTGGGTGCACGTTTGAAACGCCTCGCCAACACGTTCTATCGAGTACCCACAATATAGCTTTTTATATACTGATCGTTCCAATGCGATACTTCTGTTGTGGTTCTTATTGTTTTATGTCTTGGTGTTTAATCGTTTTGTGCTGTTGACGCCTTATGTATGTTATCATATTTTAGTTCAGTTTAGGTAACTGAATGACCACCTATTAGGAAATAGCTGCTTATTCAGCTTACTAAATGTATGCATGGTCTTAGTACCTTATTGTTAGTTTGGTTTTTTCCCGCCCCGGTTTTTGGAGTGGGGATCTTTTTCTGATTGCGCCTTTTCCTGATCGTTGCCTACTTGTACCTTTTTGTATCAAGAATAAGACAATTTGGTTAACCTCTTCAAACCCCAGTTGATTAAATAAACGTAGGGTTTAATGGGGTTTATGTTTCATGGACATGTTTTCTTGATTATCTATTGCCATACCCCCATCACAATTGTCTGAGAAAACCGTGTCAGAGAGTGATATATACATGTATATCATCGTCGACATCAATTGAAAAGCTTGTAAGTTTTAAAGTAAAATAATGCGACCACATAAAAATATAATTCAATAAATACATTGATATTACAGAGACAAATCTGATGATGCGGTTATGAACCTAACAGTTAAGCCGTCCGCCAGTATGTCGTTCTATAAGACAGTGTCTTCCCCGGAGTCAGAGGTTAGTAGATCAGAGGTCATGCTGACAGACAGGCTGATTATGGTTCTACAGCTTGGTCAACAATGGACAGGTAAGTGAGTCAGAGGTCAGTAGGTCGGAGGTCATACTGACAGACAGACAGACTTGTAATGGTTCTACAGCTTGATGACCAATGGACAGGTGAGTGAGTCAGAGGTCAGTAAGTCAGAGTTCATACTGACAGACATACAGACTTGTTATGGTTCTACAGCTTGATGAACAATTGATGAAGGTGGGTGAGTCAGAGGTCAGTAGATCAGAGGTCATACTGACAGACATACAGACTGATTATGGTTCTACAGCTTGATGAACAATGGACCGGTGAGTGAGTCAGAGGTCAGTAGGTCGGAGGTCATACTGACAGACAGACAGACTTGTTATGGTTCTACAGTTTGATGACCAATGGACAGGTGAGTGAGTCAGAGGTCAGTAGGTCGGAGGTCATACTGACAGACAGACAGACTTGTTATGGTTCTACAGCTTGATGACCAATGGACAGGTGAGTGAGTCAGAGGTCAGTAGGTCGGAGGTCATACTGACAGACAGACAGACTTGTTATGGTTCTACAGCTTGATGACCAATGGAGAGGTAATCGCGGATTACTAGACAATTGTAAAATAAATATGCAAAAAATAAATTATATTGAATTTGTTTTTATTAAAGTTTAACGTCCCAGGCAACAGTTTTTGACATTTCGGGACGTACTGGTAAACAATTTATCAGTCCGATGCTCTATCAAGGAGGCAAACACACTCCGTCAATGTTATTTGGAATTAGCAATTTAGGCGTACATGCACGTATGTTTCGAGACTGATTTTATCATAAGCTACATTGGATATAATGCCGTGAAGCCACAATCCGAGCATAATAGGTATGTGGCAACATAGTAGTTCTTGAAGGCGATAAAAACGAACAAAAATGAACGCAATGGTTTTATTTTCCAGTTAAGTCGAATTGAATAATAATTTTGACCAATGTCATAGAATTGATTTCTGGTGGAATCTCACTAAACTTAACGCTGATTGTACATGAAGGTGTGTTCTGTGCACAGTTGTAGCAAGGGAGACCGTGTTGCAACTGATTAATCGTTAGAACGATGCACTCTTCATCAGTTTAGTAGCTTGTGAAGTTGAATAATGCTTTTAGTCTTTGAAAACACCGGTCTTATCGGCTATGACCGTATTATGCTTAAAATATTTCACGGTTTACATTAGTTTATCTCCAGTATGCAATCGTTGCTCAACTTGTTTTCCAACGACAAGGACTGCAAAGCCTTTAGAACATACGCTTGAACAAACTGCAGATAAACCAGTGATAAGAATAAGTGTCTATGTGCTATAACTGCAGGCGTTTTCAAAATGGTCAAATTATTCTAGAGAGAATAAATATGGTGTACTTTAATGTGACTATAACATTTGACACCAGCCTGGTTTATAGTCAGTTCGCTGCAACATAATTTTGATCCTTGATTCATGTAGACGATTTTATTTTCAGCTGACTTCGACATTAACGCCAGATACTGTGTGGCCTCTGATATAGTAATCATTGATAATTTGTAAGTTGTGTTTGCTAATTAATTATTAATGAATTACTAGGACATTTTACACCCTAACATTGGGTCAGTTTACATCAGCAAATCAAATTATCTCTGTCTGAACTTGGTATAACTGTGTACTACAAAACCAACGCTGACTTGCAGTGGTGGCAGACGGTATACTTCAGATCGTATAAGGGGCAAGCTACAGAAAACTGGTCACATAATACAGAACACTTCCCTTCTGTTTTTACAAATCAAATCACCTTGCGGGTGTGTCATGTGGCTTTTCTTAGAGGCTGTCACGTTTTCGTCCCTTCGTCTTGTATGGGTTGAAATAAGGACAAAAGAACGCACAACTGAATAATAATAATAATAATAATAATAAAAATAATAATAATGCTAATTATAATAATAATAATAATTATAACAAAAATAATAATGATAATAATACAATTAAGACCGACAGTACTTTTTGCAACAATATGAGAATAACAATTTAATATTTAACAGAAAGAGACATGTTTTTAATAGTTCACAAGCCTTTGATAAAAACACAGTTTCTATCGCATGTGTCATTATCGACTGTATCATAAAATTCAAGCTGTGCAGCAGAACCAGACTTATTTCCCAACTTCTACAAACTACGGACGGGCTATCTTATGAGTGAGTTCGGGGCGTTTAGGACCTCAGACGGTGATGGTGGTCCTGTGTTAATGAACTCCTCATGCCTGCTACAGGTCTGCAAAGATAACTGTGTACAGGTAAAATTATCTTACTCACGTTGAAAGGAGATAACTGTGTACAGGTAAAATTATCTTACTCACGTTTAGGACCTCAGACAGTGATGGTGGTCCTGTGTTAATGAACTTCTTATGCGTGCTACAGGTCTGCAAAGATAACTGTGTACAGGTAAAAATATATATACATGTATACTTCAACGCAAAAGAAACGCAACAATTTACATTCTCGTTTTCTTTTACATTGCCAATGTAAGGATATTTTACAAAATATAGTTCATGTCCAAACACATTGAATAATGCTTTGCAATAAAAGGGATTTGATCGCATGTTTTTGTTCTGCCGTTAATGTGACGTTTGTGTTGTCTAAAATATGGATGTTTGGAAATTATTGTTTAGCAGCACTCTTAGTTGATGCGTTTCTTTGTTTATGTAATTTTATTTATTTCAAACAGTCATTACATACACTTTATGCCCGGCTAGAACTCAATCTCCCTGTCATTTGTGCAATGTACTAATGGCTACATTATGCCATTAAAAGGTTTCGATTATTGATATCCGTTTGCCTATTACATTTAACAGCCAATAACGTCAAAACATTAACACGTTACTCACACGTAATAAACGTCGACCAATGTATAAATTTGTCATATTTGCGTTTGTTGTCCTTTTTGCTTTTAAAACAAACATTGATTTGAAATTTTATTTCCGCACACAATAAAAGGTATTGCAACTATGTGACTTTTAAAAAATGGGTACTCTTGAAGTTTTTACGTTTTCTCGGCAACCATGAACAGCAGCGTGCTGATTTTCATGTTGTATGCAAGGCAAAGAACTGGACTTGTCAATCATAATATCACCGAAAGAAATTTCTCAGTCGATAAGTAGAAAATTGCATTTTATAGGTGTTGCGAAACTTTTGCGTTTAAGTATATTATTTTGTTATGTAACCGACGTTGAAAGGAGACAAGACCGCACTTCAAAAGATTGGAGGCGGTTACCTTTGACAGTTAGACCATTAGAAGGTTGTAATGCATATTAGATACATGAATATATGGTCAACATTCTTGTTTATTTTCAATAACCTATAGTTATAATGAGCCGCCTCATGGGAAAACCAACAGTATGCATATGCGAAACCAAAGGCGCAGATCAGCTTCGCGAAGCTGATCACCGCCTTTGTTTTCGTTACTCGGATAGTACAATTCCTCCTCTACTTAACTCCAAACTTTCAAGCTTCTAGCCATCTTCTGTGACGGTACAGGTCGGTTTGTGTCGGAGCTAGTGTTCAGAAACCACATTGTTGGTTTTCCCACGGGGCGGCTAATATGTAACGGTGATTCTGGGACGTTTTCTTTATTTAGTTTATTGTATGACAACAGTGGATTGTTCTTTTTTCCACACCAGAATACATGTAATAGAAAACGCAGGGATGCAACCAGAGTGGATTCATTTAGTGGCACCTATCGCATTGACAACCTTGATTCACAACGGCGTGGTAGCCATTTCGTCAAAAGACAGGTATCAGCAGACAACGGTGATAATGCGGGCGTCTTTGATATAGACGTTGGTGGGAAGATTAAAACTGTTGAAAAACATACGTACGTACATGTATAGTTATTCATTTTAGTTGGTTGGGGCCGGAGCTTCTTGTCTGTTGCTTGGCCCATCGGGGTCCAACTGGTGTTTTTTCTTTTGCTCCGGATTTAGTAAGTTATTCGGCGCCCAGGGATCTCCATCGTCGGGCAGCTTACTCAATCTGTGAGTCCTGGTTTTTGATTCATCAGGACGTTTATTGTGATTTATTTGTTTGTTCTTGGTGATTCATTGACTAGTTAGAGATTCACCACGAAGACCGAAGAACTAACTATACGCTATGAACCACTGCAGAAGCTGAGGGTGAGGTTATGGCCATGTAAAACCGGTTTAAACCCGCCAGTAACTTTGTGTTACTGATCGTTCCAAGGCGATACTTCTGTGGTGGTTCTTTTAGTTTTATGTCTTGGTGTTTATTTGTTGTGTGTTGTTGGCGCCTTATGTATGTTTTCATAGTTTTAGTTAAGTTTATGTAACTGAATGGCCACCTATTGGGAAATAGCTACTCATTCGTCTTGAAATATGTTTTCATGGTGTAGGTGCCTGATTGTTAATTTAGGTTTTTTCCCACCTCGGTGTTTGGAGTGGGAATCTTTTTCTGATTGCGCCTTTTCCTGATCTTTGCCTACTTGTACTTTTTAAAAGTATGCAAACAAATATTTTTTTCTTCTTATTCGTCTTTTTTTCCCAAGTCAAACAATAACACACTCTGTGGACATCATTGTTTAAATTTACTCCCATTTTGGTAAGCTGCGCACTTGATATATTTCAATCAATACTTATATTATGCGTTTTATATATTTATTATTGTTGTCATTCTTTTCAACTATCATGCCTATCTTGTTCAGTCTATATTAATTATTTTTATTTTTTCTTGCTCATTTTTATAGGTGTTCTTAACGAAGATACCACGTGTCTAAACATGGCGGTTTTAATTGTTGTTCTGATTTTCTTGAGCGTCGATGTGATTGGATTTGCAAGCGCCTCAGTGATTCTGTACCGGAAGTGGACAGGTGCTCTCCAGGCAACGAGCAAGGAGACTAGCTAATAAACCGTTAAGATAGTATTGTGAAATAAGTTTGAATAATTTTCAAATTTTAAGAATACCGTTATTCTATACGATATATTACTAAACGTGGTTTGTGGACTTTAGTGTTTAACTTATTTTTGGTAAAGAAACATGCTTGTCGCACTCTTGGTGTGAACAAGACTGGCACTCGTCGTCAAACTTTTTTTTAATGTAAACCATCCTATATTGTTCGAGATCTTCTGATTGATGAGTTTAACTATATTCTGAGTCTAAGAAGAGAGGTAACTCATACAAAAATATATTTGTGGAGGTTATAGAACATGGTATGATGAGGTTTTATAGAACTTAGGATGGGAGCTAGTCTAGGTTTGAACATTTACATGATCTGTGAACTTAAGATTTCGACTAGCATTATAAAATGTCACATCAAATTTACTATAAGGGCAGGGCAATCATGGACCAAAATAGACAATATCACTGCAAAAAGCGTTTATTTATGTAGAGAAAAGAAGGGTAAAAGAATATATGAGCCGCGTCTTGAGAAAACCAACAATTTGGTTTTCGAACAGGTCAGACACAAACCGAGCTGTAAACATAAACAGAAGATAGCTAGAGGCTAGAAATTTTGCATTTTGAAAATAAAGAAATTGTACTATCCGTGTAGCAAAACATAAAGCGCTGATCAGTTTAGGGTTACCGCGAAGCCGATCGGCGTCTTTGTTTCAGCATGTGCAAAATGTGTGGTTTTCTCATTACGCAGCTCAAATTATGATATACATCAACAAAAATCATATTGAATATTATATATAGAACAATAACACTAGTTCGGAGGCAAGAATATGTCAAAACGTATCACAAACACACAGGTGTCAAAAATAATTATTTTTGCATTTTGACTTAATCCAATATGGATCATATTTCGTGGATATTAAATACAATAAGGATGCATTTTTTCCTTTTCATTCGACAGCTTTTCGCAAATGCATATACGATGTAACTTATAACGTTTTGCGGCACCGATTTCAAAAAGCATAATATACTCTTACTCAATTTAGTTGACGTATCTTCGACTTCGACCTAGTATTAGACATTTTTCACTTTTGAACGTAAGTTATGCTGGCGCGTGCGGTTACGACTTTCTGTGTGATGGGGAACGCCTCGTGAGGGTATATTTGAGACGAAGACGAGGGGTGATATTAACAATTACTCAGTCAAAACTACCAACAGCTCAACGGAGACGAATTAGATAAAACAGGGGGAAAATGCAATAGTCTAGAATGTCTAGCTATGTAGCTCAGTAGGTAGCGTAATATACTTCAAAACCAAAGGGTCTGGGTTCGAGTACCGATCGGAGGACTTTTTTTTTGTTTTCTTTATTTTTCTCTCCTTTGACAATAAACTTATAAACTTTGAATAAAGCTTAAAAATAAAAATATATATTATCAGCTTATTATATTTATTGGCTAATACAAGAATCAGGAAATGCCCTAGTCCATTAAATACTTAAATTGTAAAGGAACCGAAGTGTTAGACGGCAGCCCACATATATGTTTTGCTCTTGTTGAATTTTAACCTATTGAAATCGGGAGCTCGATCGTATTTTTTGGTATAAGAGCTGATCTTCAAGCGATCCTTACGTCAATATTTGTTTTTTTGGAGACACAGAAATATTTATAGGGCTTGTACAGGAATAGTGTGGCTAGGATAAGTTACCCACCCTGAATGACTTAAAATGTTTTTCGCGGCCGTAAGGCACTAACTGAAATAGTATAGTGTACATGTACAGATACATATACATGCATATTTATCAGGTATAAAAACTACAGTTTCACGTGCTGTCTCGTGAGCGAACACAATTATACATGTATTTCAAACAGATACCCGAAAGCTTGATGGGGTTTATTTGATGTTTCATTTTGAGTCTATTCAACAGTCATCTGCATGTCATAAGAGCGATATCCTAGCTACATTATGCATAGCCATACAAATAATTTGAGTTTTTGTAGACCTTCAGCAGTATTTCAGCCATATCGAGTGCGATAATTACGATTTTTGAGAAGATTTTTGCAAACAATATGCTTTCTTTCTGTTCCTCATCTATTCTCTTGTAGTATGCGTGCTGTTTGTCTGATTGAATTCAAATAGATTTAAATAAACTTCAAACTAACACAATTTATTTTCAAAAAAATAAATGTTTATAAAACTGAGAAACATCAAGCTCTTTTCATTTTTGTTTCTTTCTTTACGTGCTGCGAACCTTGCCTAACCCTAAAACAGGACTACAATATTCACACTCTGCATGCCAATATCGATATTTGACCAACGCCGGAGTGGGATAGCCAACTCCGAGGATAACGCCTACGCCTGAAAAAATAGAGAGTGCTCTTCTTCTAAAAATGTCAAAATAAATTTGAAAACACGCTCTTTACTCAGTTTCCCTAATTCTATATCTTCCTATGACAATGAGCTTGCTGTTCAAAACAATTTTAGGCGCAAGGATATTCGTATTATTGATGAATTTATGAAAGATGTACGTTAATACAACAACCTAATGTAAACAGCTAAACGCGTGTTTCTGTACGAAGATAGTGGTTGAATCTGTGCATATGGAAGAAACAATATATATCAGACATTAACAGAACCAAAGCACGCTTGAATTTGGTATATTTTGAACATTTTCATGCATTTAATTAACAGACCCTCTTTAGTGAGGAAATGAGGGTAACGGTAACGCCGGAGTAAGATACGACTGCAGCCGGAGGAAATGTTAGAGAAGAGATGAGACCAAATACGACGCCCGATTTTGTTCTCAAGATTTGATGTTTTTTTTTATCAATTAATCATATTTACTTTCACCCTATAATGGTCTGTAATGCCTATAATCTCCTACAAGATGCTTACCTTCTGGCGTGGGATCGCGCGCGCACGTTTCTGTTACACATAGAATTGAGGACATCTTGTTACACTTATTGTCTCAAATTCGTAGTTTATCAGAAATAAAAAAAAATCTGTACACGAAGAAACAAACGAGCAATAATTGAAACAATTCATGGCTTGCTAGATTCGCCACAGACATGCAATGCAACATACACTAAAAAATTTATTTTCTTTTGCAGGCATTTAGATCGTTCAGTTTCACTCGGTCGAGTCATTCATATTGATTCAGAAAACCTTTCGTTACAACGCATAACTTAAACATTCATGTCATGCTTTTTACATACGAATAGTATTAAAACACGGCAATGGACATTCGTATGTGCTTTAAACGGGAGAAAAACGCATCACGGTATTTCCATAACCGTGCACGTGCTTCCACGTATGTATCATTATACAGGTGTAGCTGCCAAATATTGTTGCTACCACTCTATCAAGTAAAAGTCGAGTAAAAATAGTTTTTGTTTTGAATCAGCATTCTGTGCAAACGTTATCATCCTCAGGCGTTGGTCATGTCCATATCTAACCTTCCTCCGGCGTTGGCGATCCCATTCTTTTTTCCACAAGGAGTCTTTGGTGGCGAAAAATGTCTAAATGCTTCGCCAGAAATGAGCTTTAAGTAAAACAGTTTGTACAGCGAATATGAGTTATAAATTATAGCATGAATAGAGAATGAAAAGTTTTGACTTTAAAGAATTGTTGACTTCTAAATCAATCTTGACGGACAAAACCACAAAATTGTGCGTGTTTTCTTGTAGTTTGTATGTTTCAGACAAAGTATTGTAACATGATGTCAATTTTATTTGGGAGCAAATCCGTCTTACAACATTAACTTATCATTACAAATACATTATCCGCTTGCTTTATAAAATATTTTCATAGTTTTGTTGACAGCCCTTCACACACTGTTCCTCAGGCGTTGGCTATTGCCTCGGAGTTAGCTATTTCACTCCGGCGTTGGTCAAATATCGATAATTGGCATGCAGAGTGTGATATTCTGAATTTTACGCGCGCATACACACTCACACTGACACTCTCAAACACACACTGACACACGAATGCACGCTCCGTAGAAGACTTCATCTCCCAGTGACTCAGTCAGTTGCCTCGTAAAATCACATGGCGAGAATAAATACGTAGTTAATATTAGACATTGATAAGTTAGCTCAGCAGGTTGAGCGCGAGAACGAAACGCCTAAGGGCCTGGATTCGAGTCAAGGTCAGACCTATTTATAATTTTTGTCGCATCTTTGACATTTTGTGGTTAGAAAACAAATGAAAAAGAAAATAATTAAAACCTATATGCATTGGTAAAATGCAAAAAGAAATCCAAAAGCCATTTAATATATAAATCGTATGCAATGGTAACAATGATGATTGTTGTCTTTCCATTTAACTGTCTAATTCTAATGGAACAAAGAACCAGAAGTGACCTTTGACACGACATGTTTACAAAATCGCATCATATATATCAACTTTTATGTTTGTCATTAAAGATACATGCTAGTCGGCTTTGCAAATGCTTGGCGCGAATAAAATGCCACCATTGTAACAGCTTCCAATACATAATTAGATTATTTTAGACACTCGTGTGTATAACTAGGGGTCGCTTGTTCGATTCTGAGCTACTCATGCCTTTATGCAGACACTATAAACCGAAGTCCCGTCTTCATATGACCATAACTGTTGGAGGGAAAAACCGATATCAACTATTTGTTATCGCCATGTGACTTTTTACATACTGGCACATGTATATACGTACATTGGTTCTGTTTAGCTACATTTTCACGTGTTTGTCGGGTGGCAGCACATTTGCGCACATTTTCGAAGGAATGTGGTTTATTTGCGCACATAGTTTTCTCAGGTAAAGGTATTCATTTGCGCACACAATTTCCCCAGGTAAATATTACATTTGCGCACATCAGATTTTTTTCTCAAGTTGGATGTAAGTGGTATGTTTGCACTGGTAAGACTGCATAGTCAAGCCAAGCCCTTATTTCCAGTCCAAGCTATACACCTTTTTCAGTCATTTCATTAGATAGATATTCAAGGCACAGCCTGAATTAAAAGCTTGAGTGTAAAGACAGTGAGTGGTTTTGTCAATTAACCCAAACAAAGTGCCACAAAATGTAAATGTGTTAAACTAAAACTAAGCATTTACTTTTAAGTGACTGTGTAAACCTATTTGAACTCTTTCACCTCCAGTCTGTGAACAGGGGCAACAGTGCTGATGTTTTATTTATCTTACTACCAATACCAACACTGGCCAATGAAGAGGTGCAAAAACATGCGCGCAAATATAACACTAAAACTGTGCGCAAATGATATACATTTCTGCGCGCAAATGAAAACTGTGCGCAAACGATTTTTTTGAAAAATGTGCGCAAATGTAATAGCACCGTTTGTCGTGAACGCACAGAAAACTTTATAGATGTATACATGTACATGGCAAGATAACATTTGAAACATTTATTTGATCTTTGATTTTATGCGCATTGTTTGATTCTACGCCTTACAACATTTTGACACATTTCAAGTCATATCGAGCATGGTCGGTTATCCACATCAGGATAACATATTCCGTGACATGGGGTAAACAGGGGTATACCTATTTTTAGCTCACATGAGCCCTTGAGCTCAAAAGGCGAGCCTATAGGATGGCCATGCCCCGCCGTCCGTCCGTCATCGTCCGTCAACAATTTCCATGATATTCTTCTCTGAAACCGGTTGGCAAATCACTTAAACTTCTTGCGGAGCATTCTTAGGAAGGGGGAACGAAAGTTTGCATAAATGGTCCAGGTCACATGAGCAAGATGGCCGCCATGGCTATAGATAGCAAAAACCTTTTAAAACATGTTTTTCTCTAGAACCAGAAGGCCTATGATTTTGAAACTTGATATGAAGCATCAGGCAATAGAGTTCTACAAAGTTTGTATAAATCATGTCGTTTGGGTGACCTTGACCTATTTTACGGCAAGGTCAACTTAGGTTGCATTTAAATGGGGTAAATTAATTAAATGTAATCAAATGGGTGAAACTTGCTTTGAGTATGCAAATGGACAGAAGATTTATGTTTATGAAAACATTTAGTCCCCGGAGGGTGTCATCTTCGGCCCAAGGGCTATATACATGCATATGACCAAAATATTCAAACATGTCTGCAACTGCATGACCGATCAAAGCCAAACTTCATTGAAGGGGTACAAAAGTTTGTATAAATGGTCATGGTAACTTGACCAAAATTGCCGCAATGGCTAAAAAAAAAAAAAAAAAAAAAAAAAAAAATCTTAATTTTGACCTAAATCATGAGCCAGGGATGACATTGACCTATTTTACGACAAGGTCAACTTCGGATGTCCATGCATCTGAAAACACATATTGTGAGTACTCGTTAGAACACCGAGGCGGTTCTATCTTGTACGCACAATCTTTGTTTTGAGCAAAATAAGAAAATATAAAAATGTTGAACTGAAAATGTTGAACTGAAAATTTAAAAAAAGAAAAAAAAAAATACTGTATATTACTTGTTAAGGTTTTGTAATGCTAGCGTCATGATACAAGGCACCATTTTAGTGCACATGTATTACACATGCTGACGTTAGAGCTACATATACAACACCTTGATCATTCTGAACCTTACTCATACGGGCCAATCTTTGCGTCCGGAATCGGGTGAGCATAAATGCACACAAGCTTCTTACTCAATCTGAATTTACGTAAATAATAAATTTAACCGGTTTGTTGATTTTAGGTTTAACGTTAATCCAACAGCAAAGGTCATATGGAAACGAGACCTCAGTTTATAGTCTCATCCGACAGACTTAAGAAGCCCGGGATCAAACCTGCGATCTCTGGTTTAAAAAGGACGAAAGAACACATGCCCTTAACACCAACTGCTTTTGGCTTGCCAAGCAAAAATGTGGCTGCTTGCCAAGCAACAATGTGGCTTGATAACTGCCCCTGCCAGCCCCATGGTAAATGCCTGCGATACAACAAAAGGCCTTACAGCAAATATTGATGCAACATCACACAACATATGATAAAATGAAGTTAATTGATTGAAACAAGCAATATCGCTTTGGCAACAACCAATCACTTCGCCGTATGTTGCTGCCCAATTGATCAGTCTACAATCACAGGTGACACACACCAAGTCATGCTTGTGGGTGTGCCAAGTCGTTTTCTCAGGGTTCTCCCCTTTTCCCCTTGCTACTGATTTACCCGTCTCATATGAACTCTTGAACTGGGCGAAAATTGTATAAAAAACGAATCTGCTCAGAAATTAGCACAATCAGACCCTTATCTGTAATTAAGTAACAACAGAAGGACCAGGAATCAATACAAGTAAATTTCACAACATAGACACCAAGCGGGAGAGACATGACGGCGCAACACATCACAAACAGTTCAACAATACGCATGAAAAACAGGACTGCTAGCTCTTTCCCAACAAAGCCAGCGTCCATTCTGTTAAAATGGACAATACACATGACAATAATCTATGAGAACTAAAGTGGGCTTACGCTTTAAGAAAGCACTGTAATTCTGAGCCCTGATTGTATTGTAACAGATAGCAAAACTTCTCCGATGTTACTCGCGCGTGTCAGAAAAAAATACATTTATATTCCATCATGCATGCATGCTAAATGTAAACCATATAACGGGGAATTTTCGAGGTCTCACGTGCAAATAACAACTATTAACATACTGGACCTTGGTCTCGACCGAAATACAAAGTTACGCGTTGGATTGAATGCGCGACCCGTTTTACGAGGCGACTGAATGAACCACTACGACATGGAGTCCTCTATGGAAACACTCTAGAAACTCATGAAAATATTATTGTAATAGTTTAACTTTAATAATATTTTTTTGAATTCCACCAGGTAAAGAGCACGATAACAGAATAAATAAGGATCAGAACGAAAGCTTATCTCTTGCCACATTAATTTCCTACATCGTTACCATCGCACTAGGTATGGCTGAAATACTGTTGGAGGTCTGCAATAAACAAAATTAGTTGTGTGGCTTGGCAGAATGTAGCTACGAGTACATGTCGAATATTGCCTCCATCGCACTTCGTATTGCATGCAGATGACTGTCGAATGGACTCAAACCGAAACATCGACAAAATAAACCTCATCAAGCTGATAATCTGTTTTAAAATACACGTATATACATATCAGAATGAATTATGTTCGCTCACGAGACAGCACGTGAAACTGTAGTTTTTACATCTAATAAATACACATATATCTGAACATGTACACCATACTATTTGATTCAGTGTCTTGTGTTTTTTAATTCAGTTATACGTCACTTTTAAGATTATTTCAGCTCATATGAGACGCACCAATCAGTAGGTGGAACAAAAACGGGAGTACCCTAAGAAAAAAAAAACCTGGCACACCCGCAAGCAGTACTTGGTTTGTCTCACATGTGGCCAGTGTGGGGCTCGAACCAACACCAGGCACAGCGGTGAGATGATCGAGTGATTAAGAAACAGCGCTCTCAACCGCTGCTTGCGTAATTTTTAAATCATTAGAGGTGATCAACTTATCCTAGCCACATTATCTGTACCCGCCTTCAGGATATAAATGTTGAAAGAAGGATCGGTCGCGGATCCGCTCTTCTGTCGAAATTTAAGATCGAGCTTCAGGCTTCAATCGTAAAAAAAAATCAACAAGAGAAAATCCTATACATGCGGACTGCCTTCTCACTAGACACTTTAATCCATAAATTTACGATTTTAGTATTAAATGGTGATTCTTACGTTTTTTTTTTTTTTTTTTTTTTTTTTTTTTTTTTGCATTTTCACAGCAATTTTGTCACAAAGGCGAAAAAAAGGAAGAAATAAAGATTAGAAAAAAAGAAAGTTTTGTCCCATCCGGCCTCTAACCCAGGACCTTCGCGTTTTATTCTTTACACGCTACCTACTGAGCTAGACATCTTGAACAATGGACTATTTCATTGTTTGCCTGTCTTATTTAATTCATCTCCGTTGCGCTATTGCTATTTTTGACCAAGTAATTCTCCATATCGCCCCTCGCATTCGTATCAAATATGCCCTCACGAGTCGTCGCCCATCACATAGAAAGGCGTAACCGCACGCGCCAGCAAAATTTACGTTCAAAAGTGAAAAATGTCTAGTCTTACTATACTAAGAAAGACAACAACAACAATCTAGTTTTGCATTAAGCGAGAGCTTTAATAAGCTTAGGAGGCACTATCCGGAGACATACATAAATTGGCAAAAAAGCAAACATTTAAGATAGTATCAACATATCAAATTCGAACTACAAAAATTTTGTTTTTGAAGATGAAAGTTTGACGTGTCCGTTCGTCAAGAAGAACTCGCTAGGACTGAAGCATGGACCACCGCACATGCGACACTTTAACATTAAATACATATGTCAATTTCTTATTGGTCAATTCAAAACACGTGACCACGTGACCAACAAGTCTATGTTGTCGTATTTCGTAACGTATAAGACAATAATTTTCCTCTATTCTTCGAAACGCGGAAAATTATTAGTCTTACTATACTAAGAAAGACAACAACAACAATCTAGTTTTGCATTAAGCGAGAGCTTTAATGAGCTAGGACATACAAATCACGAGCGGTGAAAGATGACTTTCAGTAAATCAAAACTGAAAATTGGATCTGCTTGCTATACGGTTTCATAAACCTAAAGCTTTCGAGACTTCAAGCCTAGAATCAAAAGAATCTTCAATATAACCGTCCTTACTCGCGTCTGTCTTCCACCTACCATGACGTTTTAAGCATCTATCGTTTATACCGGAATTAGCAGCTACAGTTACGCCGCCAGCTCTCAATGAATGCAATCCTAGATTTAAATTTTCACTAACTTTACGAAGCTTGAACAAGATGCATTCTTTCGCTCTTGTATAACTTAAAGGTTTGTTCTTATATACGAGACTGCATTTGCTTCTTGACCTAAACATAGGCTTAAACAAAAACTGATCTGAAGTAATATCTATGGAGGCTAGATCTATGTATCTCTTCAACATCATGAACGGACAAGCAATACTGTCCCCCTGAGAAATCAAGATTTCAGCCCCTTTCCTGTATTTGTCAGTTTTACTTGATTCTATTTGGATACTAAAGTGATTTTCAAACATCTTGACATGACAGCATTTAAGATTGCGTATTTCATCGTAACGGAGAAATCCAGCAAAACCTACTAATATCATGCATAAATCTCGGATATCTCCAATATCGTTACTATCTTGATATATCAAACAAAGTTCTTATGTTGTTACTACGTCTTTCTTCACAACTTTCTTAGAAAGTAGTCTCTTAGCCGATTCGACCAAGTTCTGCACAAATCCATTGTTCGTTGGATCCGATTTTCCGCATAGACCATGCGCCCATTTGATACTGTACGCGCATGCTGATACTACGTTATATGAACATTTGGAATCCATTAATTCAGTCAAGAATAAAGCAACGTGAAAAGGCTGCGCCGGCATGTAACTAAAACGTTTTTCCTCACAAAATCGTTTCCATTTTTGGAAATACGAATAATATTTTCTAACAGTACCGTCACTCTTAGAATACACCAGATAAGCGCACATTGCGTCCTCGGTAGTTGCCGAAATTCCGCATCCCACCGAAAGTAGAGCCTCCCTCACGGATGTCTTTAAACCAATACCTATAAAACAAACACATCATTCAAATCTTATCTTTAGGCCTAACATTCTAAACGGCAGAATCGGTTTTCCAAATACTCCGTTGTTACCCCTTCCTTTCTTTATAAGATTCTGAAAAGGAAGAACCTCGGCTTGCGCTATGAAGGACACAAAGTTGCCTCGACTGTCCACTAATTTGACCCAGTAAGGAGCAGACTTCCACTCTGGTACCACCAATGTGCCCGGTGCTCTATCAACCTGCAATTTGTCAAGACATAAGGATATCAATCTTGGGGGTGGTACCATCCAATTACATTCACCTGACCATGGCTGGTCAAACGCATTGACCGCTTCTGTTCCGGGTACCCACCACCTGGAGTTAAATCTTGGCAGCTTATTGTTATAATCTGCTGAAAACCTATCTACACTGTGTGGCCCCCATTGCTTGTCTAGGCTCTGAAAAACAGAATCTGTTACTTCCCAATCATCACAATCAAAACATCGACAAATGATCGGCTCTCTGATTTTCATCCCTAGGAATCCATTCTGGTATAAGAGTTATTTCCCTTTGACTACAAAATTCATTGACATTTAGTGCAATGCGTTGTAAATTGGGTTTTCTGCTACCTTTGCTTAAAATACTTTTCACGTTCATGTTGTCCGAAAATACTTTCAATTTCTTACCTTTAAAAGCCGCCGCTTTACTTACCAGTACTCGTCTGACGGCCTCGGCTTCCCTCCAAGTGGAACTTCTGGAAGCCTCAGTTTTGCTCCAAGAGCCAATGATCTCATTTTGATCAATGTATCCGCCTGTCTCAGTAGGCATATTTTCCATACTACCAACCGTATGTGCCAAACTGCTTTCACCGTCATCACATGTGACGTAACTTACAGTAGTATCGTTGCCGCAACATAGGGCATTTTTAGCTCTCATGGCCGTGTTTATTCCATTTTCGAAGGAACAGAACCCCTCATTGATGTGTTCTCCAGACACCTTCACTTCAAAATACCCACCATATGCATCAGCGCTTGCGTCACAGAAAACTTCAACGTCACAATCCAAGTTCTCTTTTATAGATCTGCCTGCTTTATTCAAAACCTTTGCATGCATCTGCCAATATACCAGCTCTTCTATGGCCTCCTTTGTAACAAAAACTGGAGCATTCCAGCTCGCTCTAGATAAGATACACTCATAAAGTGCTCTGGTGCGCAAACTGACCAATTTTCCAACAACCGTTTGGAGTGAAATAATCTGACCCACAATGGAAGCTAGAAACCTTACTTTCATTAGACCTGATCCACTTACCTGCATTTGATACAGGCAAGACTCTATAGCTGCTTCGAGTCTAGCAATCCTCTCGTCTGTGACGTAAACTTTGCCACAAGTCATGTCTAACAAATAGCCAAGCCATATTTGCCTCAAAACAGGCGTCCAATTACATTTCTCATTGGCTAGAAGAAAGCCAAACTCAGTCAAGCTAACTTTTATGTACTGACTCAGTTTCACTGCCATTTCATAATTCGGATGGCCTCCAATACCATCATCTAGAAACATAATTACCTTGTGACCTTGACCCCTCCAGTAGGCTACCAGTACCCTCAACACCTTCGAAAATATAAAACCAGATGTTGCCAACCCGAATGGCGCTAAATTATATACAAAGAATCTATCCACGCCATCATAGTCTACTGAAAAGCCTAGATAAGTACGCATCTCACTTTTGATCATAATGTGGTGATAAGCTCCCTTAAGATCATAAGAAAACAGATAATAACCCTTCTCAAACATTTGCATTGCAACATTTATATCCTTATATCCTCATATTTGAATTTATACTGTATCAGAAATTCCTTTATATGTCTACAATCTAACACCAGCCTCTCTTTACCAGTTTTACTAAAAGCACCCGTGAGAGGATTAACCACTTTAGGCTTCTCAAAAACCTCTGACACGCAACCTTTTTGCAATAATTTGGACACTTCGGTCTTGACAAAATTCATGTTATCCCTGGCAGACTTATTGTTTTTCAAATGCTTAGCACCAGGCAACTCCCTAAAAGGTATACTGTAACCCTCTGTTATAACCCGCATAATATATGCATTGGCCCCGGCCTCCTGCCATTTATTTTCTGCGGCCTTCAAACGCCCTACAGGAGAAACATCTATTTCAGAAACTCCAGAAATATTTGTGTTTACGATTTTTTTGTCTTGGCTGCCTGATGCTAACAAACAATTTGAATCAATGCGAGGCATACTTAACTTATTATTACTTGATACAGCTCCTTTTGCCAGCTCGCAAGTGTTTTTCCAGTGCCCCGGCTTATGACACAGGAAACATAACCCCGCTTTTCTGCTACCAGCTCCTTCATCCGCCTGTTGAAGACTCTGACTGGTAACGGTAGCTGCAGGCCTGTATGGATTGTACCGCCTGACGGGCCTTCTCTTTGCCTTCTCCGCCTTGGCTTTCCTGTTGGCCCTGGATTCCGCCCTATACAGCCGTTTCTCGTCCTCGGAATCGTCCGCCAGAGTGTGAGCATCGTACTCGTGAACCACCTTCCACCCCATTTCTGATTCATCTGCGATCCTGATTAATTTTTGTCGATAGTTGATCAGATCTTTACCTGAATATAAACAAACGACATTCAATACTTTTTATCAAAAATTTCAGTTTCATACATTAACGGCTTTTCTCTCAAACTCCATATCATCACCTGTAGAATAAAAACAAAACACTCCTTCTGTTCATCAAATGGGCGTATCTAAAGAAATTTGTACAGTTATACATATTTACATTATCATTATACACCGCAAAAAAGTGACAATAACTTTTAGGCAATCTATTACCATTTTAAAATCCTGTGGTCATTATCCTTTTACACATTGATTTGAAAAGAATTTCTTTTGACGTACTTTTATATGCATTTGCACCTGGCTAATTTAGACACCTCAACTCAACTCGCGTAGGTTATATATGCCATACAGTGCGCATATTAGCGTTTTTTCTATTCGGAACATAATAATTCGTTGTAAAGAAATAAAAAGAAATGTTCACCTTCAGAAACCTTTTCTCTGGCCGCTAAACTGGCACCGTCGGAGCTTTTCTCCAAGAAAGCTTCTGCGTCTTGAATCTTATCCAGAACCTTGGCGTTAAATTTGTACTGATCCTCACAGCTTTTACGCTTGAAAGAATAACCATCATTGCTCAAAATGTTATTTTTAATCTTTGACAACTGACTATCAGCCAAAGTTTTCTGATTTTCACTTATCTTATTTTGGAACGAATCCAGTCTCGACGATATTAGCTGGTCCAAATTCCCCAGGAGGTTGCCCTGAGCCTCTGTGACTGCCCGGGCCACGCTAGACTGGATAAACCCCTCTGTCTCCGGATTCAACATGCCGCAAAGCTCAAGGGAGTTTGACGTGTCCGTTCGTCAAGCAGAACTCGCTAGGACTGAAGCATGGACCACCGCACATGCGACACTTTAACATTTAATACATATGTCAATTTTTATTGGTCAATTCAAAACACGTGACCACGTGACCAACAAGTCTATGTTGTCGTATTTCGTAACGTATAAGACAATAATTTTCCTCTATTCTTCGAAACGCGGAAAATTATTATTAATGTCACAAAACATTGCCACCATATGACGGGAACATCTTCATAGACATCGTCTAATCGATATAAATTGTAATATGAGAGGACAGAGAAACAAGCCGGAATACTGCAGCGTCTAGCAGTATTGTTATTTTGTTGTTCCGTCTTCATGAGTCACTGTTATTCATATAACCTCATTTATTTTTTTTCTTGATAAAATAGACATGCAAATTGCATTCGTGTTGTATTATTTCTATGAATATTGTTGTTAATATTGTTGAAAATAAAAATAAAAACCCGAACTGTTTCACTTAGAAGATGTTCACGTTGTGTTCAATATCAATATAATTACCAAATATCTGATTATCTATTCAAAACGTGTATATACAAGAAAAAGAAATGAAACAGTAAGACGTTTGAAGTAATAGTATATATACAATCATTGAAACACTGATGACACACTTAAATACAAAACATTATAGTATTTGTCGGCGAAGACAAACGCAATGCTAAGGCCTACTTTCCACGGACAATTTTTCTTTGACTTTGTCACAGACACTTGGGCAATGAGTTTGCGTTCACCTGGAGCAAAGATACCTATATGACTTATCTCGCTCACTTTTGTCACAGATATTTGACAATGAAACTTTGTCACAGAATTGAGTTTTTCTGCGACAAATCTACTTTGTCAAAAATAATTTGTCCATGGAAACCAGGCCTAACTTGTTTCGATATATGTAATTATTAGAAATAAGCATGTGTGGAAAAAGCACTACCGTATCATTTCGGTAGTACCTCCCAATTGCATGAAAATTTTACAATTGAAAATGAGGTATAACCAAACATGGAATGTCTCCATTTTTGCCTGTTGAGGCAGTTTGATACGATCACTGTGAGGACACTACATAGACGGAGCCATAGGCTCTGTTAAGGAAATCTAGTGTGGGGTTTTCCGGTCAAGTGCGTCGCCGACAATCTCGGCTGTTTCGTTGGACACGAAAACGTTAGTTTTCCATTTATTGTCAAAATTTGATTTATACTGAACACTAGCGAAAAAAGGGGAATTCTATGAGGGGCCTTGACTGTTGCGACTTCCAAGTCGGCGCGGTTTTGTCTGAATCACTTTTGCCGTGAGCCACGGCGAGGTAAACAAAGGTCAATTTCTATAATGACCACAGGCTTTCTATTGCTCTTTCTGCATAAGTATTACTTAATATCTAATTGTTTAGACCGTCCGAATGTATGAATTGATTATCTAATCCTTCCCCACTCACAAAAACAAAATTTGAATCAAAATTAAAACAAGTAGCCCAAGGACAACAATCGCTCACCTGAGAGTCAAAACAAGCGGTTACAGAGATCTTTGAAAAGTGTGTATGGACAACAAATGGGCCAAGGTCAAGAGATGCCCATGACCTTAATTAATAACATACTTCATTCACCCTATCAGTTCTCTCTACCACTTGTCAGGTCTCAGGCTACAATAGTTTTAAAAAAAAAAAAAAGCCATTGTTTTCACTTTTGCCCATGCAAAAGCATATGTTTCCAAAATTGACCTTGCTGTAAAATAAGTCAAGGTCACCCAAGGGTCATTATTTGATCAAACTATAATGGTCTAGAGTTCTAAATGCTACATACCAAGTTTCGTGAAAATCGACTTGCCGGTTCTGGAGAAGAAGATTTTTGAGTGGTTTTTACCATTATATGGGCCTGGTGGCCATCTTGATCATGTGACGAGGATTTCGCAACCACACTTGTGTCCCCACTACACATAGAGGCCCCACATAAAATTTGGCTTTCATTGGCCAAACCGCTTCAGAGCAGAAGATCTTTGAATATTTTGTAAGGACAACAGACCGGCCAAGGTCAAGATATGACCTTGACATAAATAAATCAAATATTTTTATCTACTACATTAGTTGTTTGCATCTACCACATTTCAGGTCTCGGGCTGCAAGTTTTCAAACCAGAGGACCAATGGTCATATAAACGCTCGCCTGAGATCTGGGACATGCGACTTAAGTTGATCTTTTCATAAAAGAGGTCAAGGTCATTCCAGGGTCATGATTTATATATACTTTGTATAGCTCTATTGCCTGATGCTGAATGCTAAGTTTCAAAATCATAGGCCTTTGTCATGGAGAAGAAGGTTTTCAAAAGGTATTTGCTATTTTTAGCTATGATGGCCATCTTGATCATGTGACCTCGACCTTTTATACAAACTTTCATTCCCCGTTCCTAGCGATGCTCCACATAAAGTTTGGCTTTTGTTTGCCAACTGGTTTCAGAATAGAAGATGTTTGAATAATATGGTCATATACATGTATATAGCCCCGGGGCAGGGGCAGACAACCCCGTTGGGTCAATTTGTCTTTCATAAACATAAAATTTATGTCAATTTGCATACTCCCAGCAAGTCCCCCCGAATGTGATTATATTTTACTTTTTTTTCCCATTCAAATGCATATGCTACCTAAGTTGACCTTGTCGTACAATAGGTCAAGGTCATCCAAGGGTCATGATTTATACAAATTTTGTATAGCCTTATTGCCTAATACTTCATGCCAAGATTCAAAATCATAGACCTTCTGGTTCTTGAGAAGAATATTTTTAAATGTTTTTTTTTCTATTTATAGCCATGGCGGCCACCTTGGTCATGTGACCTTGACCTTTTATATAAATTTTCATTCCGCCTTCCTAACGAAGCTCCACATAAAGTTTGGCTTTAATTGGTCTCGCGGTTTCAGAGAAGTAGATGTTTGAATATTATGGTCATATTAATGTAATAGCCCTTGGGCAGGGGCAGACAATCCCCTGGGGTCAAAATTGTTTCTCATAAGTATAGATCTTCTATTTATTTGCATACTCCCAGCAAGTGTTCCCCCATTTAACGACATTTTACATTTTTTTTTCCAATTCAAATGCATTAGCGACCTAAGTTGACCTAGCCGTAAAATAGGTCAAGGTCATCCAAGGGTCATGATTTATACAAACTTAGTAGATCTCTATTGCCTAATGCTTCATGCCAAGCTTCAAAATCATAGGCCTTCTGGTTCTTGAGATGAAGGTTTTTACAGGTTATTGCTATTTATAGCCATGTCGGCCAATTTGGTCATATGACCTTAACCTTTTATACAAATGTTCATTCCCCCTTCCTAACAATGCTCCACGAAAAGTTTGGCTTCAATTGGTCTGGCGGTTTCAGAGAAGAAGATGTTTGAATATTATGTTCATTCACATGTATATAACCCCGAGCAGGGACAGACAACCCCCTTGGGTCATTTGTTTCATAAGCACAAATTTTCTGTCCATTTGCATACTCCCAGCAAGTTTTATCCCATTTGATTACATTTTACTAATTTTTCCCAATCAAATGCATTAGCGACCTAAGTTGACCTTGCCGTAAAATAGGTCAAGGTCATCCCAGGGTCATGATTTATGTATTTTTTATTTTGTAGAGCTCCATTGCCTGATGCTTCATGCTAAGTTTCAAAATCATAGGCCTTCTGTTTCTGGAGAAGAAGATTTTAAAGGTTTTTGTTATTTATAGCCTTGGCGGCCATCTTGTGATCTAGTAGGGCTGTCACGATATTCCAAAAGTGTATCGCGATATATTGCGATATATGGGAAGTGTATAGCAATAATACCACAATATATTGACCCAACAAGAAAGGGGCTTTTTGAGTGACACAATAAAAAAATGGATAAAAATGATCATCCCTTTGGCTTGCTTAGACGTTTGAACTATATTTATTTAGACAATAGACTGTTGGAATTCACAAATAAAGCTTCATATTTCTAGACAAATTCAAGCACTAGCACTAAAGTTGCGTTACATCATATCTTGGTAGAAGGCGGCCCCCGTGGCCGAGTGGTTAAGATCGCTGACTTCAGTGCTCTTAATCATTCGATCATCTCACCGCTGTGGGTTCGCGCCTCGCTCGGGGCACGAGTCATATGTGGGACAAGCCAAGTTCTGCTTGCGGGTGTGTCAGGTGGTTTTTCCCCGGGTACTCCGGTTTTCGCCCCACCTACCGATTGATTCGTCTCGATATGAGTGAAAAAGCTTGAAAGGGACGTAAAACTGAATTTAAAAAAAAAAAATATCTTGGTAGAAATACAAGATGTTGGGGAAGGGGTCACAGGGCTGACCTGCGATTGTACAGGATGTTGTGTGGTACTAATTCCTAAATTGAGATGTAATTGTATTGTAAAGTTGTTGTTCCACACTACATTTACTGTCTGTTCACACTGCCTACAGTTCAAGACTTCAGGGTCACTTTGCAAGCCACAAGTACACTGATTTGGAAAATAATGAAAACACATTATTGTCTTTCTTTATTGGAATTTTAATAAGACAACAACATTTTAAAATACCTAGATCTTTTGTTTGTTTTTTCTTATTATGTTGATCCTCAACTTTTACAGCTTTCATTTCTAGTTTATTTTTTTATATTTTGGTCCCCAAATTTTACAGCTTTCATGTCTAATTAATCACATGCAAAATGAATGTGTATTTTTTACAAAAGTCAATACTTGTTTTGGGAGAAATTTCCTTGTTTCTTGGCACACATTTTGTCAGTAATTTTACAATGTAGCAGCAACCAAATTTAA
This sequence comes from Rugalucina vietnamica, assembly GCA_964017185.1. NCBI lineage: Eukaryota > Metazoa > Mollusca > Bivalvia > Lucinida > Lucinidae > Rugalucina > Rugalucina vietnamica. Next base: position 8,279,572 of record OZ024885.1, read on the forward strand.
TTAAAAGTTGCTTTTCACATTTTAAAAGTAAGGAAGACAAAAACTGAGGACATGAGACCGCTTTTACAGCTTCAGCAAAGTAGAAAATGTCATTAGTTTTCGCGCTAAAAACGGTATTTTTGGCGACCGTTTCGGCTGTTCTCTAGCAATGATTGACACAAAATATACCTGAAAAATGGTCAGTACAGCCTGTTCTCTCCTTCAGACAGTTTTGATAAGATATTTCGGTCAAAAATGTTCATTTTTGGTTACAAATTACACAATGGCTGATCTGGTGTACTTTGACCAAAACCGGTATTATACGGGTACGTAATTTAAATATCGCGATACGATACCGCGGGACGTCGGGACCGCAATACACCGGTATACCGGTTTATCCTGATAGCTCTATGATCTAGACCATTTATACACACGTTTGTCCGCCTTCCTATGGATGCTCCACATGAAATTTGAATTTGATTGGCCAAGCGGTTTCAGAAAGAAGATGATTGAAAAGTGTGAACGACAATGATAACGACAATGACCACGACGGCGCATGGGTATCCTATAAGCTCACTCTGAGCCTAACGGCTCAGGTGAGCTAAAATGAGAAATAAATAGCCAATACAAAAATACTTTGTCGGTATATGTACTTTCAAGTTGTAACACAAAGACGGCGTGTGTCAAAGTGTTGTTGAGTAATATGTGTCGCGTGTCTCACACTCGCTTCTTTAAACCAAGAGTTTTTAATTTATTGCCTGTGACGATATACCGCTGTCATGTCCGTTTCATTCAATTCAATGCTACGAAAGTCTTTACGATTAAAGAAATGCTGGCATACTCCTATTTTTTTCTTTTTTTTTTTTTTTTTTTTTTTTTCTTTTTTTTTTATCTTTTATTTTATTCGACGGTAACATGGATAACACACAGAAAAGCAATTAATGTACAATTTGGGTCTTCAATCGGGAACATAGGTCATTGTCATTTTTTCACGTTTTATTTCTGTCTCTTTCTTCGTCTTCTTCTTTTTTTTCTCTTTTTTTCTCATTAAACTGATTTAAGGAGGAAAATATGTCATTACGCAACTTATCGATATATTCATTTTGAACCATTGCGCATGGAGCCAAACCATTGGCTCGAATACCCACGTGGTTACTGCAGTACCTTTTAAATAATTCGATTGGATAATTCTTTCTACGTGGACTTGCGTGGGCTTAACAGGTAATATGATTGGTGTTTGATTACCTGCGCAGGCATTGCGAATATAGCTATGACTGTATGGTCATATGCGGATTGATAATATGATTTGATTGGTTTATATTGATACCTTCGCGAAACTGGCGAAGCAACGCAGGTACTAACGCGATAGTTTCCCACGCGCGGGTCTCGCACATACAACGCAAGGCACCTGCGAAAATAGTTAACTTTTAAGAAATCTCCACTGTAATTGAATAAGACAAACGCAAAGATATGAATACAGTCATGTCACGTGATAGGGTGTCTAAGATTCCATTTAAAATGCACTTCTTCCTGTTGTCCTTGGACCTTACCCTTGGTTTAATGCAGTGTCTGGACCTACTTAAGTTTCTGGAATATCTCCTGGGAGGTTGAACATGAATGGGGTAGGAATGCAGATGGCAGAAGACCAATTTTGACGTCAACAAATATATGAAATTAAAGGTGTGAATTAACGAAATCATGGGATTGAACATGAAATGGGTAGGAATACAGATAGCAGGAGATCAATTTTTGATGTCATCTACAGTATAAAAATAAATCTGCGACTTAATGGAATCAAACTTTTAAAACACTGTCAACATATCATGATATAATATGCATCAGATTTTAGCAAAATACCCAGAATATTTTGAAAAAAAATAGTGTGGTTAACTTCAAAAATTGTGTACAGTCAATGTTCCGCATTGAACTCTTTCATATGGAATGTTCAAGGAGTAATAGACATATAACTGAAATTGCCTTTTAGATGTACATTACAAGATTAAATCATATAACGTTTATATTTTACAAAGAATAATGATAGTGGCCCTCGAAAACTGTGCATTAGCATTTGATTTCGTTAATTCACACATTTATTTTTATACACATATGACATCAAAAATTGATCTTCTGCAATTCGCATTTCTACCCCTTTCATTTTCAACCCCCAGGAAATATTCCAAAAACTTGAGGTGTTCCAGATACGCATGAAACCAAAAGTAGGACTCAGTGCATTAGAACTAGATTTTTTTAATTCACACATTATTTTCATACTTCAGATGACGTCAAATTGTTTTTTTTTTTTTCATTTGCATTCCTATCCCCTTCATGTTCATACCCAAGGAGATACTCCAGAAACTTATGATGGTCCAGATACTGCATGAAACCAAGAGTAGGATCCCAGGACAACATAAACCTGTGAATCTACAAAGGAATATTGGAAACCATATCACGTGACAAGACTTTGACCACAAAACTTGAAGTTTCTATTTTACAATTATATTGTCCAATATTAATCATGCTTCATAAACTATTTTAGGGGAACTGGCCAATCTTAATATTTGCTCCGTTTAAGCATGGTAATCGTTTAACCATGCTATGCAATTAAACTTTTGATGTCTGCAAAATTAAGCGGATGGCTGCCCTGTTTATCACGCTGGGGTGTGTAAATAATTATGAGAAAATTTGCTACCCATAAAAATTTTGTGAAGCACCTGTATATCCCAGATCTCGGGTAAGTGTCCTAGCATTACAAAACTCAAGAAGATAAATTAACTAGCATAATTGTTTTACAAAATAGACTATGTCAACTCTCAACGTATACAATGACCATATAACTCGTGATTTAAATCCATATCTACTTGGCTAAACATATCGTCTAATCCATATTTATTCATCCGATTTGAGCATAAAACCTGAGAAAGACGTCTCGCCATAATGACCAGTATCTAAATAAGATATGGGAGAACAATTACCTAGATCGATTTTGTCTCCTCGAGCCAAGTGTATAACTATAGAATTTGAATTGCCAGAATGACCACTGTCCGCGCTACTGCTGGGGTCCGACCATACATAAACTTTAATATAGCCATTCTTTCTAATTGCACAGTGTACATAATCACCTTTACGAACCTTAAATAAATGTAGTGCAAAATAATATAATCCCGGGTACTGGCAAGTAAATATCCCAGTTGATGTACTGTAATCATTCCCAAGATTGTAATGACGTGAGTAAACCTAATTGTATGATTGACCGTACCAGCTACAGGCTGTGTAACTGTGAAAGCTGACATCACACCTGGAAATAATAGCAAAATGTGATATATGTGAGTCGATGTGGACGCAAAGAAAATAAAATAGATGAATTCGAGGAATGAAAACAAAAACTAGATGTTATAAATGCACACATCGAAACATACCTGTCAGTTCTGATTATGTATCAGTCATTATATAAGATGGAATTAAGTGTTTATTTTGAAAAAATGTGGATGCACCGACTATATAGAGGTACTATATATGGAGTTTCTATCATCGATAGTATTCTACACTGACCTATTTATCCCCTGTAATATCCCTGTGTTTTGCCAAAATGTGGATGCATCGCCTATATAGAGATGCATCCACATTTTTCATTCTTTCTATAATATGTCGTATTTCTGTAAAATGTGGATGTAGCGCCTATTCCATTCAATTTCATGAGTTTTCAAGTAATGTGGATGCATCGCTATGTATAGCAATTCGATATGAAAAGGTACAAGTAGGCAAAGGTCAGGAAAGGGCGCAATAAGAAAGAGATTCCCACTCCAAAAACCGAGGTGGGAAAAAAAACAAACTAACAATCAGGCACTTATACCATGAAACATATCGTAAGCCGAATGAGCAGCTATTTTCCCAATAGGTGGCCACTCAGTTACCTTAACTTAATTAAAAATATGAAAAAGTTTCTATCATCGATAGTATTCCACATTAGGCAAAAAATGCACAAGGTGTAGAAGCTGATGCTATTGTGGTTCCGTCTCTTATATAGGCATGCAGCCACATTTTGAAGATATACGACTTAATAGTAAAATGGAAAATGGGGCTTCGTCTCTATATAGTCATGCAACCACATTTTGAAGACATACGACTTTATAGTAAAATCGAAAAATGTGGCTACGTCTCTATAAAGGCATGCAGCCACATTGTGACCTTTTTACCAATAATCTAGGTGAACCCTCCCTTGTGCAGGATAGTGCTGGATTTTACCCACTAGACGGACAGTGGCGGCCAGTACAGGTTTTAGTGAATGTATGTAGCAGCTATGAACAAGACCTTCTAATGGCGACATCCACAAAAACATCAGCTAACTTACTTTCCCTATTATTTTTATTCTATATAAGCTTAAAAAAGTTCAAGTACTGCCAAAATTTTCTTTCGATCAGCAAATTAATCGTCAAATAATTTACAATTTGGAAGATTATAAATAAAATGTTGGGGTTGGTTATTATTTTTCGTGTTGTATAATAGCATATGCTATTAATTGTTTATTAATAGTTTATGATCGATCTTACATTACCTGGACAAGGACGTTTATCAGACGAGTCCCCGATACAGCTACGTCCAAGAGCAGACGGAGCTGGAGAGTTGAAAAGACGAAACAAGTATAAGTAAAATTTCATTATATATATTTGGCGGAAACTGTACATTTGTTTACATGCAGCATTTAAATTGAAAATTATTGAATGCAAATTCACACTACTGAATTTGTTAACAATCATTTCAGGCCACAACAAAAGTAACAATATAATCAATAGCAAAATAAATTAAAAGTGCAGAACAAAAATGTTCACTTGTGTTTCTTAATGTACATATAGGACTCAAAACAACCTTAGTAAAGAAAATGCTTCACAAATAATTATCGACAGTAAAGATGTTTTTTTTTTAAAAAAGCAAAATGGGAGGGAGGGATGGGTTTTTGGAAATTTGTCTAAGGGACAGACCCCTGGCTACTGAACTGCTACATGCTGACCAGCTGCTCCAGGCAGACCAGCCACCATTTACTGAGGAATATTAAATAAAGTTTTGTATAAGGTTAGGTTGATAGTTTATTGTTGGGAACGCATTTGATGTTACAGGGCAAATAATCATGCTGATAAACAAATGACAAGAGAAACATGTTGATTTATTCTAACAATGCAAACAATTATGTCTCAATCTAACGCATATACTACGTATATTTTGAGAAAAAAAAATCAATGGAATTATTTGTTTGCTTGGACCCAATAGGAACATTGTTTATTTATATATTCTATTCATTTATTTGTTTATTGATTAACTTATTTATTTACTTTTAATTTGGTTTTATGTCCCTTTCAAGATTATTTCAGCTCATATGAGACGAGCAAATCAGTAGGTGGGGCGAAAATGGATATCTGCTCTATGCTGCTTGAAACGCTATACGAATGTGAGAATGCAAGAAAATGTTTCATGTTGATAGACGAAGATGGTGCGCGGTCAGAGTTATTGAATTTGACGTCTGGAAACTAACCGTAAGGGGACCGTGCGTGTCCTTGCTAAAATGTTTAGTGTTGGTTACGAGGCAGTTCAACGAATTATCGCGGATTACCTCAATATGTTAATTAGTATTGACTCATAATTATTGTTTTTTGTTGTGTTTTTTTTTTCAATGACCTACATGTAGGTCTAGATAATTTCTTTGTAGATGATGACGTCGTCGTAACTTTTAAACTGTGCGCCGAGCGCGCGTTACTATAATGATATTTCCAATGTTTGTTCCCTGGTTACATACTGTTCAACTGTATCAAGTATTGTCGTGCTGTTTAGTGGATACATGTAGATTCCACATTGGTTAGATATTATATCTATTATCGTTTCCAAATAAATAGTAACTCATTAATGCCTTCATTCTTAGTAATTCTGGATCATCCCCCGAATAAACACATTAACATACGAAATGGACACCTGACTACATATAAGCATGTTATAGAACGCTTAATCATTTAGTTGCTCAACACAATTTAAACACTTCTGCTGTTTTTGATATGTTTTAAAAGAAATAATTTAATTTAAGAAATGAATTTTGTGACAATGCTAATCAGCGAGTGATTTTTTTTTTATTTTAATAGTCGTCGAGAATGTGTGTATGTCTACATTTCGACACCATCATACAGAACGGAAAGAAAGCAGTAAACATAGCTTGCAATAATCGTGAAAACAATTGGTAGTCTAGTCAAACGATGCAGATAAAAATAATTTTAGCGATTTCATGAATTCGCGAAAAATACTTCTATTTATAATTTAAAAATAGCTCTGATAGTGAAAATTTTGAGTTCGCCGGACAAAAAAAAATATCACAAATATTAACCAAAAAATATGTCCTCCCAAACATTTCCGAATTTACAGTAACTAATACAGCCTGACCAAAATACCAGTTCATGATTTCGATTGGAGTTTGCTAGTTATATGTATATTTCAACATAGTTTACTGGTGAGGTGTATGTTTCAACACCTGAAAGGAGGTACGCGATCAATACCTTTAGATGTATTTCTTGGATCAATAGTCTTTATCGCCGGCATCATGGCTTGTTTATCCGTCTCAAGAGTTGAAATCCTTGAATCCTGAAAGAAGATCAACCGTTTTTCAGAAGACATTTTCAACCGGGCAAACGGTTTTACAAAATTTCAAACGTCGGTCCATTTAGATTTAGTTTTCAACAAAATTTATATACCTAATTGTTTTACACGTACGTGTCAACTTATATTTTATTTATTTATATTTTCACATGGTACTGAAGGTCTTATCTAACATATTACCTTATGGACTTTGTCGGTATGTTCCCTGAGATTTAGTCCGGATTCTTTGGTTTAAATTCCGTCTTTCGTTCACATTTCAACAATTGAAATTATTCTATTGAAATTATTTTATTGTTTTCAAAAGATACTGTATTTAACTAATATTCAACTTATTTGCCATCATCTTTTATCTAAATTAAACTTACGATCTTGTATAATAATACGCCAATTGTTACAGAACTGGTTATAACGATTATTGTCAGAAGCACCACCCATAGAATTTGCAAGTTCCTGAATGCTGATATATGCAAGCCACATTTGGATTTTGAAACATCAATTGTCGGAGATTCAACATTCATGTTGGTTTGAAGAGTTTCATATCGTTCTCCATCTATCGATGCTCGTGGACTTTCATATACATGTACATTCTCGCCATCAGCATTTGCCGTGTGCCCAGCTATGTCATGTAGCTCCATCACGAACAAATCACCTTCAAAAACTATTCGTACAAACTTATTATCTAAACAATCGTTGGTAACTTCAATTGAATACAAAAAGCAAGTGTCTCGTAAAATATGAATTAAATATATATGAACCTCAACGCGACAAAATGTACCTTAGGACACTCTGACATTACTAGTAGAAAGCAGCAAAAAACGGAAAAAAATAATGTAATATACGTTTTAGAAATAACACTGTATTTGTAATCTTTGAACACTGGGCTACCAAATGAATGAGTTTAAAGACATTATTTTTTAATATTTTGAGTTATATGCCCATGTTTTAGCCCGTAATACACACAATTTTCCTATATCGATCGTTAAACGGTAACCATAGCAATCGCGTTATTATAAGAATAGACAAAATAATTGCGACAGATTGCCTGTAAGGATGGTATGCTTCTATCTTAATAATAGGTTCTGACCGGTGCTTAAACAGTTTTAAGCAAATGCATCGAGTTTTGTAAGCTCTACTAACATGCAGAAATGCAGTAGGCAATTTTGACGTCAATTTTTAGGACAATGACGTCTATAGGGTTCATATAGTAAATTGGTCATAACTCACAAAATAACTGAAATAATCTGGTCAAATGAAAACTAAGACTAGAAACATCATACATTCAAAGTAACTTTGATATTCTTATACTTAAAAAATGTCCGAAGGTACATTTTCTCACGTTGTGGCCCATATATATATGATAAAGGATTCGAAAAAATGATTAAAATAAGTATATATGGGGGATTAAATCACTAACAGTGCTAGAACAAATCGAACTGAGCGCTTTCGGCTTTCGCCTTCTTCAGAGTAAATATACAGGTACAAACTGGAAATTAATGAAAATAGGTAAATAAATAAAATGAAACAAAAATCTAAACAAACATACACAAAACTCACATAAAATGTGTCAAAGTACGTTCAGCAGTGGGTATACGACTTAAAATTAATCGATAATTTGAAAGGGCACAGTATTTGATTGCTAATGGCGGAATGAATTGCGCGTCACTTTACGTAAAGTCAGTTTGTAGCGGGGTGTTTATTTTTTTCGGTAATTGTGTACAAGCTTTGTAAGCTGAACATATGGGAACCAGGGCTTGGGACAACCAAAGAAAAACCAAGGTAATGAGCACAAACTAGAGGCGGATAGAGTACTTTACTTGAATGCAAATCACCCTAGAACTGCAAATGGACGGTGTTGGGAAGGAGAGACGACGAAAACGGCCATCCCGATTGTTTAAATAAAGAAAAAAAGATAAAAAATGCCATTGTGCTCAACTGGATAACACATGATTTATAAAAGTTTGATGCATTTATATGACACACTGCTACAGAATGAGAACAAATGGCGGTGCATGTCACTGGAATGTAAATTGGGGGGACCGAGGAAAAATGGGACAACCCAGGAAAACTGGTTAGATGAAGGAAACAGTGCTACAAAACGAGAACAGATGCCGGTCTGCATATCATTGAAATGTGTGTGAAACTACAACTTGTCGGGGGAACCCAGGGGAACTAGTAAACTGTATGAACCCAGGAAAACTGGTAAATTGGGTGAACCCAGGAAAACTGGTAAACTGGGAATACTCAGGAAAACTGGTAACTTAAAGATGAAAGAAACATGTTGCAAAACGAGAATCGATGAAGGTATGCATGTCATTGGAATGTGTGTTAAATTCCAGCTTGTCGTTGAAAAAACGGGGGAAACTGATAAACTTGGGGAACGGAAATCTGGTTAAATGAAGGAAACTAGGATGGCTGGTCAACAACTAAAGAGCTTTGGGAATAATCTCCTTTTATCAGTTTCCCCAAAATTTACCAGCTCTCATGGATTCAACTTGTAACTTCCCTCATTATCCAATGACATGCACCGTCATTTATTCTAATTCTGTAACTGTTACAGTCTGTCAGCCTTTTTGTCTTTTTGACTACAGACTCAAATTTGTCTCGTCTTTCTGCTTTAGATATGGTTTTCGCATCCCTCCCCCCGCTTTTTGTTCTTGCCTGTAGCGGTGTGGTCGTCACCTTTTCTAACCACATAAAAGTCATTTTCATTTAAATGCATCAAAGTCTTCATAAATAATGTATTATCCAGTTTAGCACAATGCCATTTTTATCTTTATTTCTTTATATCAAAAATATAGGATGGCCGTTTCGTCTTCTCTCCTTCCCAGCACCGTCCATGTGCGGTTCATGGGTGGTTTGCATTCATGTAAAGTACTCTGTTCGTCTCTTGTTTGTGTTCATTACCATGTTTTTTTTTTCTTTGGTTGCCCCCAGCCCTGGTTTCCCTTTGTTTAGCTTACATAGCTTACACACAATTACCGAGAAAAAATTAAACACACCGCTAAAAACTGACATTACATAAAGTTACGCGCAATTCATTCCGCCATTTTAAAACAGATTTTGGGCCCTTTCAAAGGGCGCTTGTCGATTAATTGTGAGTCGTACACCCACTGCTGAACATACGGTGGTGTCAACTTTGACATCTTTTATGTGATTTTGTGTATGTTTGCATTGTTTTTATTTCATTTTATTGATTTACCTTTTTCAATTTTTTTCAGTTTTTACCTGTAAATACATATTGACTCGGAAGAAGGCGTGAACCGTAAGCACTCGGTTTGATTTGTTCTTGCATTGTTAGTGATTTACTCCATGATAAATGTATGTGTATATATGAACTTAAGTAAGTAAGACATTAATAGTGCAAATCTATAATAACTAGAGGAACAATGAGCATACGAACGCTCACCTAATATTTACTATATAGTCGAAGCCACGTCCGGTTACATTACCTTTAGTCAAACTTGGACAGAAAACTTGCATCATCTATCCATTTTCACACTTCTGCAAAGATTCGTAATGAAATTGCATTCTCACCGCGTCCAACCGAAACGCCGGAATCCGGTGCTAAATTTCGGAACGCCGGTATTTTCACGCCGGAATCCGGTAATCTTTGCTGGATTCGCCGCCATTTTCAGGTAAGTGACGAGTAGCTGTTAGACAGTATCATTTATTTTACATGTAAGGGTACCTTGATGGGACATGAAGAATAGCCTATCCGGATGTACATTTATTCTTCTTACTGCCGAATTTTCATCTCTTGCATAAAATTTGCTGGATTTGTCAAACACCTTGAGAGATTATTGTTTACAAGGTTCGGCCATAGACTAAAAACGCATTCCTTCCAAAAGTGTTCGTACTGTTTGGATTTTCTTGAAATCCCCGACCACCTGATCGATGGAAATGCATTCCAAGATGGCCTTGTATCATAAACTGGCCATTGCTATAAAAACAAATTCCAAGAACGTTAGGGGAGAGGCACACTCCACAAAATTCAAGGTAGTTTGGCGACCAGAGTTTGACTGAAAATTTGTAAACTTTGCAAAAAGTAAAAAAGAAAAACAAAAACTCTGCAGAAGACCGAAACGTTAGGAAAAAAAAAACTTCTAATAAAAACAAGACTATATATACATGTACACAGTTTTACATTTTGACCATGTTACTTATGCTATTTGTTTTGTTGAGATTATATTATGACTAAGTGAACATTTACTTCATGTCAATTCAAACAAGAGTGATTGCATCCAATGTTGTGGAAAATACGTCAACTACATATAAGAACACAATATTTGAGGAATTCCAGTGTTTCGAGAGGGACAAGGAATAGTTAAGGAAGGCCTTTAATCAGGCAAAGAAGATAACATGCAGTTACGGTAAGCACAATAGATTCTCGCTCTTATATTGTTAGAAATAAATGATTTGTAAAACTCAAGCACTGGAGCTACTCACTACCATCACATGTCTGCAAGGTATCTTGACAGCATGTTTTGAGGAACGTGTGTTGCTCCCATCGTGCGTTGCTCCGATTGTTTTGCAATTAAGTTCGTCTAAAAGCTTTTGTATCTCTGTTAAGTACAAATATTTGTACCTCGGTTTGTATATTGCACCTACCAATGTGTTCTCTAATATTGCAGCGCGGATATTCGGGAAATGAGACGACAATTACGTTCGATCCTTGACCAAATCATATCACTAACTAAAGCTTCAGAGGTTAAAATGTTAGATGTGTTACCAGAAAATTCTGGTTGAATTTACGTCACATGGCATTCTCTGTTGCTGGTGAATAAGACCTAAGTTAGTTTTTTGCCCAAAAGGTATACTGATGTAAAACCCTTTATGGGCAAAGTCCTTGATAGGTGCATTTCACAATGGCAGATAAAGGTGCCAATTATTGCCCAGTTAACTCAGAAGGCTTGGTGGTGACAACTAAAAATAAGATATCACGACTAAAACATAGTCAAAAATGTCATATATCTATAACTTATTATTAACATTAAATGCGAAAAAGTTCATAGGGGTCAAATCAACTGCACAGACCTTTATAACAAAACACAGTTTAGACACCAGCTTGTTCACAGTAAAAGCTGTGAACCATCATGGGTTAAACAGAACTGTAAAATGTGGAACTCTGATGCAAAGTTGCTCGTAGTCGACTATATAAAAAGTGATACTGTACAATCATCCCATTTATCCCGCACATAAATGCGCTTAACTGGTGTACAGGACCTGAAGTGGCGGAGATAGGAATAATTGAGAGCAAGAAAGGGTATTTCTTCTCTCGATAGGGGGCTTGCTGACCTTAACCAAGAAAAGTTTGTCAGTCTAAACCTCTGTAGAGGCGAATATAATGTACTTTGACACAAGTTTTCCAAAGCCATTTGGCTTAATATTAAAGCAGCCGTCGTAGTTCAAATGCTTAACACTGTGTTTGGATCAACACCAAATTTCCAACAACTCATCGAATCTATTTTTTTTTAAATTAAATAAAACACCGAAGCAACATCCCAACAAACCAAAAAATGTCTACTGTTATGTTAACAGTAATAAAACTATATGTTCACGATTTCCAAAAGTTGCAAATTACAAAATCAAAATTAGAATAATGATAAATAATTTCTCCAAGCAGAAGAAACCTAACCTCAATCTGCCGCTTATGTCAAATGGGATGCTAACATATTCGAACAAAAACTGCTTATCACAAAGCTTCATGTAATATAAGAAAGCAATGGTGAATAAAAGTATGATAAACAAATGGAACTATATTATCAGTTATCGATTTTACCTGTCTGGTTTTATTCTCTTGGATATTGTATACTCTCGCTACTTACCTGTACTTACCGACCCGTGTATAAAGATAAGTATATAAAACATGAAATAAACTAATAATAATTTCCTAATTATTAATCTCTAACTATTTTAAAACATATCACAGAAAACTTTAAAACCTTAGCATACACAGTGATCCATAAATGCTAAATAACTTTTTTTTTTCACCGTGTCATTTTATTCATTGTTGAGAGTCTAATCCAACGTCCCTCATATGGAGAAGGATTTTGACACCATGCAATGCTATGATATATTAACATGACAATTACATGTCCGTGAAATATTTACCCCTTATACTCCACTTTATATATGTATTAAAACTGGTGTTTGCAGGGGTATATCTAATTGTCTTATTTCTAATCTAAAGCTAAGATTGTGGGTACTCGTTAGAACCGCCTCGACGAGGCGATTCAAACGTGTATCCACAATCAATGTTTTGAGCAAAACTATCCAAACATGTCGAAATTCTGCCCATGATTTTTTTTTTCAAATTTTACAGTGGACGATGGCATAAACAAGCTTTCGTAATGATTTTGATTAGTTTTATAAAATATATTTGGTCTAACTAGTTTCCATGAAGTTCAATTATGCATAATTATCCATAATGATAACTTTAATGCTTTGAATAGTCATTTTGTTTAAAAATGGAATGTTGTCACCTATCTGAAGATGTGTTTACATATGACAACAATAATATATAGCAAAACTTACTGAGTATTTCTCGAATATGTGTGCTAGGAATCCTACGAGTGGTTGTAGGCAACGCTTTCTACAAGTTGCTTTAGCTGCCTGCGACCTCTGCACAAGACAATCAGATAAAGAAATATCTTCAAAATTGCATACATGATAGTAAAACTAATGATAACGGATATATTGGTCACTTGGTGTGGGAACGTACTGTTTGTCATGTTGCTACATACATATGCAATTACTAATTCGCATATCTACCGTGTGTTGCATGAGCAGTATAATAAGAAAACTGTAATGGGTGTGTACTGTTATCCCGAATTGCGGGAAAGCAAGACATTTTAACAGCAGCTGAAGTCATAATGAGAAAGAAATTCAAAACATTCGTTTGCCTCTGTTCGACCGCTCCAACGCCCATTGTTTGTAAAGTGCATGACATATTACACAATTAAATTATCATGAAATGTCTTATATCCCGGAAACAATGAGGATGAACACTTACCTATGTACGGACGTGATAAGAATATTTATGGTCTCGGCTATCTATGGATATGATTTATATTCTGGATACAATAAGGATGCAACTGGTAATGAAAGTGTATATCTGATTCTCGACCGAGGACAAGCTATATTATTGCACATATGACATTTTACAGGCGTCATGCAAATCTCGTACAGTAGACGTACATGGCGTATATATAGTAAGTTGATGGCTTCGGTAATCAGCGAACGTATTTTTTTTCAATCATTAAACTGTGCAACGTTCAATATCAGCGTCGGGCTGCGCGTTGTTCTAATATGTAGCAGGAGTAGATGATGAACTTATCTTCTTAACCATATCTTCCTGCAACTTGATGCATCCGTTATTTGATTTAAAATGATAAAGTATTGTTCCAACAACTGATTAATTACCATGGATTTAACTTCGTAAACCTACCAAAATGATCTTGGCCTCCACCACATCCCCTCGATAACCACAAGTGACTCATTCTCATAAAGTAGGGTGAAAAGCGCTATGGCTTAGTGGTAGAATGTTGAATTCTGTATCCACCCCTTTTGGGTTATGTTCTAGATTCAAACAGCTTAAGTCAGCACAGTGCACAGAGTTTTGGTCGTGAAATGATGCGCTTGCGAATCGTAAAGAGGCAAAACGATCCATTTGGTATCTTCTCAGATATTTAAGGCTTGATTCTGGTAGCCAAACTAAAGAATAAGATATCAGATAAAGTATAATTAGCGACTATTCGCACATTTTCTGGCAAACAGACCGCCTTTATACTGTTTTGCTTATTGGCATGATGGCATTGTGCTTTTGTGCAACACCGTGAAAATGTAAAAAAAAAAAAAAAAAAATGAAAATTTTCAGCTGAGAAATAGAGGATATTTGCTTTTTTGAGGTGAATACCAAATATATTTCATCGAGTGAGTTGAAAACATCAGAATTTTCACGAGTGCGCAGCACGAGTGAAACTTTTTATGTTTTTAACTCACGAGATGAAATATATTTAGTATTCACCGACAAAAAAGCAAATTTTCTTTTTATTTTATACAATACACGGGCATTTTCCAGTTCACAAGGCAGGCGGTGAAAATGCAAAAACCAAAAATTTTTGAAAACACAAATAATTTTGGTACCACATTGTTCCTTATGTTCTAACTAAGAAAATGAATACCCACACTTTATGTTTTCGTTCATAAATAACGGAGTTATAGGCGTTTGAATTTCTGAAGTGAGACACATTTGATGACGTCAAGTAAATGGAAACGTCAGAAGTAATCCAAAATCTACAGTGACGATATATTGAGCCTTCGGCCCTCGGGCTGATACGAGAGTCTCGGGCTGATACGGGATTCTCGGGTTGATATGTGGGTACGATATGAAAATTGTCATATCGTAATCTTTTTATCATATATTTTAATTCATGACCATTTTTCCCTTTCTTTGTTTTATTTATTTTATTTTATTTTTTATCTTATTTTATTTTATTTTATTTTATTTTTATTTTATTTTATTTTATTTTATTTATCTGCATGTATTTTGACATACCGCCAAAGCATGCAGTAGAGCGCATATTATTTCCACATTAGCACAAATCGAAAATTCGTCTCGACATGAAAAAAATACTGTTGCCTGTGACATAAAACCACAATCCAAACAAATCTAAAATGCCTGCGGTACACAACCTAATGAACTCAATACAATAGGAACCGAGTGCTCCGAATATAATTTTATTAGCCAATCATTTGGTGATACGGATTTTTCTCCCTAGGGATGATATGGGTCACATGGGTATGTGAGCCAATCATTTGGTGATATGGCTTTTTCTCCCAAGGGAGTGATATGGGTTTTATAAATTTTTGAACGGATACGGCTTTCGAGATACTGTGCCGCGATACGTGAACGTAACTCTTGTCTGTATCGCATATGCAAAAAGAACATATTTTGTAGTAAATATATGATAAAGGCTGATATCAGTCAGTAGTGACTTTTGATATCAGTGAGATTTAATATCAGTGAAATTTCATATTAATGAAAATACCAATTTTATCAAGGTTTAATATGCATTGGTTTTCACTGTAAAGTATAAGATAAATTTTAATATATTTTTAATCTTATTACACGCATTGCGTGCAGATGCTAGAACCGCCTCTGCGATGCGGTTCCAACGAGCACACCCTATTTGTGTTTTGGATAAACTTTAAGAAAGTTGTTTACCTCACCTGGACAGAAGGGAGTTTATATTATATTATTCAAGCCGGCGTCCGTGTCAAAGATCTTCCTATTTGGACCGCTTGGCCAATCAAAGCCAAATTTTATATGATGCATCTATAAAATGTTGGCGGGGGGGGGGGTGGCGGGGCTATGCCTTTTATAGATAATCCAGATCACATTACCATATTGGCCGCCATGTCCATATATGGTAAAACACTTCAATCTAATTCTCCAGAACCGGTGGACAAATATCGACGACACTTAGCATGAAGCATCGATGACTCATGTACTACAATATGTTTATAAATCACGACTCTGTGATTGCTTTCACCTATTTTACGGCTAGGTCAACATAGGTCGCCTACCTCACTTTTACTCACTACCATACTTTTAGCTTTGTTCTTTTCATGACCCTGACGCGCAGTGCCTGCCAAAAATGCTCGCGAGGGCGTAGGCAGTATTCGAAGATAGATACAGCACCAGAACAGGGTCACTATGAATTGATTTCCAAATATAATGTTTGATTAAAGACGCTTTGAAGTGAGGGCCTTTCGGAACCTGAATTTTATGGCGACTTAGTTTACAAATTTAAGAAACTTATAGGAACTAATGATTTTCTTTTCAGTTCAGAAAAATCATAACACGTTACAGACGTATAGGTTATAACTTGAATGTTATGCGACAGTCTGCATGCTTAGTTTTTAACCCAATCATGGTTGATAACTATGCTGCCTTCTTTAATTGCACGGCGGTGGGTCGGGCGTCAGACTCTATGATGGCCCCGACTTAAAGCTATTCATTTTAGTTGGTTGGGGCCGGAGCTCCTTGTCTGTTGCTTGGCCCACCGGGGTCCAACTGGTGTTTTTCTTTTGCTCCGGAGTTAGTAGGTTATTCGGCGCCCAGGGATCTCCATCGTCGGGCAGCTTACTCAATCTGTGAGTCCTTGTTTTTGATTCTTCAGGATGTTTATCATGATTTATTGGTTTGTTCTTGATGATTCATTGACAAGTTAGAGATTCACCACGAGGACCGAAGAACTTACTAAATGTTATGAACCACTACAGAAGCTGAGGGTGAGGTTTGGATCCTGTAAAACCGGTTTAAGCCCGCCAGTAACTTTGTGTTACTGATCGTTCCAAGGCGATACTTCTGTGGTGGTTCTTTTTGCTTTATGTCTTGGTGTTTATTTTTTTTTGAGCTGTTGGCGCCTTATGTATGTTTTCATACTTTTTATTAAGTTAAGGTAACTGAGTGGCCACCTATTGGGAAAATAGCTGCTCATTCGGCTCGCGGTGTGTTTCGTGGTATAAGTGTCTGATTGTTAGTTTGTTTTTTTTCCACCTCGGTTTTTGGAGTGGGAATCTCTTTCTGATTGCGCCTTTTCCTGATCTTTGCCTACTTGTACCTTTTCTCAGAATAACCCTTGGGGTTAATTTCTTTTCAAATTCATAAATATTCTGTCCACTTGCTTGCCACTTTTCTAAAGTTTTCCCTTCAGTGTCATTTTAACACTTTTTCAGCATAACTGACTTTTGATATTGTCGTTAATTCATGTAAGGTCATCACAGGATCATGATTTATACATAAATTGTAGTACTCTTATCATTTTGAAGGAATTTAACCATATATGAGCGAGGTGGATTTTTTGATCGTGTGACCTAGTTTCTTTATAATCAAATTAGTTCGCTCCTCATACATTTGCTTCCTATAAATTTGACTTTGATTGGCCAAGCGGTTTTAGAGAAGAAGATCTGTGAGTATTACGGATTTATGTAATTCCCCGGCGAAGGGACAGACCCACCCGTGGGGTCCATTTTTCCAGAATCTTAAATCGCCCATGTCCTGCAAGATTTGTCCTTCAAATCCAATTTTAACAATTTTCCACATTCAAATGCATAGGCGACCTGTTAAAGTTGAACAAGACTAAATACTCTGAGAGTTACATATTTAATATTCACTATGGCAGACATAAAAAGCCTAAAGTAATTAGACGTAACGTTGTGACATCACAATAAGCAAAAGGGAAGTAATTGTATTAAGGTAAAGTTCTTAATGAGTAGTTTCCCTTATAACATAAACATTATAAACATTAACATTAATTATACTTTCTTCTTCTTTTGGTTATAGATTGAAAAAGAAAATCTATATTGCAAACAAGTTTAAAAAGTAGAATTGAAGAGTGAATAAATAAAAGTGAAGAAAAATAAATTACAATGATGTATAATATGAATTGTCTTTAAGCAATATCATACCTCCAAAAGAAACAAGCAATGACCATGCTATCAGCATTTTTGTCCTCTGTGACCCATTGCAATTTGCATATTTGTGAAATTTGTGATCAGAACTCTCTCCTAATTAAACTGTGTATTCTCTGTTTTTCATATTTTTTTTTTAAAAAATGGCCCTATTTAATTTACTACTCATTCGGAACTTGACATTTGTCATTATCCATTTTATCCCTAGTATGAATTTCAGAATCTTACACTTTTATTATTAAACGTGTAAAAGGATTACTAGTCATTCCCATTCTGATAAACACATTACGATGAGCTACAAATACAATTATAAGCCCCACCATTTTTCCTCAGTCAATATAAACGTGACCAACGAGTGTAGTTTAGCCCTCTGTATTTTACGATGAGCTACAAATACAATTATAAGCCCCACCATTTTTTCCTCAGTCAATATAAACGTGACCAACGAGTGTAGTTTAGCCCTCTGAATTTTACATCACCCATATGTTTCACACATTTTGTTTGCTAGTCGCTAGTATATGGAATACAATGTAAATTGTTCATTTCCTAACATTCAGTGCATCTTCAAAACATCTGTGACTGCTGCAACCATTTGGTAACTTCCAGCATTCACCATACATGTCCATACTATAACCCAAATTTCTGGCCTGGCCACACCACCTTGGGTTCTCAGCCCGCTGAATCCTCGACCCGACTTCTGTCTCCACCCTCTTTGCACCTCTGTAGTCCAGTTTACTCGTTGATTTTATCTTTGAATTAAACAGCCCTCTCCTATATTTAACTTGAAATGTTAAATTCCGTTCAGATTCTACAGGTTTCGCAGAATTATCATGTGACACTTTGTTGCTGGAAAACCCAATCGCATATTTACAACCTGTGTATACATCAGCACAAGCTTTGTTTCTCCTTTTACCACAATTTTCATTCATGCTCTTATAACCTCCAGTATCATAAAGTGCAGAGTTGTTGGTATTCACCCTTTTAGTTTTCTCGAAGTAGCCCATTGGCCAGACCTCCTTTTTACAGTAATTCACTTTCTTTATATTTTCCCAGCTGTCTGGACAATCCACTAATAGATGCCTAAAAGACCCACAAGAATAACACCTGATAGGTCGACCATTTATGCCCAGTGGATTTCTTCTCCTATCAAAGTCACGTTTGTGTCATTCTTTCTATGTGAACCTCCACAAATGCGTCTTACACCTCCTTTGTTATAGAGCACCCCTGTTGTCTTCTGAACTTGCTTATTTTTCTCCCTTAAGTTACATGTTGAAACCAGTGCCTGAACATCCTCTTTTTTCTCCACTTTACTGGACTCCAATGATTTGCGTTGTTTTTCTGTTGATATGTTTTCTCCTACAAATTTCTTAAGTGACAATTTAGCTTCCTCATACAATCTTGCTTTGTTTTCATAGTTTAATCCAGTGAGAACTAAAAGTTTTTCCATGTGATTATTTTTTGATTTCTGAATTAATTTGAAGGCCAAAATTTCGGATGGTAATTTCATATTTTTCTTATCTATTTTTCTGTATTTCATATCATAGTTAGCTATAAAATTATTAATTGTTTGCCCGTCAACCCTTTCATAATTTTCGAAGTCATAAAACTTTTCAATACTGTCACTGAGATCATCCTTTCCCAAGTGTGCATCAAGAAATTTTACCAACACGCTAAATCCATTTTCTTTCTTCAAGTCCTCTAGTGGCAACTGGTCAAATACTTTGTCTCTTATCTGGGTGTCATCCTCTTCTGGAACGGATAGTGCTACAGCAATTGCTTGTTTCCTTGCATCTAAATCAGTTATTTCTTTCCACGCTTAAAGTTCTTGTTTATATCGCTCATAATTCTTTTTGTTGTTGTACACTGGAGGTTTTATTGTAATTGTCATTCTTAATTTCCACTACTGTTATCATCACCCTTGAAAACTTATCTTCTTAGTCCTGCAACTTCACCATTTCACTCTTTGCTGTCCACACTGTATTCCAAACAGTCTCTCATATCTGTAAGGACCTTTTGGTACGCTCTGCTACCATTTGTTAAAGTTGAACAAGACTAAATACTCTGAGAGTTACATATTTAATATTCACTATGGCAGACATAAAAAAACCTAATGTAATTAGACGTAACGTTGTGACATCACAATAAGCAAAAGGGAAGTAATTGTATTAAGGTAAAGTTCTTAATGAGTAGTTTCCCTTATAACATAAACATTATAAACATTAACACGACCTATGTTGATCTTGCTGTAAAATAGGCCAGAGTCATCCCAGAGTAATGATTTATATAAAACTCGTAGAGTTCCGTTCCCTGATGTTTCATGCCAAGTTTACAAATCATAGGCCTTCTGGTTCTAGAGAAGAAGATTTTTAAAGGTGTTTGCTATTTCTAGCCATGGCGGCCATCTTGGTCATGTGACCTTGACCATTTATACAACTTTCATTCCCCCTTCCTAACGATGCTCCACATGAAGTTTGGCTTTGATAGCCTAAGCGATTTCAGAGAAGAAGACGTTTGAATATGTTTGTCATATGCATGTATATAGACCCAGGGAGGGACAGACAAACCCCTCGGGACAAAATATTTTCATAAACATAATTAGTTTGTCTATTTGCCCATCTCCTGCAAGTTTTGCCCTTCAAATCACATTTTTAACGTTTTCTACATTCAAATGCATGGGCTACCTATGTTGACCGTGCCGTGAAATAGGTCAAGGTCATCCCAGGGTCCTGATTGATATAAACTTTGTAGAGCCCTATTGCCTGATGCTTCATGTTAAGTTTCCAAATCATAGACC
Source organism: Rugalucina vietnamica (assembly GCA_964017185.1). Classification (NCBI taxonomy): domain Eukaryota; kingdom Metazoa; phylum Mollusca; class Bivalvia; order Lucinida; family Lucinidae; genus Rugalucina; species Rugalucina vietnamica. The sequence continues at coordinate 8,300,453 of OZ024885.1, forward strand.
TTCTTAAATTGGAAGAGAAGATTTTAAAGGTTTTTGCTATGTATAGCCACGACGACCATCTTGGTCATGTAACCTTCACCATTTATACAAAAATTTGGTTCTTCCTTACAAAAGATGATCCACATGAAGTTTGGCTTTGATTTGCCTGGAGGTTTCAAAGAAGATTATGTTTGAACATTGTGAACGACGACAACGACAACGACAACGACGACGACGACGGACGACGGATCATGGGTATACTATAAGTTGACCTTGTTAGCTTAACATCTCATTTGAGCTAAGAAAACATGAACAATTATTCTCCTCTGAAACCACAATACCCAAAGCTTGTATATCTGGTATGCAGCAAAGTTATGTGGAGTTCTAGTTAAATCCTGCTATTCATGCCCTTTGGGTCAAAATGGTTCAATCTCGGGATTCTTTAGCACCAACACCCTTGCAATTAAAAAACAAACTTGTGTTTCTCTCTGAAACCGCTCAGAACTTAAATAATATGTGTGTAGCAATGTCTAGTACCCTCTATATAAATCCTGCCAACTATGTCCCTGGGGTTCATACACTCATAACCAAGGGGTTTCATTATTTGCAATAGGCTTATAATAGAAATACATGAAAAAAATCTTTCTTGAATAAAACGAGATTCAAAGCTTGTATATTTAGTGTGCAGCAGTGTCATGTGGAGTTCTACATAAAAGTTACAAGTAGGCAACGATCAGGAAAAGGCGCAATCAGAATCAAATCACCACTACAAAAACCTAGGTGGGAAAAACAAATTGACTATTAGGTACTTATACTTATGGAATATATCGAAAGCCGAGTGAGCAGCTATTTCCCAATAGGCGGCCATTCAGTTACCAGAACTGAACTAAAACAATGAAAACGTACATAAGGTTTAAACAACACACAAATTCGACTACAAAACAGGCGATACTTCTGTTGTGGTTCTATTTGGTTTATATTTTGGAGTCGAATTTTTGTGCTGTGAACTTTTTGTACGTTTTCATTGTTTTAGTTAAAATCGGGTAACTGAGCGGCCGGCTATCGGGAAATAGCTGCTAACTCGGTTTATGATATTTCTGCTAAGTATATGTACCTAATTGTCAATTTGGTGTTTTCCCATCTCGGTTTTTGGAGTGGGAATTTCTTGCTGGCTGTGCCTTTTCCTGATCATTGCCTACTTGTACCTTTATAAACTTTATTTATTTTACTTCACTTACACATACAGATCATGGAACTTTACTCGATCTTGAGTGCGTTATCCACTACGCTATCCAGGTCACATTACCAAGATGACCACCATGCCCATATACGGTTGGCTGATTTCGAAGAAACTTGGAATGTAGCATTTATGACTTAAGTAATTCACAATGTGTATACATATGAAAACCATGACCCTATGGCGACCTTGACCCATTCTACGACAGGTCAACATATGTCACCTATGAATTTGAATGGGGAAACTGTCATTTAAATGATTGAGTCTTGCGGGAAATTGGATTAAACTGGAACCCAGAGGTTAATCTCCCCCCACCCGGGGCAATATACATGTACAGGTGTTTCACAATTTTATAGGTAGCGATGTTTCTCATAATTATTTACATTCATCAATGTGATAAACGGGACAGTCATCCGCTTATTTTTTGCAACTAGCAAAAGTTTTATTACATGGTATGTTTCAACGATCTAAATGCTTAAACGGAGGAAAAAAAAAAATAAATAGGCCCGCTGCCCCCAAATATTTTATGAACAATGATACAATTGGTAAATATAATTGTATAAAACAAACGGCAAGATCTGAATTCTATTTCTAATCACGTGATTGGGTGTCCAATATTCCTCACAAAATGCACATATTAGTGTTTTCCTGGGACCCTATTCTTGGTTTCATGCAGTATCTGGAACTCCTTGAGTTTTTGGAATATCTCCTGGGGGTTGAACATGAAGGGTGTAGGAATGAGAATGGCAGAAGATCAATTTTTGATGCCACCCGCTACCAATAAAAAAATGTGAAGCACCTGTATATTCAAACATCTCCTCTGAAACTGTTTGGCCAATCAAAAGCAAATGTTAAATGAAGCGTCTATAGGAAGGGGAACAGATGTGTATATGGTAAATCCAGGTCACATGACCAAGATGGTCATCATGCTCATATATTGTAACCCCGACTACTTTTCTTTTATCCAGTGACTGTACATGTTGTTTCGCAGGTGAGCGATCGTTGACCTTGGGTTACTTGTTTTGGCTTTAGCAGTAGTTTTGCTGAATTTATGTATTACATGTACATGTGATGGTGATCAAACGGGCTACATCAATGGCTTCTTCAACACTCCCTCGGGCTCTTAAGAACGTTAATGATTCGATACCTTTTTTAAAGAAACTTCAAATATAAATCCGTATGCATGTTTTTGAGGTTTAGTTTCCTGTTTTTAAGTATTGATAAATTGTCAGCTGGGAACCAGCAGTTAATATTTGATATACATGAGTGGCTCTGTATGTGGTGAATATAAGAGTAAAAATACAAAATAATGGAAAAGGAAGAAAAAAACAACATTATATTTATTTTTAGCTGTTCGAATTTAAATACAATTTTATTTTGTTATTGTTTGTTAGATATCAGACACACAAATGCAATACAGAAGCCTCTGTGATGCAACTAAGTTATTAAGTAAATCAACCTTGTAAAACGGTTCATGATTGAAAACTTTTTGACTTGGGCGTTTAGTCATAATCAAACCAAACCATATCATTAGTAAAGGGAAAGAGAAGCTCAAATCTCAGTATGACTGAAAAATTGATGACTTGTTAGACCTAACCTTTTATTTAAACCTGCTCCGAAACAACATCATTGTGTCATAGATTTTATTATATTTTTGATCTTTGAAAAAAAAAAACATTTGTAAAACTATTCGTTTGTAGATTTGCATACATGGACAGTTGAGAGTTCAAAGATAATTAGTTGAATTTAAAAACTGCTGATAAAATGTTTCCCTGGGTTATGTATCTTGATACATGTACTTATGTTCGATCTTCCCTACTGAATTAGCCATTTTGGGAATAAAATCACACCTTAACATTCAACGCCGGTTTCTCATCACGTACAAATAAATGAGCAAAGAGAATCATAAAGCATCTGTAACGTTATTAAAAAGGATCAGTTTCTGATATCATAACGAATTATCTCGCATTGTCACGGACCTAAAACCCTGCCTGTGTAAATGCATATTTAATGTTAATTTTGGAATATAAAATCCTGCCTGATAGAAGATGCAAATTCGTAATTTAAAAAACGTACGTTTTTGATCACTGATTGCCGACATCATTGCTTGTTTATCCGTCTCAATGGCTGACATCCTTGAATCCTGTAAGAAGATAGATTATTTTAAAGATAAAGAGATAAAGATAAAGAAGCCTTATTTAACGTCGCGTTTTCAACAGACAACATTAGCTCATGAGCTATTATGCGACATATAACAAATATCCTTAACAGATACTTACCTGTCTTCTTGTATCTTCCTGGCACTACCCTTTTATTGCGAGCGTCAGCAAGGGAGCAAGCAGTACCATTTTTAACGTCTTTGGTATGACGCGGCCCGGGTTTTCAGGAAACATTTTAACAAGGCGAAATGCATGAAATTATTTTAAACATTTAAAAACATGAAGATGTGTTTTCATACCAAAATTCTATTAACATTCCAAATTATGGTTTTCAGAGTGGCGTATTTGTTTTAACGGTACATAAGGTCTAATTGTGTGATTAGAATTATGTCGGTCTGATTCAAGAAATTTTGTCGGGTTTCGCATATTTCAACGACTGTAAGTCCTTTTTCAGCAGTATTGTATGAACTTATATTACAATGAGTTTTTCGTCATCTTATTTTAACTTACCAGCTTGTATATTAGTACGCCGATAAGTACGGAACTGAGGACTACAATGGCCAGAAGCACCGCCCATAGTATTTGTAGTAGCTTGAATGCTGATATATGAGAGCCGCAATTTAATTTTGAATCGCTATGTTCAACATCGCATGAATGGCTAGCACGGCTATAGCAGACTGTACTTGAGCCTGCATGTGATCTTGTCGGAGGTTCGTCACTTCTGTTGATTTGAAGGTTTTCGTATCGTTCTTCATCAATCGATGCTTGCGGAATTTCATACGCATTCTCACCGGCATCATTCACCGTTCGCCCAACGATGTCATGCAGCTCTATTTGTTCACTCATCTTCTAAGAATTGCCTTCGAATCTGATCAAATCAATTCAAGTCCTAAACGAGGGGAGGGGGGGGGGCTTTAAATGAAATACAAAAAAGCAAATGACATGTGAAAAATAAAAATCAATAGACAATTGCCAAAAAGTACAACAACTACATGTTTTTCAGAGAACACAAATATTGTTATTAATCAAAATGGAGGCAAATGCGGCTAGTACATGTATGATATTAAACACTATGATTCACCAAGCTGCACGTATCATTAGTTTTGCAGGGTTTTTTAAGACTGAAGCTGAAAGACATCAGAAGAAATTACTCTTTCAACCAACATTCAATGCTTTAATTTTCAATACTTTCTTATATCAAGTGGTCACCAAACAAATATGCACAGCATATATTTCACAGCTATATAAATTGCGGAAGTGTACATGTATTTCTGGAATAAAGTGGGTTGATCCCAGAAAAGCAAGCTGTTGTTAGTGTATGGACATGATCAAGTACCTAAATTAGAAATCTCCCCTTACTTGCACCAGAAAAGATCGGGGTTATTGACGTTTGTTTAATGCAGCCATAAAATATAACTTGAGCCGACCATTGATTCTTTTATGTCATTAATTTTCAATGTAGAGTATATAAGTTACAAGTATATCTCAGGGACATTGAACTTGAATACATATTTGAACCCTGTTTTGTATTTGACTCAAAGGAAGTAAGTGGCAGGAATATAAATGTTATTGACATTGCGTACTAGAAATTTAATAATATATATATATATATATGTGTGTATTGAGGTCTAATGAAGCCACTGCAAATGCATCTCAAATATTAAAAAAAATCAAGATCAACGTATATTACCTCAGTGGAATCCAGTGGTCTCATACATCGAGCTTCAGAATGTTTAAGTTATTATTTTTACAAAACTTCCAGCGCAAACACATTGTGCAGATGATTTACTTAAAGTTTCAGGGTTATTCCGATTTTCACAAAATGTCACTGTTGACTGCATCTTTTGAAAAGGTTGCGTGCAACTTATACAAAACATACATTTAATATTATCACAATATATATCAGGTACACTTTCAACAATACGTAGTAGGTCTCAATTAATACTTCCTCATTTGAACAATTGTAACGAACAGCCGAGCCAAGCCACAGCAAACCCCTCGGTGGAAATGCATGCTCTAATAAGATAACTGGCAACAGATAAAAATAATATCCCCGCTGTCACCAGATATAACGAAATCTCAAAGAGAGAAGTAATTCCGAGCGGTCACTACTTTTAACATGGCTGTAACAACTAATTCAGCATTGCCAATGCATTATATGATAATCAAATAACTTCTTTGGATATTCTGAGAAATCAGAAATTTATGATCGGTTAAGTTCATTTTTAACCAATGTTTAATATATTTGGTCTCATTTAGATAATACTAGTCTTTGTATCGACTACCCTGTTGAAAGTTGCAAAATTTCAGTCATTCTTTTTGGCTCCATGTTGCCAAATTCTAAAGGGTCACTGACGAGACTTTAATAGTCGAAACTGCGGTATGGCCCATCCCCTGTTTTATTAATATGTTCACTGCACTTAAAGGATCTCAGTTTTAATTTTATTTGCTATTACTGCAGCTGGTGTTGTGCCGTGTGGCGGCCCAAAAAAAGTCTCCCCGTACATCATCCATAGTGAAGGTTATATTTTCCGTTTGGTCCTATGAGATCAGCGAGGATATTCTGAGAAATCAGAAATTTATGATCGGTTAAGTTCATTTTTAACCAATGTTTAATATATTTGGTCTCATTTAGATAATACTAGTCTTTGTATCGACTACCCTGTTGAAAGTTGCAAAATTTCAGTTATTCTCTTTGGCTCCATGTTGCCAAATTCTAAAGGGTCACTGACGAGACTTTAATAGTCGAAACTGCGGTATGGCCCATCCCTTTTTTTATTAATATGTTCACTGCACTTAAAGGATCTCAGTTTTAATTTTATTTGCTATTACTGCAGCTGGTGTTGTGCCGTGTGGCGGCCCTAAAAAGTCTCCCCGTACATCATCCATAGTGCAGGTTATATTTTCCTTTTGGTCCTTTGAGATCAGCGAGGATATTCTGAGAAATCAGAAATTTTTGATCGGTTAAGTTCATTTTTAACCAATGTTTAATATATTTGGTCTCATTTAGATAATACTAGTCTTTGTATCGACTACCCTGTTGAAAGTTGCAAAATTTCAGTTATTCTCTTTGGCTCCATGTTGCCAAATTCTAAAGGGTCACTGACGAGACTTTAATAGTCGAAACTGCAGTATGGCCCATCCCCTTTTTTATTAATATGTTCACTGCACTTAAAGGATCTCAGTTTTAATTTTATTTTGCCCCACATGTAACTGACGAACGGGTAGGTCATCATTTAGCATCCAACGCTTATCGAGAATATGCGAAAATAACCTTATTTAGGTCCGATTAGTATGGGCCGTACGAGGAACGCCGCCTTCAAATGGTTAGTAATACAATTACTAGGGGGCTTAAAACAGTTTTACGTGTTTTGAAGATACTTTAGCAGAAACTATGGTTTAATAAAGATATTTGTCACACAATGAAACAAGAACACCCATCATAAACGTTATTGCCCCGCATTTAAGCATGGCTGGGGGGCAGGGGGCTGTGGTTATAAATAACTGGTGCATTAAACAGTAATTGAGGTTGACAATGTTACTGACCATACCTTCTGTGTGGTAAGTATTTCATACATACCATCAACATAAAACAAAAGTTGTCTGCATTAAGGGGTTATCTGCGCTTGAATTAGCCTATTTCTTTCTAACGTATTGCTACGAATAACTGACACCCTACAGATATCATAAACGGCTGATACGATTGGAATTATTATGTAAAAATAGTTTGTGATCGCAAATATTTCCTAGTAAGGTGAAAAAGATGGAGTTTAATTACTGTCCTGATGTCAGTGAACGTATTGATTGGACGTCAAACTTATGAAACAATGAAACAAGTAAACCCATCATGCGGAGACAATGAAAACGTTGATGCCCCGCATTTAAGCATGGCTTCCCTCAATAGTCACGATAGGTGTGTATGTGTGTGTGAGGTGGGACTGTGGTTATAAATAACTGGTGCATTAAACAGTAATTGAGGTTTGCAAAGTTACTGACCATAATATCTGTGTAATAAATATTTTATACATACTATCAACAAAAAATAAAAGTTGTCTGCATAAGGCGGTTATCTTCCCTGAATTAGTAGCCGATTTCTTTCTAACGTATAGCTACGAATTACTGACACCCTACATATATCATTAGCGGCTGATACGATTGGAATTATGCTGCAAAAAAGTTCGTTATCGCAAATATTTCCTAATACGGTGTGTAAGATGGAGTTTCATTACAATCTGATGACGTATAGTAACACTTGCTTTTACAATTTTAAGGACAATTTTTGCACAACTTGTTAAATTTACTTTTAACAAGAGGTATAACCCAGCAGGCACCTGATGTCAACTTGACGTCGGATATTTGTTTTATGTTGTCCACAATAACTAATGTTTACCTGGCGTGCTGTCCATAATTAAGTGAACGTATTGATTGAACGTCAAACTTACGTCGGATTCAACGTCATGCTGACGTCATATGTCCACAGAATATATGAAAATGACATTGTATGAGACAATTGCCTGCAATCTTTATTTATATAGATTACATGAAAAACTATTAATAAACAGGTACAAGTAGGCAAAGATCAGGAAAAAGCGCAATCAGAAAAAGATTCCTACTCCAAAAACCGAGGTGGGAAAAAACCAAACTAACAATCAGGTACTTATACCATGAACCATATCGTAAGCCGAATGAGCAGCTATTTTCCAAATAGGTGGCCACTCAGTTACCTTAACTTAACTAAAAATATGAAAACATACATAAGGCGCCAACAGCACAAAAAATTTTAAACACCAAGACATAAAACAAAAAGAACCACTACAGAAGTATCGACTTGGAACGATCAGTAACACAAAGTTACTGGCGGGCCCAAACCGGTTTTACAGGTAATTAACCTCACCCTCAGCTTCTGCAGTGGTTCACAACATTTAGTTAGTTCTTCGGTCCTCGTGGTGAATCTCTAACTAGTCAATGAATCATCAAGAACAAACAAATAAATCATGATAAACATCCTGATGAATCAAAAACCAGGACTCACAGATTGAGTAAGCTGCCCGACGATGGAGATCCCTGGGCGCCGAATAACCTACTAACTCCGGAGCAAAAGAAAAACACCAGTTGGACCCCGGTGGGCCAAGCAACAGACAAGAAGCTCCGGCCCCAACCAACTAAAATGAATAGCTTTAAGTCGGGGCCATCATAGAGTCTGACGCCCGACCCACCAGCGTGCAATTAAAGAAGGCAGCATAGTTATCAACCATGATTGGGTTAATGATATCGATACAAGGCATACAACAACAACAAATAGCCACTTCAGAAAATTTCTGAAATACGGAAAATGACGGATAGTCTCGTACTCTATAAACTGACCCAAATTATTCATGGTAAAATCATCTTAGACCAGCTGTTGTCAGCTTGCAGAGTATCTTGTGGCCATTTCTATCTCTTGAAGATAAGGCTTTTCCTGATCTTTGCCTACTTGTACCTTTTTATACAGTCAGACATGACCACAATAAATCAGTAGGGGGCTTTAACTCACGTCTATCCCTGACTGTTTAGGTCTGTCCGAATGGCTTTTTGCCATGTCGCTCAAGTTATATGGTGCACTAAATACACCTACCCCTATTTTGGGGGGTTGCCATTAAAAATGTATTAATGTCCCCTATATGATTGCAAATGGGCTTCTATAGGCATGGAAAGAAAGTAGTACGTATCATGTTGTAAAAATGTCCCAAAAACGTTTTCTTCTACCAAAGGTTAAATGGCAGTTACATGCTAATTCAGGCAAACTTATTTCCTTGTTTATTAGCACGACGTTCTCACTATGTAATATGCCATTCTTTAAATGCCCATTCCTGTTGATGTTTTAGAGATATTTATTTGAATTTTTCAGACTGATTATGGTTTTGAAATTGTAACAAAGTGGCATTATCTTTTTACGCTGTTTGGCGGTTTAAAAATACGCATTCTTCTGGCGGCAATCTTGGATTTATGCAAATTGCAAGAATTGTCCAAAGTTGACAGCCTGCCATTCAAGCCAGATTGGTTCTATGACACCCATAAAGGACAGATAAACAAAGAACTCCATAGCACTAAACATTTCGAGGTCAAAGTTAAAGCCTTTTAGCAGCGTCATATGGACTAGGACACAGCGATTTTTGGCAATGTGGTGGTGTGTCTGCTTTAGCAACGCCTACATGTTTACCTAAAGAACAACCTCATCCGCGTTTGCTTCAATTTATTACCAATATAACATATATCACAAATATTAAAATAAAATATTTCTGTATTGAAGGTTTTACTGATTATTTCGGAAAATATTCAAGTGATGCTTCACTTTTGTCCGACTGTATATATGAATACAACAAACGATTAGGTCTTTATGATATGTATAAATGTCAAATCAAATTGTTCTACATGTACCTTAGCTGTCGCCAGAGTATTACCTATGCAACAACTGCTGTCGTCCGAGAAGGTTGATAGCCACATGTCTCCGTCGACAGCCAAGTCACTATAATTGTCATTTGATTTACGGTGTAGGCATACTTAAACATTTTAATCACGTTCGGACTGGGCCATTAACAAATACTTCACTTGTGAATGTGGCTTCAGTGCTCAAGTTGGCGCCAATGTGTTTGGAACACCGAACGATCTAGCCAACTAGCACGGTTGGCCAGCTAAATCGCTAACCGTCTTGTATTGTGAGCTTTTTCTTAGTAACCTGGTAGATCCCAGATATTTTGACTGTCACTTGTGGCTGCTTATTCAAGTTGTATTTATCACATCAGAATGGTATATAGGATGGCCTTGTTCCTTATTTATTATTATTATTATTATTTTTTTTTTTTTATTTTTTTTATTTTTTTTTTTGTTTGTTGTTGTTGTTTCATGAAGTTGATCAACATGACATGTCCTTTGTACCCGAATAATTACTGCAACATTGTAATTGAAAAACTATTCTGTTAATATTTCATAATTTTAACATACTCGAGAAATCTTGGTACTCGCATGAGTTCTATAGGTCGACAAAAGTTTAAGCCCTCCAAAGAAACCAACCTGCTCGCAAAAAAAAAAAAAAAAAAAAAAAAAAAAACTAGTAAAAGAATTGCCGTTGTACGCGTAAATTATTCTAATACGACGTCATCGTCTTTCCCACTGAACCTTATGGGAAACGTCGCCGTTTGTAAATTAACAATAGTTCACTCTAAACAAAATAATGCGCGTAAGGTGGCGTAAGGTTTTTGTGACGTCATACATAAACATTCATGTTAGTGTTACTACGGTGCAACAACCTTGTCGTCACGATGCAGGCCGGTGTGTCCTGGTGTTACTACGATAAAGCTCACTGTTATCCCTGTTGTCTACGATGGATCCCGGTGACTGCCGGACGTGCCACGGTAATGTCCTGGTGTTTCCTGGTATTGACAATTTAGAAACTGCAACCGGGGTGAACGCCTAGGTGCCAAACTGTGGTTAACCGTGGCCAGTTGGCCTCGGTTCATCACGGTGGAATCTCATTGAAGTCCTGGTTTGAGCCGAAATAGCCCGTGTGCCCTATACTGCACAACAGTTGTGCAGGCAACCAAACGTAGGTACCGACACACGATAACTTGGATTTACGGACGGACGGACGCACGCACGCACGCACGGGCGGACGAATGAACGGACACAGCGATTTTTGGCAATGTGGTGGTGTTTCTGCTTTAGCAACGCCTACATGTTTACCTAAAGAACAACCTCATCCGCGTTTGCTTCAATTTATTACCAATATAACATATATCAGAAATATTAAAATAAATTATTTCTGTATTGAAGGTTTTACTGATTATTTCGGAAAATATTCAAGTGATGCTTCACTTTTGTCCGACTGTATATATGAATACAACAAACGATTAGGTCTTTATGATATGTATAAATGTCCAATCAAATTGTTCTACATGTACCTTAGCTGTCGCCAGAGTATTACCTATGCAACAACTGCTGTCGTCCGAGAAGGTTGATAGCCACATGTCTCCGTCGACAGCCAAGTCACTATAATTGTCATTTGATTTACGGTGTAGGCATACTTAAACATTTTAATCACGTTCGGACTGGGCCATTAACAAATACTTCACTTGTGAATGTGGCTTCAGTGCTCAAGTTGGCGCCAATGTGTTTGGAACACCGAACGATCTAGCCAACTAGCACGGTTGGCCAGCTAAATCGCTAACCGTCTTGTATTGTGAGCTTTTTCATAGTAACCCGGTAGATCCCAGATATTTTGACTGTCACTTGTGGCTGCTTATTCAAGTTGTATTTATCACATCAGAATGGTATAATATAGGTAGCCTTGTTCCTTATTTATTATTATTATTATTATTATTATTATTATTATTTTTTGTTTGTTGTTGTTGTTTCATGAAGTTGATCAACATGACATGTCCTTTGTACCCGAATAATTACTGCAACATTGGTATTGAAAAACTATTCTGTTAATATTTCATAATTTTAACATACTCGAGAAATCTTGGTACTCGCATGAGTTCTATAGGTCGACAAAAGTTTTAAGCCCTCCAAAGAAACCAACCTGCTCGCACAAAAAAAAAAAAAAAAAAAAAAAAAAAAAAAAAAAAAAAAAAAAAAAAAAAAAAAAAAAACTAGTAAAAGAATTGCCGTTGTACGCGTAAATTATTCTAATACGACGTCATCGTCTTTCCCACTGAACCTTATGGGAAACGTCGCCGTTTGCAAATTAACAATAGTTCACTCTAAACAAAATAATGCGCGTAAGGTGGCGTAAGGTTTTTGTGACGTCATACATAAACATTCATGTAAGTGTTACTACGGTGTAACAACCTTGTCGTCACGATGCAGGCCGGTGTGTCCTCGTGTTACTACGATAAAGCTCACTGTTATCCCTGTTGTCTACGATGGATCCCGGTGACTGCCGGACGTGCCACGGCAATGTCCTGGTGTTTCCTGGTATTGACAATTTAGAAACTGCAACCGGGGTGAACGCCTAGGTGCCAAACTGTGGTTAACCGTGGCCAGTTGGCCTCGGTTCATCACGGTGGAATCTCATTGAAGTCCTGGTTTGAGCCGAAATAGCCCGTGTGTCCTATACTGCACAACAGTTGTGCAGGCAACCAAACGTAGGTACCGGCACACGATCACTTGGATTTACGGACGGACGGACGGACGCACGCACGCACGGGCGGACGAATGAACGGACAGACAAGAGCTGAATAAAAATCTACCAGTTCAAATTTTATGCTTGATTAGACTGGGGAATTATAATTTAGTAGTTTTTAACATTTTATTTAGATAAAGCAATGACCATAGTTCATAGAACAAACTAGTAAAATTTATATGGAAATGGAAATTAATGGGAATTAAACTTTGTCTAGTTATACATGATACATTTTGATAAAGGAGAACAAGACTCTTCGGTAGAAGGTGATACCGTTTAGAAATCTCAGACAACAATCTTTAAAATTGTTCAACAATGTCCGAAATGCATTCCAAATACATACTACAATGTATAAGATAATTCTTAAAGTCCAAATGGTGAGAAATAGCGTTGCACTTTGGAGACCAAAATGAAATTAAGTGCATTACTTTTACTGATGAAACACTTATGAATTCTTAAAATGCCAAATAAACTTGCATTGCTCAAATTTATCTTTCCAAATTTACTCAAACATATAGATTCTAGAAAGTTAATCTACAAGGGAGATAGTTATAATTCAAGTTATGGCTTTATTCAAACAGAATCTTGCTCTTCTGAATCTGAACAGTTTACTGGTGACACGCCAAATGACATTAATTCACCAGGTGTTCTGACGGGGGGATTAGTCGCTAGAACGCACTGATACGGGTATTACACTTTAAGTCATATCTAACTGTTACACCCAGATATAGAATGCTATCAACATTTTAAAATACTATACCCTCGAAAGTGAAGGAGGCCTCAATTTTATTTATCCGTTTATTTGTCAGCTGCATCATGTTGCATTTGACAGGATGAAATCTCATTTCCAATTTTCTTGACCAGCTCCCTAAAAGGTCAATGTGTTTCTGATGTTTCAATGTATCTTCTACAGTTTTTATTTCCATGTATAAACACAGTCATACGCAAAATGCCTGATTTTAAAGTCAATGCCAACGGATATGTCATTTATGTACAAGGGGAACAACAATGGACCTAGAACGGTTCCCTCTGGGACACTATAAAAAAGGGACCCAGTCAGATTGAACTCCATAAACTACTACCATTTGCTGCCTGAAGCAAAACAAAAAAAAAAAAAAAAAAAAAAAAACAACAACAACAAATATCCATTCCAATGTGTTTTCAACTATTCCATAACTAAACATTTTGTATTTACGAAGTTCGTGTGGAGGGGTGCTTACATCGTAAGTTACATTTCTGTTAAGAAAAAAAAATAAAACGCTGAGATGGGTAATTTTTCACATTGCCTTTGTTTGGATAGAGATTGAGGAAGGAAGAGCTTTAACTCACACAAGTTAACTTATGCTAAGGAGGTACAAGTAGGCAAAGATCAGGAAAAGGCGCAATCAGAAAAAGATTCCCACTCCAAAAACCGAGGTGGGAAAAAAAAAACATCTAACAATCAGGTACTTATACCATGAAACATATCGTAAGCCGAATGAGCAGCTATTTTCCCAATAGGTGGCCACTCAGTTACCTTAACGTAACTAGAAATATGAAAACATACATAAGGCGCCAACAGCACAAAAAAAATTGTAAACACCAAGACATAAAACAAAAAGAACCAACACAGAAGTATCGACTTGGAACGATCAGTAACACAAAGTTACTGGCGGGCTTAAACCGGTTTTACAGGTACCTAACCTCACCCTCACCTTCTGCAGTGGTTCATAACATTTAGTTAGTTGTACGGTCCTCGTGGTGAATCTCTAACTAGTCAATGAATCATCAAGAACAAACAAATAAATCATGATAAACATCCTGATGAATCAAAAACCAGGACTCACAGATTGAGTAAGCTGCCCGACGATGGAGATCCCTGGGCGCCGAATAATCTACTAACTCCGGATCCGGAGCAAAAAGAAAAACACCAGTTGGACCCCGGTGGGCCAAGCAACAGACAAGAAGCTCCGGCCCCAACCAACTAAAATTAATAGCTTTAAGTCGGGCCCATCATAGAGTCTGACGCCCGACCCACCGGCGTGCAATTAAAGAAGGCAGCATAGTTATCAACCATGGTTGGGTTAAAAACTAAGCATGCAGACTGTCGCATAACATTCAAGTTATAACTTATACGTCTGTAACGTGTTATGATTTTTCTGAACTGAAAAGAAAACTCATTTATTCCTTTAAGTTTCTTAAATTTGTAAACTAAGTCACGATAAAATTTAGGTTCCGAAAGGCCCTCACTTAAAAGCGTCTTTATCCCAACATTATATTTGGAAATCAATTCATAGTGTCTACGATAAAATTTAGAAAAGGTTTTTCGAAGTTTATGATACCGATTTTGCCGTTAAACATTTATTTCGAGCGTTGAAGTCTGTAACATGATTGCAGATTCTAGCAAACCTAATAAGTTGCGAAATGTATACACCATATGAAGCACGACGAGGAACGTCACCATCCAAAAAAGGAAAATTTACTTTATCAAAATCAAAGTCATCGCGCTTATCATAAATTTTAGAAGAAACAAATCCATTTGCAACAGAAAGATGTAGATCTAAAAAGTGGGCTTCGGTATCTGAGATATTAGCTTTGTTCAACTGAAGTTCAGGTGGATAAATTTGATTGACCATACCTTCAAAATAAGGGTTGTCAATGTTCAAAAGGTCATCGAGGTACCTAGATGGGGAATTAAAAGCCTCGATAACATCAGCTTGATTATCATGGTTAAGAGAATCCATGAAATTGCTTTCGTAGCAGTATAAAAATAAATCAGCTACGAGAGGTGCGCAATTTGTACCCATCGGAATTCCAACAATCTGTCTGTATAACTTGGTCTCAAATCTAATATAAATATTATCAAGGAGATAGTATAAGGCGTCGCACACATTCTGACATGACCAAAGTGTATACCGACTTTGGTCAGAGGAAGTGAAAAAAAGCCTTTCTTATTTCTTGTTTATCACTGAACCACTACAGAAGCTGAGGGTGAGGTTAGGTACCTGTAAAACCGGTTTAAGCCCGCCAGTAACTTTGTGTTACTGATCGTTCCAAGTCGATACTTCTGTAGTGGTTCTTTTTGTTTTATGTCTTGGTGTTTAAAATTTTTTGTGCTGTTGGCGCCTTATGTATGTTTTCATATTTTTAGTTAAGTTAAGGTAACTGAGTGGCCACCTATTGGGAAAATAGCTGCTCATTCGGCTTACGATATGTTTCATGGTATAAGTACCTGATTGTTAGTTTGGTTTTTTCCCACCTCGGTTTTTGGAGTGGGAATCTTTTTCTGATTGCGCCTTTTCCTGATCTTTGCCTACTTGTACCTTTTTCTGTCATTACCTGCCAAATAAAGTGAACCATAGTTTTTAATGCTTTTTTGAAGGTCCACTCTATCAAATCCAGAAGTTTTTCTTTAATTAGATTATGTGGCAATGTTGTATACAGAGTAGAAAAATCATATGTGGACAAGCTTGTCGCACGGAACCCTCTACACTTCAATTTACTGGGCACCTCACCAGATTTTTTTATTGACCGAAACCAATTTTTATTTGAAGTTTCATACACTGTCTCACAGTATCTTAAAACATGAGATTTGTAGATTTTTGATAGTTTCAATCAATTATCTGTATTTTTCGGCATGCATTTTATGTGATAATTTTCATGTATCCTCTAAAAGAAGGAACGTAACTTTGGCGTGCGGCGAGGTCTGAAAGGTGATTATATTAACAAGGTCTGACTCATTTTTTTGTGCTCATTGAATATTCTTAAATCAAACTTAGTATATAATTTTCCTTCTATATGCTAATATTCACCATAATGTATTATCACCTGCATTTCATGAATGTAGTCATAAAGTGAGATTTATCATTTTTTTGATCGACACTCGTACATGTTGTGCAAGGCGTTTAGTACCTGCTTTTAAGAGACCTTGTATAAATTCTGCCTCATATGAGTAGAGAAATAAGTCAGCAAGTAGGGGGGCACATTTTGTGCCCATCGGAATGTCAACTGTTTGTTGAAATATAAGTCCGCTGAACTCCACGTAAATGTTGTCGATAAGAAAATCCAACATTCTGATGACATCCACTTCATAATATTTTGTTTGCACGTCAGTATGGTCCTTTATGAAATATGTCTTTTGATACCCAAGAGCAATGTATTTATACCTACGATTCCCATATTTGTGAAAGACACAGTTGTTTATAAGTTCTTTTAATTTGAATTTTCATTTACCATGTGGTATTGTTGTATAAAGCGTAGAGAAATCAAACGTTTTGATGTTGTTAACTTCAAGAAGTGTTTGGGCTTTTAATTTTTTCTAAAAGTTCTTTCGCTTCGTTCACTGTCGAAGAGATTCATGTTATGACTTCAAGCTTTGTTGTCAAATTTTGAACTAAGTTTAGCGAAATTCGTCAGTGCTGTTTTGGAAACTTAAGAAACTGTTGTGTACTTGTCATAAACAATCGCTGTATATTTCATTGCGGTGCTTCCACTGAAATACACTTATTCTGACACATCATGCCATCGTGTGAATAGTTGTTTGTCAGAAACGAATCTGAAACGTAGCCGGTTAGAACTGTTGACTAATATATTTAACTGTGTTACACATAAAATTATAATTGTATATCTACATGGCTTTCTCATAACTATTTCAGTTGTTGTCTTCCTGCGTACTTCTAAAACATCTTTCAAAATTTGATATGCATCTTTTTGGTATATTGTTAAATGAATCAAACAAGCTTAAAATTTAAGGAAAACCACCATCATGACATTGTGCAATCTGTACGAAAGTCCCTCTTCAAAATAAAGTAAATTCATTTATCATTTCTTGACATTTCTAAATGACATTTTATCGAACCGTCACATAGATGACATGTTTTATTTTCAAATACTGCGTATTAAGTATGCATACGTACAGAGATAATGAAGCGACTATACAGTACAGTCCAGGGGGATTTTCACCAGCCCGCCCACCCCCGCGGAGAGGGGGCTGCAAGAAAAGGGATTAAAATTTTAATATCCACCGCGGAAACGCCCTAGTCGGCGGGATCGCGGAGTTTCCGCGGCGAGCTAAAGAAGTAGAAATTTTATCGTTCGCGCTTACCTGTATTTTTTGTCTCTAACTTTCCACCGCGGACCCGCGGTGGAATGAGGATGAATAAGGAAAGTGGGCGGGGCTTGTTTCCAATTTATTGTAATGCATACTTGTACTTAGACCCGAGTTTAAATCTAATTCGATTATTATTTTTGTTTCATGTATCTTAATTAAAAATACATGTTTTACGATCATAAAGTGTAAATGCATTTCTGTCACGAAAATCCCAGATTCTGCATGGTTGTAGAATCACTTCAGTGAAAGATATAAGATATGGTACGACGCACACACACCTAAAGGCAAACAGAGAGAGAGAGAGAGAGAGAGAGAGAGAGAGAGAGAGAGAGAAATCTTATTTTCATGTGACAATAATAGACACAAGGTTAACATAGGTAAAAGCTTACGTTAAATCTTTTTTTTTTTTTCTTTTTTTTCTTTTTTTTTTTTTTTTTTTTTTTTTTTCATGGAAACATTTTCTTACACAAAGTATACTACCGACTACATACTGGTTATTTTTTTATATTATTTTTATAAACCGATGATTTTAATTGTTATCTGAAGCTACTGATATGAGCCGTGTCATGAGAAAACCAAAACTGTGCATTTATATACAAAAACAAAAGCGCAGATCAGCTTCGCAGTTACTGCAAAGCTGATCAATCCCTTTGTTTTCGCTTAACAGATAATACAATTCCTCTATTTTCTAAATCCGAAATTTCCAGTCTCTAGCCTGCTTCTGTGACTGTACAGCTCGGTTTGTGTCGAATCTGTTCTGAAACCACATTGTTGGTTTTCTGATGATGTAGCTCGAAGGCTTGAGTTTACTGTCAAATGAAAATAAAAAAAGATTCTTAAATCACCATTTACAATCAAAAGGAAACATACAAAGACACATTTTATTTGCATCTGTGAAAAATATGTATCATCGTTGAAACTGAAACATGACGGCTAGACAACAGAGTATATGGTAACACTGTCTCTCTCTCTTTCTCTCTGCTCCTCTACCCTACACTAATTTACTAACTGTGTGTTAGGCGCACAGTCTGATCCAATTTGGCGGCCCAGCCTATCTCAAAATTTTCAGCCATCTTATGCTGGTACAATCACAGCACATTTTTAGAAAGAAATATGAGCCGCCTCATGAGAAAACCAACAATCTGCATATGCGAAACCAAAGGCGCAGATCAGTTCGCAGTAACTGCGAAGCCGATCATCGTCCTTGTTTTCGTCTTTTGCCAAGTCATGTCCAGTAATATTGTCATAGAGGCACACGTTTGACACCTTAGGGGTATTACCTGTTATAATGACACCATTCATTGATAAGTTTTGTTGCTCAGGTACAGTAAGTTGCTAATCCCCTGTAAATCACATTGTTGATGAAATGGTTGAAGCATAAAACGAATAGAATAGAAAAGAAATGAGCCTGCACATGAGAAAACCAACAAACAGTATAAGTATCCGAACCGGTCCGACAAAAACCAACCTGTACAGTCACAGAAACAGGCTAGAAGCATGAATAGTCGAAGTTTTGTACTATCCATGTAGCGAAAACAAAAAGGCACTGAACACCTGCGCTGATCTGCGCCTTTGTTTTCGCTTATGCAGATTGTTAGTTTTCTGATGTGGCGGCTCAAATTTTAATTTTGAAATGTTTTGTAAGAGTCAACAAATTTTCATAAATTTTGGGACGAATTCCGTCATTGCAAACATTTTGTTTAACCAATTTACGCAATTTTATATCTTTTAAGGCTTGTGCCTGTATTACCCTGTTTGTGTCGAAAATGTATACTTGCACCAGGAAAAAATAAACATTAAATGTTTGCCCCGTATACCCCACTTGGGTATACAGGGGTTTACATATTTTTTTTTCTCCAAAACAGATTGTTGGTACTCTTTAGAACCGCCTCGGAGAGACGGTTCCCACGTGTACCCACAATTTGTGCGTTAAGTCTTTTGACAGTATGCTCCATGGTGAGAAATGTGATCTTGACTAATTAACTTTAAACGAACTGGTTTTGATTCTAGAAATTAATATTTAAATGATGCTAAAATATTAAGTACATTATATAGCTTATTGACAGAGAAGCCATAAATTGGCATGTCCTTATAAGTATTACCTGTTAAATTAACAGGTGGCAAATGTGTGGTCAGCAATGAGTTATTATTAGACACGACAAGCAATAAAAAAGTTTCTTCACTTGCAATCATGTATATTAGAATGGAAAACAAAATTTTTCACATCAAAGCCCAACTTCATATATTTTGCGGAAACAATAACTAAAGAAAAAGAGAGGCAAAGATGCTAAATATTTTGATTTGAACATTGAATGTACATAGAAAGAACAAACAAATGGATGAATAAGAAAGCAAGAATGAACGAATGAATGAATGAATGTTTCAATTTTGCTATTGACTGTCAAATTTGTATCTTCATTTGAATGACAGCATGACTGAAAGCAAGAAAGAAGAGATAGAGGATATTTACTTTTTTGAGGTGAGTACCAAATATATTTCATCGAGTGAGTTGAAAATTTAGATGTTTTCAAATCACGAGATGTGTGAGATAACTTTACCTGTCAATCATTATGACGTCATTACTTTTCATTGGAAATCCTCCGCAAACCCGCGGTGGAATTATACAGGTAACGGGAGGATCCTCCGCGGATCCGCCGCAATCCGCGGCGGGATTAAAATATTCCGCGGTGGGATTATAAGCGGACAGGTGAGCGGGATTGCGGGGGGCTCAGAGAAATCGTCCGCGGGGGTGGGCGGGCTGGTGAAAATCCCCCTGGACTGTACTGTAGCTTGATTTGCTCAATGATGCGGTCTTATGTTGCATTAAGATCTGTTGTGTTCGTTTCAACCACCGCTTTTTGTAACTTAAATCCTTCTACAACTTTCGATGTTTGAACCCTTCGTGCAAAGCCGTATTATTTGGTTAATTCGTATTCGGACAACAACGCATTCAGCAAACTAATGCTATGTATGTTTAACCAGAAAGACAAGTCGTTTCTACAATATTTCCCCACCATAATACATAATAGTTTTCACAAAGTCAATCAGCTTTGATCAGAAAAACTGAAAATGAACTTTTATCGAATTAACTATGTATACTAGCAATGGGAGAACAATTACCCACATCCGCTTTATCTCCGTGTACCAGATGCAACACTACAGTGTTGGTAGCGCTATGTACACCCCCGTCACTATTGCTGTCAGGATCAGTCCATACGGTGAATATATTGGATTCGTTCTTTCTGATATAGCAGGATGCATAATCATGATCACGATTTTTATAATATTAAGTGTAAATACATTATATCCAGAATATTGACAAGTGAATTATCCAGTTAAGGTATTATAATGGTCGCCAATATTGATAACGACGTGAGTAAACTTTATAGTACCATATGTTGGTCCTGCTGCTGCACCACTGGCTGAGAAGGCAGCTATTTTTTCTGCAGTAAGGAAATACAAAAATGTCAATGACAATCAGATGACAAAAAGACACAAAACATAATGTATAAAAGATCCAAGGAAGCATTTGTCTTAGTTCATTTAAAGTAAGACTGAGCTGTGGAGTATTAAATCAAGCCCAAGATTCAAAAATAAAACTATTACCTATTTTCATTGATGTAAAAGTCGTCCAGGCTGTAAATAACGCCCGAGAACAGCTTAAAAAACTTCACGGACGTGTGTTTTAGCATACACATGTACTAATATCGTAGTATTCATACACATGAAACGATGGCTTATTCATGACATCACTGAGAAAGTGTATGCCGTACAGACAGTAAAATATCAAATCAAGCCAGTAAAAATACCGACCGAGGAGCAAACCATGCATTATTTTCTTCTTCCCAACAGTCGGCTATCTTCATCCGTAATCATGAATGTACATGCATATTTTTGTACATGTATGATAAACAAAATAAAACAGAGGTGAGCATATTAATGAGACAAAGGATGTGACATACCGCGGTTTCGGCTACTTAAGCCTCTTCAATGACCCTTAAGATTTGACAGAAGGGAGCCAAATAGAAATAGTGTAATTTTGCGACTTTCAACCGGATAGTCGGTACAAGGACGAGTGTTATCCAGACAGAGACAACTATATAAAACGATTTTTAGAAAATGAAGATAAACCGATAATAAATTTCTGCTTTCTAAGAATACTCTCGCTGATCTCAAAGTACCAAGAGGAAATATAATCTGAACTATGAATGATGAATTGTGTATTATAATGAACCATTCGTGTGTAACATATAATACGTTTACATTCTTGTTCTGTTCCACAAAGAAGCAAGTCATATGGTATCCTTTCCTTGTACAATTTCATTGACATAAATTGTAGCAACACTTCCACAATACGAAAACCTGCCCATTCTCAGTGAAGTCTAAATGACGGATGCCATCTAGTGAGTGGACAGATCGTATAAACTTTTACGTTTAATTTGTGTTATTTTAAATTTTGATTTTACTCCTTCTTCAAATCAAAATTACATTTTAAGTAAAGTAAAATGCATTATTTGCAAACGATATAGGGCACGCATATATTTCGCACAGACTATCAGAGTAATTGGAAACACATTTATTAAATAACTACCCCATGACCAAATATAAGCCGATTGTTCATGCTAGAGTCCGGCCGTTCATTTAATAAACTCGAAATTTGACTTTTAAAATATTTTTCATCGCTAAGATCTTGCTGAACTCTTCAGTAGGTATACAAAAGCATTAATCCTATTTTTTTGTAAAATATTTCAAATGCAGAAGCTGTGCAACTGTGGTTGTTGCATGGTTGAATATCAGTCTCTGTGTTGGACAGCCAGTCTTCTCGGAGTGGATTTGTATTCAGACAGTTTCGTGTTCGATACTTGATACCCCCTCCACAGGAATGTGTGCATGTTGAAAACGGAGCCCAGTTACTCCACGTACAGTTAAGTGCATCTAAAGAGATAACAAAAGACTTTACCCATAATGCGACGTATTAAGAAGGTTCCATGAAATAAAAGCTGTTGTTTTTTTAAACTTATTGGAATTAATTTATTGAATAAAGTTTTAGCGGCTTCATAATTGGTTATATTATTTTTTTTGTTTTCGTTTATATGGACGGTTAAATGCCCAAATGAATATTTTTCTGTCGTGTTTGGACAGAACCACCGCTTCCTGTGTATTGACAAGTTACTGTACATAATTGAGCACATGCATAATTGTGCATTTTGCATTTAAGTTACTATTGATGATATAGACCAGATAACTATGAAATAATTATTCAGAGAAAAACTATAACGAGAGTAGAAAATCAAATTAAAATTTACCTGTTAAATCTGTGAAAGTGGATGTGTGGTTCTGTATAATTAGTCCATTGTTGCTGGTTATATTCTCAAGTTGAACTATTCTGTTCTGTTGAAGGTCATTTATAACTGTGTCCAACAAGAATCTATTCTCTAAGTCCTGCAGGTGGAAATTGTAAAGTGAATAAGTCGCAACAAATAGTCAGTTAATTCACATTCAGTCTTAAATGTTTTGTGTTTCGAACGTCCGATGACCCCGTCTTAACACGTTTCGTTGTATATTAAAGGGATCGGATATTGCTTCGTCCCGTTTTATTAAAGTGGAGTCCTCGTTTCTTGGTACAATGCGTAATTATTGTTTAACTGTAGGTAAAAAAAAATCACAATGAGGAAAACTAACCGAATGTTCTACCACAGTAAGCATTATGAGTGAGGCTAGGCGCCAATTAAACAGGTTACATTTTCATGTCATTATTCGTATTTAAGTTTCCGTTCCGTTCCGTACTTCTGGTACGTTGATCTTTGTATATACTTTATATTGGTGTCTATCATTTGTGCACCTTCATAAATATATTAAAGGAAATTCAGGTTTGTGATCACAGTTGTGAAAAATATGCTCTCTCGGCTTGGTTATTGTTTCGGTTTCGTCAATATCACTTTGTAATTTTAGTTGTTCACACATACATTTTAGGGAAGACTTTTGCTTCTGTTTGCAACACTTTCTGATTGATGCTTGTCTATTTGCACGTTAAATGCAACTTATTATCTCTAAGGTTCATAATATTATTTGTACGAATGTCTTATCTGTGATCAACTTAAAATCATCTCTTATTTGATGGTGTCAAGATTGTAGTCCCAAGTTGAAATATAACTGGTAGATAATTCTATCATACGATAACCTTATTATGTATTTACCTTTATTCTACCCACTGTTTCGCTGTAGTTCGTATACGCTTCGTATATTGATGATAGGTTTGTTTCAAATCCATTATTACGCTGGAGTTGATTGTCAGTAAATGCCTTGAATATCGTATCGTTCATCTCTAGCATTTGTATCATGATACTGTTTTCTTCAATGTCAGTTTTAGTTTCATTAAGATCAGATTCTAGTTGAAGTAGTCTGTTTTCCATTTCTTCAGAAGAAATAAGATTCTCGATAGTGGTTTCAAGATGCATAACTCTAGACGTGTGGTTCCTGATGGTTTTCTCGTTGTTAAGCTGGTCAGCCTGTAATTGGGCTAAAGTAGCATTGATCAGCATTAGATTTGTTTCTAGTGATGTCATTCTGGCGTGATAAGATAAACTCATTGCTTCTTCGTTTTTATTTATACTGTGATTTTGATAGTTTTCTTCGTCCGCAACCTGCATCAATGTTTCGTTTAAATATGAAACATATTTGGTTAATACATGTATTGCATTATTGTGTTTATTTCTGTCTGTCTCTAGTTCAAGTATTCTAATTGAGAAGGTTTGCAAATGATCGTTTGTCATATCATTTTGTAGATCGACGTTTGATATCATGGCCATGACGGTACCATTCAGTGTGTCGAAATCAGCACAAGTTGGGGTTCTTGTTTGATTGTACCCGGAGTTAATGTGTCCAGTTGTGTTTTCTTGTACTTGAGGAGGAATATTAGTAACTTCGTTTGCAGCTTTCTCTAGGAGTTGGTCCGTCCTAGTTTGAAGCATTCCTACAAGGTATATGTTCAGCAATTCAACAATAATGCACATTGCGTTAAAGGTACAAGTAGGCAATGATCAGGAAATAGTGCAATCACAGGGACAATCCCACTCCAAATACCGAGATAGGAAAATCTAAATTGGCAATCAGGTACTTATACTAAGAAAACATATCGAAAGCCCAGTGAGCAGCTATTTCCAAATAAATGACCACTCAGTTACCAAAACATAAATAAAAAAATATGAAAACGCATATAAGGTGCAAACATCACAAAAAATCAACAAAGATATATAAAACATTATTTTATACTTCACAGTGAAAACCAATGTATATCAAAACTTGATAAAATTTGTATTTTCATTGATATGACATTTCACTGATATCAAATCTCGCTGATATCAAAAGTCACTAGTGACTGATATCAGCCTATATCTTTACTGTAGATTTTGGATTACTTCTGACGTTTCCATTTACTTGACGTCATTAAATGTGTTTCACTTCAGAAATTCAAACGTCTGTTACACCGTTATTTATGAACGAAAATAAAGTGTGGGTATTCATTTCCTTAGTTAGACCGTAAGAAACAATTTGGTACCAACATTCTTTGTGTTTTCATTTTATTATTTTTTTTTTTTTTTTGCATCTTCACCGCCTGCCTTGTGAATTGGAAAATGCCCGTGTATTGTATAAAATAAAAAGAAAATTTGCTTTTTTTCGGTGAATACCAAATATATTTCATCGCGTAAGTTGAAAACATAAAAATCCTAATGTTTTCAACTCACTCAATGAAATATATTTAGTATTCACCTCAAAAAAGCAAAACAACAGAAGTATCACCTTGGAACGATCAGTAATATAAAATTACTGGCGGGCTTCAACTATACTCATCAAAAGAAGTTTTGCACCAGTTAATATTTTTCTCATTTTAAAATAATGTCTAGTATAGATATTTTTCAAATAAACTTTTAAAACTTAATACCATCTTAAAGTTCTGGACTTCCTGAATAACAAGTCAATATTTTTTCTTAAAAAGATTAAATAAAAATGTGCAAAAATGCATGTTTTTGAAAACACCAAACTTTGGGATGCAGTAAAAAGCCCACATCTTTATTTCTGGGCTTCCAAACCCGAATTCGTTTCACATCCTCATTCGAGATACTGAAAGCAATCATTTAAAGCAAAAAACTAAAAACTGAATTTTTTGGACAAAAACACTATTTTTGACCAAAAATAACGATTTTTGAGATTTTGTTTAAATTGTAAGATAATGCTTAGTAACTCATCTCTCCAATAAAATGGGTTGTTTTTCTTTCAAACACAGCATGCAGCACCCATTAATGTTTAACTGGAGGTACTGGTTTTCAATCCATCCAAATTCAGAATTTTTAAAAAGCTGCATATCAAAAAAGTACTCATGCAGCATCTTTGACATGAGATTGCCTTTCACAGAAAGAACACAGGCGGCAGGTTTTGATGTCAAAACATCTTATAATGATCCAAAATTGAAATGAATTTTGATTTTACTCATTTTTTTCAATATTTATCATTTTTTCTCAAAAATTGCAATTTTGTCAAACAATAATTTTTTACTAAAATTTTAAGATTTTTAGAATTGTTTTTAGGCTAAATCATTAGCTTAAGAGCTCTTGTGTGTAAATTTGGAAACAAAAATGTGTTTTTAATGCTGTGGCATTTTTTGTGGAATTTTTTCGATTTTCCATTTTTCAGCATTTACAGAAAATGGGAATTTTCAATTTTTCCTAAAATTGTTTCCGCAACAATTTTTGGTCTTATCAAACACATTATCAAACTCTTTCAGACTGTGCAAATTCAAAAAGCTAGGTTATAAATTTGTTAGTTAAAATGTCACTTAAAAATATGAAAAAATCTAAATGGTGCAAAACTTCTTTTGATGAGTATAGTTTTAAAGTTTAAACTTTATTTATTTTACTTCAATTACACAGGAAGCTCATTGAACTTATAAACGCGTTCTTGAAGGCGCGGATGTCGGCGTTATAGTTTTACATGGCCATAATCTTACCCTCAGCTTCTGCAATGGTTTACAACATTTAGTTAGTTGTTCGGTCCTCGTGATGAATCACTAATTAGTCAATGAATCATCGAAGACAAACAAATAAATCATGATAACCATCATAATGAATCAAAAACGAGGACACACAAAAGCGTTGATTATCATCGTCCAGAGCACTTTCAATTGGTCTCATTCGACGTGTGCGTGTCGAGAAGGATATTCCTTCTAGTTGACCCTTGCTCGAAGATAGATCCCTTCATTACGCAGTCATTTACTCGTAATTAACGTAGTTTGTTTTGCCTGTATTTCTGGCATTAGCTATATTATATATTCAATACTGGGCTTAGATCGACAAACTTATTTGCGATATTCATATTGAATTAATTGATTTGTTTTTTTTAACATTATATACTTACCCGTCGTTTTCTTCAGCGTGTCTATTTCTTTTGACTGAAATACAATTTGTATAGTAGGTGAAGTAATAGTTAAATATATGGGATTTCTGTCATTTTTAAGATTGTCAACGCACATGCAAATAACAGATCCATATATTTTCGTCAGCTCAATGCACACTTCAACGGAAAAAAATATGGTATAGTTTGTAAATAGAACAGCCTTACATATCAAAAGTAAAAGGAAAACAGTGGTCATGACCAATGTCTCACCTTAAACAAAAAAACAAAAAAAACATAACAAAAAAAGGTACCAATAGGTACGCAAAAACGACAACATATTGTAATCCATTCGAGTAGTTATCAAAAAATTGGACAGTTCGTTACATTTACATATACATTAGTTAAGGTATTACCGGACACTCAAACATTTGTTTATCAGAACAACTGTGTGGTAAGTTTTAAACATCATTGATTTCAGACACAAGTGTCAAACGTGTATGGCTATTTGCAGGCTGTTTCGTTTTGTATTTGTATTTTGTCTGTTACAAAAAATGCAAGGGTATCGATTATGCGTTTTTAGGGTTAAAAAAAAACCGTAAGGGATTGTCAGAAGTAATAGCATAAGCGTAAACAGAATTTACCACAAAGAAGTTTATAGTGTTATCTGTTTATTGGCGGTGCTTTAATTGTGGGCATCTCTGTTTGTTTTTTTAATTGCTATCAATGCATCTTTGCGTCGTCGAGTGTTTAGTTAAATAAAGGCCCGCGTGTGGAGAAATTAACGGGAAAACTGCTCTATCGGCTAGCTATATGTTTCGTTTGATCTGCGCGTATTTTCAATTTGGAATGGATTCTGCCTTGGGTTTTACAGTAAGTACTATCTGCTTCTCGTTGCACTTCTTGTGCCGAATTTTGATGTCGAATTAAACATAAAAGAAGAATCCAAGACCTGAACGTTCTAAAGAAAACTCAGCGAGCGGATGCTTTACAAAAGCCACGTCATTAACCTTATTTATCACGCTTAATTTATTCAATCTATTTACTGCATCGCTGTAATATTGCAACTTTATCTATTCTCATATTTATAGAGACTTATGCTGCCAGCAGAAAACACGTACATTTAATTATATTTTCTGTATCAATATTTGAGACGTATATGGAATTTTAATGGTATTAAAACAAAAAAAAATCATAATAGAAATAAAAAAAGAAACAATAAATACATAAATAAATAAATAAATAAATAAATAAATAATAATAATAATAATAATAATAATAATGATAATAATAATAATAAAACTAAAAAAAATAATCGAAAGCATCTAAGCATATAATGAGATCAACATATGACATCCTTGATTCTTTATTTTATCTTAAGTTCAGAATTATTCAGTATATTATGATAAATAAAGTCACTATGCGATGAAATATATCTTACGTGCTCGCTGACGTACACACCAAGCGACGTTGCGGTTACGACACTGAGTATCAAATGACCTACACAAAAAGCCATCAGCAACTTAAGCAACCGTCTTACAACCTCAAGCTGGTCGTCTGTTGAATATTTCTTTGATGTCGTTTGCCCATTCCTGGTAGTTTTTGAAACGCTGTGAACTTCTATTCTATTTGTTCGTACCATTGTTATGCGGTGGTTACTGAAACATTTTACATAGTATAAAATTGAATGTCTTATCAGTGACAATTTGAAAACAATAACTGTGCATAGTTTGCAAGTTCTTAATAAATTATCCATTATATGTACTGTACAGCTGTAGATGTTATGTTGAAATAAATATTTTTTTAAGACATTGCTAATATGTTACTTTTTTATGTTCCGATAATTGGGTTATTGGGGCGTAAGCTTTGGGAGCTGGGGAATGACAATCGAAAAAAAGTGTATACAAATAAGCAGATACATACCTCTCTGTTTTGTCATTTACAGGAATGGTACACCAGCGGATAATATTGATATTGACGTTATTGTGGTGTATTTTACACTATGTACAATAGAAGCATGCACATTTCTTCTATATTATGCCATTGGACATGACGAACATTACTAAATCTTATAAAATTATTCACAAGCGCTTCATGTCTTCTTAAGACCTGACATCACTTTTAATAATTGAAAAAAAAAAAAAGACTTTAATCTGACGCCAAGCCGAAAACAAAAAAACACTCCGCAATACTTACCATCCAAAGATGACTGTACATTTCCATTAAGGGGGACATTAACCTATCCCCAATTTTGGCTCGAAACGTAATTTGTGGGTACACGTTAGAACCCACAATATTTGTTTTGGATCGATAATAAGAAAAATAGATATACCACTGTAAACCCCAGTTTTACTATATAAAATTGGGTTTTGAGGGGGTATTCATTTCACGGACATGGTTTCCTGATGGTAAAGCAGAGGAATAGACGAGATACTTTAAATCATTTACAATAGGCACGACAAATAATGACTTGATTACGAATAATTACTCAATTTGCATGCATATTTTTATTTATTAGACTTCAAAGCCTGTGAAAGAAAATAAATATTACACAAAGAAGGCCATAGCAGAAAAGAAAACATTCACCAAAAACTTATAAATAAGATACTTCAGAAACGCGTTGGAACAATCAATAAAAAACTTTGCTGGAGAAGGATGTAAATCTATTCAACGATGCCGCATTCCTGCCGTGACCCAATTGAAATACTTTTCTGGCATTACAAAGCATGAGCGATAATGAAGCATCATCATCAAATTAGGTGTAAGCTCTGTAATGTTCTATCTTCAGAGAAAGTATAAAGATCTTGAGAGACGCAATAAGGAAACTCTATTACCCTGATTAAAGGATTATTTCATTGTGTGGCTTGTCACAAATGGGCAGGACGAATGGCTGAATGGATAATCTTGTTGATCACATAGCCCAATGTGTCGTTTATTTCATTGTGATGGCAATAATTAAGTTATGAAGTCCAGCAGTTTGATCCCACTTTATTTAATAAAAATCAACATAAATGTATTACAATATGCATCTTAATAATAATAATAATAATAATAATAATAACACATTTCAAATTGGCATGTATGCAAATCGAGCATAAGACCATTTGTTAACATTAGTTATGAAAATAAGTAAAACCCTATTATTTACAATATATACAAAGGTTAGTGTTCTTCTCAGCCAGCCTGATAATTTTTTTCACTCTCTCTGAGCTACTTTTTACGGCACTGACTGCGTTTAGATGCGTATGCTTACATTGCAAGATGAGTCCCTTAACATATTAGCAATCGGTGAAACGTTTAAAAGCTCACACAACTGTTGTGATTCTAATAGTTTTGTGTTTTGGAGTAGAATAATTGTGCTGTTTAAATGTGTATGCTTATAATGTACACTGAGCTTCGTAAAACATTAGCAATTGAGGAGACGTTTAAAAGCTTAAACAACATTAGTTACACATACAAAACACTTGGAACATTAAAGATGTCTAAATCTGACGGTCTGGATGGGGTATAATGATTAATTTATAATGGCCTAAAATTTATAATGAGAGTGAATAAAGAGCAGAAAATGTAATGAATAGTGAATAATTAGGTCCTAAAGAATAATGAATAAAAGTATTTTTAATGAATAGTAGAGTGATATAATGAATAGTGAATAATAACATTTTAAAGAATAATGAATATGCTAAAATTTGGCTATGGAACTGTCTTACATGGCCTCACTGACATACCAGAATTTTTTTCTGGGACCTGATTAAGTTCAAATGTTGTATTCATATTTCAGAATGTTTTGAAAGACATATGTCTGAAAGCCAAGCATGTAGGGGCTCACTTCATGGACCAATTGAACAAGAAATGTGTCATTTGAAGGCAGAGAAAAATAAATGAAATCATTCTGGAGGTTGACTGAGCCAGATACTATTACACTGTTTTCTTTGCTTATGTATATATATTTTCTTTTTATTCTATTGCTCCACTTTGTCCTTATTATGTATGTTCCAATCCTATAATGATAATCTTTTCTGCGGATGGACATCATTTTGCTTTTTTATATGACATAACACAATTATAGTGTCTTTTGCAATCAGAAACAAGCCAGCACTAAGAACGTCAATGCAAATCTATCTGGCAATTTATATGATTTATATGGCTATACATATTTTTTCCTCGCTCGCTTCGCTCGCTCGGTATTTAAGACAGTAATAAAATGTATTGTAAAATCAGGTACAAGCACAAATCCATACATCACATGGCACTCCTAAGCTAACTAGTTTATTACATAAAACAACATCATTTTTTATAACTTTTACCCCTGAAATTACATTTTTTAAAATAATATTTGGTTTTCATAATTGAAGAGACAGATTCAGGGTAAAACTTAGGGCGTATTCCGTATTTAAGGTTGAGGGGATTACACTCCCAACAGATTTAAAAGGTGATTTGCTAAAAACAAATCGGTATACTATATTGGAAAGTTTATATGAGGCTTTGTGGTCAGTAGCAGAGTATGTGTGCTTCTCTCAAGTGTTTATATGCTTCTCTCAAGATGTTAATATCAAGGTTGCACTCAGCAGTCTACAATTCAATAGCATAGAACTAGTTATTGTGCCTTGAGATAAAGGGATGCCTTAGGTGGGGAACACCTGTTTGCTTATGAATATTATTGGGTGAAGAAGGCGTGACTAGAAATTATCATATTTTAATAAACAATCGAACTAATTTTAATGAATAAGCCAAACTTTTAATGACAGTGAATAAATGGCTAAATTGCTAGTGATTAGTGAATACCAGGAGGCCCCATCCAGACCCTCATATCTAGTGTGTTAAAATATCTTGTATTTTTTGTCCTGTGCACTACGATACTACCATTGCAGACTAAGCGTTTCCGGAAGATTGCAATAATACAGATTCAGTGCACTGCAGAAAAGAAGGTACCTCTCTATGCAAAAATACAATCCATTTGACAAAGGGGCCAACAAGGATAACCACTGACGTAAAATAAACGAAACATTCGGTTTCACGTTCGGTCAAGCAAGTCATAATCAGACGGTTACCACATGACTTGGAAGGTCTAGTATGCCAACCTAGGACACAAACATTCTTGGTCGAGATGGAAACCACAATATTGTTTTACATACGAAATCCGCGTCGCAAATCTAATCTTAACAGGCGCTATCAGATGGACCATTTGTTTTTAGGATGTAGACTATCCGGGATCAGTTAATATATTTGTAGTTTGTCAAATACATTGTACGTTAAGACTCATCGTCTTAACAGTATTTTGATTATTTGGTCCCTTTGGGAATACGAGTCTTTGATTTAGACTACACGGATGTAAATTCTTGAAATCCCAGCAAAAGTGTCTGGCTTTCGATGCCAGTTTTGTAAAGGGTCACTGATGAAGGTTCATTACTCGAAATTGTACAATATGGCCCATCTTCTCGCTTTGAATATTTTACTATTTTCAAAGGATCTAACAGTGTTACATTTTAATACGATTTCAATGTATTTTATCATTTTACCTTGTTAGACGCTAATGACCCATCAGGGTTGATGCGTCGTTAAACAATAAACAAACAAACAAACAAACAAAGGATCTAACAATTATTTTTTTTCATTTTCTACCACGGTTTCCGTGTAATAAATCCCTCTTATACCCCATTTTGATATAGCAAAGCTGGGGTACACAGGGGTATACTTGCTTCTTATTTTTGCTCTAAAACATAGATTCCGAGTTCTTGTTAGAACCGCCCCGCCTCTATGTTTTTGATCAAAAATAAGTAACACATGAAAAATTTCTACGAAAAATTTTCCTTTTTAAAATTTACAGAAGAAGAAACATCTGTATATTACAGCGGCATGTTTTTGTCATGTAACAGTGGAACAATCAAATGATGTTACATATAATAGACATGTGGTTTATATGTACTTTGTCTGTATTTGTTGACAGAGAAATGAGAACGTTATAGACGGACAATGGAGGCGAGTTCAACTCTTGTGAAACGAAAGAAATAACTACTATAATATGTTCAATGACGCACCACAACAGGTTTAACCCCCTTGTCAGAGTGAATGATACGAAAACTTACCCTTACATATTACAAAGATTTTTATAGCTGCAAAACTTGAAAATTTCCTTTTATTTTATGCCCCCAACTTTGAAAAAGTGGGAAGGGCATGTCTGTCTGTGCGTGTGTGAGTGGGTGCGTCTGTTAGTCACTTTTTTTAAACTTCTGAATGGTGCATGATAGGGATTTGAAATTTCATGTGTGTATTCCTCATGAAAAAATAGTTGACCCGTATTTTTTTTCTTGTCCGAGTTATGCCCCTTTTCTGAGTTATTTCCCTTTGAAAACAAAATTTAAAAATCTTGTGCGCAAGATATCTCAAAAAGTATTTAAGCTAGAACATTCATATTTGGTATACTGGTTGGGTATGATGAGTAGATGACCTGATTAACTTTTGAGAACTTTCCTTCAAATTCTGACAAAAATACAGAATTTTTAAATTTTGATTGATTTTTTTCGCTTTTCGGTGAAATTTGAAACTTTTGAACGGTGAAAGCTAGGGTTTTGAAATTTCATATACAAATTTCTCATGAAAAAATAGTTGACCCATATTTTTTTCATGTCCAAGTTATGCCCCTTTTCTGAGTTATGTCCCTTTGAAAACAAAATTTGAAAATCTTGTGTGCAAGATATCTCAAAAAGTATTTGAGCTAGAGCCTTCATATTTGGTATACTGGTTGGGGCTGAGGAGTAGATGACCTGATTAACTTTGGAGAACTTTCTGTCAAATTTTGACAAAAATACAGAAATTTGAAATTTTGATTATTTTTTCACTTTTGGGTGAAATATGAAACTTTTGAACGGTGAATGTTAGGGTTTTGAAATTTTATATACAGATTACTTATGAAAATATAGTTGACCCGTATTTTTGTTTATGTTCAAGTTATGTGCCTTTTTGGAGTTATGCCCCTTTTAAAACAAAATTTGAATATCTTGTATGCAAGATATCTCAAAAAGTATTTAAGCTAGAGCCTTCATATTCGGTACACTGGTTGGGGCAGAGAAGAAGATTACCTGATTACATTTTGAAGACTTTACGTCAAATTTTGACAAAATTACTCCATTTTGAAATTTTTACTCCATTTCTAATTTATCTGCAAAAAGCTTACATTCTGTTTCTGGATCAAGGTCAAAACAGAGGCTTCAGGAAATAAAATTTCACTTCATTCAAATGAAATAAATGAATCATACAAGCTGCCAGTTAAGGGACAAGCATACAGTTGGGGGCATAGTGTTTTACAAACACGCATTTCTAGTTTTTTTGTTTTTTTTTCTTCTTCACAATATTGCTTGTAGTATTGATTGTGGGTTGTCGGTAACGTTAAAACTGCGTCGCCGAGCGCCCCAAATCTATGTTTTGGTTCAAAAATAAAACTGGTGTGCCCCTGTGTACCCTTTTTTTTCGATATAAATGTGGGGTTTCAGGGGGTATTTTTTCGCCATACATGTTTTTCTTATGGTACGAAAGGGCAAATATGGCTAGGCATATTCAAGTAGTCTATACCGTTATAACAATATAATAAAAATCAAGCTCTTTTACACTATTGTTTCGTTTGCTTAATCTAAGCCATGCACATCAAGTTACAAATTCTACAAAAGACAAAATTTCATTTAGCTGATATTGGGGGTAAAATGGAAATATACCAATGTTTTTTGATACAATGGGATTATGCATAACAGTTATTGGAATTATGAACAAATGTCAACAAAAGGTCCGTCCGACTTTGAAATCACCAAGCATTCACATTTTCTCTACTGCTTTTTGCTTCAAAAAATCACCATTTTGAGATGTTTCTTTGAAAATTAACCAATGCGCCTGTTAAGCTTGTGCGTGATAATTTCATCAGATGGTATCTGGACATGACAGACAGAATTCACAAAACACGCTTCGTTCAGGTATGAAGACGATCATGTCATGACTTCTAGTTTTGATGCCATTATTTTCATTACAAAAACCTGTCCATGTAATATACTAATTATTCCCAAGTTGTAGAAAACGAAAAAAATTCAGTACATTATTTTTTTATACTTTTCTTATTTTCGCTCAAAACATATAGAATGTAGGTAACGTTAGAACCGCCTCTGTGTTTAAGAGCCAAAATAAGAAAATAAGGTATACCCCTGTATACCCCAGTTTTGCTATTATAAATGTGGGGTTCAAGTGAGTATATATTACACAGACATTTTTCTTAATGGAACGAAAATTATCGTAATTTGCCAGATTTTCTTTTTCTTTTTTAATTATAAACTGATGTCAACAAAGGGTTCTTCCGACTTCGAAATCACCAAGAAATCACATTTTTATGCCCCCAACTTTCAAAAAGTTGGAAGGGCATATTGCTTTCGGCTTGTCTGTGTGTGTGTGTGTGTGGGTGGGTGCGTCTGTTAACTTTTGAACGGTGAATGCTAGGGTTTTGAAATTTCATATGCACATTCCTCATGAAAAAAATAGTTGACCCATATTTTTTTTCATGTCCGAGTTATGCCCCTTTTCTGAGTTATGTCCCTTTGAAAACAAAATTTGAAAATCTTGTGTGCAAGATATCTCAACAAGTATTTAAGCTAGAGCCTTCATATTTGGTATATTGGTTGGGTATGAGGAGTAGATCACCTGATTAACTTTTAAGAGCTTTACCGCAAATTTTGACAAAATTACGGAATTTTGAAATTTTGATTATTTTTTTTCAGTTTTTCAGTGAAATTTGAAACTTTTAAACGGTGAATGCTAGGGTTTTCAAATTTCATATGCACATTCCTCATGAAAAAATAGTTGACCCGTATTTTTTTCATGTCCGAGTTATGCCCCTTTTCTGAGTTATGTCCCTTTGAAAAAAAAAATTAAAATCTTGTGTGCAAGATATCTCAAAACGTATTTAAGCTAGAGCATTCATATGTAGTATACTGGTTGGGGCTGAGAAGTAGATGACCTGATTAACTTTTGATAACTTTCCGTCAAATTTTGACAAAAATACGGAATTTTGAAATTTTGATTGATTTTTCGACTTTTCGGTGAAAATTGAAACTTTTGAACGCTGCATGCTAGGGTTTTGAATTTTAGAATACAGATTCCTTATGCAAAAATAGTTGACCTGTATTTTTTCATGTCTGAGTTATGCCCCTTTTCTGAGTTATGTCCCTTTGAAAACAAAATTTGAAAATCTTGTGTGCACGATATCTTCAAAAGTATTTGAGCTAGAGCCTTTATATTTGGTATATTGGTTGGGGCTGAGAAGAAAATTACCTGATTAACTTTTGAGGACTTTTCGTCAAACAAAATAACTCCATTTTGAAATTTTTACTCCATTTTAACTTGTCGGCATAAAGCTTACATTCTCTATTTCTGGATCAAGGTCAAAACAGAAGCAACCTAACAGTTTCTACAGGAAATTAAATTTCACTTCATTCAAATGAAATAAACAAACCCTACAATTTGCCAGTTTAAGGACAAACATACAGTTGGGGGCATAGTGTTTTACAAACACCCATTTCTAGTCTCTATTGGTATATCTTTTAACTAGCATATTTAACAGTGTTGCATTACGGAAACATCTCCGTTTGCACAAAATCATGTCATAAGAAAGCTGATTTGGACTGTATTTTTGCATTATACACTTATTCTCCATAACATCATACAAAATTAAGTATATGTTATGTTCTCATCGGGTCGATTCTAACAGATTCCCCATCAATATATGATTTTATGGATAAATATTCAAAATTGATACTTTTATGCCTATCCCTGATTACTATATGTAAGGTGCAAATCTGGGTTAGGTTTTATACGGAGATGTTTCCATGATGCAACAGCATCAATTATAATTGTAACTGTAATTCTAACTGGCTTTCCCAAAGCAATTTCATTTGTTGCCTTTCTACAGATTTCAAAATTTGATATGTAACATGTTCATTAATAAATGTACACTAATAAATGAATCAAACAAGATAAAAGGTAAAAGTAAGCAACATTGCACAATCTTTGCGAAAGTCCCACTCCAAAACAAAGTAAAATCCATCATTTTTTGACATTTCTAAATGACATTTTACCAAACCGTCACATGAATGAAATGCTGTATTTTCATATATTGCTTATGTTTATACTTTAACTATACGTACAGAGATGTTGAAGCAGTTATAACTCGATTTGGTCAGAGATGTGGTCTTATGTTGCATTAAGTTCTGTTTTGCTAGTTTCAACTACCGCTTTTTGTTACTATACGTTAGTCCTTCTGCAGCTTTCAATGTTTGAACCCTTCAGGCAAAGTCGTAGTATTTTATTCTCCTTCGGACAACAGCACATTTAGAAAACTTGAGTCCCTAAACAGTGTTATGCATGTATAATCATGGATTTAAGATTTCCTTGTCTGTGCATTATTAACCGAAAACTCAAGAGTGCATAGTGCAAATTCTTTGACCGTACCGACTGACATCACGTGACAAAGTTTTATATACACTATAAAAGAGTCACCTAATTTTGATCACATTTTTCAAGTGCCATGTGAAGCATGTGGTCATATACAGTTTATCATCAAATAGTCGCATGATTGTAAACATACTTATTTAAATAGTCTGATCAAAAAGTGCTTCCAAGTCAGAGTTCAAATGGTACGGTCAAAGTATTTTCCTTATATAACGATTTTGTCATGCAGATATTTCTGTTGTATTTTTCGCTAACTCGTACTTCAAGTATGCATGTCAATAAACATAAAAGTCAATCAGCTTTGATCAGAAACCCTGAAAATGAACTTGTATCATATCCACTATATATACTAGCAAGAGGAGAACAACCACCCACATCCACTTTATCGCCGTGTACCAGATGCAGAACTGCAGAGTTGGTAGCGCTATATACACCACCGACACTATCAGTCCATGCGAGGTTTAAATTGGATCCGTTCTTTCTCACAAGGCAGTGTGCCCTATCAATTTCACGGGTCTTTATTATGGTAAGTATAAAGGCATACAACCCAGAATATTGACAAGTAAAAACTCCCGTTGTAGTACTGTAATGACCACCAATGTTTGTAAAGACATGGGTAAACCTGATAGTAAAATTTGTTGGTCCGGCTGCTGCACCACTAACTGAGAAGGCAGACATTGCACCTGTAACAAGGAAATATAATATAAATACCAATGGGCGAGTTGGAGACAAATGAGACGCAGGATTAAAGATGCACGGACGCAGGCGTCAAAATTCATTTTAAGTAGGACAGAGCGTTGAGGTATGGAATATCGTGCGAGCCAGAGATTTAAATACATAGCGTTGGAGTAAAATCATTAAATATTTGCATTAATGTAAAAGTCATCAAGTTTGTAAACATTATGGCAGAGAACAGCTTAAGAAACTTCATGTAACTTGCCCTTTTATAGCAAATTTAATTGATGTATACGTTTCCCTTTCTATAACCGACTAAGACAATTGTGGCGTTAGTCAAACACAGTCAAACACCTGCGCCCGCTGACATTTGCACTAAGCGCATGGGTATAGGCTATAGTACGATAATGATAGCCATAGATTTGATCTTAATTAGATTAAAAATAACAATTAGGAACTAAAACGATCAGTATAAATTAGAAAATCACTCATACAAAGAAGTAACAGTATTTTACAAGCAAATTTATCACGTTGCACAGTTGTTTTCTTACGTTTCCGCAGCGTTGTCAAGGACGCTCTATGTCTTTTTCCATGAAAACCGATGTCTTTTTACTAATTTTAGTTACCGCACCACCCCTCGACCATAACAAAACTTTGGTGTTAAGAGGTTCAGACGTTATTCTTTTATTATGCGAAATCTCATTTTGGTCGAGGGGTGGTGCGGTACTTAATTTTCGACATGAACATTTAAAAATAGCTGAAAATTGAGGAAAATGGCGCGATCATCTTGCTTAGTGACGTCGCCATAGCGTGGTCACGTGCTTTTTCGGACGTTCTGACGTCATTTCTAGAAACACGGTACGTTGTACTATATGTGTGAGTATTACTCACAGAAATATGATTCAATAATTTTTTCACGAATTTTGAGGCCAAAATCCCGTCTTATAGACTCCAGCCCTTTCACGAATCCTCTCATTAATCAGATAATCAAGCAGGTGTTATTGAGGCTAATAATTCGACCTTGATGATATCTTAAACATTGACAATTGTCCACCTAAACTACAGTTGAACAAAGCCAATTGTCTGTCGTCTCTCAGTAGCGGGAAAGACCATCATTATTTCTTGTATGGGTCCGTATATGTTGGTGAGTTCTTTGATGGCTGACTAGGCCAATTTTAGCTCTAAACTGTCGGTTGCAAGTAGAGCAAGTTAGTGTCATGGAATCAGCTGATGGCCCATTGGTATAGGCTTTGCTTTCTCTGCGCTTTCTTTCAGCATCACAGATTTTCTTTTTTCACAGACAGCTGCTCCTTTTTTGATGAGACCTCGCCACTTTGATCGCTCTTGTGCAGTCTGTTCTTAAGACCCAATAGGTATGTCGGAATCCTTCAGAGAGGCTTTGAGGGTGTCCTTGTAGCGTTTCTTCTGGCCACCTTGAGAGCGCTTTCCCTCCTGTAGTTCTCCATAGAAAACTTTCTTTGGAAGTCGCTCATCAAGCATTCTTATAACAGTCCACCTTAGCTGTGCTAGCTTTAAAACTGTATGCATGCTTTGCATCCCTGCTTTCTTCAGGACCTCTGTGTCTGGAATCTTTCCATTTGGTTTATAAAAGCTTTTTCAAACAGCTTATTATAAGTGGAAATGGTAAAGTCGCTTTGCATGAAGCTGGTATACTGTCCAGGTTTCACATGCATACAAGATGGTTGGCAGTACCAGAGCCTTGCAGACTTTCAGCTTGGTGTCAAGCTTGATTACATTTCGCTCCCAGACATCTGCACGGAGTCTTCCAAAAGCCACACTGTTTTTTGCAATTCTGGTAGTGACCTCATCATCAATGTGCACAGCTCTGGAAAGGGTGCTTCTCAGGTAGGTGAATTGATCAACAACTTTCAGTTTTTGTCCATTCAAAGTGACGTTTGACTTATTGTACGGTTTTCCAGGTGCTGTTTGGGGTACAACCTCTATTTTTTGTGCTGATTGTGACATCATAGTTATCACATGACTGTGAGACTTGATCCATGGTCTTCTGCATTTTTGCCCCTGAGCTGGCAATCCTATCCATATCATCTGCATAGAGGAGCTCATCTAGCACATCAGTCTGCACCTTAATTTTGGCTTGCGACCTTCTAAGGGTGAAATTATTGCCATCAAAACGGTACCTGATTGAAATACCAGTGCCACTGTCCTGACAAGCATCCACGAGCATATCAGACACTATCAGCGTTGGTGCCATAACACAGCCCTGTTTGACCCCATTCGTTACCTCAAAGGGTTCAGAGAACTCTCCATCATTTTGCACACGTGCTTGCATGCCATCATGAAATTGCCACACCATTGCTATGAATCTGGGTGGACAGCCAAACTTGGCCATGATTTTCCAGAGTCCATCACGACTAAATGTGTCAAAAGCTTTGGTGAGGTCGACAAACGTCATGTATAGATCTACATTCTGTTCTTGGCATTTCTCCTGAAGCTGTCTTACTGAGATCATGTCTATTCTCCTTCTGTCTAAATCCACATTAACTTTCTGGGATAAGTCCCTTCTGATCAAGATGAACATTCAGGCGGTTCAAAAGATTTTTCCAGTATCTTCCCAGCAATGCATAGGAGGGAAATGCCTTAGTGGTTGTCACAGACTTGTGGATTGCCTTTCCGCTTATATAGGTGGATTATGGATGCATCCTTAAATTTTTGTGGGATAGTCTCCTTCCTCCAAATACAGTGAAACAACTCTGTCAGTTTCTCTGCCATGGGTAGCCTCCCGGCCTTATAAACCTCTGCAGGAATTGCATATGCACCTGGAGCTTTCCCAGATGACAGTTGTTGAACTGATTTTCTTGTTCCCATGACGGTTAGAAATTCACTCTATCTGTGGAAGTCTGTCAATTGCATCCTCATTGATGCTTGATGGTCGATTCAGCACACTATTGAAATGGTCTTTTCAAGATAGCCTCTTTATCTGTGAGAAGAGTGCTTCCATCTACACTTAGCAATGTGTTGGCTCAATAACATTTTGGCCATAAATGGTTTTCAATGCATCATGAAATTTCTTCATGTCCTTTCTGTCTGCACAGAACTGAATTTCGTCTGTTTTTTTCCTCAGCCAGGAATCTTGCATGTCCCTAAGCTTGGTCTGGACTGTCTTACAAATGTTGCTGTAGGCTGCTTTCTTGGATAATGAGCTAGTATCATCTTGATGTTCCTTTTGCAATCGGTGTTTTTCTCCAAAAAGCCTCAGAATTGCATCATCATTCTCATCAAACCAGTCTTGGTGTTGGCGAGATGGATGACCTAAAGTAGTAGCAGCTGAAAAATGAACTGTTTTAAGGAAAAGCGTCCAGTTTTCTTCGGGGTTCTCTGAACTGAAATTGATTACATCCAGTTGGTTGCAGATGTCCGTTAAGAAAACTTGTCTCATGCCGTCTTGATTCAGCTTTGAGGCATCCAGTCTTTTAGGAGCTTTCTTGCCTTGAGGTCGCCTCTCAGGCTGGATTTTTAGGTTGAGTTTGCTGACAACAAGTATATGATATGTCCAGCAGTCTGCACCACACATAGTCTTTGTCACTCTGACATCCTGCCTGTCTGTTCTCCGCACTATGGCATAGTCTATGAGATGCCAGTGTTTGAAACGGGGATACATCCAGGATGTTTTATTTCTGTTTGGTAGACGAACGACTGTGTTGGTGATTAGAAAAAAAACATGTTCAGCACAATTTCTAAGAAGCAAGAAACCAAGCTGTTGCACTTTTCAACACCTTATGGACCTATACCTCCTTCCCAGGTCTGGTGGTATGTACCAACTCTGGCATTAAAGTCGCCAAGAAGGATAAGCTTGTCTGTACGGGGTGTTGCAGAAATAACGTCGTATAAGTCATTATAGAACTTGTCCTTAATCTCATCTGGATTGGTCATCGTTGGAGCATAGGCACTGACAATTGTTGCATGTTTATTGCCTGACAGAGGAAGTCTCAATGTGATTAGGCGGTCATTGATGCTTTTTGGCAATACTAAAAGCTTACCAACAAGTTCTGTTTTAATGGCAAAGTCAAATCCTCTTCACGCCTCTCTTCACTTTTGCGTCCACTCCAGAAGGTGTATCCAGCACAAACTTCTTTGATCTCCCCAACAGCTGCAAACCGAGTCTCACTCAATGCAGCTCTCTGAATTTCATACCTCCAAAATCTCTGCCCACAAGGGCCGTTCTACGCTGAGGTCTATCTCACCCAGCTCTGTCAATCAATGTTTGCACTTCCATGCGCCAATCCGCAAAGGGATTATCTTCGTTTTTATTTTTTTTCTTATTATTTCTACCGCTATAGAGGGATCCCCGCTGATCGCGGTTAACCAGCCAGGGAGTTTGAAGCAGGCAATTGTCTGGGGCACCTTTTCTAGCACCTTCCCCATGCTACGGGGATGAGCACTGCGGTCCTAAATAGGTCTGCTCAGTCGCTTAGCCGACTGCCGAATCCCGCTTACTGCTTCTCCTCACGGAAAACGACCATATAGAACTGAGCCGCCTGTGTGCAGCTGCAACTACAGCTCCTAGTGTACCCTACACCTGCTGCTTCGCCACTCGCCCATCGCCACAGGACTTTTGTAGGTATGCGGGTGCATGTGACATGAAGTTGTTGTGTATGCAAGTTTTGTGTGTTGCGAAATAAGATGACGTGCGCTATGAAATTGGATTATAGTGAGGAAGAGGAGCCCAGCGTCAACCTCTCTCGCTCGTCCTCACCCAACTGTGCCCAGAGGCAAGACACAGGTCAAGACGTTTGGAGTTGGGTTTGGATGCAGTGGATGACCGTAACATGTTTAGTGCATTGTCACGCTCTGCATGTTCCACATGTTCGCTTTCTGAACCGTTGAATCAGACGATTTTATCCGCTCCATCTACCGAATCAGTCGTTGCATATCTGGACTAGGCATATCCAGTCATACAGGTTTTATTTTGGAATAACCTTTTCCTAGATGAATTGCTGGCCACAGCTGAAGAGCTTCATCTACCCTTTCTTCGGTTTTGATTAGAGACCTGTAAACTCCTAGGAGGACTGTCAACCAAAACTAATGAGTTCGCCCTGCCTAGCTTAATTTTGTGTAGAGAACTAGCAAACTCCTTGATTGGTGGCCGTCCAAGGCTAACGAGCCCCATCTGCACCGCATGACAACGGGTAGTACTGATAACATGGTACAGCAGCAGTAAATCTGACCTGACCTAGCCAATACCACAGATACCGAAGCCCCCCTTTTAAGATTTACATATTCCGATTGCAAATGGATTTGTTTCGTCTAAAATTATTGATAAGCGCGATGATTTTCGGTGGTGACGATCCTCGCCGTGCTTCTTAGATGGGTGAAGTTAGCCGAAGTAGCCTGACCAGCCGAGGTAGGCTACTTCGGCTGGCCGGAGTAGCCTGACCAGCCGAAGTAGCAGAAACTGCTGGCCGGAGTAGCCTGACCAGCCGAAGTAGCAGAAATTGTTGGCATTTGTAGCCGAAACAGTCGAAGCAGTTTTGGTTGCGAGCAGGACCAGGTGAAACTGCCTACATGAAACTTAAGGTCCATAGAAATTTGATCCCAGCCAGTTATCTACACAGCCCAAGAAAAATATGGTTAAATGTGGAAATGCAACAAATGAGTAAAAAAGAATTTTCTGAGTTCAATGCCAGGTATCCATCTTCGACTGGTTCTTATCAAGGCGCCCCAAGTTTAGCGAGGCCAATATCTAGAGGGAACTGAAGTCCGTCAAGGTGCCTTTGCATCACATAGGACGGCTACAACATGAATCGCTGTTTTTTCTTTATTTTTGTTTTGGAAACGCGATTGGAAATGATCGTAGGTTAAAACTAAAAACTATAGAAGGTAGAGGTATTCATTTTGTCTAGCACTGCCGAACATACCAGTTAATTGAGCTAGCGACTAGGAAGGAGTTTAATCATAACAAGAAAAATATTAAGAAGTAAACGAGAAACAGGACGACTAGCTCTTCCCCGACAGGGTAACCATTTGACAAACATGCAAACACAAAGGTGACGAGTTCAACAAAGACAGAGAATGGGAACAACAATGGGCCATCAATAGGGGCAGACACTAGAAACAGAAACTGGCCATCCTCGAATTTTCAAATACAGAAATACAAATCAAAGTAGACTTACAGACATATTAAGATACAAACAACTTAAACATGAATCCCAACAGAACCGTTCTGGAACAGTCAGTAAAGAACTAATAACACGGCAAAATAGGGGTACAAAGATGACCGAAAATGGAAATTTCTGTATAGTATTGCAATGTGTCGGTACCAACTCGGGCTGGTTTCTCACAGAACCCCACCGAGTTTAGGGAGTTCGAGACCCAGTGGGGCTTGTAG
Source organism: Rugalucina vietnamica (assembly GCA_964017185.1). Lineage (NCBI taxonomy): Eukaryota > Metazoa > Mollusca > Bivalvia > Lucinida > Lucinidae > Rugalucina > Rugalucina vietnamica. The sequence continues at coordinate 8,344,991 of OZ024885.1, forward strand.
TCCATACAAGTGCCTTTACAGCCCATAGGTCGGTTATACTGGGAAAACTCTGGTTTGTCGAAAATTTCAACTCAAACATTGGAAAACGTGAACATTCATGGGTTTGGGGGTGGGGTATGAGGCACCACTGTCATTGACGTGCGCGGAGTTTAGGGAGCAAGCGACCTAGTGGGATTTACAGTAGAAGGGATGTACTTTTAGACCACACCAGCGGCTATGCCGGGAAAACTCTAGTTTTCGAGAAATAGGGGTACAAAGATGACCAAAAATGGAAATTTCTGTATAGTATTGCAATGTGTCGGTACCAACTCGGGCTGGTTTCTCACAGAACCCCACCGAGTTTAGGGAGTTCGAGACCCAGTGGGGCTTGTAGTCCATACAAGTGCCTTTACAGCCCATAGGTCGGTTATACTGGGAAAACTCTGGTTTGTCGGAAATTTCAACTCAAACATTGGGAAACGTGAACATTCATGGGTTTGGGGCTGGGGTATGAGGCACCCCTGTCATTGACGTGCGCGGAGTTTAGGGAGCAAGCGACCTAGTGGGATTTACAGTAGAAGGGATGTACTTTTAGACCACACCAGCGGCTATGCCGGGAAAACTCTAGTTTTCGAGAAATAGGGGTACAAAGATGACCGAAAATGGAAATTTCTGTATAGTATTGCAATGTGTTGGTACCAACTCGGGCTGGTTTCTCACAGAACCCCACCGAGTTTAGGGAGTTCGAGACCCAGTGGGGCTTGTAGTCCATACAAGTGCCTTTACAGCCCATAGGTCGGTTATACTGGGAAAACTCTGGTTTGTCGGAAATTTCAACTCAAACATTGGGAAACGTGAACATTCATGGGTTTGGGGGTGGGGTATGAGGCACCCCTGTCATTGACGTGCGCGGAGTTTAGGGAGCAAGCGACCTAGTGGGATTTACAGTAGAAGGGATGTACTTTTAGACCACACCAGCGGCTATGCCGGGAAAACTCTAGTTTTCGAGAAATAGGGGTACAAAGATGACCGAAAATGGAAATTTCTGTATAGTATTGCAATGTGTCGGTAGCAACTCGGGCTGGTTTCTCACAGAACCCCACCGAGTTTAGGGAGTTCGAGACCCAGTGGGGCTTGTAGTCCATACAAGTGCCTTTACAGCCCATAGGTCGGTTATACTGGGAAAACTCTGGTTTGTTGGAAATTTCAACTCAAACATTGGGAAACGTGAACATTCATGGGTTTGGGGCTGGGGTATGAGGCACCCCTGTCATTGACGTGCGCGGAGTTTAGGGAGCAAGCGACCTAGTGGGATTTACAGTAGAAGGGATGTACTTTTAGACCACACCAGCGGCTATGCCGGGAAAACTCTAATTTTCGAGAAATAGGGGTACAAAGATGACCGAAAATGGAAATTTCTGTATAGAATTGCAATGTGTCGGTACCAACTCGGGCTGGTTTCTCACAGAACCCCACCGAGTTTAGGGAGTTCGAGACCCAGTGGGGCTTGTAGTCCATACAAGTGCCTTGACAGCCCATAGGTCGGTTATACTGGGAAAACTCTGGTTTATCGGAAATTTCAACTCAAACATTGGGAAACGTGAACATTCATGGGTTTGGGGGTGGGATATGAGGCACCCCTGTCATTGACCTGCGCGGAGTTTAGGGAGCAAGCGACCTAGTGGGATTTACAGTAGAAGGGATGTACTTTTAGACCACACCAGCGGCTATGCCGGGAAAACTCTAGTTTTCGAGAAATAGGGGTACAAAGATGACCGAAAATGGAAATTTCTGTATAGTATTGCAATGTGTCGGTAGCAACTCGGGCTGGTTTCTCACAGAACCCCACCGAGTTTAGGGAGTTCGAGACCCAGTGGGGCTTGTAGTCCATACAAGTGCCTTTACAGCCCATAGGTCGGTTATACTGGGAAAACTCTGGTTTGTCGGAAATTTCAACTCAAACATTGGGAAACGTGAACATTCATGGGTTTGGGGGTGGGGTATGAGGCACCCCTGTCATTGACGTGCGCGGAGTTTAGGGAGCAAGCGACCTAGTAGGATTTACAGTAGAAGGGATGTACTTTTAGACCACACCAGCGGCTATGCCGGGAAAACTCTAGTTTTCGAGAAATAGGGGTACAAAGATGACCGAAAATGGAAATTTCTGTATAGTATTGCAATGTGTCGGTAGCAACTCGGGCTGGTTTCTCACAGAACCCCACCGAGTTTAGGGAGTTCGAGACCCAGTGGGGCTTGTAGTCCATACAAGTGCCTTTACAGCCCATAGGTCGGTTATACTGGGAAAACTCTGGTTTGTCGGAAATTTCAACTCAAACATTGGGAAACGTGAACATTCATGGGTTTGGGGGTGGGGTATGAGGCACCCCTGTCATTGACGTGCGCGGAGTTTAGGGAGCAAGCGACCTAGTGGGATTTACAGTAGAAGGGATGTACTTTTATACCACACCAGCGGCTATGCCGGGAAAACTCTAGTTTTCGAGAAATTGGGGTACAAAGATGACCGAAAATGGAAATTTCTGTATAGTATTGCAATGTGTCGGTAGCAACTTGGGCTGGTTTCTCACAGAACCCCACCGAGTTTAGGGAGTTCGAGACCCAGTGGGGCTTGTAGTCCATACAAGTGCCTTTACAGCCCATAGGTCGGTTATACTGGGAAAACTCTGGTTTGTCGGAAATTTCAACTCAAACATTGGGAAACGTGAACATTCATGGGTTTGGGGGTGGGGTATGAGGCACCCCTGTCATTGACGTGCGCGGAGTTTAGGGAGCAAGCGACCTAGTGGGATTTACAGTAGAAGGGATGTACTTTCAGACCACACCAGCGGCTATGCCGGGAAAACTCTAGTTTTCGAGAAATAGGGGTACAAAGATGACCGAAAATGGAAATTTCTGTATAGTATTGCAATGTGTCGGTACCAACTCGGGCTGGTTTCTCACAGAACCCCACCGAGTTTAGGGAGTTCGAGACCCAGTGGGGCTTGTAGTCCATACAAGTGCCTTTACAGCCCATAGGTCGGTTATACTGGGAAAACTCTGGTTTGTCGGAAATTTCAACTCAAACATTGGGAAACGTGAACATTCATGGGTTTGGGGGTGGGGTATGAGGCACCCCTGTCATTGACGTGCGCGGAGTTTAGGGAGCAAGCGACCTAGTGGGATTTACAGTAGAAGGGATGTACTTTTAGACCACACCAGCGGCTATGCCGGGAAAACTCTAGTTTTCGAGAAATAGGGGTACAAAGATGACCAAAAATGGAAATTTCTGTATAGTATTGCAATGTGTCGGTACCAACTCGGGCTGGTTTCTCACAGAACCCCACCGAGTTTAGGGAGTTCGAGACCCAGTGGGGCTTGTAGTCCATACAAGTGCCTTTACAGCCCATAGGTCGGTTATACTGGGAAAACTCTGGTTTGTCGGAAATTTCAACTCAAACATTGGGAAACGTGAACATTCATTGGTTTGGGGGTAGGGTATGAGGCACCCCTGTCATTGACGTGCGCGGAGTTTAGGGAGCAAGCGACGTAGTGGGATTTACAGTAGAAGGGATGTACTTTTAGACCACACCAGCGGCTATGCCGGGAAAACTCTAGTTTTCGAGAAATAGGGGTACAAAGATGACCAAAAATGGAAATTTCTGTATAGTATTGCAATGTGTCGGTACCAACTCGGGCTGGTTTCTCACAGAACCCCACCGAGTTTAGGGAGTTCGAGACCCAGTGGGGCTTGTAGTCCATACAAGTGCCTTGACAGCCCATAGGTCGGTTATACTGGGAAAACTCTGGTTTGTCGGAAATTTCAACTCAAACATTGGGAAACGTGAACATTCATGGGTTTGGGGGTGGGGTATGAGGCACCCCTGTCATTGACGTGCGCGGAGTTTAGGGAGCAAGCGACCTAGTGGGATTTACAGTAGAAGGGATGTACTTTTAGACCACACCAGCGGCTATGCCGGGAAAACTCTAGTTTTCGAGAAATAGGGGTACAAAGATGACCGAAAATGGAAATTTCTGTATAATATTGCAATGTGTCGGTAGCAACTCGGGCTGGTTTCTCACAGAACCCCACCGAGTTTAGGGAGTTCGAGACCCAGTGGGGCTTGTAGTCCATACAAGTGCCTTTACAGCCCATAGGTCGGTTATACTGGGAAAACTCTGGTTTGTCGGAAATTTCAACTCAAACATTGGGAAACGTGAACATTCATGGGTTTGGGGGTGGGGTATGAGGCACCCCTGTCATTGACGTGCGCGGAGTTTAGGGAGCAAGCGACCTAGTGGGATTTACAGTAGAAGGGATGTTCTTTTAGACCACACCAGCGGCTATGCCGGGAAAACTCTAGTTTTCGAGAAATAGGGGTACAAAGATGACCGAAAATGGAAATTTCTGTATAATATTGCAATGTGTCGGTAGCAACTCGGGCTGGTTTCTCACAGAACCCCACCGAGTTTAGGGAGTTCGAGACCCAGTGGGGCTTGTAGTCCATACAAGTGCCTTTACAGCCCATAGGTCGGTTATACTGGGAAAACTCTGGTTTGTCGGAAATTTCAACTCAAACATTGGGAAACGTGAACATTCATGGGTTTGGGGGTGGGGTATGAGGCACCCCTGTCATTGACGTGCGCGGAGTTTAGGGAGCAAGCGACCTAGTGGGATTTACAGTAGAAGGGATGTACTTTCAGACCACACCAGCGGCTATGCCGGGAAAACTCTAGTTTTCGAGAAATAGGGGTACAAAGATGACCGAAAATGGAAATTTCTGTATAGTATTGAAATGTGTCGGTACCAAATCGGGCTGGTTTCTCACAGAACCCCACCGAGTTTAGGGAGTTCGAGACCCAGTGGGGCTTGTAGTCCATACAAGTGCCTTTACAGCCCATAGGTCGGTTATACTGGGAAAACTCTGGTTTGTCGGAAATTTCAACTCAAACATTGGGAAACGTGAACATTCATGGGTTTGGGGCTGGGGTATGAGGCACCCCTGTCATTGACGTGCGCGGAGTTTAGGGAGCAAGCGACCTAGTGGGATTTACAGTAGAAGGGATGTACTTTTAGACCACACCAGCGGCTATGCCGGGAAAACTCTAGTTTTCGAGAAATAGGGGTACAAAGATGACCGAAAATGGAAATTTCTGTATAGTATTGCAATGTGTCGGTACCAACTCGGGCTGGTTTCTCACAGAACCCCACCGAGTTTAGGGAGTTCGAGACCCAGTGGGGCTTGTAGTCCATACAAGTGCCTTTACAGCCCATAGGTCGGTTATACTGGGAAAACTCTGGTTTGTCGGAAATTTCAACTCAAACATTGGAAAACGTGAACATTCATGGGTTTGGGGGTGGGGTATGAGGCACCACTGTCATTGACGTGCGCGGAGTTTAGGGAGCAAGCGACCTAGTGGGATTTACACTAGAAGGGATGTACTTTTAGACCACACCAGCGGCTATGCCGGGAAAACTCTAGTTTTCGAGAAATAGGGGTACAAAGATGACCAAAAATGGAAATTTCTGTATAGTATTGCAATGTGTCGGTACCAACTCGGGCTGGTTTCTCACAGAACCCCACCGAGTTTAGGGAGTTCGAGACCCAGTGGGGCTTGTAGTCCATACAAGTGCCTTTACAGCCCATAGGTCGGTTATACTGGGAAAACTCTGGTTTGTCGGAAATTTCAACTCAAACATTGGGAAACGTGAACATTCATGGGTTTGGGGCTGGGGTATGAGGCACCCCTGTCATTGACGTGCGCGGAGTTTAGGGAGCAAGCGACCTAGTGGGATTTACAGTAGAAGGGATGTACTTTTAGACCACACCAGCAGCTATGCCGGGAAAACTCTAGTTTTCGAGAAATAGGGGTACAAAGATGACCGAAAATGGAAATTTCTGTATAGTATTGCAATGTGTCGGTACCAACTCGGGCTGGTTTCTCACAGAACCCCACCGAGTTTAGGGAGTTCGAGACCCAGTGGGGCTTGTAGTCCATACAAGTGCCTTGACAGCCCATAGGTCGGTTATACTGGGAAAACTCTGGTTTATCGGAAATTTCAACTCAAACATTGGGAAACGTGAACATTCATGGGTTTGGGGGTGGGGTATGAGGCACCCCTGTCATTGACGTGCGCGGAGTTTAGGGAGCAAGCGACCTAGTGGGATTTACAGTAGAAGGGATGTACTTTTAGACCACACCAGCGGCTATGCCGGGAAAACTCTAGTTTTCGAGAAATAGGGGTACAAAGATGACCGAAAATGGAAATTTCTGTATAGTATTGCAATGTGTCGGTAGCAACTCGGGCTGGTTTCTCACAGAACCCCACCGAGTTTAGGGAGTTCGAGACCCAGTGGGGCTTGTAGTCCATACAAGTGCCTTTACAGCCCATAGGTCGGTTATACTGGGAAAACTCTGGTTTGTCGGAAATTTCAACTCAAACATTGGGAAACGTGAACATTCATGGGTTTGGGGCTGGGGTATGAGGCACCCCTGTCATTGACGTGCGCGGAGTTTAGGGAGCAAGCGACCTAGTGGGATTTACAGTAGAAGGGATGTACTTTTAGACCACACCAGCGGCTATGCCGGGAAAACTCTAATTTTCGAGAAATAGGGGTACAAAGATGACCGAAAATGGAAATTTCTGTATAGTATTGCAATGTGTCGGTACCAACTCGGGCTGGTTTCTCACAGAACCCCAGCGAGTTTAGGGAGTTCGAGACCCAAAGGGGCTTGTAGTCCATACAAGTGCCTTTACAGTCCATAGGTCGGTTATACTGGGAAGACTCTGGTTTGTCGGAAATTTCAACTCAAACATTGGGAAACGTGAACATTCATGGGTTTGGGGGTGGGGTATGAGGCACCCCTGTCATTGACGTGCGCGGAGTTTAGGGAGCAAGCGACCTAGTGGGATTTACAGTAGAAGGGATGTACTTTCAGACCACACCAGCGGCTATGCCGGGAAAACTCTAGTTTTCGAGAAATAGGGGTACAAAGATGACCGAAAATGGAAATTTCTGTATAGTATTGCAATGTGTCGGTAGCAACTCGGGCTGGTTTCTCACAGAACCCCACCGAGTTTAGGGAGTTCGAGACCCAGTGGGGCTTGTAGTCCATACAAGTGCCTTTACAGCCCATAGGTCGGTTATACTGGGAAAACTCTGGTTTGTCGGAAATTTCAACTCAAACATTGGGAAACGTGAACATTCATGGGTTTGGGGGTGGGGTATGAGGCACCCCTGTCATTGACGTGCGCGGAGTTTAGGGAGCAAGCGACCTAGTGGGATTTACAGTAGAAGGGATGTACTTTTATACCACACCAGCGGCTATGCCGGGAAAACTCTAGTTTTCGAGAAATAGGGGTACAAAGATGACCGAAAATGGAAATTTCTGTATAGTATTGCAATGTGTCGGTACCAACTCGGGCTGGTTTCACACAGAATCCCACCGAGTTTAGGGAGTTCGAGACCCAGTGGGGCTTGTAGTCCATACAAGTGCCTTTACAGCCCATAGGTCGGTTATACTGGGAAAACTCTGGTTTGTCGGAAATTTCAACTCAAACATTGGGAAACGTGAACATTCATGGGTTTGGGGGTGGGGTATGAGGCACCCCTGTCATTGACGTGCGCGGAGTTTAGGGAGCAAGCGACCTAGTGGGATTTACAGTAGAAGGGATGTACGTTTAGACCACACCAGCGGCTATGCCGGGAAAACTCTAGTTTTCGAGAAATAGGGGTACAAAGATGACCGAAAATGGAAATTTCTGTATAATATTGCAATGTGTCGGTACCAACTCGGGCTGGTTTCTCACAGAACCCCACCGAGTTTAGGGAGTTCGAGACCCAGTGGGGCTTGTAGTCCATACAAGTGCCTTTACAGCCCATAGGTCGGTTATACTGGGAAAACTCTGGTTTGTCGGAAATTTCAACTCAAACATTGGGAAACGTGAACATTCATGGGTTTGGGGGTGGGGTATGAGGCACCCCTGTCATTGACGTGCGCGGAGTTTAGGGAGCAAGCGACCTAGTGGGATTTACAGTAGAAGGGATGTACTTTTAGACCACACCAGCGGCTATGCCGGGAAAACTCTAATTTTCCAGAAATAGGGGTACAAAGATGACCGAAAATGGAAATTTCTGTATAGTATTGCAATGTGTCGGTACCAACTCGGGCTGGTTTCTCACAGAACCCCACCGAGTTTAGGGAGTTCGAGACCCAGTGGGGCTTGTAGTCCATACAAGTGCCTTGACAGCCCATAGGTCGGTTATACTGGGAAAACTCTGGTTTATCGGAAATTTCAACTCAAACATTGGGAAACGTGAACATTCATGGGTTTGGGGGTGGGGTATGAGGCACCCCTGTCATTGACCTGCGCGGAGTTTAGGGAGCAAGCGACCTAGTGGGATTTACAGTAGAAGGGATGTACTTTTAGACCACACCAGCGGCTATGCCGGGAAAACTCTAGTTTTCGAGAAATAGGGGTACAAAGATGACCGAAAATGGAAATTTCTGTATAGTATTGCAATGTGTCGGTAGCAACTCGGGCTGGTTTCTCACAGAACCCCACCGAGTTTAGGGAGTTCGAGACCCAGTGGGGCTTGTAGTCCATACAAGTGCCTTTACAGCCCATAGGTCGGTTATACTGGGAAAACTCTGGTTTGTCGGAAATTTCAACTCAAACATTGGGAAACGTGAACATTCATGGGTTTGGGGGTGGGGTATGAGGCACCCCTGTCATTGACGTGCGCGGAGTTTAGGGAGCAAGCGACCTAGTGGGATTTACAGTAGAAGGGATGTACTTTTAGACCACACCAGCGGCTATGCCGGGAAAACTCTAGTTTTCGAGAAATAGGGGTACAAAGATGACCGAAAATGGAAATTTCTGTATAGTATTGCAATGTGTCGGTAGCAACTTGGGCTGGTTTCTCACAGAACCCCACCGAGTTTAGGGAGTTCGAGACCCAGTGGGGCTTGTAGTCCATACAAGTGCCTTTACAGCCCATAGGTCGGTTATACTGGGAAAACTCTGGTTTGTCGGAAATTTCAACTCAAACATTGGGAAACGTGAACATTCATGGGTTTGGGGGTGGGGTATGAGGCACCCCTGTCATTGACGTGCGCGGAGTTTAGGGAGCAAGCGAACTAGTGGGATTTACAGTAGAAGGGATGTACTTTTAGACCACACCAGCGGCTATGCCGGGAAAACTCTAGTTTTCGAGAAATAGGGGTACAAAGATGACCGAAAATGGAAATTTCTGTATAATATTGCAATGTGTCGGTAGCAACTCGGGCTGGTTTCTCACAGAACCCCACCGAGTTTAGGGAGTTCGAGACCCAGTGGGGCTTGTAGTCCATACAAGTGCCTTTACAGCCCATAGGTCGGTTATACTGGGAAAACTTTGGTTTGTCGGAAATTTCAACTCAAACATTGGGAAACGTGAACATTCATGGGTTTGGGGGTGGGGTATGAGGCACCCCTGTCATTGACGTGCGCGGAGTTTAGGGAGCAAGCGACCTAGTGGGATTTACAGTAGAAGGGATGTACTTTTAGACCACACCAGCGGCTATGCCGGGAAAACTCTAGTTTTCGAGAAATAGGGGTACAAAGATGACCGAAAATGGAAATTTCTGTATAGTATTGCAATGTGTCGGTACCAACTCGGGCTGGTTTCTCACAGAACCCCACCGAGTTTAGGGAGTTCGAGACCCAGTGGGGCTTGTAGTCCATACAAGTGCCTTTACAGCCCATAGGTCGGTTATACTGGGAAAACTCTGGTTTGTCGGAAATTTCAACTCAAACATTGGGAAACGTGATCATTCATGGGTTTGGGGGTGGGGTATGAGGCACCCCTGTCATTGACGTGCGCGGAGTTTAGGGAGCAAGCGACCTAGTGGGATTTACAGTAGAAGGGATGTACTTTTATACCACACCAGCGGCTATGCCGGGAAAACTCTAGTTTTCGAGAAATTGGGGTACAAAGATGAACGAAAATGGAAATTTCTGTATAGTATTGCAATGTGTCGGTAGCAACTTGGGCTGGTTTCTCACAGAACCCCACCGAGTTTAGGGAGTTCGAGACCCAGTGGGGCTTGTAGTCCATACAAGTGCCTTTACAGCCCATAGGTCGGTTATACTGGGAAAACTCTGGTTTGTCGGAAATTTCAACTCAAACATTGGGAAACGTGAACATTCATGGGTTTGGGGGTGGGGTATGAGGCACCCCTGTCATTGACGTGCGCGGAGTTTAGGGAGCAAGCGAACTAGTGGGATTTACAGTAGAAGGGATGTACTTTTAGACCACACCAGCGGCTATGCCGGGAAAACTCTAGTTTTCGAGAAATAGGGGTACAAAGATGACCGAAAATGGAAATTTCTGTATAATATTGCAATGTGTCGGTAGCAACTCGGGCTGGTTTCTCACAGAACCCCACCGAGTTTAGGGAGTTCGAGACCCAGTGGGGCTTGTAGTCCATACAAGTGCCTTTACAGCCCATAGGTCGGTTATACTGGGAAAACTTTGGTTTGTCGGAAATTTCAACTCAAACATTGGGAAACGTGAACATTCATGGGTTTGGGGGTGGGGTATGAGGCACCCCTGTCATTGACGTGCGCGGAGTTTAGGGAGCAAGCGACCTAGTGGGATTTACAGTAGAAGGGATGTTCTTTTAGACCACACCAGCGGCTATGCCGTTAAAACTCTAGTTTTCGAGAAATAGGGGTACAAAGATGACCGAAAATGGAAATTTCTGTATAATATTGCAATGTGTCGGTAGCAACTCGGGCTGGTTTCTCACAGAACCCCACCGAGTTTAGGGAGTTCGAGACCCAGTGGGGCTTGTAGTCCATACAAGTGCCTTTACAGCCCATAGGTCGGTTATACTGGGAAAACTCTGGTTTGTCGGAAATTTCAACTCAAACATTGGGAAACGTGAACATTCATGGGTTTGGGGGTGGGGTATGAGGCACCCCTGTCATTGACGTGCGCGGAGTTTAGGGAGCAAGCGACCTAGTGGGATTTACAGTAGAAGGGATGTACTTTCAGACCACACCAGCGGCTATGCCGGGAAAACTCTAGTTTTCGAGAAATAGGGGTACAAAGATGACCGAAAATGGAAATTTCTGTATAGTATTGAAATGTGTCGGTACCAAATCGGGCTGGTTTCTCACAGAACCCCACCGAGTTTAGGGAGTTCGAGACCCAGTGGGGCTTGTAGTCCATACAAGTGCCTTTACAGCCCATAGGTCGGTTATACTGGGAAAACTCTGGTTTGTCGGAAATTTCAACTCAAACATTGGGAAACATGAACATTCATGGGTTTGGGGGTGGGGTATGAGGCACCCCTGTCATTGACGTGCGCGGAGTTTAGGGAGCAAGCGACCTAATGGGATTTACAGTAGAAGGGATGTACTTTTAGACCACACCAGCGGCTATGCCGGGAAAACTCTAGTTTTCGAGAAATAGGGGTACAAAGATGACCGAAAATGGAAATTTCTGTATAGTATTGCAATGTGTCGGTACCAACTCGGGCTGGTTTCTCACAGAACCCCACCGAGTTTAGGGAGTTCGAGACCCAGTGGGGCTTGTAGTCCATACAAGTGCCTTTACAGCCCATAGGTCGGTTATACTGGGAAAACTCTGGTTTGTCGGAAATTTCAACTCAAACATTGGGAAACGTGAACATTCATTGGTTTGGGGGTGGGGTATGAGGCACCCCTGTCATTGACGTGCGCGGAGTTTAGGGAGCAAGCGACCTAGTGGGATTTACAGTAGAAGGGATGTACTTTTATACCACACCAGCGGCTATGCCGGGAAAACTCTAGTTTTCGAGAAATTGGGGTACAAAGATGACCGAAAATGGAAATTTCTGTATAGTATTGCAATGTGTCGGTAGCAACTTGGGCTGGTTTCTCACAGAACCCCACCGAGTTTAGGGAGTTCGAGACCCAGTGGGGCTTGTAGTCCATACAAGTGCCTTTACAGCCCATAGGTCGGTTATACTGGGAAAACTCTGGTTTGTCGGAAATTTCAACTCAAACATTGGGAAACGTGAACATTCATGGGTTTGGGGGTAGGGGTATGAGGCACCCCTGTCATTGACGTGCGCGGAGTTTAGGGAGCAAGCGACCTAGTGGGATTTACAGTAGAAGGGATGTACTTTCAGACCACACCAGCGGCTATGCCGGGAAAACTCTAGTTTTCGAGAAATAGGGGTACAAAGATGACCGAAAATGGAAATTTCTGTATAGTATTGCAATGTGTCGGTACCAACTCGGGCTGGTTTCTCACAGAACCCCACCGAGTTTAGGGAGTTCGAGACCCAGTGGGGCTTGTAGTCCATACAAGTGCCTTTACAGCCCATAGGTCGGTTATACTGGGAAAACTCTGGTTTGTCGGAAATTTCAACTCAAACATTGGGAAACGTGAACATTCATGGGTTTGGGGGTGGGGTATGAGGCACCCCTGTCATTGACGTGCGCGGAGTTTAGGGAGCAAGCGACCTAGTGGGATTTACAGTAGAAGGGATGTACTTTTAGACCACACCAGCGGCTATGCCGGGAAAACTCTAGTTTTCGAGAAATAGGGGTACAAAGATGACCAAAAATGGAAATTTCTGTATAGTATTGCAATGTGTCGGTACCAACTCGGGCTGGTTTCTCACAGAACCCCACCGAGTTTAGGGAGTTCGAGACCCAGTGGGGCTTGTAGTCCATACAAGTGCCTTTACAGCCCATAGGTCGGTTATACTGGGAAAACTCTGGTTTGTCGGAAATTTCAACTCAAACATTGGGAAACGTGAACATTCATTGGTTTGGGGGTGGGGTATGAGGCACCCCTGTCATTGACGTGCGCGGAGTTTAGGGAGCAAGCGACCTAGTGGGATTTACAGTAGAAGGGATGTACTTTTAGACCACACCAGCGGCTATGCCGGGAAAACTCTAGTTTTCGAGAAATAGGGGTACAAAGATGACCGAAAATGGAAAATTCTGTATAGTATTGCAATGTGTCGGTACCAACTCGGGCTGGTTTCTCACAGAACCCCACCGAGTTTAGGGAGTTCGAGACCCAGTGGGGCTTGTAGTTCATACAAGTGCCTTGACAGCCCATAGGTCGGTTATACTGGGAAAACTCTGGTTTGTCGGAAATTTCAACTCAAACATTGGGAAACGTGAACATTCATGGGTTTGGGGGTGGGGTATGAGGCACCCCTGTCATTGACGTGCGCGGAGTTTAGGGAGCAAGCGAACTAGTGGGATTTACAGTAGAAGGGATGTACTTTTAGACCACACCAGCGGCTATGCCGGGAAAACTCTAGTTTTCGAGAAATAGGGGTACAAAGATGACCGAAAATGGAAATTTCTGTATAATATTGCAATGTGTCGGTAGCAACTCGGGCTGGTTTCTCACAGAACCCCACCGAGTTTAGGGAGTTCGAGACCCAGTGGGGCTTGTAGTCCATACAAGTGCCTTTACAGCCCATAGGTCGGTTATACTGGGAAAACTTTGGTTTGTCGGAAATTTCAACTCAAACATTGGGAAACGTGAACATTCATGGGTTTGGGGGTGGGGTATGAGGCACCCCTGTCATTGACGTGCGCGGAGTTTAGGGAGCAAGCGACCTAGTGGGATTTACAGTAGAAGGGATGTACTTTCAGACCACACCAGCGGCTATGCCGGGAAAACTCTAGTTTTCGAGAAATAGGGGTACAAAGATGACCGAAAATGGAAATTTCTGTATAGTATTGAAATGTGTCGGTACCAAATCGGGCTGGTTTCTCACAGAACCCCACCGAGTTTAGGGAGTTCGAGACCCAGTGGGGCTTGTAGTCCATACAAGTGCCTTTACAGCCCATAGGTCGGTTATACTGGGAAAACTCTGGTTTGTCGGAAATTTCAACTCAAACATTGGGAAACGTGAACATTCATGGGTTTGGGGGTGGGGTATGAGGCACCCCTGTCATTGACGTGCGCGGAGTTTAGGGAGCAAGCGACCTAGTGGGATTTACAGTAGAAGGGATGTACTTTCAGACCACACCAGCGGCTATGCCGGGAAAACTCTAGTTTTCGAGAAATAGGGGTACAAAGATGACCGAAAATGGAAATTTCTGTATAGTATTGAAATGTGTCGGTACCAAATCGGGCTGGTTTCTCACAGAACCCCACCGAGTTTAGGGAGTTCGAGACCCAGTGGGGCTTGTAGTCCATACAAGTGCCTTTACAGCCCATAGGTCGGTTATACTGGGAAAACTCTGGTTTGTCGGAAATTTCAACTCAAACATTGGGAAACATGAACATTCATGGGTTTGGGGGTGGGGTATGAGGCACCCCTGTCATTGACGTGCGCGGAGTTTAGGGAGCAAGCGACCTAATGGGATTTACAGTAGAAGGGATGTACTTTTAGACCACACCAGCGGCTATGCCGGGAAAACTCTAGTTTTCGAGAAATAGGGGTACAAAGATGACCGAAAATGGAAATTTCTGTATAGTATTGCAATGTGTCGGTACCAACTCGGGCTGGTTTCTCACAGAACCCCACCGAGTTTAGGGAGTTCGAGACCCAGTGGGGCTTGTAGTCCATACAAGTGCCTTTACAGCCCATAGGTCGGTTATACTGGGAAAACTCTGGTTTGTCGGAAATTTCAACTCAAACATTGGGAAACGTGAACATTCATGGGTTTGGGGGTGGGGTATGAGGCACCCCTGTCATTGACGTGCGCGGAGTTTAGGGAGCAAGCGACCTAGTGGGATTTACAGTAGAAGGGATGTACTTTTAGACCACACCAGCGGCTATGCCGGGAAAACTCTAGTTTTCGAGAAATAGGGGTACAAAGATGACCGAAAATGGAAATTTCTGTATAGTATTGAAATGTGTCGGTACCAACTCGGGCTGGTTTCTCACAGAACCCCACCGAGTTTAGGGAGTTCGAGACCCAGTGGGGCTTGTAGTCCATACAAGTGCCTTTACAGCCCATAGGTCGGTTATACTGGGAAAACTCTGGTTTGTCGGAAATTTCAACTCAAACATTGGGAAACGTGAACATTCATGGGTTTGGGGGTGGGGTATGAGGCACCCCTGTCATTGACGTGCGCGGAGTTTAGGGAGCAAGCGACCTAGTGGGATTTACAGTAGAAGGGATGTACTTTTAGACCACACCAGCGGCTATGCCGGGAAAACTCTAGTTTTCGAGAAATAGGGGTACAAAGATGACCGAAAATGGAAATTTCTGTATAGTATTGCAATGTGTCGGTACCAACTCGGGCTGGTTTCTCACAGAACCCCACCGAGTTTAGGGAGTTCGAGACCCAGTGGGGCTTGTAGTCCATACAAGTGCCTTTACAGCCCATAGGTCGGTTATACTGGGAAAACTCTGGTTTGTCGGAAATTTCAACTCAAACATTGGAAAACGTGAACATTCATGGGTTTGGGGGTGGGGTATGAGGCACCCCTGTCATTGACGTGCGCGGAGTTTAGGGAGCAAGCGACCTAGTGGGATTTACAGTAGAAGGGATGTACTTTTAGACCACACCAGCGGCTATGCCGGGAAAACTCTAGTTTTCGAGAAATAGGGGTACAAAGATGACCGAAAATGGAAATTTCTGTATAGTATTGCAATGTGTCGGTACCAACTCGGGCTGGTTTCTCACAGAACCCCACCGAGTTTAGGGAGTTCGAGACCCAGTGGGGCTTGTAGTCCATACAAGTGCCTTTACAGCCCATAGGTCGGTTATACTGGGAAAACTCTGGTTTGTCGGAAATTTCAACTCAAACATTGGGAAACGTGAACATTCATGGGTTTGGGGGTGGGGTATGAGGCACCCCTGTCATTGACGTGCGCGGAGTTTAGGGAGCAAGCGACCTAGTGGGATTTACAGTAGAAGGGATGTACTTTTAGACCACACCAGCGGCTATGCCGGGAAAACTCTAGTTTTCGAGAAATAGGGGTACAAAGATGACCGAAAATGGAAATTTCTGTATAGTATTGCAATGTGTCGGTACCAACTCGGGCTGGTTTCTCACAGAACCCCACCGAGTTTAGGGAGTTCGAGACCCAATGGGGCTTGTAGTCCATACTAGTGCCTTTACAGCCCATAGGTCGGTTATACTGGGAAAACTCTGGTTTGTCGGAAATTTCAACTCAAACATTGGGAAACGTGAACATTCATGGGTTTGGGGGTGGTGTATGAGGCACCCCTGTCATTGACGTGCGCGGAGTTTAGGGAGCAAGCGACCTAGTGGGATTTACAGTAGAAGGGATGTACTTTTAGACCACACCAGCGGCTATGCCGGGAAAACTCTAATTTTCGAGAAATAGGGGTACAAAGATGACCGAAAATGGAAATTTCTGTATAGTATTGCAATGTGTCGGTACCAACTCGGGCTGGTTTCTCACAGAACCCCACCGAGTTTAGGGAGTTCGAGACCCAGTGGGGCTTGTAGTCCATACAAGTGCCTTTACAGTCCATAGGTCGGTTATACTGGGAAGACTCTGGTTTGTCGGAAATTTCAACTCAAACATTGGGAAACGTGAACATTCATGGGTTTGGGGGTGGGGTATGAGGCACCCCTGTCATTGACGTGCGCGGAGTTTAGGGAGCAAGCGACCTAGTGGGATTTACAGTAGAAGGGATGTACTTTCAGACCACACCAGCGGCTATGCCGGGAAAACTCTAGTTTTCGAGAAATAGGGGTACAAAGATGACCGAAAATGGAAATTTCTGTATAGTATTGCAATGTGTCGGTAGCAACTCTGGCTGGTTTCTCAAAGAACCCCACCGAGTTTAGGGAGTTCGAGACCCAGTGGGGCTTGTAGTCCATACAAGTGCCTTTACAGCCCATAGGTCGGTTATACTGGGAAAACTCTGGTTTGTCGGAAATTTCAACTCAAACATTGGGAAACGTGAACATTCATGGGTTTGGGGGTTGGGTATGAGGCACCCCTGTCATTGACGTGCGCGGAGTTTAGGGAGCAAGCGACCTAGTGGGATTTACAGTAGAAGGGATGTACTTTTAGACCACACCAGCGGCTATGCCGGGAAAACTCTAGTTTTCGAGAAATAGGGGTATAAAGATGACCAAAAATGGAAATTTCTGTATAGTATTGCAATGTGTCGGTACCAACTCGGGCTGGTTTCTCACAGAACCCCACCGAGTTTAGGGAGTTCGAGACCCAGTGGGGCTTGTAGTCCATTCAAGTGCCTTTACAGCCCATAGGTCGGTTATACTGGGAAAACTCTGGTTTGTCGGAAATTTCAACTCAAACATTGGGAAACGTGAACATTCATGGGTTTGAGGGTGGGGTATGAGGCACCCCTGTCATTGACGTGCGCGGAGTTTAGGGAGCAAGCGACCTAGTGGGATTTACAGTAGAAGGGATGTACTTTTAGACCACACCAGCGGCTATGCCGGGAAAACTCTAGTTTTCGAGAAATAGGGGTACAAAGATGACCGAAAATGGAAATTTCTGTATAGTATTGCAATTTGTCGGTACCAACTCGGGCTGGTTTCTCACAGAACCCCACCGAGTTTAGGGAGTTCGAGACCCAGTGGGGCTTGTAGTCCATACAAGTGCCTTGACAGCCCATAGGTCGGTTATACTGGGAAAACTCTGGTTTGTCGGAAATTTCAACTCAAACATTGGGAAACGTGAACATTCATGGGTTTAGGGGTGGGGTATGAGGCACCCCTGTCATTGACGTGCGCGGAGTTTAGGGAGCAAGCGACCTAGTGGGATTTACAGTAGAAGGGATGTACTTTTAGACCACACCAGCGGCTATGCCGGGAAAACTCTAGTTTTCGAGAAATAGGGGTACAAAGATGACCGAAAATGGAAATTTCTGTATAATATTGCAATTTGTCGGTAGCAACTCGGGCTGGTTTCTCACAGAACCCCACCGAGTTTAGGGAGTTCGAGACCCAGTGGGGCTTGTAGTCCATACAAGTGCCTTTACAGCCCATAGGTCGGTTATACTGGGAAAACTCTGGTTTGTCGGAAATTTCAACTCAAACATTGGGAAACGTGAACATTCATGGGTTTGGGGGTGGGGTATGAGGCACCCCTGTCATTGACGTGCGCGGAGTTTAGGGAGCAAGCGACCTAGTGGGATTTACAGTAGAAGGGATGTTCTTTTAGACCACACCAGCGGCTATGCCGGGAAAACTCTAGTTTTCGAGAAATAGGGGTACAAAGATGACCGAAAATGGAAATTTCTGTATAATATTGCAATGTGTCGGTACCAACTCGGGCTGGTTTCTCACAGAACCCCACCGAGTTTAGGGAGTTCGAGACCCAGTGGGGCTTGTAGTCCATACAAGTGCCTTTACAGCCCATAGGTCGGTTATACTGGGAAAACTCTGGTTTGTCGGAAATTTCAACTCAAACATTGGGAAACGTGAACATTCATGGGTTTGGGGGTGGGGTATGAGGCACCCCTGTCATTGACGTGCGCGGAGTTTAGGGAGCAAGCGACCTAGTGGGATTTACAGTAGAAGGGATGTACTTTCAGACCACACCAGCGGCTATGCCGGGAAAACTCTAGTTTTCGAGAAATAGGGGTACAAATATGACCGAAAATGGAAATTTCTGTATAGTATTGAAATGTGTCGGTACCAACTCGGGCTGGTTTCTCACAGAACCCCACCGAGTTTAGGGAGTTCGAAACCCAGTGGGGCTTGTAGTCCATACAAATGCCTTTACAGCCCATAGGTCGGTTATACTGGGAAAACTCTGGTTTGTCGGAAATTTCAACTCAAACATTGGGAAACGTGAACATTCATGGGTTTGGGGGTGGGGTATGAGGCACCCCTGTCATTGACGTGCGCGGAGTTTAGGGAGCAAGCGACCTAGTGGGATTTACAGTAGAAGGGATGTACTTTCAGACCACACCAGCGGCTATGCCGGGAAAACTCTAGTTTTCGAGAAATAGGGGTACAAAGATGACCGAAAATAGAAATTTCTGTATAGTATTGCAATGTGTCGGTACCAACTCGGGCTGGTTTCTCACAGAACCCCACCGAGTTTAGGGAGTTCGAGACCCAGTGGGGCTTGTAGTCCATACAAGTGCCTTTACAGCCCATAGGTCGGTTATTCTGGGAAAACTCTGGTTTGTCGGAAATTTTAACTCAAACATTGGGAAACGTGAACATTCATGGGTTTGGGGGTGGGGTATGAGGCACCCCTGTCATTGACGTGCGCGGAGTTTAGGGAGCAAGCGACCTAGTGGGATTTACAGTAGAAGGGATGTACTTTTAGACCACACCAGCAGCTATGCCGGGAAAACTCTAGTTTTCGAGAAATAGGGGTACAAAGATGACCGAAAATGGAAATTTCTGTATAGTATTGCAATGTGTCGGTACCAACTCGGGCTGGTTTCTCACAGAACCCCACCGAGTTTAGGGAGTTCGAGACCCAGTGGGGCTTGTAGTCCATACAAGTGCCTTTACAGCCCATAGGTCGGTTATACTGGGAAAACTCTGGTTTGTCGGAAATTTTAACTCAAACATTGGGAAACGTGAACATTCATGGGTTTGGGGGTGGGGTATGAGGCACCCCTGTCATTGACGTGCGCGGAGTTTAGGGAGCAAGCGACCTAATGGGATTTACAGTAGAAGGGATGTACTTTTAGACCACACCAGCGGCTATGCCGGGAAAACTCTAGTTTTCGAGAAATAGGGGTACAAAGATGACCGAAAATGGAAATTTCTGTATAGTATTGCAATGTGTCGGTACCAACTCGGGCTGGTTTCTCACAGAACCCCACCGAGTTTAGGGAGTTCGAGACACAGTGGGGCTTGTAATCCATACAAGTGCCTTTACAGCCCATAGGTCGGTTATACTGGGAAAACTCTGGTTTGTCGGAAATTTTAACTCAAACATTGGGAAACGTGAACATTCATGGGTTTAGGGGTGGGGTATGAGGCACCCCTGTCATTGACGTATTGCAATGTGTCGGTACCAACTCTCGAACTCCCTAAACTCGGTGGGGTTCTGTGAGAAACCAGCCCGAGTTGGTACCGACACATTGCAATACTATACAGAAATTTCCATTTTCGGTCATCTTTGTACCCCTATTTCTCGAAAACTAGAGTTTTCCCGGCATAGCCGCTGGTGTGGTCTAAAAGTACATCCCTTCTACTGTAAATTCCACGAGGTCGCTTGCTCCCTAAACTCCGCGCACGTCAATGACAGGGGTGCCTCATACCCCACCCCCAAACCCATGAATGTTCACGTTTCCCAATGTTTGAGTTGAAATTTCCGACAAACCAGAGTTTTCCCAGTATAACCGACCTATGGGCTGTAAAGGCACTTGTATGGACTACAAGCCCCACTGGGTCTCGAACTCCCTAAACTCGGTGGGGTTCTGTGAGAAACCAGCCCGAGTTGGTACCGACACATTGCAATACTATACAGAAATTTCCATTTTCGGTCATCTTTGTACCCCTATTTCTCGAAAACTAGAGTTTTCCCGGCATAGCCGCTGGTGTGGTCTAAAAGTACATCCCTTCTACTGTAAATTCCACTAGGTCGCTTGCTCCCTAAACTCCGCGCACGTCAATGACAGGGGTGCCTCATACCCCACCCCCAAACCCATGAATGTTCACGTTTCCCAATGTTTGAGTTGAAATTTCCGACAAACCAGAGTTTTCCCAGAATAACCGACCTATGGGCTGTAAAGGCACTTGTATGGACTACAAGCCCCACTGGGTCTCGAACTCCCTAAACTCGGTGGGGTTCTGTGAGAAACCAGCCCGAGTTGGTACCGACACATTGCAATACTATACAGAAATTTCCATTTTCGGTCATCTTTGTACCCCTATTTCTCGAAAACTAGAGTTTTCCCGGCATAGCCGCTGGTGTGGTCTAAAAGTACATCCCTTCTACTGTAAATTCCACTAGGTCGCTTGCTCCCTAAACTCCGCGCACGTCAATGACAGGGGTGCCTCATACCCCACCCCCAAACCCATGAATGTTCACGTTTCCCAATGTTTGAGTTGAAATTTCCGACAAACCAGAGTTTTCCCAGTATAACCGACCTATGGGCTGTAAAGGCACTTGTATGGACTACAAGCCCCACTGGGTCTCGAACTCCCTAAACTCGGTGGGGTTCTGTGAGAAACCAGCCCGAGTTGGTACCGACACATTGCAATACTATACAGAAATTTCCATTTTCGGTCATCTTTGTACCCCTATTTCTCGAAAACTAGAGTTTTCCCGGCATAGCCGCTGGTGTGGTCTAAAAGTACATCCCTTCTACTGTAAATCCCACTAGGTCGCTTGCTCCCTAAACTCCGCGCACGTCAATGACAGGGGTGCCTCATACCCCACCCCCAAACCCATGAATGTTCACGTTTCCCAATGTTTGAGTTGAAATTTCCGACAAACCAGAGTTTTCCCAGTATAACCGACCTATGGGCTGTAAAGGCACTTGTATGGACTACAAGCCCCACTGGGTCTCGAACTCCCTAAACTCGGTGGGGTTCTGTGAGAAACCAGCCCGAGTTGGTACCGACACATTGCAATACTATACAGAAATTTCCATTTTCGGTCATCTTTGTACCCCTATTTCTCGAAAACTAGAGTTTTCCCGGCATAGCCGCTGGTGTGGTCTAAAAGTACATCCCTTCTACTGTAAATCCCACTAGGTCGCTTGCTCCCTAAACTCCGCGCACGTCAATGACAGGGTGCCTCATACCCCACCCCCAAACCCATGAATGTTCACGTTTCCCAATGTTTGAGTTGAAATTTCCGACAAACCAGAGTTTTCCCAGTATAACCGACCTATGGGCTGTAAAGGCACTTGTATGGACTACAAGCCCCACTGGGTCTCGAACTCCCTAAACTCGGTGGGGTTCTGTGAGAAACCAGCCCGAGTTGGTACCGACACATTGCAATACTATACAGAAATTTCCATTTTCGGTCATCTTTGTACCCCTATTTCTCGAAAACTAGAGTTTTCCCGGCATAGCCGCTGGTGTGGTCTAAAAGTACATCCCTTCTACTGTAAATTCCACTAGGTCGCTTGCTCCCTAAACTCCGCGCACGTCAATGACAGGGGTGCCTCATACCCCACCCCCAAACCCATGAATGTTCACGTTTCCCAATGTTTGAGTTGAAATTTCCGACAAACCAGAGTTTTCCCAGTATAACCGACCTATGGGCTGTAAAGGCACTTGTATGGACTACAAGCCCCACTGGGTCTCGAACTCCCTAAACTCGGTGGGGTTCTGTGAGAAACCAGCCCGAGTTGGTACCGACACATTGCAATACTATACAGAAATTTCCATTTTCGATCATCTTTGTACCCCTATTTCTCGAAAACTAGAGTTTTCCCGGCATAGCCGCTGGTGTGGTCTAAAAGTACATCCCTTCTACTGTAAATCCCACTAGGTCGCTTGCTCCCTAAACTCCGCGCACGTCAATGACAGGGGTGCCTCATACCCCACCCCCAAACCCATGAATGTTCACGTTTCCCAATGTTTGAGTTGAAATTTCCGACAAACCAGAGTTTTCCCAGTATAACCGACCTATGGGCTGTAAAGGCACTTGTATGGACTACAAGCCCCACTGGGTCTCGAACTCCCTTAACTCGGTGGGGTTCTGTGAGAAACCAGCCCGAGTTGGTACCGACACATTGCAATACTATACAGAAATTTCCATTTTCGGTCATCTTTGTACCCCTATTTCTCGAAAACTAGAGTTTTCCCGGCATAGCCGCTGGTGTGGTCTAAAAGTACATCCCTTCTACTGTAAATTCCACTAGGTCGCTTGCTCCCTAAACTCCGCGCACGTCAATGACAGGGGTGCCTCATACCCCACCCCCAAACCCATGAATGTTCACGTTTCCCAATGTTTGAGTTGAAATTTCCGACAAACCAGAGTTTTCCCAGTATAACCGACCTATGGGCTGTAAAGGCACTTGTATGGACTACAAGCCCCACTGGGTCTCGAACTCCCTAAACTCGGTGGGGTTCTGTGAGAAACCAGCCCGAGTTGGTACCGACACATTGCAATACTATACAGAAATTTCCATTTTCGGTCATCTTTGTACCCCTATTTCTCGAAAACTAGAGTTTTCCCGGCATAGCCGCTGGTGTGGTCTAAAAGTACATCCCTTCTACTGTAAATCCCACTAGGTCGCTTGCTCCCTAAACTCCGCGCACGTCAATGACAGGGGTGCCTCATACCCCACCCCCAAACCCATGAATGTTCACGTTTCCCAATGTTTGAGTTGAAATTTCCGACAAACCAGAGTTTTCCCAGTATAACCGACCTATGGGCTGTAAAGGCACTTGTATGGACTACAAGCCCCACTGGGTCTCGAACTCCCTAAACTCGGTGGGGTTCTGTGAGAAACCAGCCCGAGTTGGTACCGACACATTGCAATACTATACAGAAATTTCCATTTTCGGTCATCTTTGTACCCCTATTTCTCGAAAACTAGAGTTTTCCCGGCATAGCCGCTGGTGTGGTCTAAAAGTACATCCCTTCTACTGTAAATTCCACTAGGTCGCTTGCTCCCTAAACTCCGCGCACGTCAATGACAGGGGTGCCTCATACCCCACCCCCAAACCCATGAATGTTCACGTTTCCCAATGTTTGAGTTGAAATTTCCGACAAACCAGAGTTTTCCCAGTATAACCGACCTATGGGCTGTAAAGGCACTTGTATGGACTACAAGCCCCACTGGGTCTCGAACTCCCTAAACTCGGTGGGGTTCTGTGAGAAACCAGCCCGAGTTGGTACCGACACATTGCAATACTATACAGAAATTTCCATTTTCGGTCATCTTTGTACCCCTATTTCTCGAAAACTAGAGTTTTCCCGGCATAGCCGCTGGTGTGGTCTAAAAGTACATCCCTTCTACTGTAAATCCCACTAGGTCGCTTGCTCCCTAAACTCCGCGCACGTCAATGACAGGGGTGCCTCATACCCCACCCCCAAACCCATGAATGTTCACGTTTCCCAATGTTTGAGTTGAAATTTCCGACAAACCAGAGTTTTCCCAGTATAACCGACCTATGGGCTGTAAAGGCACTTGTATGGACTACAAGCCCCACTGGGTCTCGAACTCCCTAAACTCGGTGGGGTTCTGTGAGAAACCAGCCCGAGTTGGTACCGACACATTGCAATACTATACAGAAATTTCCATTTTCGGTCATCTTTGTACCCCTATTTCTCGAAAACTAGAGTTTTCCCGGCATAGCCGCTGGTGTGGTCTAAAAGTACATCCCTTCTTCTGTAAATCCCACTAGGTCGCTTGCTCCCTAAACTCCGCGCACGTCAATGACAGGGGTGCCTCATACCCCGCCCCCAAACCCATGAATGTTCACGTTTCCCAATGTTTGAGTTGAAATTTCCGACAAACCAGAGTTTTCCCAGTATAACCGACCTATGGGCTGTAAAGGCACTTGTATGGACTACAAGCCCCACTGGGTCTCGAACTCCCTAAACTCGGTGGGGTTCTGTGAGAAACCAGCCCGAGTTGGTACCGACACATTGCAATACTATACAGAAATTTCCATTTTCGGTCATCTTTGTACCCCTATTTCTCGAAAACTAGAGTTTTCCCGGCATAGCCGCTGGTGTGGTCTAAAAGTACATCCCTTCTACTGTAAATCCCACTAGGTCGCTTGCTCCCTAAACTCCGCGCACGTCAATGACAGGGTGCCTCATACCCCACCCCCAAACCCATGAATGTTCACGTTTCCCAATGTTTGAGTTGAAATTTCCGACAAACCAGAGTTTTCCCAGTATAACCGACCTATGGGCTGTAAAGGCACTTGTATGGACTACAAGCCCCACTGGGTCTCGAACTCCCTAAACTCGGTGGGGTTCTGTGAGAAACCAGCCCGAGTTGGTACCGACACATTGCAATACTATACAGAAATTTCCATTTTCGGTCATCTTTGTACCCCTATTTCTCGAAAACTAGAGTTTTCCCGGCATAGCCGCTGGTGTGGTCTAAAAGTACATCCCTTCTACTGTAAATCCCACTAGGTCGCTTGCTCCCTAAACTCCGCGCACGTCAATGACAGGGGTGCCTCATACCCCACCCCCAAACCCATGAATGTTCACGTTTCCCAATGTTTGAGTTGAAATTTCCGACAAACCAGAGTTTTCCCAGTATAACCGACCTATGGGCTGTAAAGGCACTTGTATGGACTACAAGCCCCACTGGGTCTCGAACTCCCTAAACTCGGTGGGGTTCTGTGAGAAACCAGCCCGAGTTGGTACCGACACATTGCAATACTATACAGAAATTTCCATTTTCGGTCATCTTTGTACCCCTATTTCTCGAAAACTAGAGTTTTCCCGGCATAGCCGCTGGTGTGGTCTAAAAGTACATCCCTTCTACTGTAAATTCCACTAGGTCGCTTGCTCCCTAAACTCCGCGCACGTCAATGACAGGGGTGCCTCATACCCCACCCCCAAACCCATGAATGTTCACGTTTCCCAATGTTTGAGTTGAAATTTCCGACAAACCAGAGTTTTCCCAGTATAACCGACCTATGGGCTGTAAAGGCACTTGTATGGACTACAAGCCCCACTGGGTCTCGAACTCCCTAAACTCGGTGGGGTTCTGTGAGAAACCAGCCCGAGTTGGTACCGACACATTGCAATACTATACAGAAATTTCCATTTTCGGTCATCTTTGTACCCCTATTTCTCGAAAACTAGAGTTTTCCCGGCATAGCCGCTGGTGTGGTCTAAAAGTACATCCCTTCTACTGTAAATCCCACTAGGTCGCTTGCTCCCTAAACTCCGCGCACGTCAATGACAGGGGTGCCTCATACCCCACCCCCAAACCCATGAATGTTCACGTTTCCCAATGTTTGAGTTGAAATTTCCGACAAACCAGAGTTTTCCCAGTATAACCGACCTATGGGCTGTAAAGGCACTTGTATGGACTACAAGCCCCACTGGGTCTCGAACTCCCTAAACTCGGTGGGGTTCTGTGAGAAACCAGCCCGAGTTGGTACCGACACATTGCAATACTATACAGAAATTTCCATTTTCGGTCATCTTTGTACCCCTATTTCTCGAAAACTAGAGTTTTCCCGGCATAGCCGCTGGTGTGGTCTAAAAGTACATCCCTTCTACTGTAAATTCCACTAGGTCGCTTGCTCCCTAAACTCCGCGCACGTCAATGACAGGGGTGCCTCATACCCCACCCCCAAACCCATGAATGTTCACGTTTCCCAATGTTTGAGTTGAAATTTCCGACAAACCAGAGTTTTCCCAGTATAACCGACCTATGGGCTGTAAAGGCACTTGTATGGACTACAAGCCCCACTGGGTCTCGAACTCCCTAAACTCGGTGGGGTTCTGTGAGAAACCAGCCCGAGTTGGTACCGACACATTGCAATACTATACAGAAATTTCCATTTTCGGTCATCTTTGTACCCCTATTTCTCGAAAACTAGAGTTTTCCCGGCATAGCCGCTGGTGTGGTCTAAAAGTACATCCCTTCTACTGTAAATCCCACTAGGTCGCTTGCTCCCTAAACTCCGCGCACGTCAATGACAGGGGTGCCTCATACCCCACCCCCAAACCCATGAATGTTCACGTTTCCCAATGTTTGAGTTGAAATTTCCGACAAACCAGAGTTTTCCCAGTATAACCGACCTATGGGCTGTAAAGGCACTTGTATGGACTACAAGCCCCACTGGGTCTCGAACTCCCTAAACTCGGTGGGGTTCTGTGAGAAACCAGCCCGAGTTGGTACCGACACATTGCAATACTATACAGAAATTTCCATTTTCGGTCATCTTTGTACCCCTATTTCTCGAAAACTAGAGTTTTCCCGGCATAGCCGCTGGTGTGGTCTAAAAGTACATCCCTTCTACTGTAAATCCCACTAGGTCGCTTGCTCCCTAAACTCCGCGCACGTCAATGACAGGGGTGCCTCATACCCCACCCCCAAACCCATGAATGTTCACGTTTCCCAATGTTTGAGTTGAAATTTCCGACAAACCAGAGTTTTCCCAGTATAACCGACCTATGGGCTGTAAAGGCACTTGTATGGACTACAAGCCCCACTGGGTCTCGAACTCCCTAAACTCGGTGGGGTTCTGTGAGAAACCAGCCCGAGTTGGTACCGACACATTGCAATACTATACAGAAATTTCCATTTTCGGTCATCTTTGTACCCCTATTTCTCGAAAACTAGAGTTTTCCCGGCATAGCCGCTGGTGTGGTCTAAAAGTACATCCCTTCTACTGTAAATCCCACTAGGTCGCTTGCTCCCTAAACTCCGCGCACGTCAATGACAGGGTGCCTCATACCCCACCCCCAAACCCATGAATGTTCACGTTTCCCAATGTTTGAGTTGAAATTTCCGACAAACCAGAGTTTTCCCAGTATAACCGACCTATGGGCTGTAAAGGCACTTGTATGGACTACAAGCCCCACTGGGTCTCGAACTCCCTAAACTCGGTGGGGTTCTGTGAGAAACCAGCCCGAGTTGGTACCGACACATTGCAATACTATACAGAAATTTCCATTTTCGGTCATCTTTGTACCCCTATTTCTCGAAAACTAGAGTTTTCCCGGCATAGCCGCTGGTGTGGTCTAAAAGTACATCCCTTCTACTGTAAATTCCACTAGGTCGCTTGCTCCCTAAACTCCGCGCACGTCAATGACAGGGGTGCCTCATACCCCACCCCCAAACCCATGAATGTTCACGTTTCCCAATGTTTGAGTTGAAATTTCCGACAAACCAGAGTTTTCCCAGTATAACCGACCTATGGGCTGTAAAGGCACTTGTATGGACTACAAGCCCCACTGGGTCTCGAACTCCCTAAACTCGGTGGGGTTCTGTGAGAAACCAGCCCGAGTTGGTACCGACACATTGCAATACTATACAGAAATTTCCATTTTCGATCATCTTTGTACCCCTATTTCTCGAAAACTAGAGTTTTCCCGGCATAGCCGCTGGTGTGGTCTAAAAGTACATCCCTTCTACTGTAAATCCCACTAGGTCGCTTGCTCCCTAAACTCCGCGCACGTCAATGACAGGGGTGCCTCATACCCCACCCCCAAACCCATGAATGTTCACGTTTCCCAATGTTTGAGTTGAAATTTCCGACAAACCAGAGTTTTCCCAGTATAACCGACCTATGGGCTGTAAAGGCACTTGTATGGACTACAAGCCCCACTGGGTCTCGAACTCCCTAAACTCGGCGGGGTTCTGTGAGAAACCAGCCCGAGTTGGTACCGACACATTGCAATACTATACAGAAATTTCCATTTTCGGTCATCTTTGTACCCCTATTTCTCGAAAACTAGAGTTTTCCCGGCATAGCCGCTGGTGTGGTCTAAAAGTACATCCCTTCTACTGTAAATTCCACTAGGTCGCTTGCTCCCTAAACTCCGCGCACGTCAATGACAGGGGTGCCTCATACCCCACCCCCAAACCCATGAATGTTCACGTTTCCCAATGTTTGAGTTGAAATTTCCGACAAACCAGAGTTTTCCCAGTATAACCGACCTATGGGCTGTAAAGGCACTTGTATGGACTACAAGCCCCACTGGGTCTCGAACTCCCTAAACTCGGTGGGGTTCTGTGAGAAACCAGCCCGAGTTGGTACCGACACATTGCAATACTATACAGAAATTTCCATTTTCGGTCATCTTTGTACCCCTATTTCTCGAAAACTAGAGTTTTCCCGGCATAGCCGCTGGTGTGGTCTAAAAGTACATCCCTTCTACTGTAAATCCCACTAGGTCGCTTGCTCCCTAAACTCCGCGCACGTCAATGACAGGGTGCCTCATACCCCACCCCCAAACCCATGAATGTTCACGTTTCCCAATGTTTGAGTTGAAATTTCCGACAAACCAGAGTTTTCCCAGTATAACCGACCTATGGGCTGTAAAGGCACTTGTATGGACTACAAGCCCCACTGGGTCTCGAACTCCCTAAACTCGGTGGGGTTCTGTGAGAAACCAGCCCGAGTTGGTACCGACACATTGCAATACTATACAGAAATTTCCATTTTCGGTCATCTTTGTACCCCTATTTCTCGAAAACTAGAGTTTTCCCGGCATAGCCGCTGGTGTGGTCTAAAAGTACATCCCTTCTACTGTAAATTCCACTAGGTCGCTTGCTCCCTAAACTCCGCGCACGTCAATGACAGGGGTGCCTCATACCCCACCCCCAAACCCATGAATGTTCACGTTTCCCAATGTTTGAGTTGAAATTTCCGACAAACCAGAGTTTTCCCAGTATAACCGACCTATGGGCTGTAAAGGCACTTGTATGGACTACAAGCCCCACTGGGTCTCGAACTCCCTAAACTCGGTGGGGTTCTGTGAGAAACCAGCCCGAGTTGGTACCGACACATTGCAATACTATACAGAAATTTCCATTTTCGGTCATCTTTGTACCCCTATTTCTCGAAAACTAGAGTTTTCCCGGCATAGCCGCTGGTGTGGTCTAAAAGTACATCCCTTCTACTGTAAATCCCACTAGGTCGCTTGCTCCCTAAACTCCGCGCACGTCAATGACAGGGGTGCCTCATACCCCACCCCCAAACCCATGAATGTTCACGTTTCCCAATGTTTGAGTTGAAATTTCCGACAAACCAGAGTTTTCCCAGTATAACCGACCTATGGGCTGTAAAGGCACTTGTATGGACTACAAGCCCCACTGGGTCTCGAACTCCCTAAACTCGGTGGGGTTCTGTGAGAAACCAGCCCGAGTTGGTACCGACACATTGCAATACTATACAGAAATTTCCATTTTCGGTCATCTTTGTACCCCTATTTCTCGAAAACTAGAGTTTTCCCGGCATAGCCGCTGGTGTGGTCTAAAAGTACATCCCTTCTTCTGTAAATCCCACTAGGTCGCTTGCTCCCTAAACTCCGCGCACGTCAATGACAGGGGTGCCTCATACCCCGCCCCCAAACCCATGAATGTTCACGTTTCCCAATGTTTGAGTTGAAATTTCCGACAAACCAGAGTTTTCCCAGTATAACCGACCTATGGGCTGTAAAGGCACTTGTATGGACTACAAGCCCCACTGGGTCTCGAACTCCCTAAACTCGGTGGGGTTTTGTGAGAAACCAGCCCGAGTTGGTACCGACACATTGCAATACTATACAGAAATTTCCATTTTCGGTCATCTTTGTACCCCTATTTCTCGAAAACTAGAGTTTTCCCGGCATAGCCGCTGGTGTGGTCTAAAAGTACATCCCTTCTACTGTAAATCCCACTAGGTCGCTTGCTCCCTAAACTCCGCGCACGTCAATGACAGGGTGCCTCATACCCCACCCCCAAACCCATGAATGTTCACGTTTCCCAATGTTTGAGTTGAAATTTCCGACAAACCAGAGTTTTCCCAGTATAACCGACCTATGGGCTGTAAAGGCACTTGTATGGACTACAAGCCCCACTGGGTCTCGAACTCCCTAAACTCGGTGGGGTTCTGTGAGAAACCAGCCCGAGTTGGTACCGACACATTGCAATACTATACAGAAAGTTCCATTTTCGGTCATCTTTGTACCCCTATTTCTCGAAAACTAGAGTTTTCCCGGCATAGCCGCTGGTGTGGTCTAAAAGTACATCCCTTCTACTGTAAATTCCACTAGGTCGCTTGCTCCCTAAACTCCGCGCACGTCAATGACAGGGGTGCCTCATACCCCACCCCCAAACCCATGAATGTTCACGTTTCCCAATGTTTGAGTTGAAATTTCCGACAAACCAGAGTTTTCCCAGTATAACCGACCTATGGGCTGTAAAGGCACTTGTATGGACTACAAGCCCCACTGGGTCTCGAACTCCCTAAACTCGGTGGGGTTCTGTGAGAAACCAGCCCGAGTTGGTACCGACACAGTGCAATACTATACAGAAATTTCCATTTTCGATCATCTTTGTACCCCTATTTCTCGAAAACTAGAGTTTTCCCGGCATAGCCGCTGGTGTGGTCTAAAAGTACATCCCTTCTACTGTAAATCCCACTAGGTCGCTTGCTCCCTAAACTCCGCGCACGTCAATGACAGGGGTGCCTCATACCCCACCCCCAAACCCATGAATGTTCACGTTTCCCAATGTTTGAGTTGAAATTTCCGACAAACCAGAGTTTTCCCAGTATAACCGACCTATGGGCTGTAAAGGCACTTGTATGGACTACAAGCCCCACTGGGTCTCGAACTCCCTAAACTCGGTGGGGTTCTGTGAGAAACCAGCCCGAGTTGGTACCGACACATTGCAATACTATACAGAAATTTCCATTTTCGGTCATCTTTGTACCCCTATTTCTCGAAAACTAGAGTTTTCCCGGCATAGCCGCTGGTGTGGTCTAAAAGTACATCCCTTCTTCTGTAAATCCCACTAGGTCGCTTGCTCCCTAAACTCCGCGCACGTCAATGACAGGGGTGCCTCATACCCCGCCCCCAAACCCATGAATGTTCACGTTTCCCAATGTTTGAGTTGAAATTTCCGACAAACCAGAGTTTTCCCAGTATAACCGACCTATGGGCTGTAAAGGCACTTGTATGGACTACAAGCCCCACTGGGTCTCGAACTCCCTAAACTCGGTGGGGTTTTGTGAGAAACCAGCCCGAGTTGGTACCGACACATTGCAATACTATACAGAAATTTCCATTTTCGGTCATCTTTGTACCCCTATTTCTCGAAAACTAGAGTTTTCCCGGCATAGCCGCTGGTGTGGTCTAAAAGTACATCCCTTCTACTGTAAATCCCACTAGGTCGCTTGCTCCCTAAACTCCGCGCACGTCAATGACAGGGTGCCTCATACCCCACCCCCAAACCCATGAATGTTCACGTTTCCCAATGTTTGAGTTGAAATTTCCGACAAACCAGAGTTTTCCCAGTATAACCGACCTATGGGCTGTAAAGGCACTTGTATGGACTACAAGCCCCACTGGGTCTCGAACTCCCTAAACTCGGTGGGGTTCTGTGAGAAACCAGCCCGAGTTGGTACCGACACATTGCAATACTATACAGAAATTTCCATTTTCGGTCATCTTTGTACCCCTATTTCTCGAAAACTAGAGTTTTCCCGGCATAGCCGCTGGTGTGGTCTAAAAGTACATCCCTTCTACTGTAAATTCCACTAGGTCGCTTGCTCCCTAAACTCCGCGCACGTCAATGACAGGGGTGCCTCATACCCCACCCCCAAACCCATGAATGTTCACGTTTCCCAATGTTTGAGTTGAAATTTCCGACAAACCAGAGTTTTCCCAGTATAACCGACCTATGGGCTGTAAAGGCACTTGTATGGACTACAAGCCCCACTGGGTCTCGAACTCCCTAAACTCGGTGGGGTTCTGTGAGAAACCAGCCCGAGTTGGTACCGACACAGTGCAATACTATACAGAAATTTCCATTTTCGATCATCTTTGTACCCCTATTTCTCGAAAACTAGAGTTTTCCCGGCATAGCCGCTGGTGTGGTCTAAAAGTACATCCCTTCTACTGTAAATCCCACTAGGTCGCTTGCTCCCTAAACTCCGCGCACGTCAATGACAGGGGTGCCTCATACCCCACCCCCAAACCCATGAATGTTCACGTTTCCCAATGTTTGAGTTGAAATTTCCGACAAACCAGAGTTTTCCCAGTATAACCGACCTATGGGCTGTAAAGGCACTTGTATGGACTACAAGCCCCACTGGGTCTCGAACTCCCTAAACTCGGTGGGGTTCTGTGAGAAACCAGCCCGAGTTGGTACCGACACATTGCAATACTATACAGAAATTTCCATTTTCGGTCATCTTTGTACCCCTATTTCTCGAAAACTAGAGTTTTCCCGGCATAGCCGCTGGTGTGGTCTAAAAGTACATCCCTTCTACTGTAAATTCCACTAGGTCGCTTGCTCCCTAAACTCCGCGCACGTCAATGACAGGGGTGCCTCATACCCCACCCCCAAACCCATGAATGTTCACGTTTCCCAATGTTTGAGTTGAAATTTCCGACAAACCAGAGTTTTCCCAGTATAACCGACCTATGGGCTGTAAAGGCACTTGTATGGACTACAAGCCCCACTGGGTCTCGAACTCCCTAAACTCGGTGGGGTTCTGTGAGAAACCAGCCCGAGTTGGTACCGACACATTGCAATACTATACAGAAATTTCCATTTTCGGTCATCTTTGTACCCCTATTTCTCGAAAACTAGAGTTTTCCCGGCATAGCCGCTGGTGTGGTCTAAAAGTACATCCCTTCTACTGTAAATCCCACTAGGTCGCTTGCTCCCTAAACTCCGCGCACGTCAATGACAGGGGTGCCTCATACCCCACCCCCAAACCCATGAATGTTCACGTTTCCCAATGTTTGAGTTGAAATTTCCGACAAACCAGAGTTTTCCCAGTATAACCGACCTATGGGCTGTAAAGGCACTTGTATGGACTACAAGCCCCACTGGGTCTCGAACTCCCTAAACTCGGTGGGGTTCTGTGAGAAACCAGCCCGAGTTGGTACCGACACATTGCAATACTATACAGAAATTTCCATTTTCGGTCATCTTTGTACCCCTATTTCTCGAAAACTAGAGTTTTCCCGGCATAGCCGCTGGTGTGGTCTAAAAGTACATCCCTTCTACTGTAAATTCCACTAGGTCGCTTGCTCCCTAAACTCCGCGCACGTCAATGACAGGGGTGCCTCATACCCCACCCCCAAACCCATGAATGTTCACGTTTCCCAATGTTTGAGTTGAAATTTCCGACAAACCAGAGTTTTCCCAGTATAACCGACCTATGGGCTGTAAAGGCACTTGTATGGACTACAAGCCCCACTGGGTCTCGAACTCCCTAAACTCGGTGGGGTTCTGTGAGAAACCAGCCCGAGTTGGTACCGACACATTGCAATACTATACAGAAATTTCCATTTTCGGTCATCTTTGTACCCCTATTTCTCGAAAACTAGAGTTTTCCCGGCATAGCCGCTGGTGTGGTCTAAAAGTACATCCCTTCTACTGTAAATCCCACTAGGTCGCTTGCTCCCTAAACTCCGCGCACGTCAATGACAGGGGTGCCTCATACCCCACCCCCAAACCCATGAATGTTCACGTTTCCCAATGTTTGAGTTGAAATTTCCGACAAACCAGAGTTTTCCCAGTATAACCGACCTATGGGCTGTAAAGGCACTTGTATGGACTACAAGCCCCACTGGGTCTCGAACTCCCTAAACTCGGTGGGGTTCTGTGAGAAACCAGCCCGAGTTGGTACCGACACATTGCAATACTATACAGAAATTTCCATTTTCGGTCATCTTTGTACCCCTATTTCTCGAAAACTAGAGTTTTCCCGGCATAGCCGCTGGTGTGGTCTAAAAGTACATCCCTTCTTCTGTAAATCCCACTAGGTCGCTTGCTCCCTAAACTCCGCGCACGTCAATGACAGGGGTGCCTCATACCCCGCCCCCAAACCCATGAATGTTCACGTTTCCCAATGTTTGAGTTGAAATTTCCGACAAACCAGAGTTTTCCCAGTATAACCGACCTATGGGCTGTAAAGGCACTTGTATGGACTACAAGCCCCACTGGGTCTCGAACTCCCTAAACTCGGTGGGGTTTTGTGAGAAACCAGCCCGAGTTGGTACCGACACATTGCAATACTATACAGAAATTTCCATTTTCGGTCATCTTTGTACCCCTATTTCTCGAAAACTAGAGTTTTCCCGGCATAGCCGCTGGTGTGGTCTAAAAGTACATCCCTTCTACTGTAAATCCCACTAGGTCGCTTGCTCCCTAAACTCCGCGCACGTCAATGACAGGGTGCCTCATACCCCACCCCCAAACCCATGAATGTTCACGTTTCCCAATGTTTGAGTTGAAATTTCCGACAAACCAGAGTTTTCCCAGTATAACCGACCTATGGGCTGTAAAGGCACTTGTATGGACTACAAGCCCCACTGGGTCTCGAACTCCCTAAACTCGGTGGGGTTCTGTGAGAAACCAGCCCGAGTTGGTACCGACACATTGCAATACTATACAGAAATTTCCATTTTCGGTCATCTTTGTACCCCTATTTCTCGAAAACTAGAGTTTTCCCGGCATAGCCGCTGGTGTGGTCTAAAAGTACATCCCTTCTACTGTAAATTCCACTAGGTCGCTTGCTCCCTAAACTCCGCGCACGTCAATGACAGGGGTGCCTCATACCCCACCCCCAAACCCATGAATGTTCACGTTTCCCAATGTTTGAGTTGAAATTTCCGACAAACCAGAGTTTTCCCAGTATAACCGACCTATGGGCTGTAAAGGCACTTGTATGGACTACAAGCCCCACTGGGTCTCGAACTCCCTAAACTCGGTGGGGTTCTGTGAGAAACCAGCCCGAGTTGGTACCGACACAGTGCAATACTATACAGAAATTTCCATTTTCGATCATCTTTGTACCCCTATTTCTCGAAAACTAGAGTTTTCCCGGCATAGCCGCTGGTGTGGTCTAAAAGTACATCCCTTCTACTGTAAATCCCACTAGGTCGCTTGCTCCCTAAACTCCGCGCACGTCAATGACAGGGGTGCCTCATACCCCACCCCCAAACCCATGAATGTTCACGTTTCCCAATGTTTGAGTTGAAATTTCCGACAAACCAGAGTTTTCCCAGTATAACCGACCTATGGGCTGTAAAGGCACTTGTATGGACTACAAGCCCCACTGGGTCTCGAACTCCCTAAACTCGGTGGGGTTCTGTGAGAAACCAGCCCGAGTTGGTACCGACACATTGCAATACTATACAGAAATTTCCATTTTCGGTCATCTTTGTACCCCTATTTCTCGAAAACTAGAGTTTTCCCGGCATAGCCGCTGGTGTGGTCTAAAAGTACATCCCTTCTACTGTAAATTCCACTAGGTCGCTTGCTCCCTAAACTCCGCGCACGTCAATGACAGGGGTGCCTCATACCCCACCCCCAAACCCATGAATGTTCACGTTTCCCAATGTTTGAGTTGAAATTTCCGACAAACCAGAGTTTTCCCAGTATAACCGACCTATGGGCTGTAAAGGCACTTGTATGGACTACAAGCCCCACTGGGTCTCGAACTCCCTAAACTCGGTGGGGTTCTGTGAGAAACCAGCCCGAGTTGGTACCGACACATTGCAATACTATACAGAAATTTCCATTTTCGGTCATCTTTGTACCCCTATTTCTCGAAAACTAGAGTTTTCCCGGCATAGCCGCTGGTGTGGTCTAAAAGTACATCCCTTCTACTGTAAATCCCACTAGGTCGCTTGCTCCCTAAACTCCGCGCACGTCAATGACAGGGGTGCCTCATACCCCACCCCCAAACCCATGAATGTTCACGTTTCCCAATGTTTGAGTTGAAATTTCCGACAAACCAGAGTTTTCCCAGTATAACCGACCTATGGGCTGTAAAGGCACTTGTATGGACTACAAGCCCCACTGGGTCTCGAACTCCCTAAACTCGGTGGGGTTCTGTGAGAAACCAGCCCGAGTTGGTACCGACACATTGCAATACTATACAGAAATTTCCATTTTCGGTCATCTTTGTACCCCTATTTCTCGAAAACTAGAGTTTTCCCGGCATAGCCGCTGGTGTGGTCTAAAAGTACATCCCTTCTACTGTAAATTCCACTAGGTCGCTTGCTCCCTAAACTCCGCGCACGTCAATGACAGGGGTGCCTCATACCCCACCCCCAAACCCATGAATGTTCACGTTTCCCAATGTTTGAGTTGAAATTTCCGACAAACCAGAGTTTTCCCAGTATAACCGACCTATGGGCTGTAAAGGCACTTGTATGGACTACAAGCCCCACTGGGTCTCGAACTCCCTAAACTCGGTGGGGTTCTGTGAGAAACCAGCCCGAGTTGGTACCGACACATTGCAATGCTATACAGAAATTTCCATTTTCGGTCATCTTTGTACCCCTATTTCTCGAAAACTAGAGTTTTCCCGGCATAGCCGCTGGTGTGGTCTAAAAGTACATCCCTTCTACTGTAAATCCCACTAGGTCGCTTGCTCCCTAAACTCCGCGCACGTCAATGACAGGGGTGCCTCATACCCCACCCCCAAACCCATGAATGTTCACGTTTCCCAATGTTTGAGTTGAAATTTCCGACAAACCAGAGTTTTCCCAGTATAACCGACCTATGGGCTGTAAAGGCACTTGTATGGACTACAAGCCCCACTGGGTCTCGAACTCCCTAAACTCGGTGGGGTTCTGTGAGAAACCAGCCCGAGTTGGTACCGACACATTGCAATACTATACAGAAATTTCCATTTTCGGTCATCTTTGTACCCCTATTTTGCCGTGTTATTAGTTCTTTACTGACTGTTCCAGAACGGTTCTGTTGGGATTTATGTTTAAGTTGTTTGTATCTTAATATGTCTGTAAGTCTACTTTGATTTGTATTTCTGTATTTGAAAATTCGAGGATGGCCAGTTTCTGTTTCTAGTGTCTGCCCCTATTGATGGCCCATTGTTGTTCCCATTCTCTGTCTTTGTTGAACTCGTCACCTTTGTGTTTGCATGTTTGTCAAATGGTTACCCTGTCGGGGAAGAGCTAGTCGTCCTGTTTCTCGTTTACTTCTTAATATTTTTCTTGTTATGATTAAACTCCTTCCTAGTCGCTAGCTCAATTAACTGGTATGTTCGGCAGTGCTAGACAAAATGAATACCTCTACCTTCTATAGTATTTAGTTTTAACCTACGATCATTTCCAATCGCGTTTCCAAAACAAAAATAAAGAAAAAACAGCGATTCATGTTGTAGCCGTCCTATGTGATGCAAAGGCACCTTGACGGACTTCAGTTCCCTCTAGATATTGGCCTCGCTAAACTTGGGGCGCCTTGATAAGAACCAGTCGAAGATGGATACCTGGCATTGAACTCAGAAATTCTTTTTTACTCATTTGTTCATTTGTTGCATTTCCACATTTAACCATATTTTTCTTGGGCTGTGTAGATAACTGGCTGGGATCAAATTTCTATGGACCTTAAGTTTCATGTAGGCAGTTCCACCTGGTCCTGCTCGCAACCAAAACTGCTTCGGCTGTTTCGGCTACAAATGCCAACAATTTCTGCTACTTCGGCTGGTCAGGCTACTCCGGCCAGCAGTTTCTGCTACTTCGGCTGGTCAGGCTACTCCGGCCAGCCGAAGTAGCCTACCTCGGCTGGTCAGGCTACTTCGGCTAACTTCACCCATCTGTGCTTCTTATGGTGTATTGTAACGGCGTCTGGCTATTCCCTGTTATTTTACATGGATACACCACATATTTGAATTAGTTTGGGCCTCCAATTGTTCGTTTTGTAAATGTAAATAATTTGATTGGGGCTTGAAACGAACCATGTCCGAATCGACAATGTGCCAACTTCGCATCGCTTTTCCAAAGGAAATATGCGATAACATTGTAATTTCACGGCTACATTACACGAATCAAACCCTAAATAACTGAAACATACCATCTATAATGCATTTATTCCCGTTCTGTAGCTGTATTTTACATATATTTACATCCAATTTTGATTTCTGAGCTGTCATTCGCGCTTCAGAACTTTGTACATTAACTAAACCTATCGAGCCGTAGCAATCCGAAACGGCAGCTACTGTTGCTAAGCGCGAGCCAGATTCCCGGACCGCTGGTTTCCATCCCCATACACTCCCCAATGGCGAGCGCATCAATTCCCTGGAAACATCTATGGGTATATAAACCGAATCGCGCAGCCAGATTCTCTGTTGCTGAGTTGTTGGCAACCCCGCTGTGTTAGCTTCTAATAGCTCTCAAGCCAAAAGCAGCTGTTCACCAATCTCGGTGGAAACCTTCTAAAAGTCAATAAGCTCGCCCATTAGCATGCCAAACAAAAGAAATACAGAAAACGGTCCTGCACAGGTCTCGTAATATTTTGTTTACAGTTCTCCACCCATCTCGGCAGAAAGTTGCGCCCATTTTGGTGGAAATATTTCTTCTACTTTTCTAATCTATCTCGGCGAAGTTGGCACTGGTTTTGATCATTACATAATATAATTAACACCTATGAATATTTACTACCTAGTATTCATGTCAAGTTGAATTGTTTGATTTAAATTTGTAAGGAACTATTTTCTTTACCCATCTCGGTGGAATTCGCCCATCTCGGTGAAGTCCGCCAAGCTCGGTGAAATCAACCAAGCTCGGTGAAATCAACCCATTTAGGCGAAGACACACTTTAACCTGAACTTGTGCTACTTATGCATTAGTCCCGAGTTCATTGGACAACCTGAGTCTGTGTTCTGTCTTGCCAGCAATGAATTAAAGCTGTTGTGTGTCTTGCTTCTATTTGCGTGACGTTTCGCCCATTTCGGTGCAGTTTCGCCCATCTCGGCGAAATTCCGCCAAGCTAGGCGACTCCCTTAATATAAGATTTAGTCTTCAGTATTTGATACTATGTTAATGAATGCAGTACTTTGATACTTTAGGGGATTATTTATCTAAGGTGCTGAGTTGTATAACTGCAAATATTAGGATTTAATGATACTTTTAAGGTTAGGAGCTGAGTTATACAACTTCATGTATTGTACTTACATTTGTATTTAAATGTTAGGGAATAGCAGTAGTGTAACTGTCTATCTTTTACTGCAACTGCATTGACTTAGTATAACTGCAACTGCATTTACCGAGTATAACTGTAACTGCATCTATTAAGTACAACTGTATCTACAGTATCTTACCAGCAATAGTAATGCACTGAAGTTAATATACTTTTAACTGCACTAAGTTAACCCCATTATGTATAGCTGCAACTGCATAATAGTTGTCTCTTTGATAAATATGTATTAGTACAACTGCATTGGTAGTAAAAAGGTGTATCCATTGAAACTGTATTCTTATATAAATAAATTGTGTATGTTTAAATTGCTGCAGCCATCTCATTGTTAAGGGAAAACAAAATAGATTTAGAAAATTGAAACAATGGCTCAAGTGTCATTTCACTCCCAAGTAGCATAGCTATCAGCCCAGGTCGGATCCACATAAAATTCCTAGTGAATTCATTGTGACTGGTCATCTATCCTGACAATATAAAGAGAGTATCCACTCGACCAGGTGGTCCCGTTGCAATTTGGTGTCAGAAGTGCAGGATAACCACTATCTAAAAGACGTTTGTATCATTGGATATTTTGCTGTAGAATATCCCGCTGTTTGTTGTGCATAGTCAGAGCAGCTAACGCTGACTTGTGCAAGATACATTAAATCCTGGTGTTTGATCGTTGCTACTTTGGAAGTGAACTGACATACTGAATAAAAAAAAAAAATTCAGCAATCAACTTTCAAAATGGCGAATGAAAATAACCCAAATGACCCCATTGCTGATATAAATGAACCTAACACCTCGCAACAAAATCTAAACAATGAGACGCTAGATGACGTGCAGTCAGTCCCAAGTTCTGCAAACTCGTTGCAGTTGTCAATGCTCGAAAATAAGCTAGAAACCGAAATGACTAAAATGAGTAGAATGGTTAGGGATACTATCTCTAGTCTTACTGATCATATGAATAAGAGACTCGGTGAGGTTGATTCTAAATTTGACCATCTGCTAGCCGACCTTGTACCATCAACACAGAATGCCAATGCCAATTCCACTGCTAATCCAACCAGTAGACACAATCCGGAATCTGGTGAATCTGTTATAGAACGTAGTACAAAACCTAAGGGAGACCACACTTTGGTTAAAATGAGACCCCAGAATTATAATGGTACAACTGACTTTGATGATTTCCTCTCCCAGTTTGAAATAACTTGTGAAATCAATGGTTGGCAGTATAGAGAGAAGTCTCTTTACTTAGCAAGCTGTCTGACAGACGATGCACGCTCCCTTCTGAGTGAGTTAGATCATGAGGGAAGGCGTGATTATGATACATTAGTTGAAAAGCTGGCTAATAGATTTGGTTCAGTGAATAGGTCTGAAATATACCGAACCCAGCTGAAGTCCCGAACACGACATAAGGGCGAGTCCATTCCTGAATTGGCCCAATCCATTAAGAAGCTAGTTCGCCAGGCATATCCTGGAGTAAACAAAGATGTCATTGAGACGTTAGCTATTGATAACTTCATTGACGCATTAACAGATTCTGATCTCCGTTTGCGTGTTAGAGAGTTAGGACCAAAAACTGTGGGTGATGCAGAAAGAACCGCTTTGCGTTTAGAATCACACAAAATCGCTGACAAACAACGTTCGCGCATTGTGGGTCAGATAGACACTGATAGAATGCAAACCAATAACGAGAACTCGCGAGAGTCTAGCAGTTCGTTGAAGTCCCTCCAGAATTCAATCAATGTGCTATCTGATCAGGTAAAAGATCTGAAAATGCATAACCGTCAAAATGAAGGCCAAAGAAAGTTTGCTAATGGAAGATTCCAAAATAATCCAAACTCTGTCAAAAATGAAAGAATGAGCAGACAGCGCCAAAATAATCATCCTACCTCAAATCGCTTTCAGGCGCGATCCGCAAGTAAAAACAGAAACAATTTTCAGAGAAATGCTTACACAAATGGGCACTCACAAAATTTACGTGCTGATGCTGATGCTTTTATCCCAAGAGGTAGACAAAATTCTGAAAGGCAGAATGCCAATTATAACCAGAGAAATGGTTCAACACTGTATCAAAACAACCAGGGAAACTGGAATCAGTCGGTTTGGGGGGCCGCAAACCGACGCCATTAATTCGGCCCGCCGAAACACCGTTAAAGAGTATGGAGGATGGTTATTTTGTAGCTGGTTATATCAATGACAAGTCTCTTGCTTTTCTTGTTGACACTGGATCATGTTGTACGATACTCAGCAAAGCCTTGCTAGAAAGGTGGCCTTATGAAACACGTCCATGCTTGACGCCAGTCAATTTGCATTTAGTTACTGCTACCGGTGAAAGTTCGCCATTTCTGGGAAAAGCTGAAGTTGAAGTAACTTTAGGCAGTCAGAAATTGTTACACGACTTTCTGTTCGCTGATATAAAGAATGACGGCATTCTTGGTATGGACTTTCTGACAAAACACAGATGTGATATGTTTCTAAGTAAAAACCATCTTTTATTGAATGGCGAAAAGCTTGCTTGTTATCGCAGTAGTGTCGATGCTGTACCCACCACTAGCAGAATAGCAATAGCTGAAACTGTTGAGGTACCACCAGAATGTGAAATAATTGTCCAAGGCCGTCCCTTGGATAGGGTTGACTGCAATAGCATTGGCGTGTTGGAGGCCACCGAGGGTTTTGTTGAGCGTAATGGACTGTTGATAGCTAAAGCTTTGGTATGTCCTGAATTTGGTGTAGTTCCACTACGCATTATGAATCTCAATAACGAGCCACTAACCCTGTACAAAAACACTGTTGCAGCGCTATATGAGCCAGTTGATATAGAAGAGCAGGAGACAGTCAATGTACTCAGTACTGACACATGTGAGTCTGAAGACGCTTACGCCCATGTAGAACAGCTTCTTCAGGCAAGTTCGTCAAACTTAGATGAGTTCCAAACTGAGCGTTTGCGGTCGTTGTTGTACGAGTATAAGGACCAATTCTCAAAATCATCACATGACCTCGGGTGTACTAATCTCGTAGAGCATACCATCAAAACCCTGCCCGACTGTAAACCTATCAAACTTAGGCCGTACAGAATACCCATTGCAAAGAGAGAATTCGCCGAAAATGAAATAAAAGCAATGGCCGAAAAAGGGCTGATTGAGACCTCTCATTCTGCCTGGAGTGCACCTGCCGTTTTAGTGCCCAAGCGCGATGGCACTACGCGATTTTGTATAGACTACCGAAAGCTCAATCAGGTAACTATACCAGATAGTCATCCATTACCTAGAATTGATGACACTCTTGATGCACTTGGTGGATCCACGTGGTTTTCAACATTGGACTTGAAAAGTGGTTTCCATCAAGTGAGTATTGCTGAGGAAGACAGACCTAAAACTGCTTTCTCCATACCTGGTAGTGGTTTATGGCAATGGCGCGTCCTTCCATTCGGTCTTATAAATTCACCAAGCGTTTTTGAGCGCCTGATGGAGAGAGTGTTTGCAGGTCTGACTTACCTCATATTGCTGCTTTACCTCGATGATATCATTGTTTTCTCAAAAACATTTGAGGAGCATTTGGCAAACCTCAAGATAATTCTTGAAAGACTTAAAGCAGCTAACCTGAAACTGAACCCCAAAAAGTGTAGTTTGCTGTGTACAAAGGTGTCCTTTCTTGGACATGAGGTGTCCGAGGAGGGAATCTCGACTGACCCAGCAAAGGTTGGGGCAGTTAGGGACTGGCCTCAGCCTAAGTCAGCAACTGAAGTAAGGCAATTTGTTGGGTTGGCCTCTTACTATAGAAAATTCCTCCCTAACTTCGCTACTATATGCAAACCCTTACACAGACTAACTGAAAAGAACTCTAGTTTCATATGGAATGATCAGTGTCAAAATGCCTTTGACACCATTAAACATTTGCTGACTAGTGCACCTGTTCTCAATTATCCTTTGCTCCAAGGACAGCCGTTCATACTCGACTGTGACGCATCAAATGTCGGAATTGGTGCAGTTCTTTCCCAACTACAGAA
The DNA here is from genome assembly GCA_964017185.1 of Rugalucina vietnamica. Taxonomy (NCBI): domain Eukaryota; kingdom Metazoa; phylum Mollusca; class Bivalvia; order Lucinida; family Lucinidae; genus Rugalucina; species Rugalucina vietnamica. The sequence goes on from OZ024885.1 coordinate 8,388,455, forward strand.
CGGTGAGGAAAAGGTTATAAGTTACTTCAGCAAATGTTTGTCAAATGCCGAAAGACATTACTGTACAACTAGAAAAGAGCTGCTAGCCTTGGTGGTAGCAGTCAAACATTTCCATCATTACTTGTTTGGTCAACAGTTCACAGTTAGGACCGATCATGGGTCATTGCAATGGCTCATGAGGTTCAAAAACTGCGAAGGGCAAATTGCACGTTGGATTGAGACCTTGTCGGCATATACATTTACGGTTATACACCGTGCTGGTCGAGTGCACAACAACGCCGATTCCATGTCCCGCAGACCATGCCATAATAGCAACTGTAAGTACTGTGAACGTTTTGAGCAGAAGTATTCTCCAGAGACAAAGACTGACTTAGACAATAAAACGAAAAATGGTGCTGTAAAGCAAATCACTTCAAAGAAAGGTGACGGAGAAGTCACCAAAATTTATGATGTGAGTGACAATGTTGTCAAAAGTGACAGTTGTTACACTCCAAAATTTGATGGTACCACTCAGAAGCACGTGGAAGGTGTTTCTTTCATTGACCAGGATAAAGATCCTGAGTTCAAAGGGCCCGAAATTACTGACGACCAGAACATTGGTAGAAGTGATCAATCTACCTCTTATTTAGAAACTGGAGTAGCAGAGGTGCTCTCTTCGGAGATGTCACATGGAATGTCCCAGATCGGGGTTCCTCACTTCATGCATGCGCGTATTGGCGATGTATGCTATGGGGTGGACGCAGAAGCTCACAAAATTCTTGAATGGCGTCAGGTACACTGTATTTGCTGCCATGAAGCAGCCAGTGATGTGGATTATTGGGATCACTTTGTTGATGGAACACTGTTTGGGTGTTTGTTTGAGAATGATTCTGAAGATATGGACTTTGCTCATGCTGGCATGACAACAAGAAAGGGGGCTCGTAATGACCTTCCGCGGGGTTCATGCGAGCCAGGTTTGAATACAAACACCTTAAACTCTGTAAATCTTCAAACTGATTCTGGAAGTGATCACAGTACCTGTAGAGCATCAAATACTAGTCAGCAAACTGATGAAACTTGTCAACCATCTTCCAATGTAGAAAAGGAAGAGTTCTTGGAATTGACACAGGAGAATATTCAAACTGAGCAGGAGAATGACTCAGTTTTAAAACAATTGCTGCAATGGAAAAGAGAAGGTGTGAAACCTGCCTGGGCTGAAGTTGCACCTTTCAGCCCAGAGTTAAAATCATATTGGCATGACTGGGACAATATAGAACTGAAAGATGGTATTCTCTTTAAGAAACGCTACAGAGATATAGGCAATGATGCTGAATACCTATTTCTCGTGCCTACTGCCCTACGCAAAGCAGTTTTCTACCAGCTACATGCAAATATAACTGGTGGACATTTGGGTAGAAGAAAAACTTATGACAAAATCAGAAAGAGATTTTATTGGTGCAATGTATACAAGAACATATCATACTGGTGTCGAATCTGCTCGACCTGTGGTGCAAGAAAAATGCCACACAGGAAAGCGAAAGCACCAATGCAACAGTACAATGTTGGTTACCCTATGGAACGAATCGGACTTGATATCTGTGGTCCTTATCCTGTTTCGAAAAGGGGGCACAGATATCTGATGGTCGTTTCCTGCTATTTTACCAAGTGGGTAGATGCTATACCTTTGAAAACACAGGAAGCAAAATATGTTGCCACAAAACTTGTGAATAGGTTCATATCCATATTCGGTGTGCCATTACAATTACATACAGACTTAGGTTCAAATTTTGAATCTAAGGTATTTCAAGAAGTATGCAAGTTAATGGGCATTAACAAAACCAGAACAACTGTAAGACGACCCCAGTCTGATGGTATGGTCGAAAGAGCAAACAGATCTATTCAGAACATGATCTCCTCCTACATATCTGATACACAAGATGATTGGGATGAGAATATACCACTGCTTATGTTGGCATACCGAGCTTCCATTCATGAAACTACAGGAGTTTCTCCTGCTATGATGATGTTTGGAAGGGAACTCACATTACCTGTGGATATGACCCTTGGTAGACCTATTAGGGAAGACAGACTCTGCGCTACAGAACATGCATACCAGTTAGAGGAAAAGCTCTTAGAAATTCATGATTTCGCTCGAAAGCACCTGAATATTTCAAGCGAAAGCATGAAGAGAAGATATGACGTGAAGATACACAAAGTGCCTTACCAAGTCAACGACGCAGTTTGGTACTATTATCCTAAACGAAAAGTTGGTTTCAATGTTAAGTTACAGAGGCCATGGAAAGGACCTTATCGTGTGGTTGAACGTTTGAATGACGTGTTGTTTAGGATACAGTCTGGTCCTAAGGCAAAGCCTATAGTTGTACATCATGACAAGTTAAAACCTTATCTAGGGGAAGACAAGCCAGATTGGTTTGGTGATAAGAAAACTTAAACACAGAGATTTAAAGTTTACTCAGTTATAAACTTAAACCAAAATCTAAAAAAAAACTAGCTTTAATTAATCATTAATAGTTAACAAACACTTAACTAAGAAAACAAGATGGTTTGATAGTAGCTGAGAAACCTGTGCCAACTAGCTATGCTGTTCTCCATTCTTTCTTCTATCTTTTCTAAGATAATATAAATATAAAATACAAGAATAAAAATCGTAAAAATTAAAAAAAAAAAAAAAAAAAAAAAAAAAAAAAAAAAAAAAAAAAAAAATCAAACTACTTTATATTATTATAAGATGTTGTTTCAATATGTATAAATATATAAATGTATAAATATGTACATACGTCTGCCATTAGACAAACAGTAAAATGGTGGAAAATTAGAAGTCTAATATCATTTAGACTAGGTTAAGCAAATGTCTTAGCTTAAAAATTATTAAAGCTGTTTGTAATGCTGATATTGCTGTGGATGTTTCTATAGCTGTAGTGTTGAAAAGACACATTGTTGTTCATCATGGGTATGTAACCTGAAAGAAATAAAAAGATGTATGAAAACCCCTTGGTAACAGGATCTTGAATAGGCATGTCAATGTTTGAAGCAATATATATGCTTTGTCACCTCTTGAGTTCTATTCAGTAGAACTATTTTGAAGTCTGTACAAACGCTGGCTGATTGGTAGAAACCCTAATATGATTTGTTAATGAATTTGTGTTTAATGACCCTACAACACATTTCAGACATGTGACTGCTACCTTTAATGGGTGCAAACGTTGTATGCAGACACTGTGTAAACAGACCTAAATTTCAGATGATGAAATAAAGGCATTGAGTATAAAGATATGTGATATAATAGAGATAGATGCTTAAATTTCATTGCTTTCTTATAATTCCAGGGGAAACATTACCTGTGCAAGCTGTGTACAGTAAAGAGGCATTACTTCAACTCCAAATATGAAGTACAACGTCATCTTCAAGACCAACATAGTGGGGTGGGACACACTTGTGTTGGCTGTGGCTTGATTTTCAATCGGAGGAACCTAAAACATAAGTGTACGGTTGAAAATCCAACATTCGTGTTCATAGAAAGGAGGACTGGAGTGACAGGGGCAGCCGCCCGAGATATGCTGATGAACTTCATCAAGTATGAACAAAACAACCACTGGGTGTACGTCAGATCAGAGGAGGATGAGCCAGAGAGCCCTGTGCCCTCTGGACTCAGGTCTGTTGTAGTAAAAGTTACAGAGCCCATGAGTGTACCGAGTGTGCGGAAAAGGAAAAGACAGATGTCATCGCCACCCCCACCACTGTTTGAATGCGAGGAGGACGATATACAGCTGGTAGAACCTCCGCCCAAGATCCAGAGGCAATCGATCCTTGAGAAGGATCTAGAGTGCAGTCCAAGCAGCATCTCAAGTTGGGAGAGTGAAGGTCCAAGGAATTCAAAGAAGGACAAAGAAATAGAGATAGCAAAAGTACCAGAGAAAGAAAATGAGAAACAAAGAAATGAAAGGACCCCGGAAATGGAGAAAAATAAAAAGTCAGTTGAAAATGGAAAGGATAAAGAGAAAAATGAAAAGATAGTAGAGAATGGAAAGGAGAAAGGCAAAAGTGATAAGACAATTGAAAATGGAAAGGAGACAGACAAAAATGAAAAGATAGTTGAAAATGGAAAGCAGAAAGACAAAAATGAAAAGACAGTAGAAAAAGGAAATGAGAAAGAAAGAAAAGAAAAGACAAAAGAGAATGGAAAAGAGAAACACATAAATGAAAAGACAGTGGAGAAAGGGAAAGGAAATGAACAGGGGAAAGAAAAAGAGAAAGAAAGTACTGAAAAGACAGTAGAGAACAGAAAAGAGAACAGAATTGAAAAGACAGTTGTGAATGAAAAAGTAAAGGAATTAGTGAAAGGAAATGAGAATGAACTAGGGAAAGAAAAAGAGAAAGACAGAACTGATAAGACAGTTGGGAACAGAAAGGAGAAAGACAGAAATGAAAAGACGACAGTTGCAAAGGAATTAGTGAAAGAAAATGAGAAAGACAGGAAGGGAAAGATAGATAATAGAGCAAGCAGAACAGTTGGGAAAGGAAATTCAAGTGAACAGAAAGATCAAAAAGAGAAACGAACAGAAAGATGTGAGAAAAAGGGTACAGACAATGGAAAAGCTAATGAAAGTAGTAAGAGAAAAGACAATAAGGATGAAAATAACAATAATATGAACACAAAGAAACAGAAAATCTCCATTAATGAATACAGGAGTAGAAAAGACAAAGTAGACCAGGTGCCATTCATAGACAATATACTAAAGGACATTGAAACAACACATACCATAACCCGCATTCATTCCCCGGTTAGAGAGTCAACTCCCCCACCACCACCCTCACCGTTGCCACCTTCTCCAATATCAGTCATTGGAGATGATGAGATCCAACGTGCGGTTGCAAGTATTTGTGTTGAGAATGACAAATGTATTGAAGACTATATTAATGAAACTCTAGTAAACATATGTGAAAATGTAGATGAGAACAAAGAGTGTGAAGGACTGGCAATGCCTGAAGAGAGGATGACAAGAAAAGAGGAGGAGAAGCAGAGAAAGGAAGAAATAAGATTAAGGGCAGAAAAAGAGAAGGAAGAAGAAGAAGAAATATTTGTTAAAGAAAGATTAACTCACCTGGACATGATTCAAAGAGAAAGGGTCCTCCTCAATGTTGGAGGATTCAAGTTTGAAACCAGCCGCCATACACTGAGAAAGGATCCTAAATCCCTTCTTGCGAGACTTCCCCCCGGCAATTCTGTATTTCTGGATCGAGACGGGTCACATTTTAGATTAATTCTAAACTATCTGAGAGATGACTGTCAAATGGGAAGCCCAGCAGTCCTGCCTAGAGAAAGAAAGTATTTACTGGAACTTAAGACGGAATGTAAATATTACAATGTAAAGGGGCTGGAAAGAACTGTTGAGCGAAGAATTAAACAAATTGAAGGACTGTACGGAATGGAATGAACTGATATGAAGGAAGCTACACACTGACGATACAAGATGCTGATGGCTCGTAGATACGAGCCCATACCTTTGACGAGACAATGATGACCATGATGATCAGGTGCTGAAGGATGAAATAACTCTAAAAGACATCGCGTTCAAATTCATATCGCGGCTTAATTTAAAAAAAAAATACTGTGAAATTTCGTTTCAAAACGCGTAAACTAAAATTCAAAAGACAATTTAATAAATTAATCAGAGACATTATCAATCAAAAAGGATCAACATTACAGAACAGATGAAGACTACGGAATTAGTTAGAATAGTTTAGTTAAGACTTTAGCTTAAATTTTCTTGTCATAATATTTCACTTTGAAACATTGTAAAATTATTTTTGATAACTTAAAATGAAAATAGCATAAAATTTAAGTGTTACTTACCTTTCCAAATCGACTGCTAAATGGTGAGTACTTCATCTTAAATACTGTTCATGGTATCCATCTGAAAAATAATTAGGGACATAGTTATTTTGTGTTTAGAATATATAGTAATTGCAGATTTATCTCTCTAATCAAAGTTTCAAAGTCATTTCAATGAAAAACTATTAGATATTTAGTAACATCAAAGAAAGAAACTATAATTAAAACTTAAAGTTTCCGTATTTTCATATAAACTACATGTAAGAGTTATTTCTTAAATTTTCCTTGGAATAGAGCTCAATTGTATTGTGTAAGTTTACACAGTAAGTAAGACCAGTTTAAAACTATGTGATATCATGGGATTGTACCCATGTACTGTAAACCTCTTGGTGTTCGCAGAACTTTTATTTTGCTTTTGTGTTACCTAAAGAAATCACTGTTTGTAACCAGTGATGTACGTTCTTCCTATCAATAACAGTTTTACCAGCCTTTGACTTTAGGAATGAATTTCATTATTTTAACAATTTGCAAAAATTGAGGGTTTTTGTGTGCACCTTTAGCTTTATAGTGTATTCTGTTCTTAAATATTGTTCATTGTATATGTTCTTGTTCAAATAGTTGTTCATATTAATGGTTACCCACCATCAGATGGTGTATGTTATAGACATGCTCAAATGATATTTGTAGAATAGTGTTGTTACCTTAAAATAAAATAGAATTTGAGGACAGCTGTAATAATGAAACACAAGTTAAGGGCAGTTTAATTGGATTTCATTTTTGTACCTGACATCACATTTGGTCATATTATATATATGTACATGCAAATAGGTGATAGTGTTGTGAGCACTCTCAGTTTTTCAAATGAAATATGATTTCCGGTATGATCACTGCTCCTAAGATCATTACCATATGTGTACCACTGAAGTGCCTTGCAGCATCTTATGAATTAATTCAAAATAAATGTCACATGATTATGTCATAAAGTTAATTTGTAATCACTTTGAATGTTTAAATCACTCACCATTTACATGTTTCTACTGATATCTCTTAATGATGTTTCTGTTGTTACCAATTACAAATGCAGCCGTCCGAGCAAGTTGGAAATTATGTGAGTAAGTGAGAGATTAATATAGTACAGCTGCCATTGAATGTTCTCAAGATATTTTGTTCTTTTTAACTTGTGTATATTCTAACTGACATGATTTGAGTTGTATGTTTAAATAAGTCATGTCCTTGAACAGTAATATCTATGTTTTTGTGCAAATTGAGTCATTTCTCTGAACAATTTAGTCATGTTGAGTATATTGAGTCATGCCTCTGAACAATTATAGTTATGCTGTGTATAATGAGTCATGTCTAATTATGTCAGTATGTATGTATAGGACTCTGTATGAATCTAAGATTGTATGATGCACTTTGAGGCAAGAAACAGCATTTATGTTGAAATCTCACCTCGATTTCTTGTAGGTCTCTTACTGCCATCTTTGAGATAACTTGAAATCAAGTGACTGTTTTCATGTAGATTATCTTGTCTTTGGTCTGCCTGTATAAATGAGAGTAGATGTTAGTGTTTAAATTTTTCTAAAATGGTAATGTTAAACTATGCTTATAAATATGCTACTTGTTTGCTTTTGAGGTCATCAAAAATTTTAATAATTAAGGGTATGCCTCAAGGTGAAATCTTCAATAAGAAGAAGCATGTATGCCAATTGATGTTTGACTGATATGAGTAATGTATATGTAACAATTGTACTTTGAACTTTATGACTTTCTCAATGATAGAAGTTATTGTCAGTCTGTTTCTTGCAAGCTTATTTCTCATTTATTGGTGAAAAGGCATACCTGTTTATATTTGTTATTTATTGATTGCATTATAACTGATGGCTAGAAAGTAACAGCTAATAGCCAGTAGCCTCCTTGCATTGAGATATCTAGGTAAATCCACTATCATAGCTGTAAAGAATTTGTACTTACAATACCTTCCTCATGGGGTCCATGCCTTTATGGGGAGGGGGGCTGTTGTAACGGCGTCTGGCTATTCCCTGTTATTTTACATGGATACACCACATATTTGAATTAGTTTGGGCCTCCAATTGTTCGTTTTGTAAATGTAAATAATTTGATTGGGGCTTGAAACGAACCATGTCCGAATCGACAATGTGCCAACTTCGCATCGCTTTTCCAAAGGAAATATGCGATAACATTGTAATTTCACGGCTACATTACACGAATCAAACCCTAAATAACTGAAACATACCATCTATAATGCATTTATTCCCGTTCTGTAGCTGTATTTTACATATATTTACATCCAATTTTGATTTCTGAGCTGTCATTCGCGCTTCAGAACTTTGTACATTAACTAAACCTATCGAGCCGTAGCAATCCGAAACGGCAGCTACTGTTGCTAAGCGCGAGCCAGATTCCCGGACCGCTGGTTTCCATCCCCATACACTCCCCAATGGCGAGCGCATCAATTCCCTGGAAACATCTATGGGTATATAAACCGAATCGCGCAGCCAGATTCTCTGTTGCTGAGTTGTTGGCAACCCCGCTGTGTTAGCTTCTAATAGCTCTCAAGCCAAAAGCAGCTGTTCACCAATCTCGGTGGAAACCTTCTAAAAGTCAATAAGCTCGCCCATTAGCATGCCAAACAAAAGAAATACAGAAAACGGTCCTGCACAGGTCTCGTAATATTTTGTTTACAGTTCTCCACCCATCTCGGCAGAAAGTTGCGCCCATTTTGGTGGAAATATTTCTTCTACTTTTCTAATCTATCTCGGCGAAGTTGGCACTGGTTTTGATCATTACATAATATAATTAACACCTATGAATATTTACTACCTAGTATTCATGTCAAGTTGAATTGTTTGATTTAAATTTGTAAGGAACTATTTTCTTTACCCATCTCGGTGGAATTCGCCCATCTCGGTGAAGTCCGCCAAGCTCGGTGAAATCAACCAAGCTCGGTGAAATCAACCCATTTAGGCGAAGACACACTTTAACCTGAACTTGTGCTACTTATGCATTAGTCCCGAGTTCATTGGACAACCTGAGTCTGTGTTCTGTCTTGCCAGCAATGAATTAAAGCTGTTGTGTGTCTTGCTTCTATTTGCGTGACGTTTCGCCCATTTCGGTGCAGTTTCGCCCATCTCGGCGAAATTCCGCCAAGCTAGGCGACTCCCTTAATATAAGATTTAGTCTTCAGTATTTGATACTATGTTAATGAATGCAGTACTTTGATACTTTAGGGGATTATTTATCTAAGGTGCTGAGTTGTATAACTGCAAATATTAGGATTTAATGATACTTTTAAGGTTAGGAGCTGAGTTATACAACTTCATGTATTGTACTTACATTTGTATTTAAATGTTAGGGAATAGCAATAGTGTAACTGTCTATCTTTTACTGCAACTGCATTGACTTAGTATAACTGCAACTGCATTTACCGAGTATAACTGTAACTGCATCTATTAAGTACAACTGTATCTACAGTATCTTACCAGCAATAGTAATGCACTGAAGTTAATATACTTTTAACTGCACTAAGTTAACCCCATTATGTATAGCTGCAACTGCATAATAGTTGTCTCTTTGATAAATATGTATTAGTACAACTGCATTGGTAGTAAAAAGGTGTATCCATTGAAACTGTATTCTTATATAAATAAATTGTGTATGTTTAAATTGCTGCAGCCATCTCATTGTTAAGGGAAAACAAAATAGATTTAGAAAATTGAAACAATGGCTCAAGTGTCATTTCACTCCCAAGTAGCATAGCTATCAGCCCAGGTCGGATCCACATAAAATTCCTAGTGAATTCATTGTGACTGGTCATCTATCCTGACAATATAAAGAGAGTATCCACTCGACCAGGTGGTCCCGTTGCAGTATACAGTTCGCAACTTATTAGGTTTGCTGGAGTCTGTAGTCATGTTACGGAATAAAAGGCTCGAAATACATGTTTAACGCCAAAACTTCTCCAGCAGGTCTATCGGTATCATAACTTCGTAAAATGTTTTCTAAATTTTATCGTATACACTATGAATTGATTTCTAAATTAAGTGTTGGTAAAAAAACTGAGATCATTTAAAAGCAGTGAAAATATACTATAAGACTTAAGTTTAGCTATTTTTAATTGATTTCCAAATTGCTGAAACAAACTATACCACCCATCAATATCTAATCCTTAAGGAACCACAATTTCTACGTCTTTTTCTGACGCAATAACGCTGCGGCAAAGTATACAGGGGTGCCACCTCAAAATTCACATTGTGTCTCGGCATCTGAAAAGTTAGCAGTTTATTGCCAAAACAGTCATTTTGACGTCTTTTTGTGCTCAAAAAGAGTACTGTACCATAATCGTTGAGATTTTGTTCCATTTTGATATCAGGTTGTGTCCCCGATGTATGACGTAGCTGACGCCGTTAAGTTCTCCCGAGGTTTTCCCGTAAGTGTTGAATTGCTGAAATGACGGACGGTTTCGCTTTTTTTTTACGAAAAAAACATTCGCTTAGTAGTCCTATACAGTTTAATGTGATGTGGTCAAGTCTGGCCTTGAACGTTTACGTTAACGTTTACATGACCAAAACCTATCCGCGATATTCACATTGATCGCACCACACAGTTGTTTCCCGTCAGCATTTTCGATCCAAATTTATCTTTCCATGCCGTTAATTATCAAGCCTGAAATTCGTAGGGTGCCTAGAAATCAATTACGTCACTATGACGTCAAATTATCATGATAGCCCTACGTTGTCTGGCGTCATAAGGTCGGTTTTGAAGCTGTCTATTGATGAAATATGGTTCTATGAGACAAATTGTACTCTCGCAAGCTTAAAAATTTCAATTCAATTGGCTTTCTTATTCTTCATGTTTACACTGAGCATATTGATCTTCGTGGTACGTTGGTTTAACGTCAGGCCATGACGGCGTCGCCTCACGTGTTCTTTTAAATTTCATTCCGGTTTATTCCCTTCGACACTTTTACCAATCAAACAAGGCAACGATTGATAACATGCGACGCACGTGGATGGCTGGGCACGTGATTTGCATTATTTTGAAACGTAACATAGCAACTCCTGGACGTAAAGAAAGCACACAAACTCATATCGAAACATGAATTTGAGCATCACTTGACATATTAAAAGCGTATCGAAAGTTTTCAAACATTTAACTTTGAAAATAATGGTAATAGTATAGAATTGATAAAATGTATGGGCCATACCGCGGTGTCGGCTAATTAAGCCTCTTAAGTGATCCTTTAAATTTAGCAAAATGGAGCCAAAGAGAAACTCTGTATTCTTTAAAAAGGCACAAGTAGGCAACGATCAGGAAAAGGCGCAATCAGAAAAAAAGTTTCCCACTCCAAAAACCGAGGTGTGAAAAAACAATATTAACAATCAGGTACTTATAAAATGAAAACATAACGTAAGCCGATTGAGCAGCTATTTTCCCGATAGGTGGCCACTCAGTTATCTAAACTAAACAAAATAATGATAACAGACATAAGGCGCAAACATCACAAAAATAAAAAACCAAGACATAAAACAATAAGAACCAACGCAGAAGTATCGCCTTGGGACGACCAGCAATATAAAGTTACTGGCGAGCTCAAACCGATTTCACAGGTACCTAACTACACCCTCAGCTTCTGCAGTGGTTCACGACCTTTAGTTTGTTGTTCGGTCCTCGTGGTGAATCTCTAACTAGTCAATGAATCATCAAGGACAAACAAATAAATCATAATGAACTCCATGATGAATAAAAAACGAGGACTGAGTAACATTTAGTAAGCTGCCCGACGATGTAGATTCCTGGGCGCCCAACTACTTACGAACTCCGGGGCAAAAGAAAAGCACCAGTTGAACACCGTTGGGCCAAGCATTAGACAAGAAGCTCCGGTCCCAACCAACTTAAATAAATAGCTTTATGTCGGGGCCATTATGCCTAGGTCACACTAGCGCTTACGGATGCCGCGGATAGTTGCGAATACTATACGTAGCGATCCGCAGAATTTTGTGGGCGGGGCTAACGGTTCTTAATGAATTTATTACCTTTAAATACGAATAAATACGGGTAGTTCAAGAAAGATACGGATACGTTCGAAGATATTCACGGATAAATTCGAATACATACGGTTAAGATACTTGACTACATACCTTTCGATACCATCTGTTACTTTTAGATACAGACATACACCTTCAGATACGTAATGTTGCATTTTCTTGCGTATATAACGGTGAAATTTGATGCAATAAAACGCAGGTTTTAGTCAAACTACAGTCACACTAGCACATCCGGATGCTGCGGACGCTGCGGACTGACCTTTCGTATCTATCCGTCATATCCGTAACAATTCGTATCTTTTCCGTATATGTTCGTATCTTAACGTATTGTATATGCAAGTCCGATTCCATCCGCGCCCAAATTTTGAAAAAAGTCAAAAATTGGGCACGGATGAAACATCCGTAATAGTACGTAATGACATGTAAATGAAGGCGTTGATTCGAATCTTTCCGTATCTAAACCATAACACAAACGTATCTACACCGTAAATGAACGCATCAACCAACAATCATATGGGGTGCCGTTTTACTATTTATTCCCTATTTATGGATATCCATAATTCATTTTGGATATCCAAAATTCATTTCTGGATACTTAAAATCGATTTATGGATATCCTTAATTCGTCTGACTATTGGATATCCATAAATTGATTTTAGGATATCCTAAAATCGAACTATGGATATCCTAAAATACAATCCTATTTTTGGATATCCATAATTCGATTTAAGGATATTATAAAATCGGGCTAATATTGGATATCCATAATTCGATTTATGGATATCCATAAATGAGTTATGGATGTACTTCAATAGAACTGTATTTAGGATATCCATAATTTAAGGATATCCTTAAATCACAAAAAATGATGTACGTGCCTATGGGTGCCATGTTACTATTTATTCCCTATTTTTGGATATCCGTAATTCATATATGGATATCCTTTATTCATTTATGGATATCCTTAAATAATTAAGGACATCCATTAACATTTCTGGATATCTTAAAATGAATTATGGATATCCATAAATGAATTATGGATATCCATAATAATTATGGATATTCTGAAATGAATTATGGATATCCTGAAATGAATTATGGATATCCTTATTTTTTCGATATCCAAAATTTATTTTTGGACATCCATAATTCTTTTTGGATATCAATAATTCATTTTGGATATCCTAAAATCAATTTAAAGATATCCTAAATTCGTCTGAATATTGGATATCCATAAATAGATTTAGCATATCCTAAAACCGAACTATGGATATCCTAAAATACAATCCTATTTTTGGATATCCATAATATTGGATATCCATAATTCGATTTATGGATATCCATAAATGAGTTATGGATTTCCTTCAATAGGACTGTATTTAAGGATATCCATAATTCATTTAAGGATGTCCTTAAATCACAAAAAAATGATGTACGTGCCTATGGAGTGCCGTTTTACTATTTATTCCCTATTTTTGGATGTCCATAATTTATTTAAGGATATTCATAATGTTTTTTATGGATATCCTTAATTCATTTATGGATATCCTACAATAATTAAGGATAAATCGAATTATGGATATCCAATATTAGCCCGATTTTAGGATATCCTTAAATCGAATTATGGATATCCAAAAATAGGATTGTATTTAAGGATATCCATAATTCGATTATAGGATATCCTAAAATCAATTTATGGATATTCAATATTCAGCCGAATTAAGGATATCCATAAACCAATTTAGGATATCCAAAAAAAGAATTATGGGTATCCAAAAATATATTATGGATATCCAAAAATGAATTTTGGACATCCAAAAATGAATTATGGATATCCATAAATAGGAAATAAATAGTAAAACGGCACCCCATACGTGCCTATGGGATATAATGACAGAGAATGGAGGCATCCGGTGTGGTTGAATTTTCGTTGGCTTCCATTTCGTTCAGTTTAAGTTAGCGCATGCGTATTACACGGAAAAAATCATTATGGAAAAAAAATATTTTTTAAAATGAATTATGGATATTCTAAAATCGAATTATGGATATCCTTAAATCAGATCATTATGGATATTCAAAAAAATCATGGATATACAAAAATCGAATTATGGATATCCTAAATTCAAGCTTATTTTTGGATATCCTAAAACACATTTAAGGATATCCTTAAATGAGCTGATTTAAGGATATCCATAATTCGATTTTTGGATATCCAAAAATCGAATTATGTATATTTATAATTCATCGTGATTTTTGGATATCCAAAAATGTATTTCAGGATATCCATAATTCAACTATGGATATCCATAATTCATTTAAGGATATCCATAATTCATTTATGGATATCCATAATTCATTTATGGATATCCATAATTCATTTTAGGATATCCAAAAATATTGATGGATATCTTTAATTATTTTAGGATATCCATAAATGAATTAAGGATATCCATAAATGAATTACGGATATCCATAAATGAATTATGGATATCCTTAAATAAATAAATTACCTGTATTATAGAAAAATGACGGATATTTTTGTCAAGGAGACTATATATTCCAGAAACGTTCTTGTATGATTCATTCAAGCATTGGATACAGATTATGTTATGCCCAAACACTCAGCTCTATAGGGCTCAGCCACACGCTTATTAGCATTGTTCAAGTTGCATCCTGGTTTGATTCCGTTTTCATACGTGTGGCATGCTGTGTAAACTTTAGGAAAGCCGTAACATTGCTTGTTCGTATCTGATTAAATTATATCGAAAAGTGTGTATAAACGACAAAGACCGCAACCGAACGAAACAACACGTATGTAACAGTATCGATCCGCAACAAATGCTTGATCGCGGAATGATACGTTTAGATGCGATTAGATACGGACAGATTCGATAAATCTAAACCGATCATGATTTATAGATTTCTCAGAATTCCCTCAATGATCTCAAAGGATCAAAGGGAAACTATGATATGGATTATGGATGATATCTGCACTTAAGACGCCAGAATATTATGGTGACTTGGTTTACAAATTTAAGAAACTTCTATAAAGGAATTATTTTTCATTTCAGTCAAGAAAAATCATTTCACGTTACAGACGTAAAAGATATAACTTAAATGTTATTCGACAGTCTGCATGCTTAGTTTTTTTTAACCCAATCATGGTTGATAACTATGCTTCCTTCTTTAATTGTACGCTGTTGGGTCTGGCTTTATGATATCACCGACGTAAAGCTACTCATTCTAGTTGGATTAGGCTGGACCTTCTTGTTCGTTGCTTGGCTAACAGGGACTCAACCGGTGTTTTTCTTTTGCTCCAGAATTTCATTAATTTATTTGGCGCCTTTGGATATCCATAGCCGCGCGGCTTATTGAACCTGTGATTCCTCATTTTATATTCCTCATGGTTTTCGTAATTTATTTGTTTGTCCTTGATGAGTCATTGACTAGTTAGAGATTCACCACGAGGACCTGACAACTTAGTACTAAATGTTGTGAATCACTACAGAGGCTGAGGGTGTTGTTAGGCGCCTGTAAAATCGATTTAACCTCGCCAGTAAGTTTATAGTACTGATCGTTCCAAGGCGATACTTCTGTGTTGGTTCTTATTCTTTTATGTCTTGGTGTTTAAATGTTTTTTTTGCTGTTAGCACCTTATACCTTATGTGTGGTGTCATATTTTCAATAGTTAAGTTTGGGATACTGAATGACCACCTATTTGGAAAATAGGTGCTCACTCGGCATGCTGTATTTTTGTAAGTTTGGTGTTTTCCCACCTCTATTTTTGGAGTGAGAATTTCTTTCTAAATGCGTAATGTTTTGATAATTACCTTCGTTTACTTTTGTAATTGACATATTTGCTAATAGGAAAGTTTATGTAACCGAATCAATTATTTTGCTTTGGCAAAACGTTAAGCATGTTAAGAATTCCAGAATTATTCGTTATTAGAAATCCTATTGTCCTGTGTGTTTTGGGTGGGAATTCGGTTCTGATTACACAGATCCTTATCTTACTTTTACCGTATCAGTGACAATATCTAAATTACTTTCATTATCTGAATGTTTTGTTTAGGTTAACAGTAATTGTTAACATAAATACATATAAAATTTTATGTACTGATATATTTGTCGCCTTTGCCTAAATTATTGTCTTAGATTTTATTAATCCAAATTTATTTCGGATGAGCTTTTCGTTCACAGTACATGCGCGCTTTTATATGAAAATAATACGAGCCAACTTAACTAATTTACTATACTCTGATTGGTTGTTTGGAATACTTTTTACTTCGATAGAAGCAATGCGTAAGAGTACTGGGTTTTCATCTTAAAAACGACGCGACGTTACGTCATTACGTGACGTTTCTTCGAAAAAAAAAACGTTGACGTAATCAAATCTAATGAACGCGTTTTGAAGGCGTCGAAATAAATAGTGGCATTTTTATTAACATGGAAGCTTTTTATTACATAACAGAACATCGAACGGTAAGTGCTTTAGTCTTCTTGTTGTGTGTTGAAATGTGACGTTTGAATTTCTAATGTTCCGAGCCAAAGTTCAAAATGACATGTCTTTCTATTGGTCCAGACGGAGATATTTTCTTCCGAAAGAACACTTTTGAATGAAGGGGAGATGTTTTAAAGGTCCCGCATTTACACTCTACCTACAGCAAGCCAGCTATAGCTTCTATTCATTGCAAGAAGTGAGCTCTATGCTTCGGAAATTTTCAAGATGGCTGTCTCATGAAGATCTCTTTTGATCTATTTCTCTTCCGCTGGCTACAAAAATTTTAATCATTGTAGGCAAATGCAGTGTAATGAGATATAGTTGGAATTACAAGAAATGAATTATCATTCTTGTTGATTTTATCGATGTGCGAATCACTCACAAACTTTTTCATAAAGCCTTCGGGTTTTGTTTAGTTTGTGAGTGATTGGCCTGAGTTTACACATCGTTTAAATCAACAAAAACAAAATTAATCCCTATAATGGTGTGCTTGAATACAACATTTTTATAAACAGTCGTTACCTGTGCAACTGTGGTTGTTGCAATGTTGGATATCAGTCTCTGTGTTGGGCAGCCAGTCTTCTCGGAGTGGGTTTGTATTTAGACAGTTCCGTGTTCGATACTTGATACCCCCGCCACAGGATTGTGTACATGTAGAATACACAGTCCAGTCACTCCACGTACAATTGAGTAGATCTTAAGAGATAAGAAAAGTGATTTACACATAATCCGACGTAAATAGAGAAAAATACGTCAAGAAAAAAGAAGCATATAGCGTATGATAAAATCAAAACCATTGACAAAAGAAGCAGAGCAAGGTATAGAAATAAAACTACCGCATCGGTAAGGTCAGCAAAGTACATGTATCTGTAGAGTGGGGGTGGACAGGGGGTTCTCCAATCCCCACTTCCCTCCCCCTCTCTCTCCGCTTCCCTCCTCCTCTATCCCCGCTTCCCTCCCCCTCTCTCCTTGCTTCCCTCCCCCTCTCTCTCTCCCCTATTCCCTCCCCCTCTCTCACCACTTCCCCCCTCTCTCCCCGCTTCCCTCCCCTCTCTCCCCACTTCCCTCCCCCTCTCCCCCGCTTCCCGCTCCCTCTCTCCCCGTGCCCCCCCCCCTGTCCACCCCCCCTGTAGAAGCTCAAGTAGTTCAGTAAAGATAATCAGAGTGTTCAAAATACTCACAATTAGAAACATACTTCTAAGCAATGTTAAATATATTTGACCCCGTTTTGGAATGTGTCTTTGATTTAGACTTCTCGTGTAAATGTTTCGAAATTACAGTACAAAAATCTGACTTTCGTTGCCGTATTTAAAAGGGCTACTGATGAGGGTCCATTACCTAAAATTGCGCAATATACGTAGTCCATACTTTCTCCGTTTTAATGTTTTAACTGCTTCCAAAGGATCAAACTTTTATATTTGATTTTATATTGCTACAGCTGGTGTTGTGCCGTGTGGCGGCCCAAAAAAGTCTCCCCGTACATTATCCATACATCATCCATAATGCAGATTATATTTTCATTTATGTTCTTTGAGATCAGTAAAGATATTCAGAGTGTTCAAAACACTCACGTTAAGAAACATACAAACAAGAAGCAGAGCAAGGTATAGAAATAAAATTACCGCATCGGAAAGGTCAGCAAAGTACATGTATCTGTAGAAGCTCAAGAAGTTCAGTAAAGATAATCAGAGTGTTCAAAATACTCACGATTAGAAACATACTTCTAAGCAATGTTAAATATATTTTACCCCGTTTTTGAATGTGTCTTTGATTTTGACTTCTCGTGTTAATTTTTCGAAATTACAGTACAAAAGTCTGACTTTCGTTGCCGGATTTAAAAGGGCTACGGATGAGAGTTCATTACCCGAAATTGCGTAATATAGTCCACATTTTCTCCCTTTTAATGTTTTACTGCTTCCAAAGAATCAAACTTGTATATTTTTTTATCAATGAAAACAATGCTGGTTTGTAACTTACTGGATTTCATTCGTTGAATAACGTTTTAACGGTTACAGAAATAAATACATTAATATCGTGCTTGGTTTTTGAAATATGCCGTCGTTGTAGTGAAGTCAGCATTGTTTATGACATATTTGGGCGGAACCGTGGCTTCCTGTAAATAGACTTTTTACCGTACATATAATGATGCGCAGGATTATTTTGTTCTTTTTATTAATATTGATGATATAGGCCAGGGGCTCGTTTCACGAAGCATTTTATGACATTTCTTATCCTAAGTAAGAACTTATTACTTATTTCGGTATAAGTTATGTTTCATTCTTAAGTTATCCTAACTTTAGTCCTAACAATAAGGCAGATCTTATGGTAAATCTCATTTAATAGTAAACTAAAAAATGGCGGCCGTGTTTATGTGAGGACAAGAAACAACAAAATATTAACTAGACTGGATTCGAAGTCGGATCGCCTGGACGGAAGACAACATAGCTTACCACTGAGCCAACGAGTCATAAGTTTTATTTTGGTTCAGTATTGATAAAGCCCAATAGAACACATTTTACTTTAAGTAAGTTTGTTTAAACTAATACATAACGTCCCAGTCAACAGCTATTTTCATGTCAAGACGTTGTGTCCAGTTCATGGGACGTTTATACAAAATTAAGATGTCATGGCATCCAAAACGTGCTTCAAATATTATGAGCCCAATTTTAAACGCAACATCGGTTTATTTGTTATGTTATAATATAAAATTGAATTAGATTGTCATGCGATTGACACATCTAAAAATATCTTGGGCGTCTCAAGAAATTAATCATTTTTCACCACCCATAAAACAGTGATTTGTGTTAAAACTAACTTCCAGAATCTCTCAGGAGACGCGTGCAACAAAACAACCGCTTTGGTCAGGTCTAAGAGCTGACATTTCAACTATTTAAATCTACAGACTGTCTGTAAATCTATAGACTTGTTAAGTCTGTGGATTTAAAAACAGTCTGTAAATCTAAAGACTTGTAAAGTCTATATATTTAAAGATTTATGCAGTATTTCATCGAATTTTGGAATACCAAGAAAAATCGCAATCTATATTTAACGTAACTGAATGACCTATATATGTGCCAAATTCAGTGTGTAAAGTTCGTGTTAAAGTATGGCCTTGTTTCCGTATACTGATAGCAAATAATAACTATATGTATTCCTTGTTGGGTATTCTCCCTTTGACCATTGTTGGCGAGGAATGTCACCCGATCAGATGATTGCTTGCGTTATCAGTAGTTGAGTTATAGTATATGGGAGAACACTTTTGTATATGAAAACACATTTATTTGTTTCTTCAATTATTCAATGTTAAGTCAACCAACGATGAACATTTTTTCTGCACTATGCACCTGCTTATGCAATAAAGCAAATCACAATTGTTTATCAGTGCGAATTTTCCGTATTTCATAATTGTTGCTATTTCTTCGTGTTAGTCTTTAATTCTATAGACCCACAAGTATTTGAATTTAAAGACAGTCTGTAAATCTAAAGACAGTCTGTAAATGTATGTCAGCTCTTAGACCTGTTGGTCAATCCCATTTGAGCTCAATGATCCATGCTCTGAAAACAAAACACTATTGTACCAAATTTATTCATACATGTAGGCGATTGCTGGCCAGCATGTGTGCATTGAAATGCAAAAGCATGCCATCATCGGGATGCGTTTTGTTTGGCTCAGTCTATACATGTAACTACGAAAGTAAGGCTTATGTGTATGGATGCTTTGACTTAACAACGTTCTCTAGGCAGTCTAAGACCTTAGAGGTTTACCAGTAGCCCAATCAGATGGCCAGTCATTAGCGTATAAGCTTTGCTAGGATACGCGGGTACAAGCAGTTCATTATTAGTTCTCACGGCCCCAAATGGGTCAATTTTTTATCCATGAACTGTATACATAACTGCCTAAGTTCAATATGGTAAATTGACTATACTTCCCCAAATCGGAACAGGGCTTTGATAAACATATCGGCTGCCCGATGCATCAGGTTTATCATACAGTGTATAAGGCCAACACTGGTGTTAACGAGATTTGGTTTCGATTTACAGACGAAACAGTCTAAAGCATTACAATGAAACAGTTGGTAGATCTAAGTACATGTCTTTATATAGAAACAGAAAGAAAAAATAGGAAAAAATATAATAGAAAAAATGGATTCGTTCTCGGATCGCCTAGTTCATATTATGGCAAAAATACTAATTTAATTACTTGCATAAATCCACTGAGCTATCGCCAATATTGAATCAATTCTATTATTTAACATACTTGAAACTAGCTGTTTGGTGTATTTGATTTTGAAATGAGAAAAATCTTATGAGCAAGTCACAACCTCAAACATAAGACAAATCTTACCGATAAGATGGATCATAATACAAAGATCACTCTTGATAATAAGATAAGATATGTCCTAAGAGAGCTTCATGAAACGAGCCAAAGACTTACTATGAAATAATTATTCATAGCAAAAAATTATGAGAGTTGAAAATAAAGTTAAAACTTACCAACTAAATTTGTAAATGAGGCTGTTTGGCTCTGTAGAATTTGTCCATTGATGCTCGTAATATTCTCAAGGTGATCTATTCTGTGTTCTTGAAGGTAGTTTATATTTGTTTCCAGCAAGACATTATCCTCTAAGACCTAAATGTGTAAAATGTATAGTGAACAAGTCGTTACACATAGCTAGTTGTGAATCTTTATTGAAACATTTGTGTTTCGAACATCCGATGACCCAGTCTTAACACGTGTCGTTTGATATGAAAGGGACTAGAGATTTCTCGTATATTGCTTTTTTCCGGTTTTTTTTTTTTTTTTTTTTTTTTTTTTTTTTTGATCAGTGGAGTCCTCGTTTCTTGGTAAAACGCATAATTATTTGTTTTACTGTATATCTGACTGTTCTACCACAGTAAAAGCTATAATTCAGGTGAGGCACCAGTCCTATTAAACAGGTTACATTTCCTAGTCAGTATTTTTATTTAAGTCGCCGTTCTGTTATTTTTTATACTTTATAGTGGTGTTTATCATTTTTGTACCGTAATAAATAAATCTAAGTTTGTGGCCACAGTTATGTGAAAATATGCTCTCTGGAATTGGTTATTGTTTCGGTTTTGGCAATATCAGTTTGTAAGTTTAGTTGTACACACAAACATTTAAGGGACGAATTGTGCTTTTGTTTCTGATTGATGCTTATCTATTTGTACATATAATACAGCTTATTATCCCTAAGATCCATACTATTATTTCTAACAATGTATTATTCCTTGCATCTGTTATCAACTTAAAATTATCTCCTAATTGATTTTGTCAGGATTGGAGTTCCATGATGAAATATAACTGGTAGAAACATCTACTATACGATAATCTTATTATGTATTTACCTTTATTTTACCCACTGTTTCGTTGTAGTCTATATACGCGTCAAGTATTGATGCTAGTTTTGTTTCATATTCATTATTACGCTGGAGTTGATTGTCAGTAAATGCCCTGAATATCGTATCGTTCATTTCTAGCATTTGTATCATGATATTGTTTTCGTCAATGCCAGTTTTAGTTTCATTCAGATCAGATTCTAGTAGAAGTAATCTGTTTTCCAACCCTGCAGTAGAAGATAGCTTCTCAATAGAGGATTCAAGATGCATAACTCTAGACGTGTGGTTCGTGATCATTTTCTCGTTGTTAAGTTGGCCAGTCTGCAATTGGGCTAAAGTAGCATTGGTCAGCATTAGATTTGTTTCCAGTGATGTCATTCTGGCGTGGTACGATAAACGCATTTCTTTTTCGTTTTCATTTATACTGTGATTTTGATAGTTTTCTTCGTCTGCAACCTGCATCAATGTTTCATTTAAATATGAAACATCTTTAGTTAATGCATGTATTACATTATTGTGTTCATTTCTGTCTGTCTCTAGTTCGAATATTCTAATTGAGACATTTTGCAAAATAGCGTTGGTCATGTCATTTTGTAGATCGACGTTTGATATCATGGCCATGACGGTGCCATTCAGTGTGTCGAAATCAGCACAAGTTGGATTTCTTGTCTGATTGGACCCGGAGTTAATGTACCCAGTTATATTTTCTTGTACTTGAGGAGGAATATTAGGAACTTCGTTTGCAGCTTGGTCCTCCTTAGTTTGAAGCATTCCTACAAGTTGTATATTCAATGATTTAACGATTGTGCACAGTGTGTTTTTTCTGTATTCAACACTCATTCACGCGTATAGAAATTGCAGGAAATAATAACAAAATATAGTTTAAATTACCAAATATGATGCGTATTTACGTTTACTATAGTTTCGAGCGATAATTGAAACATCTTTGTGATCACTCGGAAATCTCTGTTATTTGACACAATTATTCAACTGTATGCATAAAAGTTGGAATTTGTATGACAAGAAGGGTTATCAATCAATTGGTACAAATGAATTGACTCATGTCTAGACCAATGTTTTCTTCGTTATAAACAAAGATGGTCACATTAAATGACAAATGATGCTGATATTTGTGTCATCACATTTGATGGGAATGATTTATGCTTTTGCTATTTTTCCCGCGGCCTTTTAAATACAATGAATTACATGTTAAAAAGAAATTGTATTCATTAAGTGCAATAAAAGAATCACTATTGTAAATGAAACTAGAATTTGAGCTGTTGGTTGTGTTGTTTTTATTTCCACATGAAATTGAGCAGTTTATTTGGATTTTATTTCATATATTTCTTATGTAATTATCTGATTCTGCCCTAAGTTACGATAGTCATAATTATCAAGTTGATCAAATTGTTTCGTGAGCAATTTATACTTACCCGTCGTTTGCTTCAAAGCGTCTATTTCTTTTGTCTGAAATACAAATTGTTTATTTATCAAAAAATAATTGAAGTGTACAGTGCTCCGCAATCAACATGCGAGGGACATCACAGACTTACCGTTAGAAATACGAATGAAATAAATACATTTGTCTTATAGCGCAGACATACAATTCCAACAGAAAATCTCCGACGTCATTCTTATGTTAACATCCAAGACCTGTATGCCGATTCTGTATTATGTATATTATCACTTGCTGTCAAAAGTTGCTTATAAATTTGACAACGCAAATCATGCTGCAGTGGAGTAAGTCAAGCAGTGCAGTTTAAAATAGAATAGCCTTTGCTTCTGGATGCACTTGTTTCCGGTGTTCCATAAAACATTGAGTAAAATTTCTGAAAGTCATAAAGGACACTGAGCACGGAATATGTTTCACACCAGCCACACAATGAAAACTATTAATCAATCAAACTTGTAAGCATCCCACGAGATAAACTATATTCTATTAAATTTATTGATTCAATTTCAGGATTTTCTGTAGCATAAAGGTTTAGTCATTGTACGAGGGTCATTCAGGAATTAATGACAATGATTCCATTAAACTTTATTCTTAACACTTGTGTGCTTCTCATATACTAATAACCAAATTTGAAGATATATGCTATTCAATGGTTCCTCCAAAAGTTCGCTAAGATGCAAGTTCTGTGGTTGCTAGGCAACCAAAGAATACAAGGTAAATGAGCTTGGACACGACATACTGTTGTTTATAAAAGCTAGTACTTGCCTGGATGGAAGACCAGTATCTTGGATATGTTAACAACATTTCATGAGGATAAGATATGTGGTTGTTGTAAGCATGACTGTCAATGGTATTGATCACAGTGACACTGTACACAGAGTTTCAAAATGAATCAGCACCGTCTCCAGTTCAAATTTAACTGTATCAAATCTAGCTAGTCTTTTTAAAATCTAATACTTGTTCCATAACAGTCTCAGATTTTTGAATTTTTGTTTTTGTTAAAGAGCCATTGGAATACCTTTAAAATTAAACACATCACTAGCAGTTGGAATTTATTTGATTGTTTCATTATTTGGTTTAAAACACACTGTTAGGCTCAGAATGGGTTTATTTTGTCCTGTTCTGCTGTTGCTTAGCAACCACGCGTGTTGCAAATCAGGAAATTGACATAAATGTTATGGTTGCCCTTGCTGACCTCTAGTGCTTTCATTAATCATCTAAAATCACTGATAAGACTGGCCAAGCAACAATCCTGCACGTTTTACTTACCCTACCCCCATACAAAAATAAGTAAAAATTGACTTTTTCGCATCCATGGACACTTCAGGAGCCATATTCAAATTAGCAAAGCGTCAAATCTAGACATGATAAAAGCACAAAATTTTCAGCACGCATGCATAAAATATCTGTTCACATGTAACATATCAAATAAAGCCGAGCTTAATTATATTTTCCGAGATATGGATCCATTGTCATTAATTCTTGAACGACCCCCGTATATACAACAAAATATATCTTACGTGCTCGCTGACGTACACTCCAAGTGAAATTGCGGTAACGACGCTGATTATCAAATGGCCTATACAAAAAACCGTCAATAGCTTGAACAACCGTCTCACAACCTCAAGCTGATCATCTGTTGAGTCTTTCTTCGATTTCGTTTGTCTACTCCCTGGGATTTCAGAATCGTTGCGGACTTCAATTTTGTTTGTTCGTACCATTGTTGCACGGTGATTACTGAAACATTCTACATGGTAAGATATTGTATGTCGTGCCAGTGATAATTTGAACCACGACGACCCAACAACTAACTAAAAGTTGTGAACCACTGCAGGAGCTGAGGGTGAGGTTAAGACCATGTAAATCGTTCTAACACCACAGCTATTTATAACTGACCGTTCCAATGCGATACTGTTGTTGTGGTCATTATTTAGCCAAGTTATTCCAATAATAAATTTGTGTTGTATGACTTTTTGGCCACCCGAATATCATTTGGCTGTTCACTTAGCCCTCTGCATTTTATTTGTTCTGTCCAAGCTAGCACTGTGAGCACCTCACTTCATTAGATGCCCATCCTGCTTTCCGTTATACGTGTTATTCGTTAGTACTTGTTACCAGTATTTTATATCTCTTAACATTGTTTCCTTATTGCTTGTTTATATGTTTGCGTATATCAGAGCCACTGCAGAAGCTGAGGATGAGGTTATGGCCATGCAAAATCGATTTAAGGGCGCCAGTAATTTTATATTTCCGATCGTTCCGAGGCGATACTTCTTTGGTTGTTGAGTTTTGTGCTGTTAGCACATTATGTATGTTTTAACATTTTTAGTTAAGTTTGGTGTACTGAATGGCCCCCTTTTCGGACAAAGGTTGTCCATTCGGCTTACAACTTGTTTTTTATTGTAAGTACCTGATTGTTAATTTAGGTTTTTCCACTTCATTTTTAGTAGTTGGATTTTTTGTCTGATTGCGCCATTTCCAGATCATTGTCTACTATTACTTTTATTTCCTAAGAAATTATACTTTACATACGAGGTATGCACCTTTATTGTACATGAGAATGTGGAGGAGACAAAATAAGACGAACATTCCGTAATATTCTAGATAAACGACTGTTTTCATGTTTACTTGACAATGGACCATGTTGTCTGTATTTTCATATTTGTAAAAATACAGCAATGGGAGAAACGATTAATAAATGAAACGATACATACCTTTTTGTTATTCATTTGCGTGAATTGTAAACCAGACAATCCAGAGAACCGTATAGTAATGATATTTGCGATAATTGTACTATTTCGCACAATGTACAATAGAACCATGCACATTTCATCTATATTATGTTATAAAACATGACTAACCTTACTAAATCTTGACAATATGCACTGCCGCTATACATCTTCCGAACTTGCCAATATAATTTGATTTCAACGACGGATAAAACGGCCAGAAATCGAATCCAATAAGCAAACAAGTCGTAAACAAGATACCAGACTGGCAGACACAAAACATAACTAAATGCATGTACCTTACATCAAAAGTAGCAAAATATAAGTAAAACATGCACTTCATTTCAAGTACAGAAACTCACTTGAAAATCAAACTGATTACCTCTTTCACTGACTGGTAGAAATCTACCTATCCCCAACCAAAACAAGATATCACCGCCTACAGCAGATGAAAACGACAGAAAATAATGACACACTGTGATTTATTTGAAATAGGTAAAGATGAAGGATAGTTCATGGTTTATGACGTATTTTGCATATTTTTTTTTATATTTATGAGCTGCTGCCAGGGCCAGTTAAACAGAAGATAATTACCAGAGCGCATAACACAATAGTGTGAAAATATTATTAACAATCTGGTTCTTATTCTTAGAAAACATACAGTAAACCGAATGGGCTGCTATATTTCCAAAAGGTGGCCACTCAGTTACCAAGACATATATAATATGAAAACACACATAAGGTGCTAACATCACAAAAATCAACACCAAAACATAACAATATAAGAAACACCAGCGATGTATCTCATTGGAACAATCAGTAATATAAAACGACTGGTGGGCTTAAATCGATTTTACATGGCCATAACCTCGCCCTCAGTTCATGCAGTGGTTAACAGCACTAGTCAACTGGCCGATCCTCGTGGTGAATCTCTTACTAGTCAATGAATCGTCAAGGACAGGTAGCCGCTATGCACAATTACTACAGAGTTGAGAATAAATAATTTCAATCATATAGATAAATAACTGTTGGCCAAACAGATTGTTAGATTGACTTGCCTTATAGAAATTTGTGAACATGTCTTCACAACCTGTGATGCTACGTTTGGTACTTTGAGGTGCAACGAAAATTTACTGCAACACGGATGTTATTGGTAACGACAGGCGCAGGTCAGTGCAACTACACGATTGGTTGTGTATACAACATCACGCGCGGAATAGAGCTACAATACAGTGCTTCTATACAATCAGTTTTGTAAATAACATCAGGCATAGCAGTTTCCCCATCCTGTGCATAGACACCGAACTGCCTCATGCAGCATATTAGAAACAACTTTTTTTTTCGCACAGCGATTGATTTTATAAGCAATTGTCCTGAAATTTGGACAATATCAAGTGGTAAATCTCCGTTCTCCGTTCCTCGTCGGATTTTAGACGAACATTAGCCCTCAACGGAATCGACTCATTTATTATTTTCATTGCGAGGCTTTTCCCAAAAGGACAGGACGATCGGTTGAATGGTTAATCAGTCCAACGAGTCGTTTACTTCATTGTGATGGAAATAATTGATGTAGCAAATTTATAATGCCGTTTTGTAAACATGTGGTGGCAAAGGTCCTATTGGTTCCGTTAACTAAATAGTTAAAACGAGATTCAGTCGGTCACGGGGTGGTGACAATAAACAATGTAAATTTTATAGTAGTTTGATCCCACTTTTATTTGATAAAAATAAAAAAAATACATTACAATATGCATCTTAATAATAATAACATATTTTAAAATTGGCACGTACATGCGTGCAAGTCAGTCATCAGGTCCTTAATTTACATTTGACATGAAAATAAGCCAACACCCTATTATTTACAATATAAAAAGGTTAATGTTCTTCTCAACCAGTCTGATAATCTAACTCTTAGGTACCTTTAACGGCACTGTCTGCGTTTAAATGCACATGCTTATATTGCTAGTGAGCTCCGTAAAACATTAGCCATCGGTAAGACCTTTAAGGGCTTAAACAACATTAGTAACATATTCACTAGAGACATTTCTAGTTTGTTAAATATCTTCCTGCTAGTGCACTATGATACTATCATACCAGAGTATGACTCTACAAAAGATAGCTTGCGATGATACGGATTATTTGTACCATGACCTATTTATAACACTGTGGTTGGAGTACAAAGGTACAAGTAGGCATTGATCAGGAAAAGGCGCAATCTGAAAAAAGATTCGCTCTCAAAAATCTGATGTGGGGAAAAATTAAATTAACAATCAGGACCCAGTTGTTCAAAGCATTGTTAGCTTAACGATGTCGTTAAGACATAAATTTGTTAAGCAAATATCAGCTAAAGTAACAAATACACTGTTATTTTTTTGTTGAAAAAAATGCGAGAATCCTTTGCAGTGCAAAGGATTCTCACATTTTTTCAACAAAAAATAACAGTTTATTTTAATGTTTGAAATTTTAACGAAACGTTAACTAACGACGTCGTTAGTTTTGAACAACTGAGCCCAGGTACTTAAAAGGTCACTGATGAATGTTCATTACCCGAAATTGTACAATATGGCCCATCTTCTTGCTTTAAATGTTTTACTGCTTCCAAAGGATCTAACAATTATTTTTTATTTGCTATTACTGCAGCTGGTGTTGTGCCGTGTGGCGGCCCTAAAAAGTCTCCCCGTACATCATCCATAGTGCAGATTATATATTTCTTTTGATCCTTTGGGATCAGTGAATATATTTGGAGTATTTCAAATATATAGTACGTTAAGAATCATCTTTTTAACAGTATTTTGATTATTTGGCCCATTTGGGAATATGAGTCTTTGATTTAGACTACACAGATGTAAAATTCTTGAAATTGCTGCAACAATGTCTGGCTTTCGCTGCCAGTTTTATAAAGGGTCACTGATGAAGGTTCATTACCCGAAATTGTACAATATGGCCCATCTTCTTGCTTTAAATGTTTTACTGCTTCCAAAGGATCTAACAATTATTTTTTATTATAACATGAACATATCTCGTAAGACGAATACGCAGCTATTTTCCCCAATAGGTTAGCCACTCAGTCAAGCCAATTTCCGTGTAAGCTATTCAATCTGTGTTAAAACGACAGTAAAATATATAAATATATAGCAGGAATAGATAAAATGGACATTTGGGGTCCAAAATTGTTCAGTGTTATATCCAAAACCGTGCTGTTATGAACCGTGTTATAAAGTTACCCAGTTGTAAATGATGGAATCTGATTGGCAAAGGGGCCAACTAGGATAACTTGTGATGCTAAAATAAACGAAACACGCTGTGTCAATCTCGGTCAAGCAAGTCATAATCAATAAGTTAGCACCTGACTTGGAAGGAACCATGCCTAGTATGCCACCCTAGGACACAAACATTCTTGGCAAACTTTAAGCCGGAAACCACAATAAAGTTTTACATTCAAAATTTGCGTAAAAACCTAACATTGATCATCGGTAGGCAAGATTCTGCAAGATCACACTGATTGGCCACTTTAACGCCTAGATTAATACATAGCATTAAAAGACAATTTATAAGAATGTATACTTTTTACTACCATATACCACCTTAAACATATATTCCGTTACATTTTGCTTTAACCCGAACGATATAATCGAAAAAGAAAAAAAAAAAAAAAAAAAAAAAAAAAAAAAAAAAAAAAAAAAAACACTTGACCATGCAATATGCACTTAATTTGTTCGGCCGTAAACGCTCACCTGAGATCTGCTGTATATACGAATGTTATAGAAAATAGTCCCAGTGGCAGTATAGGGGCAGGTGAAGCCCTTGGGCCATTATTTTTCCTGAATAATCAATATAGTGTCCAAACAAGTTTTTCCCTTCAAATGACATTTTAACAGTTTACCCATTCAAATACATAGGCAACCCATGTTGACCTTGCCTTAAAATAGGTCAAGGTCATCACAGGGTCATGATTTATACATAAATTGTAGTACTTGAGTCATCGATGCTTCATGCCAAGTTTCTTGGAAATCGGTCCACAGGTTCCAGAGAAGAAGATTTTTGAAGGGTTTATACCATATATGGGCATGGCGGCCATCTTGGTCATGTGACCTTCATTATTTATATATACATTGATTCCCCCAATCTATAGATGCTTCACATGAAATTTGGCTTTTATTGGCCAAGCGGTTTCAGAGGAGAAGATGTTTGAATATTATGGTAATATACATGTATAATGCCCCAGGGCTGGGGCAAATGAGCCCCTGGGGTCCAATTTTTTCAGAATCATTAATATTCAGTCCTACTGCCCATTTCTTGCAAGACTTTCACTTTAAATGACATTTTAAAAGTTTTCCCCATTCAAGTGCATTAGCGACCTATGTTGACCTTGCTGTAAAATAGGTCAAGGTCATCCAAAGGTCATAACTTATATGTACATTGTAGTATTTCAGTCCCCAATGGTTCATGCCAAGTTTTGTTGAAATTGGTCCATTGGTTCAGGAGAAGAAGAATTTTGAACGGTTTTTACCATATATGGGCATGGCGGCCATCTTGGTCATGTGACCTGGATTATTTATAAACACATTGGTTCCCCCTTCCCATAGATGCTTCCTATAAAATTTGGCTTTGATTGGCCAAGTGATTTCAGAGAAGAAGATCTTTGTATATTTTTGTTATATACATGTATATTGCCCCGGGGTGGGGGCAGACCAACCCCTGGGTCCATATTTTTTTCAGAATTACCTACCTTCAGTCCATTTGCCCATTTCCTGCAAGATTTGCCTTTCAAATGACAATTTTCCCCATTCAAATGCATGGGCGACCTATGTTGACCTTGCCGTAAAATAGGTCAAGGTCATCCAAAGGTCATAATTTATAAACACATTGTAGTACTCTAGTCCCTGATGCTTCAAGCCAAGTTTCGTTGAAATCGGTCCAGTGGTTCCTGAGAAGAAGAATTTTGAAGGGTTTTTTTTTCATATATGGGCATGGCGGCCATCTTGGTCATGTGACCTGGATTATTTATATACACATTGGTTCCCCCTTCCCATAGATGTTTCATGTAAAATTTGGCTTTGATTGGCCAAGCGGTTTCAGAGAAGAAGATGTTTGAATATTATGATAATATACATGTATATTGCCCCGGGGTGGGGGCGGATGAGCCCCTGGTGCCCAATTTGTTTCAGAATCATTAATATTCAGTCCTACTGCTCATTTTCTGCAAGATTTTTCCTTTAAATGACAATTTAACAATTTTTCCCAGTCAAATGCATAGGCGACCTATGTTGACCTTGCCGTAAAATAGGTCAAGGTCACCGCAA
Organism: Rugalucina vietnamica; assembly: GCA_964017185.1. Classification (NCBI taxonomy): domain Eukaryota; kingdom Metazoa; phylum Mollusca; class Bivalvia; order Lucinida; family Lucinidae; genus Rugalucina; species Rugalucina vietnamica. Next base: position 8,419,700 of record OZ024885.1, read on the forward strand.
GGTCATGATTTATATACACATTGTAGTACTTGAGTCATCGATGCTTCATGCCAAGTTTGGTTGAAATCGGTCAGTGGTTACGGAGAAGAAGATTTTTGAAGGGTTTTTAACATATATGGGCATGGCGGCCATCTTGGTCATGTGACCTGAATTATTTATATACACATTGGTTCCCCCTTCCCATAGATGCTTCATGGCTTTGATTGGCCAAGCTGTTTCAGAGAAGAAGATCTTTGAAAATGGTGGACGACGGACGGACGACGGACGACGGACGGACGACGGACGACGGACGGACGACGGAGCATGGGTACACTATAAGCTCACCTTGTGAGCCTGACGGCTCAGGTGAGCTAAAAATATATTGTTTTTCAAATCATAGATTATGGTTACACGTAAGAACCGCCTCAATGTTTTGGTTCAAATCTAAAACCCTGTATACCAAGCTATGAGAATGATTATTATGTCATAATAATATGAAAAGGAGTAGCATTGAATTAAACGACCAGACCATTATTGCATTCCCATATATTAAACTGGCCCAGGAGAACGTGAACTCTGCAAGATCTATGCTAATACACCATTTTTACCAATAGTAGGTATGCATATGGCTTCAGAATTCAACGACAAAGACGAAATTGATCTTAATACTGTTGAACTATCATTAGATGTACCGCACATGTATCATAGACATGTGGCTGAAGTAAATACAAATTTTCTGTATTTAATGACAGAAAACAACCAAATCGTATAAAAACCTATTAAAAGACACACTGGATATATGTAACATCGGAAAAATGGGTACATTAATGACAGACAATGGAGGTGAGTTCAACTCTGATGAAACGGGAGAAACAACCACTAGAAAATAATGTTCGATGAGGCACCACCGCAGGAGAAAACCCTATTGTAAGAGAGAATGATACGAAAACTTGCCAATACAATTTACAAAGATTTTAAAGCTGCAAACCTTGATTGTTTTGCACAATATTGCTCTTAGCTTTGATTGTGTGTAACGTTAGAAAAAGGTACAAGTAGGCAAAGATCAGGAAAAAGTGCAATCAGAAAAAGGTTACCACTCCAAAAACCGAGGTCGGAAAAAAACAAACCAACAATAAGGTACTGATACCAAGAAAACATTTCGTAAGCCGAATGAGCAGCTAATTTCCCAATAGGTGGCCACTCAGTTACCTTAACTTAACTAAAAATATGAAAACACACATAAGGCGTCAACAGCACAAAAATTTCAAACACCAAGACATAAAACAAAAAAGTGTCGACTTGGAACGATCAGTAACACACAGTTACTGGCCTGCTTAAATCGATTTGACATGGCCATAACTTCACCCTCAGCTTCTGCAGTGGTTCATAACATTTAGCTAGTTCTTCGGTCCTCGTGGTGAATCTCTAACTAGTCAATGGATCATCAAGAACAAACAAATAAATCAAGATAAACATCCTGATGAATCAAAACCAGGACTCACAGATTCAGTAAGCTGCCCGACGTTGGAGATCCCTGGGCGCCGAATAACTTACTAACTCCGGAGCAAAAGAAAAACATCAGTTGTCTGTAACGTGTTATGATTTTTCTAAACTGAAAAGAAAAATCATTACTTCCTATAAGTTTCTAAAATTTGTAAACCAAGTCAACATAAAATTCTGGTTCCGAAAGGCCCTCATTTAAAAGCGTCCTTAACCCAACATTATATTTGGAAATCAAATCATAGTGTATATGATAAAAAATTAGAAAAGGTTTTACGATAGCCCTGTTGGAGGATTTTGGCCGTGAAACATTTATTTCGAGCGTTGAAGTCTGTTACATGATTGCGGACTCTAGCAAACCTAATAAGTTGCTAAATGTATACACCATAAGAAGCACGACGAGGAATATCACCATCCAAAAACAGAAAATTTACTATAACCATAATCAAAGTCATCGCGCTTATCATAAATTTTAGAAGAAACAAATCCATTTTCAACAGAAAGATGTAGATCTAAAAAGGGGGCTTCAGTATCTTAGATATTGGCTTTGTTGAACTGTAGTTCAGGTGGATAAATTTGATTGACCATACCTTCAAAATAAGGGTTGTCAATGTTCAAAAGATCATCGAGGTATCCGCCTCGAGAACCGCCTCCCCGAGCGCCCACAATCTATGGTTTGGATGACAAAGAAAACTGGTGTATCCCTGTGTAACCCTGTTCTAAATGTGGTGTTTCAGGGGGTATTTGTTCGCCAAACATGTTTTCCGTATGAAACGAACGGGTAAATATGGCTAGATATATTGATGTAGTCTATACCGTTTTCACAATAGAATAAAAATCAAGCTCTTTAACACTATTGTTTCGTTTGCTAAATCTAAGCCATGCACATCAAGTTTAAAATTCTACAAAAGACAAAATTTCACTTAGCTAATATTGGGGGTAAAATGGAAATAAAAGAATGGTTTTTAATAGAATGGGATTATGCATAACAGTTGTTGAACGGATGTCAACAAAAGGTCCTTCCGACTTTGAATTCACAAAGCGTTCACATTTTCTCTACTGATAGAATGTGTACGCTTTTTGTTTCAAAAAATCACCATTTTGATTTTTTTTCTTTGAAAATTAACCAATGCGCATGTTAAACTTGTCCGTGATAAATTCATCCTATGGTATCTGAACATGATAGACAAAATTAGCAAAACTAGCTTCGTTCACGTATGAAGACGATCATGTCATGACTTCTAGTTTTGATGCCAAATATTGAACGAAAATTATCGAAATTCGACACTGTTTTTTATTTTTTATAATCATAAACTGATGTCAACAAAGGGTTCTTTCGACTTCGAAATCACCAAGAATTCACATTTTCTCTATTGGTAGAATTTCTTAAAAAATCACCATTTTGAGTTTTTCTTAGAAAATTTAACCTATGCGCTTGTTAAACTTTTCCGGGATACATTCACCAGATGGTATCTGAACATGACACTTGACAGAAATTAATACTCGCTTCTTTCAGTTTCGAAAACAATCATTTCATGGTTTCTAGTTTTGATGCCAAATTTTGAACCAAAATTATCAAAATTTGGCACAAACGAATTCCAAACGTGGCCCGGTAGAACTTTTAACTAGCGTATTTAACAGTGTTGCATTGCGGAAACATCTCCTTTTGCACAAAATCATGCCATAAGAAAGCTGATTTTGACTGTATTTTTTGGATTAATGACACTTGTTCTCCATAACATCATACAAAAATAAGTATATGTTATGATCTCATCGAGTCGATTCTTACAGATTACCCAACAATATATGATTTTATGGATATATATTCAAAATTGATACTTTTATGCCTATCCCTGATTATTATATGTAAGGTGCAAATCTGGGGTAGGTTTTATAAGGTGATGTTTCCATGATGCAACACCATCAATTATAATTGTATATCTAACTGGCTTTCCCAAAACAATTTCATTTGTTGCCTTTCTACAGATTTCAAAATTGGATATGTAACGTGTTCATTAATAAAGGTACATTAATAAATGAATCAAATAAGCTTAAAAGTAAAAGTAAGCAACATTACACAATCTTTGCGAAAGTCCCACCCCAAAACAATGTAAAATCCATCATTTTTTCTTTGACATTTCTAAATGACATTTTACCAAACCGTCACATAAATGAAATGCTGTATTTTCATATATTGCTTATGTTTTTTAAGTTCTATTTTGCTCGTTTCAACTACCGCTTTTTGTAACTATATGTTAGTCCTTCTGCAGCTTTCAATGTTTGAACCCTTCAGGCAAAGTCGTAGTATTCGATTCCCCTTCGATCAACAGCGCATTCAGAAATCTTGAATTCCCTAAACAGTGTTATGCATGTATGATCATAAAGTTAAGATTTCCTTGTCTGGGCAATATTAACTGAAAACTCAAGAGTGCATAGTGCAAATTCTTTGACCGTACCGATTGACCTCACGTGACAAAGTTTCATATAAACTAGAAAAGTGTCACCTAATTTTGATGACATTTTTCAAGTGCCATGTGAAGCATGTGGTCATATAGAGTTTATCATCAAATAGTCGCATGATTGTAAACATACTTATTTCAACAGTCCGATCAAGAAATGTGTATCTATATCAGAGTTCAACCCGTACGATCAAAGTATGCTCACTATAGAACGTGAATGGCATGCATACATTTGTGTTGCATTCTTGCCATATGGCGAACACTAGCTCGAAGAATGCATGCCAATCAACACAATTATGTCAATCAGCTTTGATCAGAAACCCGGAAAATGAACTTGTAATTGTTGTACTATATATACTAGCAATCGGAGAACAAAAACCCACATCCACTGTATCGCCTTGCACCAGATGCAGCACTGCAGAGTTGGTAGCGCTATAATAACCACCGTCACTATTACTGTCAGGTTCAGTCCATGCGACAACAATATTGGATCCGTTCTTTCTGATCTTGCAGTATGCTGTATCATGTCCACGTTGTTTCATAATATTAAGTGTAAAGGCATACAACCCGGAATATTGACAAGTGAATACTCCCGTGGTGGTACTGTACTGACCTCCAATATTTGTAATGACTCGAGTAAACCTGACAGTAAAAGGTGTTGGTCCGGCTGCTGCTGTACTGACTGAGAAAGCGGACAATACACCTGTAACAAGGAAAAATAATAAATACCAATGGGCGAGTTGGGGACAAATGAGACTCAAGATAAAAGATGCACGGAAGCAGGCGTCAAAATTCGTTTTAAGTAGGACAGAGCGTTGGGGTATGAAATATCGTGCGAGCCAGAGATTTAAATTTATTGAAAGCAAGACATAGCGTTGGAGTAAAATCATTAAATATTTGCATTAATGGAAAAGTCGTCAAGTTTGTAAACATTATGACAGAGAACAGCTTAAGAAACTTCACGGACTCGGTTTTAGCATACACATGTACTTATGACATCTTCTGTCATACACATACACATGAAACGATGAAACGGAGGCTTCTTATGACATGATTAAGACAATGTTTGCCGTACAGTGAAATATAAAATCAAGCCAGTAAAAATTACCGACCCCAGTCCTCTGTCTTTTTCTCTCCAATAATTGGCCTTCTACTTACCGTAAACATGAATATACGTTAATCTTTTCGCACATACATGAAATTGCATTATCATGAATCCTTATTTTTAACATTTTTTGTTCCACAAATAAACAAATTATAATGTATTATTTCCTTTTAGAATTTGAGCCGCGACGCGAGAAAACCGGAAGTCCGATATTGTAAATTGACTCATACTTGAAAAAACTAAATGTTATGAACCACTGCAGAAGATGAGGTTGAGGCTAGGCGCCTGTTAATCCGGATTAAACACCCCAGTAATTTTATATTATTGATCGTTACAGGGCAATACTTCTGTTGTAGCTCCTATTGTTTTAGTGTTTTGGAGTCGAATATGTGTGCTGTTTGGACCTTATGTACGTTTTCGTATCTTTAGTTAAATTCGGGTAACTGAGTGGCAGCCTATTGTGGAATAGCTGCTCACTCGGCTTATGATATATGTTCTCGGTATAACTACCTTAATGTCACTTTGGTTTTTCCCCACCCTCAGTTTGCGGAGTGGGGATTTCTTTCTGATTGCGCCATTTCCTGATAATTGCCTACTGTTACTCTTTTGTTTTAATTAAACAGCATTTTGGTCATTCAGACTAGCAATAGACATCAGATTGGACAGTTAAGAAATCGTAGGATCTTTAGATTTTACATGCATGTTATTGCTTTTTAAGAATGGCGATTTGTGTGGAACATTGTACATTCAAATGGGCAAATTTTAACTGCCTTTAATTATGATTTCATTCATTAATCAAATCTAAATGACAGTAATACTCACGTAAAATGCATTATATGCTAAAGATATGTGCAAAACTTTTAACATATTTCAAAGTATATGGAAGCAATTAAACTTTTAATTACAGGTACTTGTACTTTGGGCATTGCCGGTAACGACATTATTTTTGTGTCATTTCAGACGTACCCATTATGGTCTGCCTTCATTTTTATTCATCGTTATGTTTTTATACAATAACGAGACATAAATTGACATTTACAAAGCATTATGAGTATAGATGTATCTGCAGTTCATAATTCATAGCATTCGTAGCGTGTTACTGTTACGGTAGTCTTGTAAGTGACTACCGAAACATGTCAAGAGAATTCATGAAATCTCTTTCGTAACAAAACATAAACGACTATAGCTCACTTAAACGAATTGGCTGTTACGTTTGCTGTTTGAGTCAATGAAGGCCAAGATAAACATCTTACAATGTATTGGTTACCTAAGTTTTACTAAATACCCATAAAGCTAGATTTATTGCAAATAAAAATTAAAACTGAGATCCTTTAAGTATAGTGAACTTATTAATGAGAAAGGGGATGAGCCATACCGTGGTTTCGACTATTAAAGTCTCGTCAGTGATGTTAATTCCTGCTAGATTATTTTACAGTATATAACTCACTAATAAGGGGCATAAATCTTTAATAATGCTTTATTCAATACCAGTTACTTTTCATCTTACTATGACGTCATAAGCGACGTCATGGTAATAACGTTACGTGATGTTACTTTATGTTGTCAGCCATTGATGTTATTAAAGTGTATGCTGTTACTTGGATGTGCTTTATGGTGTTTATCAATGGTAGCAGAGCGAATCAACAATGGAAACATGGAAAACTTACGGTGTAAGTTAATTGAACATTGGTTCTTATAAACATTTTTGTGAATTAGAGCGGAAAAATGGGAAAATGGCTGCAAATATCAATCCACCAAATTTGACTTCAGTGACTTCTCCAGCAGGTCTATCGGAATCATAACTTCGTGAAACATTTTCTAAATTTTATCGTATACACTATGAATTGATTTCCAAATTAAGTGTTGGTAAAAAAAACCCTGAGATCATTTAATAGCAGTGAAAATAGTATTGGTAAAATATATGGGCCAAACGCGGTCTCTGCTAATTAAGCCTCTTAAATGATCCTTTAAATTTAGCCAAATGGAGCCAAAGAGAAATACTATATTCTTTAAAAAGGAACAAATAGGCATTGATCAGGAAAAGGCACAATCAGAAAAAAGATCCCCACTCCAAAAACCGAGGTGTGAAAAAACTATATTAACAATCAGGTACTTTTACAATGAAAGCATAACGTAAGCCGATTGAGCAGCTATTTTCCCAATAGGTGGCCACCAGTTATCTAAACTTTACAAAAATATGATAACATACCTAAGGCGCCAACATCACAAAAATTAAACACCAAGACATAAAACAATAAGAACCACTACAGAAGTATCGCCTTGGAACGACCAGTAATATAAAGTTACTGGCGGGCTCAAACCGGTTTTACGGGTACCTAACCTCACCCTCAGCTTCTGCAGTGGTTCACGACATTGAGTTAGTTGTTCGGTCCTCGTGGTGAATCTCTAACTAGTCAATGCAACCAAGGAGAAACAAATAAATCATAATCTCCATGATGAATAAAATACGAGGAATCACAGATTGAGTAAGCTGCCCGACGATGGAAATCCCTGGGCGCCCAATAACTTACGAACTCAGGGGCAAAAGAAAAGCACCAGTTGAACACCGGTGGGCCAAGCAGTAGACAAGAAGCTCCGGTCCCAACCAACTAAAATAAATAGCTTTATGTCGTGGCCATTAGAGAGTCTGACGCCCGACCCACCGACGTGCAATTAAAGAAGGCAGCATAGTTATCAACCATTATTGGGTTAAAAACTAAGCATGCAGACTGTCGCATAACATAGAGTATCACCAGGATGGTCGATACAAAGACTCAAAGAATATTATTACCCAAAAAGAGCATAATATATAAAACTTAGGTAGTGGTTAGAAAATAAATCTAAACCGATCATGATTTATAGATTTCACAGAATTCACTCACTGATCTCAAAGGATCAAAGGGAAACTATAATCTGCACTATAGATGATATATGCGCTAAATATGCATGGTAACTTGGTTTACAATTTTAAGAAACTTATATGAAGGAATTATTTTTCATTTCAGTTCAGAAAAATCATTTCACGTTACAGACGTAAACGATATAACTTAAATGTTATTCGACAGTCTACATGCTTAGTATTTAACCCAATCATGGTTGATAACTATGCTTCCTTCTTTAATTGTACGCTGTTGGGTCTGGCGTCAGACTTTATGATGTCACCGACTTAAAACTACTCATTTTAATTGGATTAGGCTGGACCTTCTTGTCCGTTGCTTGGCTATCCGGGGCTCAAAAGGTGTTTTTCTTTTGCTCCGGATTTTCATTAAGTTATTTGGCGCCTTTGGATATCCATAGTCGCGCGGCTTATTGAACATGTGAATCCTCATTTTTTATTCCTCATGATTTTCGTAATTTATTTGTCCTTGGTGAGTCATTGACTAGTTAGAGATTCACCACGAGGACCTGACAACTTAGTACTAAATGTTGTGAATCACTATAGAGGCTGAGTGTGAGGTTAGGCGCCTGTAAAATCGATTTAACCTCACCAGTAAGTTTATATTACTGATCGTTCCAAGGCGATACTTCTGTGGTGGTTCTTGTTGTTTTATATCTTGGTGTTTAAATTTTTCTGTGCTGTTAGCACCTTATGTTTGGTGTCATATTTTCAATAGTTAAGTTTGGGATACTGAATGACCACCTATTTGGAAAATATATGCTCACTCGGCTTGCTGTATGTTTTCTCAGTATTAGTACCTAATGGTAAGTTTGGTGTTTTCCCACCTCGGTTTTTGGAGTGGGAATTTCTTTCTAATTGTGTAATTTCTTGATAATTACCTTCGTTTACTTCTGTAATTGACATATTTGCTAATAGGAATGTTTACGTAACCGAACAAATTATTTTACTTTGGCAAAACGTTAAGCATGTTAAGAACACCCGCATTATTCATTATTAGAAATCCTATTGTCCTGTGTGTTTTGAGTGGGAATTCGGTTCTGATTACACAGATCCTTATCATTGCTTACTTTTACCTTATCAGTGACAATATCTAAATTACTTTCGTGACCATATGAATGTTTTTTTTTTTTAGGTTAACAGTTAACCTAAATACATGTAATAATTTATGTACTGATATATTTGTCGCCTTTGCCTAAATTATTGTCTTAGATTTTATTAATCCAAATTTATTTCGGATGAGCTTTTCGTTTACAGTACACGTGCGCTTAAATATAAAAAAATAATACCAACTTTACTTATTTCCTATACTCTGATTGGTTGTTTGGAATACTTTTTACTTCGATAAAAGCAATGCGTAAGAGTACTGGGTTTTCACCTTAATAACGACGCGACGATAAGTGATTTCGTGACGTTTATTCGAAGAAACGTTGATGTCTTCAAATCTCAACGTCATTAAAACGTCATAAAATCAATGTATGAACGCGTTTTGAAGGCGTCGAAATAAATAGTGGATTTTTTTATTAACATGGACGCTTTTTATTTTAACAGAACATCGAACGGTAAGTGTTTTAGTCTTCTTGTTGTGTGTTGAAATGTGACGTTTGAATTTCTAATGTTCCGAGACCAAGTTCAAAATGACATGTCTTTCTATCGGTCCAGATGGAGATATTTTCTACCCTAAGAACACTTTTGAATGAAGGGGATATGTTTTAAAGGTCCCGTATTTACAGTCTACCTACAGCAAGCCAGCTATAGGTTATATTCATTGCAAGAAGTGAGCTATATGCTTCGGAAATTTTCAAGATTTGTTTTGATCTATTTTCTTTCCGCTGGCTACAAAAATTGAAATCAATGTAGACAAATGCAGTGTAATGAGACAAAGTTGAAATAACAAGGAATGAATTATCTTTTTTTTTTATTTTATCGATGTGTGAATCACAAAATTTTTCATAAAGCCCTTCGTGCATTATTTAGTTTGTGAGTGATTGGCCTGAGTTTACACATCGTTTAAATCAACAAAAATAACATTCATTCCTATGATGATCACCTGGTGTGCTTGAATACAACAGTTTTAGAAACAGTCGTTACCTGTGCAACTGTGGTTGTTGCATGGTTGGATATCAGTCTCTGTGCTTGGCAGCCAGTCTTCTCGGAGTGGGTTTGTATTCAGACAAGTTCGTGTTCGATACTTGATACCCCCGCCACATGATTGTGTACATGTCGAATACACAGCCCAGTCACTCCACGTACAGTTAAGTAGATCTTAAGAGATAAGAAAAGTGATTTACACATAATCCGACGTAAATAGAGAAAACATATCGAGACAAAAGTAGCATATGCTTATATGCGTATGATAAAATCAAAACTATTGACACAAGAATCAGAACAAGGTATAGAAATAAAACTACCGCATCGGAAAAGGTCAGGAAAGTATTAGTAGAAGCTCAAGAAGGTTCAATGAAAACAATGCTGGTTTTAAACTTACTGGAATTCATTTGTTGAATAACGTAACGGTTAAAGAAATGAATACATTAATAGTGTGCTTGTATGTTTGGAATATGTGTTGTTTGTAGTGAAGTTTAACGTCAAATTTTGACGGATCTAGTTACCGTACAAAATAAAGTGCAAGCATATTTTAAAGTTAATATTGATAAGATAGACCAGAACTGTGAAGGCTGTTTGGCTCTGTAGAATTTGTCCATTGATGCTCGTAATATTCTCAAGGTGATATATTCTGTGGTCTTGAAGGTAGTTTATATTTGTTTCCAGCAAGAAATTATCCTCTAAGTCCTAAATGTGTAAGATGTAAAGTGGATAAGTCGTTACACATAGCAAGGTGTGGACCTTTATTGAAACTTTTGTGTTTCGAACGTCCGATGACACCGTCTTAACACGTTTCGTTTTATATGAAAGGAACCGGAGATTTCTCGTATATTACCTTTTTCACGTTGTGTTTTTGAACAGTGGAGTCCTCGTTTCTCGGTACAATGCATAATAATTTGTTTTACTGTAGATCAGTAAACTATTCACAATGTGGAACGAATCACTAACCGAATGTTCTACCACAGCAAAAGGTATGAGTGTGGTTAGGCACCTATTACATTTTCAGTCGCCGTTCCGAGGCGGTACTTCTGTTCTTTTTTTTACTTTATAATGGTGTCTATCATTTTTGTACCTTCAAAAATATATTAAATAAAATGTAGGTATGTGTACACACTTGTGTAAAAATATGCTCTCTGGACTTGGTTATTGTTTCGGTTTTGTCAATATCAATTTGCAATTTTTGTTGTACACACATACATTTTAGGGACGAATTTTGCTTTTATTTCTGGTTGATGTTTATCTATTTGTATATTTAATGCAGCTTATTATCCCTAAGATCTGTACCATTATTTCTAAAAATGTATAATTTCTTACATCTGTTATTAACTTGAAATTACCTCTTGTTTGATTTTGTCAGGATTGAAGTTCCATGTTAATTTATACATGTTACTGGTAAAACATCTACTATACGATAATCTTATTATGTATTTACCTTTATTCTACCCACTGATTCATTGTAGTTCTTATACGCTTCGTATATTGATGAAAGGTTTGTTTCAAATTCATTATTACGCTGGAGTTGATTGTCAATAAATGCCCTGAATATCGTATCGTTCATCTCTAGCATTTGTATCATGATACTGTTTTCTTCAATGTCAGTTTTAGTTTCATTAAGATCAGATTCTAGTAGAATAAGTCTGTTTTCCAACCCTGCAGTAGAAGATAGCTTCTCGATAGAGGTTTCCAGATGCATTACTCTAGACGTGTGGTTCGTGATCATTTTCACGTTGTTAAGTTGGTCAGTCTGCAATTGGGCTAAAGTAGCATTGGTCAGCATTAGATTTGTTTCCAGTGATGTCATTCTGGCGTGGTAAGATAAACTCATTGCTTCCTCGTTTGTATTAAAACTGTGATTTTGATAGTTTTCTTCGTCTGCAACCTGCATCAATGTTTCGTTTAAATATGAAACATATTTGGTTAATACATGTATTACATTATTGTGTTCATTTCTGTCTGTCTCTAGTTCAAGTATTCTAATTGAGAAGTTTTGCAAATGATCGTTGGTCATATCATTTTGTAGATCGAAGTTTGATATCATGGCCATGACGGTACCATTCAAGATGTCGAAATCAGCACACAGCGCTTCCCTCCCCCTCTCTCTCCGCTTCCCTCCTCCTCTATCCCCGCTTCCCTCCCCCTCTCTCCTTGCTTCCCTCCCCCTCTCTCTCTCCCTTCTTCCCTCCCCCTCTCTCCCCACTTCCCCCTCTCTCCCCGCTTCCCTCCCCTCTCTCCCCACTTCCCTCCCCCTCTCCCCCGCTTCCCGCCCCCTCTCTCCCCGTGCCCCCCCCATGTCCACCCCCCCCCCCCTGTAGAAGCTCAAGTAGTTCAGTAAAGATAATCAGAGTGTTCAAAATACTCACAATTAGAAACATACTTCTAAGCAATGTTAAATATATTTGACCCTGTTTTGGAATGTGTCCTTGATTCAGACTTCTCGTGTAAATGTTTCGAAATTACAGTACAAAAATCTGACTTTCGTTGCCGTATTTAAAAGGGCTACTGATGAGGGTCCATTACCTAAAATTGCGCAATATACGTAGTCCATACTTTCTCCGTTTGAATGTTTTAACTGCTTCCAAAGGATCAAACTTTTATATTTGATTTTCTATTGCTACAGCTGGTGTTGTGCCGTGTGGCGGCCCAAAAAAGTCTCCCCGTACATTATCCTTACATCATCCATAATGCAGATTATATTTTCATTTATGTTCTTTGAGATCAGTAAAGATATTCAGAGTGTTCAAAACACTCACGTTAAGAAACATACAAACAAGAAGCAGAGCAAGGTATAGAAATAAAACTACCGCATCGGAAAGGTCAGCAAAGTACATGTATCTGTAGAAGCTCAAGAAGTTCAGTAAAGATAATCAGAGTGTTCAAAATACTCACGATTAGAAACATACTTCTAAGCAATGTTAAATATATTTTACCCCGTTTTTGAATGTGTCTTTGATTTTGACTTCTCGTGTTAATTTTTCGAAATTACAGTACAAAAGTCTGACTTTCGTTGCCGGATTTAAAAGGGCTACGGATGAGAGTTCATTACCCGAAATTGCGTAATATAATCCACATTTTCTCCCTTTTAATGTTTTACTGCTTCCAAAGAATCAAACTTGTATATTTTTTATCAATGAAAACAATGCTGGTTTGTAACTTACTGGATTTCATTCGTTGAATAACGTTTTAACGGTTACAGAAATAAATACATTAATATCGTGCTTGTTTTTTGAAATATGCCGTCTTTGTAGTGAAGTTTAAAGTCAGCATTGTTTATGACATATTTGGGCGGAACCGTCGCTTCCTGTAAATAGACTTTTTACCGTACATATAATGATGCGCAGGATTATTTTGTTCTTTTTATTAATATTGATGATATAGGCCAGGGGCTCGTTTCACGAAGCATTTTATGACATTTCTTATCCTAAGTAAGAACTTATTACTTATTTCGGTATAAGTTATGTTTCATTCTTAAGTTATCCTAACTTTAGTCCTAACAATAAGGCAGATCTTATGGTTAATCTCATTTAATAGTAAACTAAAAAATGGCGGCCGTGTTTATGTGAGGACAAGAAACAACAAAATATTAACTAGACTGGATTCGAAGTCGGATCGCCTGGACGGAAGACAACATAGCTTACCACTGACCCAACGAGTCATAAGTTTTATTTTGGTTCAGTATTGATAAAGCCCAATAGAATACATTTTACTTGAAGTAAGTTTGTTTAAACTAATACATAACGTCCCAGTCAACAGCTATTTTCATGTCAAGACGTTGTGTCCAGTTCATGGGACGTTTATACAAAATTAAGATGCAAAACGTGCTTCAAATATTATGAGCCCAATTTTAAACGCAACATCGGTTTATTTGTTATGTTATAATATAAAATTGAATTAGATTGTCATGCGATTGACACATCTAAAAATATCTTGGTTGTAACATTCTGTATTATGCGTCTCAAGAAATTAATCATTTTTCACCACCCATAAAACAGTGATTTGTGTTAAAACTAACTTCCAGAATCTCTCAGGAGACGCGTGCAACAAAACAACCGCTTTGGTCAGGTCTAAGAGCTGACATTTCAAGTATTTAAATCTACAGACAGTCTGTAAATCTATAGACTTGTTAAGTCTGTGGATTTAAATACAGTCTGTAAATCTAAAGACTTGTAAAGTCTATATATTCAAAGACTTATGCAGTATTTCATCGAATTTTGGAATACCAAGAAAAATCGCATTCTATATTTAACGTAACTGAATGACCTATATATGTGCCAAATTCAGTGTGTAAAGTTCGTGTTAAAGTATGGCCTTGTTTCCGTATACTGATAGCAAATAATAACTATATGTATTCCTTGTTGGGTATTCTCCCTTTGACCATTGTTTGCGAGGAATGTCACCCGATCAGATGATTGTTTGCGTTATCAGTAGTTGAGTTATAGTATATGGGAGAAAACTTTTGTATATGAAAACACATTTATTTGTTTCTTCAATTATTCAATGTTAAGTCAACCAACGATGAACATTTTTCTGCACTATGCACCTGCTTATGCAATAAAGCAAATCACAATTGTTTATCAGTGCAAATTTTCCGTATTTTATAATTGTTGCTATTTCTTCGTGTTAGTCTTTAATTCTATAGACTCACAAGTATTTGAATTTAAAGACAGTCTGTAAATCTAAAGACAGTCTGTAAATGTATGTCAGCTCTTAGATCTGTTGGTCAATCCCATTTGAGCTCAATGATCCATGCTCTGAAAACAAAACACTATTGTACCGAATTTATTCATACATGTAGGCGATTGCTGGCCAGCATGTGTGCATTGAAATGCAAAAGCATGCCATTATCGGGATGCGTTTTGTTTGGCTCAGTCTATACATGTAACTACCAAAGTAAGGCTTATGTGTATGGATGCTTTGACTTAACAACGTTCTCTAGGCAGTCTAAGACCTTAGAGGTTTACCAGTAGCCCAATCAGATGGCCAGTCATTAGCGTTTAAGCTTTGCTAGGATACGCGGGTACAAGCAGTCCATTATTATGTCTCACGGCCCCAAATGGGTCCAT
The DNA here is from genome assembly GCA_964017185.1 of Rugalucina vietnamica. Lineage (NCBI taxonomy): Eukaryota > Metazoa > Mollusca > Bivalvia > Lucinida > Lucinidae > Rugalucina > Rugalucina vietnamica. Next base: position 8,434,805 of record OZ024885.1, read on the forward strand.
TTTTTAACCATGAACTGTAAACATAACTGCGAGTATAACGAGGCTTAAGTTCAATATGGTAAATTGACTATACTTCCCCAAATCGGAACATGGCTTTGATAAACACATCGGCTGCCCGATGCATCAGGTTTATCATACAGTGTATAAGGCCAACACTGGTGTTAACGAGAATTGGTTTCGATTTACAGACGAAGCAGTCTGAAGCATTACAATGAAACAGTTGGTAGATCTAAGTACAGTTATTTATATAGAAACAGAAAGAAAAGATAGGAAAAAAAAATAATAGAAAAAATGGATTTGTTCTCGGAACGCCTAGTTCATATTATGGCAAAAATACTAATTTAATTACTTGCATAAATCCACTGAGCTATCGCCAATAATTAATCAATTATATTATTTAACATACTTGAAACTAGCTGTTTGGTGTATTTGACCTTGAAATGAGAAAAATCTTATGAGCAAGTCACAACCTCAAACATAAGACAAATCTTACCGATAAGATGGATCATAAGTCAATACAAAAATCACTCTTGATCATAAGATAAGATATGTCCTAAAAGAGCTTCATGAAACGAGCCAAAGACTTACTATGAAATAATGATTCATAGCAAAAAATTATGAAAGTTGAAAATAAAGTTAAAACTTACCAACTAAATTTGTAAATGAGGCTGTTTGGCTCTGTAGAATTTGTCCATTGATGCTCGTAATATTCTCAAGGTGATCTATTCTGTGTTCTTGAAGGTAGTTTATATTTGTTTCCAGCAAGACATTATCCTCTAAGACCTAAATGTGTAAAATGTATAGTGAACAAGTCGTTACACATAGCTAGTTGTGAATCTTTATTGAAACATTTGTGTTTCGAACATCCGATGACCCAGTCTTAACACGTTTCGTTTGATATGAAAGGGACTAGAGATTTCTCGTATATTGCTTTTTCCGTTTTGTTTTTGATCAGTGGAGTCCTCGTAAAATGCATAATTACTTGTTTTACTGTATATCTGGAAAATATTCACAACGAGGCCGAATGACTGTTTTACAACAGTAAAAGCTTTAATTCAGGTGAGGCACCAGTCCTATTAAACAGGTTGCAGTTCCTAGTCAGTATTTTTATTTAAGTCGCCGTTCTGATATTTTTTTATACTTTATAGTGGTTTTTATCATTTTCGTACCGGCATAAATAAATCTAAGTTTGTGGCTACAGTTATGTAAAAATATGCTCTCTGGAATTGGTTATTGTTTCGGTTTTGGCAATATCAGTTTGTAAGTTTAGTTGTACACACATACATTTAAGGGACGAATTGTGCTTTTGTTTCTGTTTGATGCTTATCTATTTGTACATATAATACAGCTTATTATCCTTAAGATCCATACTATTATTTCTAACAATGTATTATTCCTTGCATCTGTTATCAACTTAAAATTATCTCCGAATTGATTTTGTCAGGATTGGAGTTCCATGATGAAATATAACTGGTAGAAACATCTACTATACGATAATCTTATTATGTATTTACCTTTATTTTACCCACTGTTTTGTTGTAGTCTATATACGCGTCAAGTATTGATGCTAGTTTTGTTTCATATTCATTATTACGCTGGAGTTGATTGTCAGTAAATGCCCTGAATATCGTATCGTTCATTTCTAGCATTTGTATCATGATACTGTTTTCGTCAATGCCAGTTTTAGTTTCATTCAGATCAGATTCTAGAAGAAGTAATCTGTTTTCCAACCCTGCAGTAGAAGATAGCTTCTCAATAGAGGTTTCAATATGCATAACTCTAGACGTGTGGTTCGTGATCATTTTCTCGTTGTTAAGTTGGTCAGTCTGCAATTGGGCTAAAGTAGCATTGGTCAGCATTAGATTTGTTTCCAGTGATGTCATTCTGGCGTGGTACGATAAACGCATTTCTTTTTCGTTTTCATTTATACTGTGATTTTGATAGTTTTCTTCGTCTGCAACCTGCATCAATGTTTCATTTAAATATGAAACATCTTTAGTTAAAACATGTATTACATTATTGTGTTCATTTCTGTCTGTCTCTAGTTCAATTATTCTAATTGAGACATTTTGCAAAATAGCGTTGGTCATGTCATTTTGTAGATCGACGTTTGATATCATGGCCATGACGGTGCCATTCAGTGTGTCGAAATCAGCACAAGTTGGATTTCTTGTCTGATTGGACCCGGAGTTAATGTACCCAGTTATATTTTCTTGTACTTGAGGAGGAATATTAGGAACTTCGTTTGCAGCTTTCTCTAGGAGTTGGTCCGCCTTAGTTTGAAGCATTCCTACAAGTTGTATATTTAATGATTTAACGATTGTGCACAGTGTGTTTTTTCTGTATTCAACACTCATTCACGCGTATAGAAATTGCAGGAAATAATAACAAAATATAGTTTAAATTACCAAATATGATGCGTATTTACGTTTACTATAGTTTCCAGCGATAATTGAAACATCTTTGTGATCACTCGGAAATCTCTGTTATTTGCCACAATTATTCATCTGTATGCATAAAAGTTGGAATTTGTATGACAAGAAGGGTTATCAATCAATTGGTACAAATGAATTGACTCATGTCTAGACCAATGTTTTCTTCGTTATAAACAAAGATGGTCACATTAAATGACAAATGATGCTGATAGATGTGTCATCACATTTGATGGGAATGATTTATGCTTTTGCTATTTTTCACGCGGCCTTTTTAAAATACAATGAATTACATATTAAAAAGTTAAGTGCAATAAAAGAATCAATATTGTAAAGAAAACTAGAGTTTGAGCTGTTGGTTGTGTTGTTTTTATTTCCACATGAAATTGAGCAGTTTATTTGGATTTTATTTCATATATTCCTAATGTAATTATTTGATTCTGCCCTAAGTTACGATAGTCATAATCAAGTTGATCTAATTGTTTTGTGGGCAATTTATGCTTACCCGTCGTTTGCTTCAAAGCGTCTATTTCTTTTGTCTGAAATACAAATTGTTTATTTATCAAAAAATAATTGAAGTGTACAGTGCTCCGCAATCAACATGCGAGGGACTTCACAGACTTACCGTTAGAAATACGAATGAAATAAATACATTTGACTTATAGAGCAGACATACAATTCCAACGGAAAATCTCCGACGTCATTCTTATGTTAACATCCAAGACCTGCATGCCGATTCTGTATTATGTATATTAGCACTTGCTGTCAAAAGTTGCTTATAAATTTGACAACTCAAATCATGCTGCAGTGGAGTAAGTCAAGCAATGCAGTTTAAAATAGAATAGCCTTTGCTTCTGGATGCACTTGTTTCCGGTGTTCCATAAAACATTGAGTAAAATTTCTGAAAGTCCTAAAGGAAACTGAGCACGGAATATGTTTCACACCAGCCACACAATGAAAACTATTAATCAATCAAACTTGTAAGCATCCCACGAGATAAACTATATTATATTAAATTTGTTAATTTAATTTCAGGATTTTCTGTAGCATAAAGGTTTAGTCATTGTATATACAACAAAATATATCTTACGTGCTCGCTGACGTACACTCCAAGTGAAGTTGCGGTAACGACGCTGATTACCAAATGGCCTATACAAAAAACCGTCAATAGCTTGAACAACCGTCTCACAACCTCAAGCTGATCATCTGTTGAGTCTTTCTTCGATTTCGTTTGTATACTCCCTGGGATTTCAGAATCGTTGCGGACTTCGATTTTGTTTGTTCGTACCATTGTTGCACGGTGATTACTGAAACATTCTACATGGTAAGATATTGTATGTCGTGCCAGTGATAATTTGAACCACGACGACCCAACAACTAACTAAATGTTGTGAACCACTGCAGGAGCTGAGGGTGAGGTTAAGACCATGTAAATCGTTCTAACACCACAGCTATTTATAACTGACCGTTCCAATGCGATACTGTTGCTGTGGTCATTATTTAGCCAAGTTATTCCAATAATTTTGTGTTGTATGACCTTTTGGCCACCCGAATATCATTTGGCTGTTCACTTAGCCCTCTGCATTTTATTTGTTCTGTCCAAGCTAGCACTGTGAGCACTTCACTTCATTAGATGCCCATCCTGCTTTCCGTTATACGTGTTATTCGTTAGTACTTGTTACCAGTATTTTATATCTCTTAACATTGTTTCCTTATTGCTTGTTTATATGTTTTGCGTTTGCGTATATCAGAGCCACTGCAGAAGCTGAGGGTGAGGTTATGGCCATGCAAAATCGATTTAAGGGCGCCAGTAATTTTATATTTCCGGTCGTTCCGAGGCGATACTTCTTTGGTTGTTGAATTTTGTGCTGTTAGCACATTATGTATGTTTTAACATTTTTAGTTAAGTTTGGTATACTGAATGGCCCCCTTTTCGGACAAAGGTTGTCCATTCGGCTTACAACTTTTTTTTATTGTAAGTACCTGATTGTTAATTTAGGTTTTCCCACTTCATTTTTAGTAGTTGGATTTTTTGTCTGATTGCGCCATTTCCAGATCATTGCCTACTATTACTTTTATTTCTTAAGAAATTATACTTTACATACGAGGTATGCACCTTTAATGTACATGATAATGTGGAGGAGACAAAATAAGACGAACATTCCGTAATATTCTAGATAAACGACTGTTTTCATGTTTACTTGACAATGGACCATGTTGTCTGTATTTTCGTATTTGTAAAAATACAGCAATGGGAGAAACGATTAATAAATGAAACGATACATACCTTTTTGTTATTCATTTGCGTGAATTGTAAACCAGACAATCCAGAGAACCGGATAGCAATGAAATTTGCGATAATTGTACTTTTGCACAATGTGCAATAGAAGCATGCACATTTCATCTATATTATGTTATCAAAAATGACTAGCATTACTAAATCTTGATAATATGCACTGCCGCTATATATCTTCTGAAACTGCCAATATAATTTGATTTTAACGACGGATAAAACGGCCAGAAATCGAATCCAATAAGCAAACGAGTCGTAAACAAGATACCAGACTGGGCAGACACAAAACATAACTAAATGCATGTACCTTACATCAAAAGTAGCAAAATATAACTAAAACATGCACTTCGTTTCAAGTACAGAATCTCACATGAAAATCAAAGTGATTACCTCTTTCACTGACTGGTGGAAATCTACCTATCCCCAACCAAAACAAGATACCACCGCCTGCAGCAGATGAAAAGCAACGACAGAAAATAAAGACACACTGTGATTTATTTGAAATAGGTAAAGATGAAGGATAGTTCATGGTTGATGACGTATTTTGCATAATTATTTTTTATATTTATGAGCTGCTGCCAGAGCCAGTTAAAAAGAAGATAATTACCAGAGCGCATAACACAACAAACAAGAATAATAAACAGTGATTAAACATATAAATTACTTCAGAAAATCATTCGCACTATTCAAAATGTCATGGGCTCGTCTTGAAGAGGGCTTCAATCGAATCAACGAGGACATATTCTACCCCATTAGTCTGTTGTTCAGCATAACAGAGTACCTTTCTTGTCCTCTCATGGAGTATAAAAAAGGAACAAAAATGAAGCTCTGCTAAGTTCAAGGACCCTTTAACAGCAGAGATCACAGTAAAGAGAAAGAGGGTGGGCCATACCGTGGTTTCGACTACTGAAGCTTCGTCAGTGACCCTTGAGATTTGGCAACATGGAGCCAAGATGAATTACTGTAACTTTTCAAAATTCAACAGAATAGTCTATAGAAGGAATATTAAATTCATCCAAATACTATAAGCATAGGTAAGAATGAATCTTAACCGATAACACATTACAATAAACTCATGTAATATCCTGGCTGATCTCAAACGTCCAACACAGGAAAATATAATCTGCACTATGGATGGTACTACTGGAAAACCTTTTTATGGTCGCCACACTCCAGGTGCAGTAATAGTGAATAAAAATAAAACAACGATCCAGTACGAGCAGCGAGTACATTGAAGAGAAAGGGAATGGACCGTACACTGGTTTCGGCATTAAATGAACATACTGCGATGAAACGGAAATGAGTGGGGCCAACTTTGAATGACTTCAAGTAGGTGGCAAAAGGCGGCCTGTTTAATGGTCGCCACACGGCACAACGCCAGGTACAGTAATAGTGAATAAAACAACGATCTAGTACGAGCAGCAAGCACATTGAAGAGAAAGGGAATGGACCGTACACTGGTTTTGGCATTAAATGAACATACTGCGATGAAACGGAAATGAGTGGGGCCAACTCTGAATGACTTCAAGTAGGGGAGGCTTTTATATGACCATAACCTAGTACTAAGTTGTTTGAAAAAGTGAAAGCTGTAGTTTATAATTAAGGGTTTTCGGAGGATTCGCTATTTATTAGACACTTGATGTTTTGCAAATATTACTATTTCTAAAACAAAGCCAACCATATTGTCTGATGTAGTATGATGGAAGAAGCGGAATAAAAAGTGTAGATTTATCATAAGGTGTATGCATTGTTTAAGAAAGTAATAGTAGGCAATGATCAATCATCAGTAAATGGCGCAAACAGAAAGAAATTCCAACCGTAGTGTGAAAATATTATTAACAATCTAGTTCTTATTCTTAGAAAACATACAGTAACCCGAATGGGCTGCTATATTTCCAAAAGGTGGCCACTCAGTTACCAAGACATATATAATATGAAAACACACATAAGGTGCTAACATCACAAAAATCAACACCAAAACATAACAATATAAGAACCACCAGCGATGTATCTCATTGGGACAATCAGTAATATAAAACGACTGGTGGGCTTAAATCGATTTTACATGACCATAACCTCACCCTCAGTTCATGCAGTGGTTAACAGCACTAGTCAACTGGCCGATCCTCGTGGTGAATCTTTTACTTGTCAATGAATCGTCAAGGACAGGTAGCCGCTATGCACAATTACTACAGAGATGAGAACAAATAATTTCAATCATATAGATAAATAACTGTTGGCCGCACAGATTTTTAGATTGACTTGCCTTTTAGAAATTTGTGAACATGTCTTCACAACCTGTGATTGCTACATTTGGTACTTTGAGGTGCAACGAAAATTTACTGCAACACGGATGTTATTGGTAACGACAGGCGCAGGTCAGTGCAACTACACGATTGGTTGTGTATACAACATCACGCGCGGAATAGAGCTACAATACAGTGCTACATGTACTATACAATCAGTTTTGTAAATAACATCAGGCATAGCAGTTTCCCCATCCTGTGCATAGACACCGGACTGCCTCATGCAGCGTATTAGAAACAACTTTTTTTGCACAGCGATTGATTTTATAAGCAATTGTTCTGAAATTTGGACAATATCAAGTGGTAAATCTCCGTTCTCCGTTCCTCGTCGGATTTTAGACGAACATTAGCCCTCAACGGAATCGACTCATTTATTATTTTCATTGCGAGGCTTTTCCCAAAAGGACAGGACGATCGGTTGAATGGTTAATCAGTCCAACGAGTCGTTTACTTCGTTGTGATGGAAATAATTGATGTAGCAAATCTATAATTCCGTTTTGTAAACATGTGCTGGCAAAGGTCCTATTGGTTCCGTTAACTAAATAGTTTAAGCGAGATTCAGTCGGTCACGGGGTGGTGACAATAAACAATGTAAATTTTATAGTAGTTTGATCCCACTTTTATTTGATAAAAATAAAAATAAATACATTGCAATATGCATCTTAATAATAATAACATATTTTAAAATTGGCACGTACATGCGTGCAAGTCAGTTATCAGGTCCTTAATTTACATTTGACATGAAAATAAGCCAACACCCTATTATTTACAATATAAAAAGGTTAATGTTCTTCTCAACCAGTCTGATAATCTAACTCTTAGGTACCTTTAACGGCTCTGTCTGCGTTTAAATGCACATGCTTATATTGCTCGTTGAGCTCCGTAAAACATTAGCCATCGGTAAGACCTTTAAGGGCTTAAACAACATTAGTAACATATTCACTAGAGACATTTCTAGTTTGTTAAATATCTTCCTGCTAGTGCACTATGATACTATCATACCAGAGTATGACTCTCCAAAAGATAGCTTGCGATGATACGGATTACTTGTACCATGACCTATTTATAACACTTTGGTTGGAGTATAAAGGTACATGTAGGCATTGGTCAGAAAAAGGCGCAATCAGAAAAAAGATTCGCACTCAAAAATCTGATGTGGGGAAAAACTATATTAACAATCAGGTACTTATACCATGAACATATCTCGTGACGAATACGCAGCTATTTTCCCCAATAGGTAAGCCACTCAGTCAAGCCAATTTCCGTGTAAGCTATTCAATCTGTGTTAAAACGACAGTAAAATATATAAATATATAGCAGGAATAGATAAAATGGACATTTGGGCTCCAAAATTGTTCAGTGTTATATCCAAAACCGTGCTGTCATGAACCGTGTTATAAAGTTACCCAGTTGTAAATGATGGAATCTGATTGGCAAAGGGGCCAACTAGGATAACTTGTGATGCTAAAATAAACGAAACACGCTGTGTCAATCTCGGTCAAGCAAGTCATAATCAATAAGTTAGCACCTGACTTGGAAGGGACCGTGCCTATTATGCCACCCTAGGACACAAACATTCTTGGCAAACTTTAAGCCGGAAACCACAATTATAAAGTTTTACATTCAAAATTTGCGTAAAAACCTAACATTGATCATCGGTAGGCAAGATTCTGAAGGATCGCACTGATTGGCCACTTTAACGGCTAAATTAATACATAGCCTTAAAGGGCATTTATAAGAATGTAGACTTTTTACTACCATATACCACCTGAAGCATATATTCCATTACATTTTGCTTGAACCAAAGCGATATAATCGAAAAAGAAAAAAAAAATCAAAAACTTGACCATACAATATGCACTTAATTTGTTCAGCCGTAAAAATGATAATAATAATAATAATAATAATAATAATAATAATAATAATAATAAAAAGAAATAATAATAATAATAATAGATTGTGGTTACACGTTATAACCGCCTCTATGTTTTGGTTCAAAACTCTAACCCTGTATACCAAGCTATGAGAATGATTATGCAATAATAATACGAAAAGGAGTAGCGTTGAATTAAACGACTTCAGACCATTATTGCATTCCCACTTATTAATTTGGCCCAGGAGAAATGTGAACTCTGCAAGATCTATGCTAATACACCAGGGGAAGTTGTTCAAAATTAACAATGTCGTTAGTTAATGATTTATTAAAATTTCAAATGGCAACATTACAAATACACTGTTATTTTTTTTTTAAAAAATGTGAGAATCCTTTGCATTGCAAAGGATTCTCACATAATAGTGTATTTGCTTTTGAAGACGATATATAGTTGACAAATCGAGGGCTTAACGGTAGCGTTTAGCTAACAAAGTTTTGAACAACTGGGCCCAGTTTGACCAATAGTATGTATGCATATGGCTTCAGAATTCAACGACAAAGACGAAATTGATCTTGATACAGTTGAACTATCATTATATGTACCATACATGTATCATAGACATGTGGCTGAAGTAAATACAAGTTGTCAGAGAAAAAACAAATCGTATAAAAACCTGTAAAAATACACACTGCATATATACAATGTAACATCGGAGAAATTGTTACATTAATGACAGACAATGGAGGTGAGGTTCGACTCTGATGAAACGGGAGAAACAACCACTAGAAAATAATGTTCGATGACGCACCACAGCAGGAGAAAACCCTTTTGTAAGAGAAAATGATACAAAACTTGCCCATACAATTTACAAAGATTTTAAAGCTGCAAACCTTGATATTTTTTTGCACAATATTGCTCGTAGTATTGATTGTGGGTAACGTTGGAACCGCCTCGCCGAGCGCCCAGAATCTATGGTTTGGATGAAAAAGAAAACTGGTGTACCCCTGTGTGTATCCCTGTTTTAAATGTGGGGTTTCAGGGGGTATTTTTCTCCATGCATGTTTCCGTATGAAACGGAAGGGTAAATATGGCTAGACATATTGAAGTGGTCTATACCGTTTTCACAATAGAATAGAATCAAGCTCTTTAACACTATTGTTTCGTTTGCTAAATCTAAGCCATGAACATCAAGTTACAAATTCTACAAAAGACAAAATTTCACTTAGCTGATATTGAGGGTAAAATGGAAATAAAACAATGTTTTTTTAATACATTGGGATTATGCATAACAGTTGTTGGAATTATGAACAGATGTCAACAAAAGGTCCGTCCGACTTTGAAATCACCAAGCATTCACATTTTCTCTACTGATAGAATTTGTAAGCTTTTTGCTTCAAAAAATCACCATTTTGAAATTTTTCTTTGAAAATAAACCAATGCGCCTGTTAAACTTGTCCGTGATAAATTCATCAGATGGTGTGATATATTCATCAGATGTTTTTGGACATGCTAGACAGAATTCACAAAACACGCTTCGTTCAGGTATGAAGACGATCATGTCATGACTTCTTGTTTTGATGCCAAATTTTCATTATGAAAGCATTCCCATGTAATATACTGATGTTTCCCAAGTTGTAGAAAATAAAAAATTTCTGTACATTATTTTGTACACTTTTCTTACTATTGCTCAAAACATATGATGGCGAGGCGGTTCTACAGAGTACCCACAATCTTTTAATTTTAAACTGGTGCCAACAAAGGGTTCTTCCGTCTTCTGACTTTGAAATCACTAAGAATTCACAGTTTCTCTATTGGTAGAACTTACAGTTTCTCTTCTGGTAAAACTTCTTAAAAATCACCATTTTGAGTTTTTTTCTAAAAATAACCAATGCGCTTGCTGAATTTGTCCGGGATAAATTCACCAGATGGTATTTGAACATGATACTAGACAGAAGTTAACAAAACTCGTTTTTTCATTTTCGAAAACAATCATGTTATGGTTTCTAGTTTTGATGCCAAACTTTGAACCAAAATTATCGCAATTTGGCACAAACGAATTTGAAACATGGCCGGTAGAACTTTTAACTAGCATATGTAACAGTGTTGAATTACCGAAACATCTCCGTTTGCACAAAATTCTGTCATAAGAAAGCTGATTGTGACTGTATTTTTTGGATTAATTACACTTGTTCTCCATAACATCATACAAAAATAAGTACATGTTATGATCTCATCGAGTCGATTCTTACAGATCACCCAACAATATATGATTTTATGGATAAATATTCAAAATCGATACTTTTATGCCTATCTGTGATTACTATATGTAAGGTGCAAATCTGGGTTAGGTTTTATATGGAGATGTTTCCATGATTCAACAGCATCAATTATAATTATATATCTAACTGGCTTTCCTAAACCAATTCCATTTGTAGCCTTTCTACCAATTTCAAAATTTAATAAGCAACGTGTTCATTAATAAAGGTGCATTAATAAATGAATCAACCAAGATAAAAGGTAAAATTTAGGAACATTGCACAATCTTTGTGAAAGTCCCACTCCAAAGTAAAATCCATCATTTTTTGACATTACATGTACTAAGTGGCATTTTACCAAACCGTCGCATAAATGGAATGCTGTATTTTCATATATTGCTTATGTTTATACTTTAACTATACGTACAGAGATATTGAAACGGTTATAACACGATTTGGTCAGAGATGCGGTCTTATGTTGCATTAAGTTCTGTTTTGCTCGTTTCAACTACCGCTTTTTGTAACTATATGTTAGTCCTTCTGCAGCTTTCAATGTTTGAACCCTTCAGGCAAAGTCGAAGTATTTTATTCTCCTTCGGACAACAGCACATTCAGAAAACTTGAGTCCCTAAACAGTGTTATGCATGTATAATCATGGATTTAAGATTTCCTTGTCTGTGCATTATTAACCGAAAACTCAAGAGTGCATAGTGCAAATTCTTTGACCGTACCGACTGACATCACGTGACAAAGTTTTATATACACTATAAAAGAGTCACCTAATTTTGATCACATTTTTCAAGTGCCATGTGAAGCATGTGGTCATATACAGTTTATCATCAAATAGTCGCATGATTGTAAACATACCTATTTAAATAGTCTGATCAAAAAGTGCTTCCAAGTCAGAGTTCAAATGGTACGGTCAAAGTATTTTCCTTATATAACGATTTTGTCATGCAGATATTTCTGTTGTATTTTTCGCTAACTCGTACTTCAAGTATGCATGTCAATAAACATAAAAGTCAATCAGCTTTGATCAGAAACCCCGAAAATGAACTTGTATCATATCCACTATATATACTAGCAAGAGGAGAACAACCACCCACATCCACTTTATCGCCGTGTACCAGATGCAGAACTGCAGAGTTGGTAGCGCTATATACACCACCGACACTATCAGTCCATGCGAGGTTTAAATTGGATCCGTTCTTTCTCACAAGGCAGTGTGCCCTATCAATTTCACGGGTCTTTATTATGGTAAGTATAAAGGCATACAACCCAGAATATTGACAAGTAAAAACTCCCGTTGTAGTACTGTAATGACCACCAATGTTTGTAAAGACATGGGTAAACCTGATAGTAAAATTTGTTGGTCCGGCTGCTGCACCACTAACTGAGAAGGCAGACATTGCACCTGTAACAAGGAAATATAATATAAATACCAATGGGCGAGTTGGAGACAAATGAGACGCAGGATTAAAGATGCACGGACGCAGGCGTCAAAATTCATTTTAAGTAGGACAGAGCGTTGAGGTTTGGAATATCGTGCGAGCCAGAGATTTAAATACATAGCGTTGGAGTAAAATCATTAAATATTTGCATTAATGTAAAAGTCATCAAGTTTGTAAACATTATGGCAGAGAACAGCTTAAGAAACTTCATGTAACTTGCCCTTTTATAGCAAATTTAATTGATGTATACGTTTCCCTTTCTATAACCGACTAAGACAATTGTGGCGTTAGTCAAACACAGTCAAACACCTGCGCCCGCTGACATTTGCACTAAGCGCATGGGTATAGGCTATAGTACGATAATGATAGCCATAGATTTGATCTTAATTAGATTAAAAATAACAATTAGGAACTAAAACGATCAGTATAAATTAGAAAATCACTCATACAAAGAAGTAACAGTATTTTACAAGCAAATTTATCACGTTGCACAGTTGTTTTCTTACGTTTCCGCAGCGTTGTCAAGGACGCTCTATGTCTTTTTCCATGAAAACCGATGTCTTTTTACTAATTTTAGTTACCGCACCACCCCTCGACCATAACAAAACTTTGGTGTTAAGAGGTTCAGACGTTATTCTTTTATTATGCGAAATCTCATTTTGGTCGAGGGGTAGTGCGGTACTTAATTTTCGACATGAACATTTAAAAATAGCTGAAAATTGAGGAAAATGGCGCGATCATCTTGCTTAGTGACGTCGCCATAGCGTGGTCACGTGCTTTTTCGGACGTTCTGACGTCATTTCTAGAAACACGGTACGTTGTACTATATGTGTGAGTATTACTCACAGAAATATGATTCAATAATTTTTTCACGAATTTTGAGGCCAAAATCCCGTCTTATAGACTCCAGCCCTTTCACGAATCCTCTCATTAATCAGATAATCAAGCAGGTGTTATTGAGGCTAATAATTCGACCTTGATGATATCTTAAACATTGACAATTGTCCACCTAAACTACAGTTGAACAAAGCCAATTGTCTGTCGTCTCTCAGTAGCGGGAAAGACCATCATTATTTCTTGTATGGGTCCGTATATGTTGGTGAGTTCTTTGATGGCTGACTAGGCCAATTTTAGCTCTAAACTGTCGGTTGCAAGTAGAGCAAGTTAGTGTCATGGAATCAGCTGATGGCCCATTGGTATAGGCTTTGCTTTCTCTGCGCTTTCTTTCAGCATCACAGATTTTCTTGTTTTCACAGACAGCTGCTCCTTTTTTGATGAGACCTCGCCACTTTGATCGCTCTTGTGCAGTCTGTTCTTAAGACTGAAAGTTGTTGATCAATTCTGCACAGAACTGAATTTCGTCTGTTTTTTTCCTCAGCCAGGAATCTTGCATGTCCCTAAGCTTGGTCTGGACTGTCTTACAAATGTTGCTGTAGGCTGCTTTCTTGGATAATGAGCTAGTATCATCTTGATGTTCCTTTTGCAATCGGTGTTTTTCTCCAAAAAGCCTCAAAATTGCATCATCATTCTCATCAAACCAGTCTTGGTGTTGGCGAGATGGATGACCTAAAGTAGTAGCAGCTGAAAAATGAACTGTTTTAAGGAAAAGCGTCCAGTTTTCTTCGGGGTTCTCTGAACTGAAATTGATTACATCCAGTTGGTTGCAGATGTCCGTTAAGAAAACTTGTCTCATGCCGTCTTGATTCAGCTTTGAGGCATCCAGTCTTTTAGGAGCTTTCTTGCCTTGAGGTCGCCTCTCAGGCTGGATTTTAAGGTTGAGTTTGCTGACAACAAGTATATGATATGTCCAGCAGTCTGCACCACACATAGTCTTTGTCACTCTGACATCCTGCCTGTCTGTTCTCCGCACTATGGCATAGTCTATGAGATGCCAGTGTTTGAAACGGGGATACATCCAGGATGTTTTATTTCTGTTTGGTAGACGAACGACTGTGTTGGTGATTAGAAAAAAACATGTTCAGCACAATTTCTAAGAAGCAAGAAACCAAGCTGTTGCACTTTTCAACACCTTATGGACCTATACCTCCTTCCCAGGTCTGGTGGTATGTACCAACTCTGGCATTAAAGTCGCCAAGAAGGATAAGCTTGTCTGTACGGGGTGTTGCAGAAATAACGTCGTATAAGTCATTATAGAACTTGTCCTTAATCTCATCTGGATTGGTCATCGTTGGAGCATAGGCACTGACAATTGTTGCATGTTTATTGCCTGACAGAGGAAGTCTCAATGTGATTAGGCGGTCATTGATGCTTTTTGGCAATACTAAAAGCTTACCAACAAGTTCTGTTTTAATGGCAAAGTCAAATCCTCTTCACGCCTCTCTTCACTTTTGCGTCCACTCCAGAAGGTGTATCCAGCACAAACTTCTTTGATCTCCCCAACAGCTGCAAACCGAGTCTCACTCAATGCAGCTCTCTGAATTTCATACCTCCAAAATCTCTGCCCACAAGGGCCGTTCTACGCTGAGGTCTATCTCACCCAGCTCTGTCAATCAATGTTTGCACTTCCATGCGCCAATCCGCAAAGGGATTATCTTCGTTTTTATTTTTTTTTCTTATTATTTCGACCGCTATAGAGGGATCCCCGCTGATCGCGGTTAACCAGCCAGGGAGTTTGAAGCAGGCAATTGTCTGGGGCACCTTTTCTAGCACCTTCCCCATGCTACGGGGATGAGCACTGCGGTCCTAAATAGGTCTGCTCAGTCGCTTAGCCGACTGCCGAATCCCGCTTACTGCTTCTCCTCACGGAAAACGACCATATAGAACTGAGCCGCCTGTGTGCAGCTGCAACTACAGCTCCTAGTGTACCCTACACCTGCTGCTTCGCCACTCGCCCATCGCCACAGGACTTTTGTAGGTATGCGGGTGCATGTGACATGAAGTTGTTGTGTATGCAAGTTTTGTGTGTTGCGAAATAAGATGACGTGCGCTATGAAATTGGATTATAGTGAGGAAGAGGAGCCCAGCGTCAACCTCTCTCGCTCGTCCTCACCCAACTGTGCCCAGAGGCAAGACACAGGTCAAGACGTTTGGAGTTGGGTTTGGATGCAGTGGATGACCGTAACATTTTTAGTGCATTGTCACGCTCTGCATGTTCCACATGTTCGCTTTCTGAACCGTTGAATCAGACGATTTTATCCGCTCCATCTACCGAATCAGTCGTTGCATATCTGGACTAGGCATATCCAGTCATACAGGTTTTATTTTGGAATAACCTTTTCCTAGATGAATTGCTGGCCACAGCTGAAGAGCTTCATCTACCCTTTCTTCGGTTTTGATTAGAGACCTGTAAACTCCTAGGAGGACTGTCAACCAAAACTAATGAGTTCGCCCTGCCTAGCTTAATTTTGTGTAGAGAACTAGCAAACTCCTTGATTGGTGGCCGTCCAAGGCTAACGAGCCCCATCTGCACCGCATGACAACGGGTAGTACTGATAACATGGTACAGCAGCAGTAAATCTGACCTGACCTAGCCAATACCACAGATACCGAAGCCCCCCTTTTAAGATTTACATATTCCGATTGCAAATGGATTTGTTTCGTCTAAAATTATTGATAAGCGCGATGATTTTCGGTGGTGACGATCCTCGCCGTGCTTCTTATGGTGTATACAGTTCGCAACTTATTAGGTTTGCTGGAGTCTGTAGTCATGTTACGGAATAAAAGGCTCGAAATACATGTTTAACGCCAAAACTTCTCCAGCAGGTCTATCGGTATCATAACTTCGTAAAATGTTTTCTAAATTTTATCGTATACACTATGAATTGATTTCTAAATTAAGTGTTGGTAAAAAAACTGAGATCATTTAAAAGCAGTGAAAATATACTATAAGACTTAAGTTTAGCTATTTTTAATTGATTTCCAAATTGCTGAAACAAACTATACCACCCATCAATATTTAATCCTTAAGGAACCACAATTTCTACGTCTTTTTCTGACGCAATAACGCTGCGGCAAAGTATACAGGGGTGCCACCTCAAAATTCACATTGTGTCTCAGCATCTGAAAAGTTAGCAGTTTATTGCCAAAACAGTCATTTTGACGTCTTTTTGTGCTCAAAAAGAGTACTGTACCATAATCGTTGAGATTTTGTTCCATTTTGATATCAGGTTGTGTCCCCGATGTATGACGTAGCTGACGCCGTTAAGTTCTCCCGAGGTGTTCCCGTAAGTGTTGAATTGCTGAAATGACGGACGGTTTCGCTTTTTTTTTTTACGAAAAAAACATTCGCTTAGTAGTCCTATACAGTTTAATGTGATGTGGTCAAGTCTGGCCTTGAACGTTTACGTTAACGTTTACATGACCAAAACCTATCCGCGATATTCACATTGATCGCACCACACAGTTGTTTCCCGTCAGCATTTTCGATCCAAATTTATCTTTCCATGCCGTTAATTATCAAGCCTGAAATTCGTAGGGTGCCTAGAAATCAATTACGTCACTATGACGTCAAATTATCATGATAGCCCTACGTTGTCTGGCGTCATAAGGTCGGTTTTGAAGCTTATTAGAAACAACTTTTTTTGCACAGCGATTGATTTTATAAGCAATTGTTCTGAAATTTGGACAATATCAAGTGGTAAATCTCCGTTCTCCGTTCCTCGTCGGATTTTAGACGAACATTAGCCCTCAACGGAATCGACTCATTTATTATTTTCATTGCGAGGCTTTTCCCAAAAGGACAGGACGATCGGTTGAATGGTTAATCAGTCCAACGAGTCGTTTACTTCGTTGTGATGGAAATAATTGATGTAGCAAATCTATAATTCCGTTTTGTAAACATGTGCTGGCAAAGGTCCTATTGGTTCCGTTAACTAAATAGTTTAAGCGAGATTCAGTCGGTCACGGGGTGGTGACAATAAACAATGTAAATTTTATAGTAGTTTGATCCCACTTTTATTTGATAAAAATAAAAATAAATACATTGCAATATGCATCTTAATAATAATAACATATTTTAAAATTGGCACGTACATGCGTGCAAGTCAGTTATCAGGTCCTTAATTTACATTTGACATGAAAATAAGCCAACACCCTATTATTTACAATATAAAAAGGTTAATGTTCTTCTCAACCAGTCTGATAATCTAACTCTTAGGTACCTTTAACGGCTCTGTCTGCGTTTAAATGCACATGCTTATATTGCTCGTTGAGCTCCGTAAAACATTAGCCATCGGTAAGACCTTTAAGGGCTTAAACAACATTAGTAACATATTCACTAGAGACATTTCTAGTTTGTTAAATATCTTCCTGCTAGTGCACTATGATACTATCATACCAGAGTATGACTCTCCAAAAGATAGCTTGCGATGATACGGATTACTTGTACCATGACCTATTTATAACACTTTGGTTGGAGTATAAAGGTACATGTAGGCATTGGTCAGAAAAAGGCGCAATCAGAAAAAAGATTCGCACTCAAAAATCTGATGTGGGGAAAAACTATATTAACAATCAGGTACTTATACCATGAACATATCTCGTGACGAATACGCAGCTATTTTCCCCAATAGGTAAGCCACTCAGTCAAGCCAATTTCCGTGTAAGCTATTCAATCTGTGTTAAAACGACAGTAAAATATATAAATATATAGCAGGAATAGATAAAATGGACATTTGGGCTCCAAAATTGTTCAGTGTTATATCCAAAACCGTGCTGTCATGAACCGTGTTATAAAGTTACCCAGTTGTAAATGATGGAATCTGATTGGCAAAGGGGCCAACTAGGATAACTTGTGATGCTAAAATAAACGAAACACGCTGTGTCAATCTCGGTCAAGCAAGTCATAATCAATAAGTTAGCACCTGACTTGGAAGGGACCGTGCCTATTATGCCACCCTAGGACACAAACATTCTTGGCAAACTTTAAGCCGGAAACCACAATTATAAAGTTTTACATTCAAAATTTGCGTAAAAACCTAACATTGATCATCGGTAGGCAAGATTCTGAAGGATCGCACTGATTGGCCACTTTAACGGCTAAATTAATACATAGCCTTAAAGGGCATTTATAAGAATGTAGACTTTTTACTACCATATACCACCTGAAGCATATATTCCATTACATTTTGCTTGAACCAAAGCGATATAATCGAAAAAGAAAAAAAAATCAAAAACTTGACCATACAATATGCACTTAATTTGTTCAGCCGTAAAAATGATAATAATAATAATAATAATAATAATAATAATAATAATAATAATAATAATAATAAAAAGAAATAATAATAATAATAATAGATTGTGGTTACACGTTATAACCGCCTCTATGTTTTGGTTCAAAACTCTAACCCTGTATACCAAGCTATGAGAATGATTATGCAATAATAATACGAAAAGGAGTAGCGTTGAATTAAACGACTTCAGACCATTATTGCATTCCCACTTATTAATTTGGCCCAGGAGAAATGTGAACTCTGCAAGATCTATGCTAATACACCAGGGGAAGTTGTTCAAAATTAACAATGTCGTTAGTTAATGATTTATTAAAATTTCAAATGGCAACATTACAAATACACTGTTATTTTTTTTTTAAAAAATGTGAGAATCCTTTGCATTGCAAAGGATTCTCACATAATAGTGTATTTGCTTTTGAAGACGATATATAGTTGACAAATCGAGGGCTTAACGGTAGCGTTTAGCTAACAAAGTTTTGAACAACTGGGCCCAGTTTGACCAATAGTATGTATGCATATGGCTTCAGAATTCAACGACAAAGACGAAATTGATCTTGATACAGTTGAACTATCATTATATGTACCATACATGTATCATAGACATGTGGCTGAAGTAAATACAAGTTGTCAGAGAAAAAACAAATCGTATAAAAACCTGTAAAAATACACACTGCATATATACAATGTAACATCGGAGAAATTGTTACATTAATGACAGACAATGGAGGTGAGGTTCGACTCTGATGAAACGGGAGAAACAACCACTAGAAAATAATGTTCGATGACGCACCACAGCAGGAGAAAACCCTTTTGTAAGAGAAAATGATACAAAACTTGCCCATACAATTTACAAAGATTTTAAAGCTGCAAACCTTGATATTTTTTTGCACAATATTGCTCGTAGTATTGATTGTGGGTAACGTTGGAACCGCCTCGCCGAGCGCCCAGAATCTATGGTTTGGATGAAAAAGAAAACTGGTGTACCCCTGTGTGTATCCCTGTTTTAAATGTGGGGTTTCAGGGGGTATTTTTCTCCATGCATGTTTCCGTATGAAACGGAAGGGTAAATATGGCTAGACATATTGAAGTGGTCTATACCGTTTTCACAATAGAATAGAATCAAGCTCTTTAACACTATTGTTTCGTTTGCTAAATCTAAGCCATGAACATCAAGTTACAAATTCTACAAAAGACAAAATTTCACTTAGCTGATATTGAGGGTAAAATGGAAATAAAACAATGTTTTTTTAATACATTGGGATTATGCATAACAGTTGTTGGAATTATGAACAGATGTCAACAAAAGGTCCGTCCGACTTTGAAATCACCAAGCATTCACATTTTCTCTACTGATAGAATTTGTAAGCTTTTTGCTTCAAAAAATCACCATTTTGAAATTTTTCTTTGAAAATAAACCAATGCGCCTGTTAAACTTGTCCGTGATAAATTCATCAGATGGTGTGATATATTCATCAGATGTTTTTGGACATGCTAGACAGAATTCACAAAACACGCTTCGTTCAGGTATGAAGACGATCATGTCATGACTTCTTGTTTTGATGCCAAATTTTCATTATGAAAGCATTCCCATGTAATATACTGATGTTTCCCAAGTTGTAGAAAATAAAAAAATTTCTGTACATTATTTTGTACACTTTTCTTACTATTGCTCAAAACATATGATGGCGAGGCGGTTCTACAGAGTACCCACAATCTTTTAATTTTAAACTGGTGCCAACAAAGGGTTCTTCCGTCTTCTGACTTTGAAATCACTAAGAATTCACAGTTTCTCTATTGGTAGAACTTACAGTTTCTCTTCTGGTAAAACTTCTTAAAAATCACCATTTTGAGTTTTTTTCTAAAAATAACCAATGCGCTTGCTGAATTTGTCCGGGATAAATTCACCAGATGGTATTTGAACATGATACTAGACAGAAGTTAACAAAACTCGTTTTTTCATTTTCGAAAACAATCATGTTATGGTTTCTAGTTTTGATGCCAAACTTTGAACCAAAATTATCGCAATTTGGCACAAACGAATTTGAAACATGGCCGGTAGAACTTTTAACTAGCATATGTAACAGTGTTGAATTACCGAAACATCTCCGTTTGCACAAAATTCTGTCATAAGAAAGCTGATTGTGACTGTATTTTTTGGATTAATTACACTTGTTCTCCATAACATCATACAAAAATAAGTACATGTTATGATCTCATCGAGTCGATTCTTACAGATCACCCAACAATATATGATTTTATGGATAAATATTCAAAATCGATACTTTTATGCCTATCTGTGATTACTATATGTAAGGTGCAAATCTGGGTTAGGTTTTATATGGAGATGTTTCCATGATTCAACAGCATCAATTATAATTATATATCTAACTGGCTTTCCTAAACCAATTCCATTTGTAGCCTTTCTACCAATTTCAAAATTTAATAAGCAACGTGTTCATTAATAAAGGTGCATTAATAAATGAATCAACCAAGATAAAAGGTAAAATTTAGGAACATTGCACAATCTTTGTGAAAGTCCCACTCCAAAGTAAAATCCATCATTTTTTGACATTACATGTACTAAGTGGCATTTTACCAAACCGTCGCATAAATGGAATGCTGTATTTTCATATATTGCTTATGTTTATACTTTAGCTATACGTACAGAGATATTGAAACGGTTATAACACGATTTGGTCAGAGATGCGGTCTTATGTTGCATTAAGTTCTGTTTTGCTCGTTTCAACTACCGCTTTTTGTAACTATATGTTAGTCCTTCTGCAGCTTTCAATGTTTGAACCCTTCAGGCAAAGTCGAAGTATTTTATTCTCCTTCGGACAACAGCACATTCAGAAAACTTGAGTCCCTAAACAGTGTTATGCATGTATAATCATGGATTTTCCTTGTCTGTGCATTATTAACCGAAAACTCAAGAGTGCATAGTGCAAATTCTTTGACCGTACCGACTGACATCACGTGACAAAGTTTTATATACACTATAAAAGAGTCACCTAATTTTGATCACATTTTTCAAGTGCCATGTGAAGCATGTGGTCATATACAGTTTATCATCAAATAGTCGCATGATTGTAAACATACCTATTTAAATAGTCTGATCAAAAAGTGCTTCCAAGTCAGAGTTCAAATGGTACGGTCAAAGTATTTTCCTTATATAACGATTTTGTCATGCAGATATTTCTGTTGTATTTTTCGCTAACTCGTACTTCAAGTATGCATGTCAATAAACATAAAAGTCAATCAGCTTTGATCAGAAACCCCGAAAATGAACTTGTATCATATCCACTATATATACTAGCAAGAGGAGAACAACCACCCACATCCACTTTATCGCCGTGTACCAGATGCAGAACTGCAGAGTTGGTAGCGCTATATACACCACCGACACTATCAGTCCATGCGAGGTTTAAATTGGATCCGTTCTTTCTCACAAGGCAGTGTGCCCTATCAATTTCACGGGTCTTTATTATGGTAAGTATAAAGGCATACAACCCAGAATATTGACAAGTAAAAACTCCCGTTGTAGTACTGTAATGACCACCAATGTTTGTAAAGACATGGGTAAACCTGATAGTAAAATTTGTTGGTCCGGCTGCTGCACCACTAACTGAGAAGGCAGACATTGCACCTGTAACAAGGAAATATAATATAAATACCAATGGGCGAGTTGGAGACAAATGAGACGCAGGATTAAAGATGCACGGACGCAGGCGTCAAAATTCATTTTAAGTAGGACAGAGCGTTGAGGTTTGGAATATCGTGCGAGCCAGAGATTTAAATACATAGCGTTGGAGTAAAATCATTAAATATTTGCATTAATGTAAAAGTCATCAAGTTTGTAAACATTATGGCAGAGAACAGCTTAAGAAACTTCATGTAACTTGCCCTTTTATAGCAAATTTAATTGATGTATACGTTTCCCTTTCTATAACCGACTAAGACAATTGTGGCGTTAGTCAAACACAGTCAAACACCTGCGCCCGCTGACATTTGCACTAAGCGCATGGGTATAGGCTATAGTACGATAATGATAGCCATAGATTTGATCTTAATTAGATTAAAAATAACAATTAGGAACTAAAACGATCAGTATAAATTAGAAAATCACTCATACAAAGAAGTAACAGTATTTTACAAGCAAATTTATCACGTTGCACAGTTGTTTTCTTACGTTTCCGCAGCGTTGTCAAGGACGCTCTATGTCTTTTTCCATGAAAACCGATGTCTTTTTACTAATTTTAGTTACCGCACCACCCCTCGACCATAACAAAACTTTGGTGTTAAGAGGTTCAGACGTTATTCTTTTATTATGCGAAATCTCATTTTGGTCGAGGGGTAGTGCGGTACTTAATTTTCGACATGAACATTTAAAAATAGCTGAAAATTGAGGAAAATGGCGCGATCATCTTGCTTAGTGACGTCGCCATAGCGTGGTCACGTGCTTTTTCGGACGTTCTGACGTCATTTCTAGAAACACGGTACGTTGTACTATATGTGTGAGTATTACTCACAGAAATATGATTCAATAATTTTTTCACGAATTTTGAGGCCAAAATCCCGTCTTATAGACTCCAGCCCTTTCACGAATCCTCTCATTAATCAGATAATCAAGCAGGTGTTATTGAGGCTAATAATTCGACCTTGATGATATCTTAAACATTGACAATTGTCCACCTAAACTACAGTTGAACAAAGCCAATTGTCTGTCGTCTCTCAGTAGCGGGAAAGACCATCATTATTTCTTGTATGGGTCCGTATATGTTGGTGAGTTCTTTGATGGCTGACTAGGCCAATTTTAGCTCTAAACTGTCGGTTGCAAGTAGAGCAAGTTAGTGTCATGGAATCAGCTGATGGCCCATTGGTATAGGCTTTGCTTTCTCTGCGCTTTCTTTCAGCATCACAGATTTTCTTGTTTTCACAGACAGCTGCTCCTTTTTTGATGAGACCTCGCCACTTTGATCGCTCTTGTGCAGTCTGTTCTTAAGACCCAATAGGTATGTCGGAATCCTTCAGAGAGGCTTTGAGGGTGTCCTTGTAGCGTTTCTTCTGGCCACCTTGAGAGCGCTTTCCCTCCTGTAGTTCTCCATAGAAAACTTTCTTTGGAAGTCGCTCATCAAGCATTCTTATAACATGGTCAGTCCACCTTAGCTGTGCTAGCTTTAAGACTGTATGCATGCTTTGCATCCCTGCTTTCTTCAGGACCTCTGTGTCTGGAATCTTTCCATTTGGTTTATAAAAGCTTTTTCAAACAGCTTATTATAAGTGGAAATGGTAAAGTCGCTTTGCATGAAGCTGGTATACTGTCCAGGTTTCACATGCATACAAGATGGTTGGCAGTACCAGAGCCTTGCAGACTTTCAGCTTGGTGTCAAGCTTGATTACATTTCGCTCCCAGACATCTGCACGGAGTCTTCCAAAAGCCACACTGTTTTTTGCAATTCTGGTAGTGACCTCATCATCAATGTGCACAGCTCTGGAAAGGGTGCTTCTCAGGTAGGTGAATTGATCAACAACTTTCAGTTTTTGTCCATTCAAAGTGACGTTTGACTTATTGTACGGTTTTCCAGGTGCTGTTTGGGGTACAACCTCTATTTTTTGTGCTGATTGTGACATCATAGTTATCACATGACTGTGAGACTTGATCCATGGTCTTCTGCATTTTTGCCCCTGAGCTGGCAATCCTATCCATATCATCTGCATAGAGGAGCTCATCTAGCACATCAGTCTGCACCTTAATTTTGGCTTGCAACCTTCTAAGGGTGAATTTATTGCCATCAAAACGGTACCTGATTGAAATACCAGTGCCACTGTCCTGACAAGCATCCACGAGCATATCAGACACTATCAGCGTTGGTGCCATAACACAGCCCTGTTTGACCCCATTCGTTACCTCAAAGGGTTCAGAGAACTCTCCATCATTTTGCACACGTGCTTGCATGCCATCATGAAATTGCCACACCATTGCTATGAATCTGGGTGGACAGCCAAACTTGGCCATGATTTTCCAGAGTCCATCACGACTAAATGTGTCAAAAGCTTTGGTGAGGTCGACAAACGTCATGTATAGATCTACATTCTGTTCTTGGCATTTCTCCTGAAGCTGTCTTACTGAGATCATGTCTATTCTCCTTCTGTCTAAATCCACATTAACTTTCTGGGATAAGTCCCTTCTGATCAAGATGAACATTCAGGCGGTTCAAAAGATTTTTCCAGTATCTTCCCAGCAATGCATAGGAGGGAAATGCCTTAGTGGTTGTCACAGACTTGTGGATTGCCTTTCCGCTTATATAGGTGGATTATGGATGCATCCTTAAATTTTTGTGGGATAGTCTCCTTCCTCCAAATACAGTGAAACATCTCTGTCAGTTTCTCTGCCATGGGTAGCCTCCCGGCCTTATAAACCTCTGCAGGAATTGCATATGCACCTGGAGCTTTCCCAGATGACAGTTGTTGAACTGATTTTCTTGTTCCCATGACGGTTAGAAATTCACTCTATCTGTGGAAGTCTGTCAATTGCATCCTCATTGATGCTTGATGGTCGATTCAGCACACTATTGAAATGGTCTTTTCAAGATAGCCTCTTTATCTGTGAGAAGAGTGCTTCCATCTACACTTAGCAATGTGTTGGCTCAATAACATTTTGGCCATAAATGGTTTTCAATGCATCATGAAATTTCTTCATGTCCTTTCTGTCTGCACAGAACTGAATTTCGTCTGTTTTTTTCCTCAGCCAGGAATCTTGCATGTCCCTAAGCTTGGTCTGGACTGTCTTACAAATGTTGCTGTAGGCTGCTTTCTTGGATAATGAGCTAGTATCATCTTGATGTTCCTTTTGCAATCGGTGTTTTTCTCCAAAAAGCCTCAAAATTGCATCATCATTCTCATCAAACCAGTCTTGGTGTTGGCGAGATGGATGACCTAAAGTAGTAGCAGCTGAAAAATGAACTGTTTTAAGGAAAAGCGTCCAGTTTTCTTCGGGGTTCTCTGAACTGAAATTGATTACATCCAGTTGGTTGCAGATGTCCGTTAAGAAAACTTGTCTCATGCCGTCTTGATTCAGCTTTGAGGCATCCAGTCTTTTAGGAGCTTTCTTGCCTTGAGGTCGCCTCTCAGGCTGGATTTTAAGGTTGAGTTTGCTGACAACAAGTATATGATATGTCCAGCAGTCTGCACCACACATAGTCTTTGTCACTCTGACATCCTGCCTGTCTGTTCTCCGCACTATGGCATAGTCTATGAGATGCCAGTGTTTGAAACGGGGATACATCCAGGATGTTTTATTTCTGTTTGGTAGACGAACGACTGTGTTGGTGATTAGAAAAAAACATGTTCAGCACAATTTCTAAGAAGCAAGAAACCAAGCTGTTGCACTTTTCAACACCTTATGGACCTATACCTCCTTCCCAGGTCTGGTGGTATGTACCAACTCTGGCATTAAAGTCGCCAAGAAGGATAAGCTTGTCTGTACGGGGTGTTGCAGAAATAACGTCGTATAAGTCATTATAGAACTTGTCCTTAATCTCATCTGGATTGGTCATCGTTGGAGCATAGGCACTGACAATTGTTGCATGTTTATTGCCTGACAGAGGAAGTCTCAATGTGATTAGGCGGTCATTGATGCTTTTTGGCAATACTAAAAGCTTACCAACAAGTTCTGTTTTAATGGCAAAGTCAAATCCTCTTCACGCCTCTCTTCACTTTTGCGTCCACTCCAGAAGGTGTATCCAGCACAAACTTCTTTGATCTCCCCAACAGCTGCAAACCGAGTCTCACTCAATGCAGCTCTCTGAATTTCATACCTCCAAAATCTCTGCCCACAAGGGCCGTTCTACGCTGAGGTCTATCTCACCCAGCTCTGTCAATCAATGTTTGCACTTCCATGCGCCAATCCGCAAAGGGATTATCTTCGTTTTTATTTTTTTTTTCTTATTATTTCGACCGCTATAGAGGGATCCCCGCTGATCGCGGTTAACCAGCCAGGGAGTTTGAAGCAGGCAATTGTCTGGGGCACCTTTTCTAGCACCTTCCCCATGCTACGGGGATGAGCACTGCGGTCCTAAATAGGTCTGCTCAGTCGCTTAGCCGACTGCCGAATCCCGCTTACTGCTTCTCCTCACGGAAAACGACCATATAGAACTGAGCCGCCTGTGTGCAGCTGCAACTACAGCTCCTAGTGTACCCTACACCTGCTGCTTCGCCACTCGCCCATCGCCACAGGACTTTTGTAGGTATGCGGGTGCATGTGACATGAAGTTGTTGTGTATGCAAGTTTTGTGTGTTGCGAAATAAGATGACGTGCGCTATGAAATTGGATTATAGTGAGGAAGAGGAGCCCAGCGTCAACCTCTCTCGCTCGTCCTCACCCAACTGTGCCCAGAGGCAAGACACAGGTCAAGACGTTTGGAGTTGGGTTTGGATGCAGTGGATGACCGTAACATTTTTAGTGCATTGTCACGCTCTGCATGTTCCACATGTTCGCTTTCTGAACCGTTGAATCAGACGATTTTATCCGCTCCATCTACCGAATCAGTCGTTGCATATCTGGACTAGGCATATCCAGTCATACAGGTTTTATTTTGGAATAACCTTTTCCTAGATGAATTGCTGGCCACAGCTGAAGAGCTTCATCTACCCTTTCTTCGGTTTTGATTAGAGACCTGTAAACTCCTAGGAGGACTGTCAACCAAAACTAATGAGTTCGCCCTGCCTAGCTTAATTTTGTGTAGAGAACTAGCAAACTCCTTGATTGGTGGCCGTCCAAGGCTAACGAGCCCCATCTGCACCGCATGACAACGGGTAGTACTGATAACATGGTACAGCAGCAGTAAATCTGACCTGACCTAGCCAATACCACAGATACCGAAGCCCCCCTTTTAAGATTTACATATTCCGATTGCAAATGGATTTGTTTCGTCTAAAATTATTGATAAGCGCGATGATTTTCGGTGGTGACGATCCTCGCCGTGCTTCTTATGGTGTATACAGTTCGCAACTTATTAGGTTTGCTGGAGTCTGTAGTCATGTTACGGAATAAAAGGCTCGAAATACATGTTTAACGCCAAAACTTCTCCAGCAGGTCTATCGGTATCATAACTTCGTAAAATGTTTTCTAAATTTTATCGTATACACTATGAATTGATTTCTAAATTAAGTGTTGGTAAAAAAACTGAGATCATTTAAAAGCAGTGAAAATATACTATAAGACTTAAGTTTAGCTATTTTTAATTGATTTCCAAATTGCTGAAACAAACTATACCACCCATCAATATTTAATCCTTAAGGAACCACAATTTCTACGTCTTTTTCTGACGCAATAACGCTGCGGCAAAGTATACAGGGGTGCCACCTCAAAATTCACATTGTGTCTCAGCATCTGAAAAGTTAGCAGTTTATTGCCAAAACAGTCATTTTGACGTCTTTTTGTGCTCAAAAAGAGTACTGTACCATAATCGTTGAGATTTTGTTCCATTTTGATATCAGGTTGTGTCCCCGATGTATGACGTAGCTGACGCCGTTAAGTTCTCCCGAGGTGTTCCCGTAAGTGTTGAATTGCTGAAATGACGGACGGTTTCGCTTTTTTTTTTACGAAAAAAACATTCGCTTAGTAGTCCTATACAGTTTAATGTGATGTGGTCAAGTCTGGCCTTGAACGTTTACGTTAACGTTTACATGACCAAAACCTATCCGCGATATTCACATTGATCGCACCACACAGTTGTTTCCCGTCAGCATTTTCGATCCAAATTTATCTTTCCATGCCGTTAATTATCAAGCCTGAAATTCGTAGGGTGCCTAGAAATCAATTACGTCACTATGACGTCAAATTATCATGATAGCCCTACGTTGTCTGGCGTCATAAGGTCGGTTTTGAAGCTGTCTATTGATGAAATATGGTTCTATGAGACAAATTGTACTCTCGCAAGCTTAAAAATTTCAATTCAATTGGCTTTCTTATTCTTCATGTTTACACTGAGCATATTGATCTTCGTGGTACGTTGGTTTAACGTCAGGCCATGACGGCGTCGCCTCACGTTTTCTTTTAAATTTCATTCCGGTTTATTCCCTTTGACACTTTTACCAATCAAACAAGGCAACGATTGATAACATGCGACGCACGTGGATGGCTGGGCACGTGATTTGCATTATTTTGAAACGTAACATAGCAACTCCTGGACGTAAAGAAAGCACACAAACTCA
Source organism: Rugalucina vietnamica (assembly GCA_964017185.1). Lineage (NCBI taxonomy): Eukaryota > Metazoa > Mollusca > Bivalvia > Lucinida > Lucinidae > Rugalucina > Rugalucina vietnamica. The sequence continues at coordinate 8,463,825 of OZ024885.1, forward strand.
TATCGAAACATGAATTTGCGCATCACTTGACATATTAAAAGCGTATCGAAAGTTTTCAAACATTTAACTTTGAAAATAATGGTAATAGTATAGAATTGATAAAATGTATGGGCCATACCGCGGTGTCGGCTAATTAAGCCTCTTAAGTGATCCTTTAAATTTAGCAAAATGGAGCCAAAGAGAAACTCTGTATTCTTTAAAAAGGCACAAGTAGGCAACGATCAGGAAAAGGCGCAATCAGAAAAAAAGATTCCCACTCCAAAAACCGAGGTGTGAAAAAACAATATTAACAATCAGGTACTTATAAAATGAAAACATAACGTAAGCCGATTGAGCAGCTATTTTCCCGATAGGTGGCCACTCAGTTATCTAAACTAAACAAAATAATGATAACAGACATAAGGCGCAAACATCACAAAAATAAAAACCAAGACATAAAACAATAAGAACCAACGCAGAAGTATCGCCTTGGGACGACCAGTAATATAAAGTTACTGGCGAGCTCAAACCGATTTCACAGGTACCTAACTACACCCTCAGCTTCTGCAGTGGTTCACGACCTTTAGTTAGTTGTTCGGTCCTCGTGGTGAATCTCTAACTAGTCAATGAATCATCAAGGACAAACAAATAAATCATAATGAACTCCATGATGAATAAAAAACGAGGACTGAGTAACATTTAGTAAGCTGCCCGACGATGTAGATTCCTGGGCGCCCAACTACTTACGAACTCCGGGGCAAAAGAAAAGCACCAGTTGAACACCGTTGGGCCAAGCATTAGACAAGAAGCTCCGGTCCCAACCAACTTAAATAAATAGCTTTATGTCGGGGCCATTATGCCTAGGTCACACTAGCGCTTACGGATGCCGCGGATAGTTGCGAATACTATACGTAGCGATCCGCAGAATTTTGTGGGCGGGGCTAACGGTTCTTAATGAATTTATTACCTTTAAATACGAATAAATACGGGTAGTTCAAGAAAGATACGGATACGTTCGAAGATAGTCACGGATAAATTCGAATACATACGGTTAAGATACTTGACTACATACCTTTCGATACCATCTGTTACTTTTAGATACAGACATACACCTTCAGATACGTAATGTTGCGTTTTCTTGCGTATATAACGGTGAAATTTGATGCAATAAAACGCAGGTTTTAGTCAAACTACAGTCACACTAGCACATCCGGATGCTGCGGACGCTGCGGACTGACCTTTCGTATCTATCCGTCATATCCGTAACAATTCGTATCTTTTCCGTATATGTTCGTATCTTAACGTATTGTATATGCAAGTCCGATTCCATCCGCGCCCAAATTTTGAAAAAAAGTCAAAAATTGGGCACGGATGAAACATCCGTAATAGTACGTAATGACATGTAAATGAAGGCGTTGATTCGAATCTTTCCGTATCTAAACCATAACACAAACGTATCTACACCGTAAATGAACGCATCAACCAACAATCATATGGGGTGCCGTTTTACTATTTCTTCCCTATTTATGGATATCCATAATTCATTTTGGATATCCAAAATTCATTTCTGGATACTTAAAATCGATTTATGGATATCCTTAATTCGTCTGACAATTGGATATCCATAAATTGATTTTAGGATATCCTAAAATCGAACTATGGATATCCTAAAATACAATCCTATTTTTGGATATCCATAATTCGATTTAAGGATATTATAAAATCGGGCTAATATTGGATATCCATAATTCGATTTATGGATATCCATAAATGAGTTATGGATGTACTTCAATAGAACTGTATTTAGGATATCCATAATTTAAGGATATCCTTAAATCACAAAAAAATGATGTACGTGCCTATGGGTGCCATGTTACTATTTATTCCCTATTTTTGGATATCCGTAATTCATATATGGATATCCTTTATTCATTTATGGATATCCTTAAATAATTAAGGACATCCATTAACATTTCTGGATATCTTAAAATGAATTATGGATATCCATAAATGAATTATGGATATCCATAATAATTATGGATATTCTGAAATGAATTATGGATATCCTGAAATGAATTATGGATATCCTTATTTTTTCGATATCCAAAATTTATTTTTGGACATCCATAATTCTTTTTGGATATCAATAATTCATTTTGGATATCCTAAAATCAATTTAAAGATATCCTAAATTCGTCTGAATATTGGATATCCATAAATAGATTTAGCATATCCTAAAACCGAACTATGGATATCCTAAAATACAATCCTATTTTTGGATATCCATAATATTGGATATCCATAATTCGATTTATGGATATCCATAAATGAGTTATGGATTTCCTTCAATAGGACTGTATTTAAGGATATCCATAATTCATTTAAGGATGTCCTTAAATCACAAAAAAATGATGTACGTGCCTATGGAGTGCCGTTTTACTATTTATTCCCTATTTTTGGATGTCCATAATTTATTTAAGGATATTCATAATGTTTTTTATGGATATCCTTAATTCATTTATGGATATCCTACAATAATTAAGGATAAATCGAATTATGGATATCCAATATTAGCCCGATTTTAGGATATCCTTAAATCGAATTATGGATATCCAAAAATAGGATTGTATTTAAGGATATCCATAATTCGATTATAGGATATCCTGAAATCAATTTATGGATATTCAATATTCAGCCGAATTAAGGATATCCATAAACCAATTTAGGATATCCAAAAAAGAATTATGGGTATCCAAAAATATATTATGGATATCCAAAAATGAATTTTGGACATCCAAAAATGAATTATGGATATCCATAAATAGGAAATAAATAGTAAAACGGCACCCCATACGTGCCTATGGGATATAATGATTTCTCCCTAGTCAGAGAATGGAGGCATCCGGTGTGGTTGAATTTTCGTTGGCTTCCGTTTCGTTCAGTTTAAGTTAGCGCATGCGTATTACACGGAAAAAATCATTATGGAAAAAAATATTTTTTAAAATGAATTTGGGATATTCTAAAATCGAATTATGGATATCCTTAAATCAGATCATTATGGATATTCAAAAAAAAATCATGGATATACAAAAATCGAATTATGGATATCCTAAATTCAAGCTTATTTTTGGATATCCTAAAACACATTTAAGGATATCCTTAAATGAGCTGATTTAAGGATATCCATAATTCGATTTTTGGATATCCAAAAATCGAATTATGTATATTTATAATTCATCGTGATTTTTGGATATCCAAAAATGTATTTCAGGATATCCATAATTCAACTATGGATATCCATAATTCATTTAAGGATATCCATAATTCATTTATGGATATCCATAATTCATTTATGGATATCCATAATTCATTTTAGGATATCCAAAAATATTGATGGATATCTTTAATTATTTTAGGATATCCATAAATGAATTAAGGATATCCATAAATGAATTACGGATATCCATAAATGAATTATGGATATCCTTAAATAAATAAATTACCTGTATTATAGAAAAATGACGGATATTTTTGTCAAGGAGACTATATATTCCAGAAACGTTCTTGTATGATTCATTCAAGCATTGGATACAGATTATGTTATGCCCAAACACTCAGCTCTATAGGGCTCAGCCACACGCTTATTAGCATTGTTCAAGTTGCATCCTGGTTTGATTCCGTTTTCATACGTGTGGCATGCTGTGTAAACTTTAGGAAAGCCGTAACATTGCTTGTTCGTATCTGATTAAATTATATCGAAAAGTGTGTATAAACGACAAAGACCGCAACCGAACGAAACAACACGTATGTAACAGTATCGATCCGCAACAAATGCTTGATCGCGGAATGATACGTTTAGATGCGATTAGATACGGACAGATTCGAATAAATGCCTTCAGTTACGTACCATTGCCCACCATTACCGATCGTCCATCCGTGCATGCATTTTTGACAGTTATGAAAATTTGCCCGCGAATCTACCGCGCCCTGAGGATACGATACGTACAGTTACGGACATTACGAATGAGATACGAATCGTTACGGATAGGACGGACAGATACGGAACACCTATCCGCAGCGTCCGCAGCGTACGTAAGCCCTAGTGTGACCTAGGCATTAGAGAGTCTGACGCCCGACCCACCGACGTGCAATTTAAGAAGGCAGCATAGTTATCAACCATTGTTGGGTTAAAAACTAAGCATGCAGACTGTCGCATAACATAGAGTATCACCAGGATGGTCGATACAAAGACTCAACGACTATTATTATCCAATCAGAGCATATATAAAGCTTAGGTAAGTGGTTAGAAAATTAATCTAAACCGATCATGATTTATAGATTTCTCAGAATTCCCTCAATGATCTCAAAGGATCAAAGGGAAACTATGATATGGATTATGGATGATATCTGCACTTAAGACGCCAGAATATTATGGTGACTTGGTTTACAAATTTAAGAAACTTCTATAAAGGAATTATTTTTCATTTCAGTCAAGAAAAATCATGTCACGTTACAGACGTAAAAGATATAACTTAAATGTTATTCGACAGTCTGCATGCTTAGTTTTTTTTAACCCAATCATGGTTGATAACTATGCTTCCTTCTTTAATTGTACGCTGTTGGGTCTGGCTTTATGATGTCACCGACGTAAAGCTACTCATTCTAGTTGGATTAGGCTGGACCTTCTTGTTCGTTGCTTGGCTAACAGGGACTCAACCGGTGTTTTTCTTTTGCTCCAGAATTTCATTAATTTATTTGGCGCCTTTGGATATCCATAGTCGCGCGGCTTATTGAACCTGTGATTCCTCATTTTATATTCCTCATGGTTTTCGTAATTTATTTGTTTGTCCTTGATGAGTCATTGACTAGTTAGAGATTCACCACGAGGACCTGACAACTTAGTACTAAATGTTGTGAATCACTACAGAGGCTGAGGGTGAGGTTAGGCGCCTGTAAAATCGATTTAACCTCGCCAGTAAGTTTATAGTACTGATCGTTCCAAGGCGATACTTCTGTGTTGGTTCTTATTCTTTTATGTCTTGGTGTTTAAATGTTTTTTGCTGTTAGCACCTTATACCTTATGTGTGGTGTCATATTTTCAATAGTTAAGTTTGGGATACTGAATGACCACCTATTTGGAAAATAGGTGCTCACTCGGCATGCTGTATTTTTGTAAGTTTGGTGTTTTCCCACCTCTATTTTTGGAGTGAGAATTTCTTTCTAAATGCGTAATTTTTTGATAATTACCTTCGTTTACTTTTGTAATTGACATATTTGCTAATAGGAAAGTTTATGTAACCGAATCAATTATTTTGCTTTGGCAAAACGTTAAGCATGTTAAGAATTCCAGAATTATTCGTTATTAGAAATCCTATTGTCCTGTGTGTTTTGGGTGGGAATTCGGTTCTGATTACACAGATCCTTATCTTACTTTTACCGTATCAGTGACAATATCTAAATTACTTTCATTATCTGAATGTTTTGTTTAGGTTAACAGTAATTGTTAACATAAATACATATAAAATTTTATGTACTGATATATTTGTCGCCTTTGCCTAAATTATTGTCTTAGATTTTATTAATCCAAATTTATTTCGGATGAGCTTTTCGTTCACAGTACATGCGCGCTTTTATATGAAAATAATACGAGCCAACTTAACTAATTTACTATACTCTGATTGGTTGTTTGGAATACTTTTTACTTCGATAGAAGCAATGCGTAAGAGTACTGGGTTTTCATCATAAAAACGACGCGACGTTACGTCATTACGTGACGTTTCTTCGAAAAAAAAAAACGTTGACGTAATCAAATCTAATGAACGCGTTTTGAAGGCGTCGAAATAAATAGTGGCATTTTTATTAACATGGACGCTTTTTATTACATAACAGAACATCGAACGGTAAGTGCTTTAGTCTTCTTGTTGTGTGTTGAAATGTGACGTTTGAATTTCTAATGTTCCGAGCCAAAGTTCAAAATGACATGTCTTTCTATTGGTCCAGACGGAGATATTTTCTTCCGAAAGAACACTTTTGAATGAAGGGGAGATGTTTTAAAGGTCCCGCATTTACACTCTACCTACAGCAAGCCAGCTATAGCTTCTATTCATTGCAAGAAGTGAGCTCTATGCTTCGGAAATTTTCAAGATGGCTGTCTCATGAAGATCTCTTTTGATCTATTTCTCTTCCGCTGGCTACAAAAATTTTAATCATTGTAGGCAAATGCAGTGTAATGAGATAAAGTTGGAATTACAAGAAATGAATTATCATTCTTGTTGATTTTATCGATGTGCGAATCACTCACAAACTTTTTCATAAAGCCTTCGGGTTTTGTTTAGTTTGTGAGTGATTGGCCTGAGTTTACACATCGTTTAAATCAACAAAAACAAAATTAATCCCTATAATGGTGTGCTTGAATACAACATTTTTATAAACAGTCGTTACCTGTGCAACTGTGGTTGTTGCAATGTTGGATATCAGTCTCTGTGTTGGGCAGCCAGTCTTCTCGGAGTGGGTTTGTATTTAGACAGTTCCGTGTTCGATACTTGATACCCCCGCCACAGGATTGTGTACATGTAGAATACACAGTCCAGTCACTCCACGTACAATTGAGTAGATCTTAAGAGATAAGAAAAGTGATTTACACATAATCCGACGTAAATAGAGAAAAATACGTCAAGAAAAAAGAAGCATATAGCGTATGATAAAATCAAAACCATTGACAAAAGAAGCAGAGCAAGGTATAGAAATAAAACTACCGCATCGGTAAGGTCAGCAAAGTACATGTATCTGTAGAGTGGGGGTGGACAGGGGGTTCTCCAATCCCCACTTCCCTCCCCCTCTCTCTCCGCTTCCCTCCTCCTCTATCCCCGCTTCCCTCCCCCTCTCTCCTTGCTTCCCTCCCCCTCTCTCTCTCCCCTCTTCCCTCCCCCTCTCTCACCACTTCCCCCCTCTCTCCCCGCTTCCCTCCCCTCTCTCCCCACTTCCCTCCCCCTCTCCCCCGCTTCCCGCTCCCTCTCTCCCCGTGCCTCCCCCCCTGTCCACCCCCCCTGTAGAAGCTCAAGTAGTTCAGTAAAGATAATCAGAGTGTTCAAAATACTCACAATTAGAAACATACTTCTAAGCAATGTTAAATATATTTGACCCCGTTTTGGAATGTGTCTTTGATTTAGACTTCTCGTGTAAATGTTTCGAAATTACAGTACAAAAATCTGACTTTCGTTGCCGTATTTAAAAGGGCTACTGATGAGGGTCCATTACCTAAAATTGCGCAATATACGTAGTCCATACTTTCTCCGTTTGAATGTTTTAACTGCTTTCAAAGGATCAAACTTTTATATTTGATTTTATATTGCTACAGCTGGTGTTGTGCCGTGTGGCGACCCAAAAAAGTCTCCCCGTACATTATCCATACATCATCCATAATGCAGATTATATTTTCATTTATGTTCTTTGAGATCAGTAAAGATATTCAGAGTGTTCAAAACACTCACGTTAAGAAACATACAAACAAGAAGCAGAGCAAGGTATAGAAATAAAACTACCGCATCGGAAAGGTCAGCAAAGTACATGTATCTGTAGAAGCTCAAGAAGTTCAGTAAAGATAATCAGAGTGTTCAAAATACTCACGATTAGAAACATACTTCTAAGCAATGTTAAATATATTTTACCCCGTTTTTGAATGTGTCTTTGATTTTGACTTCTCGTGTTAATTTTTCGAAATTACAGTACAAAAGTCTGACTTTCGTTGCCGGATTTAAAAGGGCTACGGATGAGAGTTCATTACCCGAAATTGCGTAATATAGTCCACATTTTCTCCCTTTTAATGTTTTACTGCTTCCAAAGAATCAAACTTGTATATTTTTTTATCAATGAAAACAATGCTGGTTTGTAACTTACTGGATTTCATTCGTTGAATAACGTTTTAACGGTTACAGAAATAAATACATTAATATCGTGCTTGGTTTTTGAAATATGCCGTCGTTGTAGTGAAGTCAGCATTGTTTATGACATATTTGGGCGGAACCGTCGCTTCCTGTAAATAGACTTTTTACCGTACATATAATGATGCGCAGGATTATTTTGTTCTTTTTATTAATATTGATGATATAGGCCAGGGGCTCGTTTCACGAAGCATTTTATGACATTTCTTATCCTAAGTAAGAACTTATTACTTATTTCGGTATAAGTTATGTTTCATTCTTAAGTTATCCTAACTTTAGTCCTAACAATAAGGCAGATCTTATGGTAAATCTCATTTAATAGTAAACTAAAAAATGGCGGCCGTGTTTATGTGAGGACAAGAAACAACAAAATATTAACTAGACTTGATTCGAAGTCGGATCGCCTGGACGGAAGACAACATAGCTTACCACTGAGCCAACGAGTCATAAGTTTTATTTTGGTTCAGTATTGATAAAGCCCAATAGAACACATTTTACTTTAAGTAAGTTTGTTTAAACTAATACATAACGTCCCAGTCAACAGCTATTTTCATGTCAAGACGTTGTGTCCAGTTCATGGGACGTTTATACAAAATTAAGATGTCATGGCATCCAAAACGTGCTTCAAATATTATGAGCCCAATTTTAAACGCAACATCGGTTTATTTGTTATGTTATAATATAAAATTGAATTAGATTGTCATGCGATTGACACATCTAAAAATATCTTGGGCGTCTCAAGAAATTAATCATTTTTCACCACCCATAAAACAGTGATTTGTGTTAAAACTAACTTCCAGAATCTCTCAGGAGACGCGTGCAACAAAACAACCGCTTTGGTTAGGTCTAAGAGCTGACATTTTAAGTATTTAAATCTACAGACTGTCTGTAAATCTATAGACTTGTTAAGTCTGTGGATTTAAAAACAGTCTGTAAATCTAAAGACTTGTAAAGTCTATATATTTAAAGATTTATGCAGTATTTCATCGAATTTTGGAATACCAAGAAAAATCGCAATCTATATTTAACGTAACTGAATGACCTATATATGTGCCAAATTCAGTGTGTAAAGTTCGTGTTAAAGTATGGCCTTGTTTCCGTATACTGATAGCAAATAATAACTATATGTATTCCTTGTTGGGTATTCTCCCTTTGACCATTGTTGGCGAGGAATGTCACCCGATCAGATGATTGCTTGCGTTATCAGTAGTTGAGTTATAGTATATGGGAGAACACTTTTGTATATGAAAACACATTTATTTGTTTCTTCAATTATTCAATGTTAAGTCAACCAACGATGAACATTTTTCTGCACTATGCACCTGCTTATGCAATAAAGCAAATCACAATTGTTTATCAGTGCGAATTTTCCGTATTTCATAATTGTTGCTATTTCTTCGTGTTAGTCTTTAATTCTATAGACCCACAAGTATTTGAATTTAAAGACAGTCTGTAAATCTAAAGACAGTCTGTAAATGTATGTCAGCTCTTAGACCTGTTGGTCAATCCCATTTGAGCTCAATGATCCATGCTCTGAAAACAAAACACTATTGTACCGAATTTATTCATACATGTAGGCGATTGCTGGCCAGCATGTGTGCATTGAAATGCAAAAGCATGCCATTATCGGGATGCGTTTTGTTTGGCTCAGTCTATACATGTAACTACGAAAGTAAGGCTTATGTGTATGGATGCTTTGACTTAACAACGTTCTCTAGGCAGTCTAAGACCTTAGAGGTTTACCAGTAGCCCAATCAGATGGCCAGTCATTAGCGTTTAAGCTTTGCTAGGATACGCGGGTACAAGCAGTCCATTATTATGTCTCACGGCCCCAAATGGGTCCATTTTTAACCATGAACTGTAAACATAACTGCGAGTATAACGAGGCTTAAGTTCAATATGGTAAATTGACTATACTTCCCCAAATCGGAACATGGCTTTGATAAACATATCGGCTGCCCGATGCATCAGGTTTATCATACAGTGTATAAGGCCAACACTGGTGTTAACGAGAATTGGTTTCGATTTACAGATGAAGCAGTCTGAAGCATTACAATGAAACAGTTGGTAGATCTAAGTACAGTTATTTATATAGAAACAGAAGGAAAAAATAGGAAAAAAAATAATAGAAAAAATGGATTTGTTCTCGGATCGCCTAGTTCATATTATGGCAAAAATACTAATTTAATTACTCGCATAAATCCACTGAGCTATCGCCAATAATTAATCAATTATATTATTTAACATACTTGAAACTAGCTGTTTGGTGTATTTGACCTTGAAATGAGAAAAATCTTATGAGCAAGTCACAACCTCAAACATAAGACAAATCTTACCGATAAGATGGATCATAAGTCAATACAAAAATCACTCTTGATCATAAGATAAGATATGTCCTAAAAGAGCTTCATGAAACGAGCCAAAGACTTACTATGAAATAATTATTCATAGCAAAAAATTATGAAAGTTGAAAATAAAGTTAAAACTTACCAACTAAATTTGTAAATGAGGCTGTTTGGCTCTGTAGAATTTGTCCATTGATGCTCGTAATATTCTCAAGGTGATCTATTCTGTGTTCTTGAAGGTAGTTTATATTTGTTTCCAGCAAGACATTATCCTCTAAGACCTAAATGTGTAAAATGTATAGTGAACAAGTCGTTACACATAGCTATTTGTGAATCTTTATTGAAACATTTGTGTTTCGAACATCCGATGACCCAGTCTTAACACGTTTCGTTTGATATGAAAGGGACTAGAGATTTCTCGTATATTGCTTTTTCCGTTTTGTTTTTGATCAGTGGAGTCCTCGTTTCTTGGTAAAATGCATAATTACTTGTTTTACTGTATATCTGGAAAATATTCACAACGAGGCCGAATGACTGTTTTACAACAGTAAAAGCTTTAATTCAGGTGAGGCACCAGTCCTATTAAACAGGTTACAGTTCCTAGTCAGTATTTTTATTTAAGTCGCCGTTCTGATATTTTTTATACTTTATAGTGGTTTTTATCATTTTCGTACCGGCATAAATAAATCTAAGTTTGTGGCTACAGTTATGTAAAAATATGCTCTCTGGAATTGGTTATTGTTTCGGTTTTGGCAATATCAGTTTGTAAGTTTAATTGTACACACATACATTTAAGGGACGAATTGTGCTTTTGTTTCTGTTTGATGCTTATCTATTTGTACATATAATACAGCTTATTATCCTTAAGATCCATACTATTATTTCTAACAATGTATTATTCCTTGCATCTGTTATCAACTTAAAATTATCTCCGAATTGATTTTGTCAGGATTGGAGTTCCATGATGAAATATAACTGGTAGAAACATCTACTATACGATAATCTTATTATGTATTTACCTTTATTTTACCCACTGTTTTGTTGTAGTCTATATACGCGTCAAGTATTGATGCTAGTTTTGTTTCATTTTCATTATTACGCTGGAGTTGATTGTCAGTAAATGCCCTGAATATCGTATCGTTCATTTCTAGCATTTGTATCATGATACTGTTTTCGTCAATGCCAGTTTTAGTTTCATTCAGATCAGATTCTAGAAGAAGTAATCTGTTTTCCAACCCTGTAGTAGAAGATAGCTTCTCAATAGAGGTTTCAATATGCATAACTCTAGACGTGTGGTTCGTGATCATTTTCTCGTTGTTAAGTTGGTCAGTCTGCAATTGGGCTAAAGTAGCATTGGTCAGCATTAGATTTGTTTCCAGTGATGTCATTCTGGCGTGGTACGATAAACGCATTTCTTTTTCGTTTTCATTTATACTGTGATTTTGATAGTTTTCTTCGTCTGCAACCTGCATCAATGTTTCATTTAAATATGAAACATCTTTAGTTAAAACATGTATTACATTATTGTGTTCATTTCTGTCTGTCTCTAGTTCAATTATTCTAATTGAGACATTTTGCAAAATAGCGTTGGTCATGTCATTTTGTAGATCGACGTTTGATATCATGGCCATGACGGTGCCATTCAGTGTGTCGAAATCAGCACAAGTTGGATTTCTTGTCTGATTGGACCCGGAGTTAATGTACCCAGTTATATTTTCTTGTACTTGAGGAGGAATATTAGGAACTTCGTTTGCAGCTTTCTCTAGGAGTTGGTCCGCCTTAGTTTGAAGCATTCCTACAAGTTGTATATTTAATGATTTAACGATTGTGCACAGTGTGTTTTTTCTGTATTCAACACTCATTCACGCGTATAGAAATTGCAGGAAATAATAACAAAATATAGTTTAAATTACCAAATATGATGCGTATTTACGTTTACTATAGTTTCGAGCGATAATTGAAACATCTTTGTGATCACTCGGAAATCTCTGTTATTTGCCACAATTATTCAACTGTATGCATAAAAGTTGGAATTTGTATGACAAGAAGGGTTATCAATCAATAGGTACAAATGAATTGACTCATGTCTAGACCAATGTTTTCTTCGTTATAAACAAAGATGGTCACATTAAATGACAAATGATGCTGATAGATGTGTCATCACATTTGATGGGAATGATTTATGCTTTTGCTATTTTTCACGCGGCCTTTTTAAAATACAATGAATTACATATTAAAAAGAAATTTTATTCATTAAGTGCAATAAAAGAATCAATATTGTAAAGAAAACTAGAGTTTGAGCTGTTGGTTGTGTTGTTTTTATTTCCACATGAAATTGAGCAGTTTATTTGGATTTTATTTCATATATTCCTAATGTAATTATTTGATTCTGCCCTAAGTTACGATAGTCATAATCAAGTTGATCTAATTGTTTTGTGGGCAATTTATGCTTACCCGTCGTTTGCTTCAAAGCGTCTATTTCTTTTGTCTGAAATACAAATTGTTTATTTATCAAAAAATAATTGAAGTGTACAGTGCTCCGCAGTCAACATGCGAGGGACTTCACAGACTTACCGTTAGAAATACGAATGAAATAAATACATTTGACTTATAGAGCAGACATACAATTCCAACGGAAAATCTCCGACGTCATTCTTATGTTAACATCCAAGACCTGCATGCCGATTCTGTATTATGTATATTAGCACTTGCTGTCAAAAGTTGCTTATAAATTTGACAACTCAAATCATGCTGCAGTGGAGTAAGTCAAGCAATGCAGTTTAAAATAGAATAGCCTTTGCTTCTGGATGCACTTGTTTCCGGTGTTCCATAAAACATTGAGTAAAATTTCTGAAAGTCCTAAAGGAAACTGAGCACGGAATATGTTTCACACCAGCCACACAATGAAAACTATTAATCAATCAAACTTGTAAGCATCCCACGAGATAAACTATATTATATTAAATTTGTTGATTTAATTTCAGGATTTTCTGTAGCATAAAGGTTTAGTCATTGTATATACAACAAAATATATCTTACGTGCTCGCTGACGTACACTCCAAGTGAAGTTGCGGTAACGACGCTGATTACCAAATGGCCTATACAAAAAACCGTCAATAGCTTGAACAACCGTCTCACAACCTCAAGCTGATCATCTGTTGAGTCTTTCTTCGATTTCGTTTGTATACTCCCTGGGATTTCAGAATCGTTGCGGACTTCGATTTTGTTTGTTCGTACCATTGTTGCACGGTGATTACTGAAACATTCTACATGGTAAGATATTGTATGTCGTGCCAGTGATAATTTGAACCACGACGACCCAACAACTAACTAAATGTTGTGAACCACTGCAGGAGCTGAGGGTGAGGTTAAGACCATGTAAATCGTTCTAACACCACAGCTATTTATAACTGACCGTTCCAATGCGATACTGTTGCTGTGGTCATTATTTAGCCAAGTTATTCCAATAATTTTGTGTTGTATAACTTTTTGGCCACCCGAATATCATTTGGCTGTTCACTTAGCCCTCTGCATTTTATTTGTTCTGTCCAAGCTAGCACTGTGAGCACTTCACTTCATTAGATGCCCATCCTGCTTTCCGTTATACGTGTTATTCGTTAGTACTTGTTACCAGTATTTTATATCTCTTAACATTGTTTCCTTATTGCTTGTTTATATGTTTTGCGTTTGCGTATATCAGAGCCACTGCAGAAGCTGAGGGTGAGGTTATGGCCATGCAAAATCGATTTAAGGGCGCCAGTAATTTTATATTTCCGGTCGTTCCGAGGCGATACTTCTTTGGTTGTTGAATTTTGTGCTGTTAGCACATTATGTATGTTTTAACATTTTTAGTTAAGTTTGGTGTACTGAATGGCCCCCTTTTCGGACAAAGGTTGTCCATTCGGCTTACAACTTTTTTTATTGTAAGTACCTGATTGTTAATTTAGGTTTTCCCACTTCATTTTTAGTAGTTGGATTTTTTGTCTGATTGCGCCATTTCCAGATCATTGCCTACTATTACTTTTATTTCTTAAGAAATTATACTTTACATACGAGGTATGCACCTTTAATGTACATGATAATGTGGAGGAGACAAAATAAGACGAACATTCCGTAATATTCTAGATAAACGACTGTTTTCATGTTTACTTGACAATGGACCATGTTGTCTGTATTTTCATATTTGTAAAAATACAGCAATGGGAGAAACGATTAATAAATGAAACGATACATACCTTTTTGTTATTCATTTGCGTGAATTGTAAACCAGACAATCCAGAGAACCGGATAGTAATGAAATTTGCGATAATTGTACTTTTGCACAATGTGCAATAGAAGCATGCACATTTCATCTATATTATGTTATCAAAAATGACTAGCATTACTAAATCTTGATAATATGCACTGCCGCTATATATCTTCTGAAACTGCCAATATAATTTGATTTTAACGACGGATAAAACGGCCAGAAATCGAATCCAATAAGCAAACGAGTCGAAAACAAGATACCAGACTGGGCAGACACAAAACATAACTAAATGCATGTACCTTACATCAAAAGTAGCAAAATATAACTAAAACATGCACTTCGTTTCAAGTACAGAATCTCACATGAAAATCAAAGTGATTACCTCTTTCACTGACTGGTGGAAATCTACCTATCCCCAACCAAAACAAGATACCACCGCCTGCAGCAGATGAAAAGCAACGACAGAAAATAAAGACACACTGTGATTTATTTGAAATAGGTAAAGATGAAGGATAGTTCATGGTTGATGACGTATTTTGCATAATTATTTTTTATATTTATGAGCTGCTGCCAGAGCCAGTTAAAAAGAAGATAATTACCAGAGCGCATAACACAACAAACAAGAATAATAAACAGTGATTAAACATATAAATTACTTCAGAAAATCATTCGCACTATTCAAAATGTCATGGGCTCGTCTTGAAGAGGGCTTCAATCGAATCAACGAGGACATATTCTACCCCATTAGTCTGTTGTTCAGCATAACAGAGTACCTTTCTTGTCCTCTCATGAAGTATAAAAAAGGAACAAAAATGAAGCTCTGCTAAGTTCAAGGATCCTTTAACAGCAGAGATCACAGTAAAGAGAAAGAGGGTGGGCCATACCGTGGTTTCGACTACTGAAGCTTCGTCAGTGACCCTTGAGATTTGGCAACATGGAGCCAAGATGAATTACTGTAACTTTTCAAAATTCAACAGAATAGTCTATAGAAGGAATATTAAATTCATCCAAATACTATAAGCATAGGTAAGAATGAATCTTAACCGATAACACATTACAATAAACTCATGTAATATCCTGGCTGATCTCAAACGTCCAACAGGAAAATATAATCTGCACTATGGATGGTACTACTGGAAAACCTTTTTATGGTCGCCACACTCCAGGTGCAGTAATAGTGAATAAAAATAAAACAACGATCCAGTACGAGCAGCGAGTACATTGAAGAGAAAGGGAATGGACCGTACACTGGTTTCGGCATTAAATGAACATACTGCGATGAAACGGAAATGAGTGGGGCCAACTTTGAATGACTTCAAGTAGGTGGCAAAAGGCGGCCTGTTTTATGGTCGCCACACGGCACAACGCCAGGTACAGTAATAGTGAATAAAACAACGATCTAGTACGAGCAGCAAGCACATTGAAGAGAAAGGGAATGGACCGTACACTGGTTTTGGCATTAAATGAACATACTGCGATGAAACGGAAATGAGTGGGGCCAACTCTGAATGACTTCAAGTAGGGGCGGCTTTTATATGACCATAACCTAGTACTAAGTTGTTTGAAAAAGTGAAAGCTGTAGTTTATAATTAAGGGTTTTCGGAGGATTCGCTATTTATTAGACACTTGATGTTTTGCAAATATTACTATTTCTAAAACAAAGCCAACCATATTGTCTGATGTAGTATGATGGAAGAAGCGGAATAAAAAGTGTAGATTTATCATAAGGTGTATGCATTGTTTAAGAAAGTAATAGTAGGCAATGATCAATCATCAGTAAATGGCGCAAACAGAAAGAAATTCCAACCGTAGTGTGAAAATATTATTAACAATCTAGTTCTTATTCTTAGAAAACATACAGTAACCCGAATGGGCTGCTATATTTCCAAAAGGTGGCCACTCAGTTACCAAGACATATATAATATGAAAACACACATAAGGTGCTAACATCACAAAAATCAACACCAAAACATAACAATATAAGAACCACCAGCGATGTATCTCATTGGGACAATCAGTAATATAAAACGACTGGTGGGCTTAAATCGATTTTACATGACCATAACCTCACCCTCAGTTCATGCAGTGGTTAACAGCACTAGTCAACTGGCCGATCCTCGTGGTGAATCTCTTACTTGTCAATGAATCGTCAAGGACAGGTAGCCGCTATGCACAATTACTACAGAGATGAGAACAAATAATTTCAATCATATAGATAAATAACTGTTGGCCGCACAGATTTTCAGATTGATTTGCCTTTTAGAAATTTGTGAACATGTCTTCACAACCTGTGATTGCTACGTTTGGTACTTTGAGGTGCAACGAAAATTTACTGCAACACGGATGTTATTGGTAACGACAGGCGCAGGTCAGTGCAACTACACGATTGGTTGTGTATACAACATCACGCGCGGAATAGAGCTACAATACAGTGCTACATGTACTATACAATCAGTTTTGTAAATAACATCAGGCATAGCAGTTTCCCCATCCTGTGCATAGACACCGGACTGCCTCATGCAGCGTATTAGAAACAACTTTTTTTGCACAGCGATTGATTTTATAAGCAATTGTTCTGAAATTTGGACAATATCAAGTGGTAAATCTCCGTTCTCCGTTCCTCGTCGGATTTTAGACGAACATTAGCCCTCAACGGAATCGACTCATTTATTATTTTCATTGCGAGGCTTTTCCCAAAAGGACAGGACGATCGGTTGAATGGTTAATCAGTCCAACGAGTCGTTTACTTCGTTGTGATGTAGCAAATCTATAATTCCGTTTTGTAAACATGTGCTGGCAAAGGTCCTATTGGTTCCGTTAACTAAATAGTTTAAGCGAGATTCAGTCGGTCACGGGGTGGTGACAATAAACAATGTAAATTTTATAGTAGTTTGATCCCACTTTTATTTGATAAAAATAAAAATAAATACATTGCAATATGCATCTTAATAATAATAACATATTTTAAAATTGGCACGTACATGCGTGCAAGTCAGTTATCAGGTCCTTAATTTACATTTGACATGAAAATAAGCCAACACCCTATTATTTACAATATAAAAAGGTTAATGTTCTTCTCAACCAGTCTGATAATCTAACTCTTAGGTACCTTTAACGGCTCTGTCTGCGTTTAAATGCACATGCTTATATTGCTCGTTGAGCTCCGTAAAACATTAGCCATCGGTAAGACCTTTAAGGGCTTAAACAACATTAGTAACATATTCACTAGAGACATTTCTAGTTTGTTAAATATCTTCCTGCTAGTGCACTATGATACTATCATACCAGAGTATGACTCTCCAAAAGATAGCTTGCGATGATACGGATTACTTGTACCATGACCTATTTATAACACTGTGGTTGGAGTATAAAGGTACATGTAGGCATTGGTCAGGAAAAGGCGCAATCAGAAAAAAAGATTCGCACTCAAAAATCTGATGTGGGGAAAAACTATATTAACAATCAGGTACTTATACCATGAACATATCTCGTGACGAATACGCAGCTATTTTCCCCAATAGGTTTGCCACTCAGTCAAGCCAATTTCCGTGTAAGCTATTCAATCTGTGTTAAAACGACAGTAAAATATATAAATATATAGCAAGAATAGATAAAATGGACATTTGGGGTCCAAAATTGTTCAGTGTTATATCCAAAACCGTGCTGTCATGAACCGTGTTATAAAGTTACCCAGTTGTAAATGATGGAATCTGATTGGCAAAGGGGCCAACTAGGATAACTTGTGATGCTAAAATAAACGAAACACGCTGTGTCAATCTCGGTCAAGCAAGTCATAATCAATAAGTTAGCACCTGACTTGGAAGGGACCGTGCCTATTATGCCACCCTAGGACACAAACATTCTTGGCAAACTTTAAGCCGGAAACCACAATTATAAAGTTTTACATTCAAAATTTGCGTAAAAACCTAACATTGATCATCGGTAGGCAAGATTCTGAAGGATCGCACTGATTGGCCACTTTAACGGCTAAATTAATACATAGCCTTAAAGGGCATTTATAAGAATGTAGACTTTTTACTACCATATACCACCTGAAGCATATATTCCATTACATTTTGCTTGAACCAAAGCGATATAATCGAAAAAGAAAAAAAAAATCAAAAACTTGACCATACAATATGCACTTAATTTGTTCAGCCGTAAAAATGATAATAATAATAATAATAATAATAATAATAATAATAATAAAAAGAAATAATAATAATAATAGATTGTGGTTACACGTTATAACCGCCTCTATGTTTTGGTTCAAAACTCTAACCCTGTATACCAAGCTATGAGAATGATTATGCAATAATAATACGAAAAGGAGTAGCGTTGAATTAAACGACTTCAGACCATTATTGCATTCCCACTTATTAATTTGGCCCAGGAGAAATGTGAACTCTGCAAGATCTATGCTAATACACCAGGGGAAGTTGTTCAAAATTAACAATGTCGTTAGTTAATGATTTATTAAAATTTCAAATGGCAACATTACAAATACACTGTTATTTTTTTTTTAAAAAAAATGTGAGAATCCTTTGCATTGCAAAGGATTCTCACATAATAGTGTATTTGCTTTTGAAGACGATATATAGTTGACAAATCGAGGGCTTAACGGTAGCGTTTAGCTAACAAAGTTTTGAACAACTGGGCCCAGTTTGACCAATAGTAGGTATGCATATGGCTTCAGAATTCAACGACAAAGACGAAATTGATCTTGATACAGTTGAACTATCATTATATGTACCATACATGTATCATAGACATGTGGCTGATGTAAATACAAGTTGTCAGAGAAAAAACAAATCGTATAAAAACCTGTAAAAATACACACTGCATATATACAATGTAACATCGGAGAAATTGTTACATTAATGACAGACAATGGAGGTGAGGTTCAACTCTGATGAAACGGGAGAAACAACCACTAGAAAATAATGTTCGATGACGCACCACAGCAGGAGAAAACCCTTTTGTAAGAGAAAATGATACAAAACTTGCCCATACAATTTACAAAGATTTTAAAGCTGCAAACCTTGATATTTTTTGCACAATATTGCTCGTAGTATTGATTGTGGGTAACGGTAGAACCGCCTCGCCGAGCGCCCAGAATCTATGGTTTGGATGAAAAAGAAAAGTGGTGTACCCCTGTGTGTATCCCTGATTTAAATGTGGGGTTTCAGGGGGTATTTTTCTCCATGCATGTTTCCGTATGAAACGAAAGGGTAAATATGGCTAGACATATTGAAGTGGTCTATACCGTTTTCACAATAGAATAGAATCAAGCTCTTTAACACTATTGTTTCGTTTGCTAAATCTAAGCCATGAACATCAAGTTACAAATTCTACAAAAGACAAAATTTCACTTAGCTGATATTGAGGGTAAAATGGAAATAAAACAATGTTTTTTTAATACATTGGGATTATGCATAACAGTTGTTGGAATTATGAACAGATGTCAACAAAAGGTCCGTCCGACTTTGAAATCACCAAGCATTCACATTTTCTCTACTGCTTTTTGCTTAAAAAATCACCATTTTGAGATTTTTCTTTGAAAATTAACCAATGCGCCTGTTAAACTTGTCATCAGATGGCGTGATATATTCATCAGATGTTTTTTGGACATGCTAGACAGAATTCACAAAACACGCTTCGTTCAGGTATGAAGACGATCATGTCATGACTTCTTGTTTTGATGCCAAATTTTCATTATGAAAGAAAGCATTCCCATGTAATATACTGATGTTTCCCAAGTTGTAGAAAATAAAAATTGTCTGTACATTATTTTGTATACTTTTCTTACTATTGCTCAAAACATATGATGGCGAGGCGGTTCTACAGAGTACCCACAATCTATGTTTTGGAGCCTGATTAAGAAAATAAGGTATATCCCTGTATACCCCAAATTTGCTATTATAAAAGTGGGGTTCAAGTGGGTATACACTACACGGACATGTTTTCGTAATGGAACGAAAATTATCGAAATTCGCCAGTGTTGATCGAAATTCGCCATTTTCTTTTTTTTTTTTTTTTTTTTTTTTTTTTTTTTAAATTTTAAACTGGTGCCAACAAAGGGTTCTTCCGTCTTCTGACTTTGAAATCACTAAGAATTCACAGTTTCTCTATTGGTAGAACTTACAGTTTCTCTATTGGTAGAACTTTTTGAGTTTTTTTTCTAAAAATAACCAATGCGCTTGTTGAATTTGTCCGGGATAAATTCACCAGATGGTGTTTGGACATGATACTAGACAGAAGTTAACAAAACTCGTTTTTTCATTTTCGAAAACAATCATGTTATGGTTTCTAGTTTTGATGCCAAATTTTGAACCAAAATTATCGCAGTTTGGCACAAACGAATTTGAAACATGGCCGGTAGAACTTTTAACTAGCATATTTAACAGTGTTGAATTACCGAAACATCTCCGTTTGCACAAAATCATGTCATAAGAAAGCTGATTGTGACTGTATTTTTTGGATTAATTACACTTGTTCTCCATAACATCATACAAAAATAAGTATATGTTATGATCTCATCGAGTTGATTCTTACAGATCACCCAACAATATATGATTTTATGGATAAATATTCAAAATTGATACTTTTATGCCTATCTGTGATTACTATATGTAAGGTGCAAATCTGGGTTAGGTTTTATATGGAGATGTTTCCATGATTCAACAGCATCAATTATAATTATATATCTAACTGGCTTTCCTAAACCAATTCCATTTGTAGCCTTTCTACCAATTTCAAAATTTAATAAGCAACGTGTTCATTAATAAAGGTGCATTAATAAATGAATCAACCAAGATAAAAGGTAAAAGTTAGCAACATTGCACAATCTTTGTGAAAGTCCCACTCCAAAACAAAGTAAAATCCATCATTTTTTGACATTACATGTACTAAGTGGCATTTTACCAAACCGTCGCATAAATGAAATGCTGTATTTTCATATATTGCCTATGTTTATACTTTAACTATACGTACAGAGCTATTGAAGCGGTTATAACTCGATTTGGTCAGAGATGTGGTCTTATGTTGCATTGAGTTCTGTTTTGCTCGTTTCAGCTACCGCTTTTTGTAACTATAAGTCTGCAGTTTTCAATGTTTGAACCCTTCAGGCAAAGTCGTAGTATTTGATTCCCCTTCGGACAATAGCACACTCAGATAACTTGAATTCCGTAAACAGTATTATACATGTATAATCATTTAAGATTTCCTTGTATGGGCATTATTAACCGAAAACTCAATAGTGGGTAGTGCAAATTCTTTGACCGTGCGGACTGACCTCACGTGACAAAGTTTTACATGCACTAGAAAAGAGTCACCTAATTTTGATCACATTTATTAAGTGTCATGTGAAGCATGTGGTCATATAGTGTCATATCATCAAATAGTCGCATGATTGAAAACAAACTTATTTAAACAGTCCGATCAAGAAATGTGTATCTATGTCAGAGTTCAACCCGTACGGTCAAAGTATTTTCATTATAGAACGTGTTTGGCATGCATACATCATTTTGTGTTGCATTCTTGCCATATGGCGAACACTAGCTCCAAGAATGCATGCAAATCAACACAATTACGATCAATCAGCTTTGATCAGAAACACGGAAAATGAACTTGTAATTGTTGTACTATATATACTAGCAATCGGAGAACAAAAACCCACATCCACTGTATCGCCTTGCACCAGATGCAGCACTGCAGAGTTGGTAGCGCTATAATAACCACCGTCACTATTATTGTCAGGATCAGTCCATGCGCTAACTACACTGGATCCGTTCTTTCTGATCTTGCAGTATGCATAATCATGTCCACTATTTTTTAAGATATTAAGTGTAAAGGCATACAGCCCAGAATATTGACAAGTGAATACTCCAGTTGTGGTATCATAGTGACCACCAATGTTGGTATCGACATGTGTTAACCTGATAGTATGAGATGTTGGTCCGGAAGCTGCACCACCGACTGAGAATGCAGACACTGCACCTGTAGCAATGAAATAAAAGAAATACCAATGGGCGAGTTGGAGACAACTGAGATGCAGGATAAAAATGCACGGACGCAGGCGTCAAAATTCATTTTAAGTAGGACAGAGCGTTGGGGTATGAAATATCGTGCGAGCCGGAGATTTAAATTCATTGAAAGTAAGACAGAGCGTTGGAGTAAAATCATTAAATATTTGCATTAATGTAAGTCATCAAGTTTGTAAAAATTATGACAGAGGATAGCTTAAGAAACAATACGGACTCTGTTTTAGCAAACATATGTACTAATGGCATCTTCTGTCATGCACATGAAACGATGAACCGTAGGCTTCTTATGACATGTATAAGACAATGTTTGCCGTACAGTGAAATATAAAATCAAGCCAGTAAAACATACCGACCACAGTCCTTTAGAATTTGAGCCGCGACGAGAGAAAACCGGATGTCCGATATTGAAAAATACTTGCAAAAACTAAATGTTATGAACCACTGCAGAAGATGAGGGTGAGGCCAGGCGCCTGTAAAACCGGAATAAACATCCCAAGTAAATTATATTATTGATCGTTACAATGCAATACTTCTGTTGTAGCTCCTTTTTTGTTCGTTTTAGAGTCGAATTGGTGTGCTGTTTGGACCTTATGTACGTTTTCGCATCTTATGTTAAGTTCGGGTAACTGAGTGGCCGCCTATTGGGAAATAGCTGCTCACTCGGATTACGATATATTTTCTTGGTATAACTACCTAAATGTCACATTGTTTTTTCCCACCCCTCGGTTTGTGGAGTGTGAATTTCTTTCTGATTGTGCCATTTCCTGATTATTGCCAACTTTTACCTTTTCTCTAAATTGAACACTACCGTGACAGTGTTTGGTCGTTCAGACAAGCAAAATACGTCAAATTTGACAGTCAAGAAATCGTAGGAACTTTAAATCTTACATACATGTTATTTCTTTTTAAGAATGGCGATTTGTTTGGAACATTGTACATTCAAATGAGCGAATTTCAACTGTATCTTATTATGAATTCATTCATTAATCAAATCTAAATGACAGTATTATTCACGTAAAATGCATTATGTGCAAAAGGTATAGGGCGCACACTTAACATATTTCAAAGTATGTGGAAGCAATTTAACTTTTAATTACGCGTATTTGTATTTTGGGCATTGCCGGTTACGACATTATTTTTGTCTCATTTCAGACGTACCCATTACTGTCTGCCGTCATTTTACTCACCGTTATTGTTTCAATACAATATTGAGATATCAACTGACATTTACAGCTCAGGTTTCATAGCATTTATAGCGTGTTGCTGTTTCGGCAATTTGGTATGTGGCAGGTTTGCTAATACGAATGTTTATGTAAATCTTATTGTCCTGGGCCCAGTTGTTCAAAACTAACGCCGTCGTAAGTTAACGTTTCGTTAAAATTTCAAACATTAATAATACAAATACACTGTTATTTTTTGTTGAAAAAATGTGAGAATCCTTTGCATTGCAAAGGATTCTCACATTTTATCAACAAAAATTAAAAGTGTTTTTGTTACTTTTACTGATATTTGCTTAACAAATTTATGTCTTAGCGATATCGTTAAGCTAACGATGCTTTGAACAACTGGGTCCTGTGTGTTTGGGTTGGAATTCGGTTCTGATTACACAGTTCGTTATCATTGCCTACTTTTACCTTTTCAGTGACAATATTCAAATTATTTAAAATTCATTTACGAAATCAAATTGCTTTCCTGATTATCGGAATGATTTGATAAGGTTAAAATTTAACACAAATACATGTCAAAGTTTACTTACTAATATATTTTTCGCCTTTGCCTGAATTATTATCTTAGATTTCATCTATCCAAATTTATTTTCGATGAGCTTTTCATTCACTGTACATGTTCGATTTGATATAAAAATGATAACACCTGGCGTGTTTGAATACATTTTTAGAAAACAATTCATTACCTGTGCATTTGTGTTTGTTGCATGGTTGGATATCAGTCTCTGTGTTGGGCAGCCAGTCTTGTCGGAGTGGGTTTGTATTCAGACAGTTTCGTGTTCGATACTTGATACCCCCGCCACAGGAATGTGTACATGTAGAATACACAGTCCAGTCACTCCACGTACAGTTAAGTGCATCTGAAGAGATAAGAAAATAAATTTGCCCATGATCTTGCGTATGTAAATATGAAATTAAAACTAGCATATGATAGATGTATGATGCGTGTATTTTCAGGGACTTTACACTCACTATTATTGCCCTAACCAAATATCAATGAATGTTCACATATGTTCAACTAAAAACTATCGCACCGAGAAACTAAACAAGACGGTGGATGGAAAACCTACCGCACCAGAAGGCCAGCAAAGTACTAGTAAATACTCAAACAGGTTCCATGAAAACCAGAAGATCAGTACGCAAAGATCAGGTAAAGGCGCAGTCAGAAAAAACGATTCTCTTTCGAAAAACCGAGATGGGAACAAAACAACTTACAGTCAGGTACTTATACCATGAAAATATATCGTAAGCCAAATTAGCAGCTATTTTTCCAAAAGGTGACGACTCAGTTACCTAAACTGAACTAATAATATGAAAACAAACATAAGGCGCCAACAGCACAAACAGTTTAAACACAAAAATAAAACAAAAAGAACCACCACAGAAGTATCGCCTTGGAACGATCAGTAACACAAAGTTACTGGCGGGCTTACACCGGTTTGATATGACCATATCCTCACCCTCAGCTTCTGAAGTGGTTCATAACATTTAGTTAGTTCTTCTGTCCACGTGGTGAATCTCTAACTAGTCAATGAATCATCAAGAACAAACAAATAAATCACGATGAACATCTTGATAAATCAAAAACAAGGGCTCACAGATTGAGTAAGCTGCCCGTCGATGGAGATCCCTTGGTGCCGAATAACATTCTAATTCCGGAGCAAAAGAAAAACACCAGTTGGACCCCGGTGGGCCAAGCAACAGACAATTAGCTCCGGCCCCAACCAACTAAATTGAATAGCTTTGAGTCGGGGCCCTCACAGAGTGACCCACCGACGTGCAATTAAAGAAGGCAGCATAGTTATCAACCATGACTGGGTAAAAACTAAGCATGCATACTATCGCATATAATTCAAGTTATTACCAATACGTACTAAGCATGCATACTATCGCATACAATTCAAGTTATTACCAATACGTCTTTAACGTGTTATGATTTTTCTGAACTGAAAAGAAAAGTCATTACATCCTATAAATTTCTTAAATTTGTAAATCATAGAATTCAGATAACTTTTTTTTAAAGTTACTGGAATAAATTTGTTGAATGAAGTTTAAACGGTTACAGAAATGGTTACAATAATATTTTGGTTTGTTTGTTTGTAGGAATGTAGTTTGTAGTAAAGATTAATGTCCAAGTGAATATGTTTTGTCTTATATGGGCGAAACCACCGCTTCCCGTGTATTGATCAGTTACTGTACATAATGGAGACCATGAATATTAATGACTTAAGTTAATATTGATAATATATATAGACTAGCCTTACTATGGAATAATTTTTTAGAGAAAAAATAATGATTGTTAAAAATAAAGTTAAAATTTACCAGTAAAATCTGATTTATGGTTCTGTAGAGTTAGTCCATTGTTGCTTGTAATGTTCTCAAGGTGAACTATTCTGTGATCTTGAAGGTCATTTATATCTGTGTCCAACAAAAATCTATTCTCTAATTCCTACAGATGGAAAGTTTAAAGTCGTTACGTATACCCTTTGGCATTGAGCCTTAAAACGACGGTTAGTCTAACGTCAGATTGCCCATATTTTTACTTTTCATTTTATATGGAGTGGAAAGGCGATTTGGCGTCTGCCGCTTGTCGTTTTGTTTAAGTGGAGTCATACTGTATTGTAGAATTCATGATGATTTGTTTGGCCGTGGATTACTAAGATATGGACAATGAGGATCGAACAACTAACTGAATGCTTAATCACAGCAGAAGCCAGCGTGAGGTTAGACAACTTTTAAACCGGTTACATTTCCCTTTCAGTAATTGTGTTAAAGTTACCGTTCTAAGGCGTTATTTCTATTTAGTTGATATTTCATAATTTTATTGTTCTTTGTCCCTTTTTGTACCTTCATATCAATACATGTAGCTACACACATTGAGCTATTTGACCACATTTGGGTAAAAATGATGATCTCTCCGCAATCGTTTTGTTTTCGTCAATATCCATTTGTAATTATAGTGGTTCACACATACACTTTAGGGAAGAACTTTGCGTCTGTTTGTTACGCTTCCTGGTAGTTGCTTATCTCTGTTGAAATTATATACAGTTAAACATATTTCGTATATAATTATTTACAACTGTGTTCAGCGTAAAGCAGATATTTCTTGATAGGGTCAGAAATAAAATAGATTTGAAGAATACTAGTCGAAGCATCTTACAAATATATTAGATGCATTTACCTTTATTTTATCCACGGTTTCGTTGTAATTCTTATACGCTTCGTATATTGATGATAGTTTTGTTTCAAATTCATTATTCCGCTTGTGTTGATCGTCAATAAATGTCCTGAATGTAGTTTCGTTCATCTCTAGCATTTGTATCATGATGCTGTTTTCTTCAATGCCAGTTTTTGTTTCATTAAGATCAAATTCTAGATGAAGTAGTTTGTTTCCCAACCCTGCAGAAGAAGATAGATTCTCGATAGAGGCTTCAAGATGCATAACTCTAGACGTATGTTTCTTAATGATTTTTTCGTTGTTAAGTTGGTCAGTCTGCAATTGGGCTAAAGTTGCATTGGTCAGCTTTAGATTTGTTTCCAGTGATGTCATTCTGGCGTGGTAAGATAAACTCATTTCTTCTTCGTTTGTATTAAAACTGTGATTTTGATAGTTTTCTTCGTCTGCAACCTGCATCAATGTTTCATTTAAATATGAAACATCTTTGGTTAATACATGTAATATATTATTGTGTTCATTTCTGTCTGTCTCTAGTTCAATTATTCTAATTGATAAGTTTTGCAAAATATCGTTGGTCATATCATTTTGTAGATCGACATTTCTTATCATAGCCATGTCGGCACCATTCAGTGTGTCGAAATCAGGGGTTCTTGTTTGATTGGACTCAGACTTAATGTGTCCAGTTACATTTTCTTGTACTTGAGGAGGAATATTAGGAACTTCATTGGCAACTTTCTCTAGGAGTTTGAAACATTCCTACAAGGTATATGTTCAGCAATTCAACGATCATGCACATTGTGTGAAAAGGTACAAGTAGGCAATGATCGGTAAATGGTGCAATCACAGGGACAATCCCACTCCAAATACCGAGGAGGGAAAATCTAAGGTGGCAATTAGGTACTTATACTAAGAAAACATATCAAAAGCCCAGTGAGGAGCTATTTCCAAATAAATGGCCTCTCAGTTACACAAACATTAATAAAAAATGAAAACGCATATAAGGTGCAAACATCACAAAAAATTAACACCAATATATATTACATTATTTTATACTTTACAGTGAAAACCAATGTATATCGAAACGTGATAAAATTTGTATTTTCATTGATATGAAATTTCACTGTAATCAACTCTCACTGATATCAAAAGTCACTAGTGACTGATATCAGCCTATATCTTCACTGTAGATTTTGGATTATTTCTGACGTTTCCATTTCCTTGACGTCATTAGATGTGCCTCACTCCAGAAATTCAAACGCCTATCACTCCGTTATTTATGAACGAAAACATAAAGTGTGGGTATTCATTTTCGCAGTTAGAAAGTAAGGAACAAGTGGTATCAAAATTATTTGCGTTTTCATAAATTTTCACCGTCTGCCTTTTGAATTGGAAAATGCCTGTGTGTTGTATAAAATACAAGAACTCCGCGGAGGTCGATATCGCACCTGCATCGGGCAAAATAACTTAAAACCTGAAATATATGTCGAGGGCACCAGGTTAAAATTGTGTTCTGAAAGGGTATGTGAAGGATATTTACTATGCAAGCTTACATACTCGCAGCTATCACTGATGCAGGTTGAAACAAACTTTGACGTAAAAATTAACAAAGTCAATGGACTGTGAAATATAGGCCAAGGTCAGCGGGTCAAGGTGCGTGCTTTAAGGGTATGTCAAGGACAGTTACTATGCAAGGCTTCACACTCGCAGCTATCACTGATGCAGAGAAAACCAGACTTTGACGTAAAAATTAACAAAGTTAATGGATCGTGAAAAATAGGTCAAGGTCAGCAGGTCAAGGTGCGTGCTTGAAGGGTATGCCAAGGACAGTAACTATGCAAGGTTTCACACTCGCAGCTATCACTAATGCAGAGAAAATCATAATTTGACGTAAATATTAACAAAGTTAATGAGGTCAAGGTCAGCGGGTCAAGGTGCGTGCTTAAAGGGTATGTCAAGGACAATTACCATGCAAGGTTTCATGCTCGCAGCTATTACTGATGCAGAGAAGTCCAAACTTCGACTTAAAAACTTTGACGTAAAAAATAACAAAGTCAATGGACCGTGAAATATAGGTCAAGGTCAGCCGGTCAAGGAGCGTGCTTGAATGGTATGTCAATGACAAGGTTTCACCCTCGCAGCTATCACTGAAGTAAAAAAAGAAAACTTTTACGTAAAAAAATCCAAAGTCAGTAGACCGTGAAATATAGGTCAAGGTCAGCGGGTCAAGGTGCGTGCTTGAAGGTTATGTCAAGGACCCTTACTATGCAAGGTTTCAGACTCTCAGCTATCACTGGTGTCAAGAAAACCAAACTTCGACGTAAAAAAATAAAGTCAGTAGACCGTGAAATATAGGTCAAGGTCAGCGGGTCAAGGTGCGTGCTTGAAGGGTATGTCAGGGACAATTACTATGCAAGGTTTCGGACTTGCAGCTATCACTGATGTTGAGAAAACCAAACTTCGATGTAAAAGATTTCAAAGTCAGTGGACCGTGAAATATAGGTCAAGGTGCTTGCTTGAAGGGTATGTCAAAGACAATTACTATGCAAAGGTTCATGCTCGCAGCTATCACTGATGTCGAGAAAACCAAACTTTGACGTAAACATTGTCAAAGTCAGTGGACCGTGAAATATAGGTCAATGGTACTGGGTCAAGGTGCGTGCTTGAAGGGTATGCCAAGAACAATTACTATGCAAGGTTTCAGACTCGCAGCTATCACTGATGTCGAGAAAACTTAACTTCGACGTAAATGTTGACGGACGAACGAACGGACGAACGAACGGGCGGACGAACGAACGAACGGACGGATGGACGGACGGACGGACGGAAATTTGAACTCCTATATCGCACCCTGATTTAAGCAGGTGCGATAAAAAAGAAAGTTTGCTTTTTTCGGTGAATACCAAATATATTTCATCTCGTGAGTTGAAAACATAAAAATCTGATGTTTTCAACACACTCGATGAAATATATTTGGTATTCACCTAAACGAAAAGCAAATATTCTCTATGTAAGAACAACAACAAAAGTATCACCTTGGAACGATATGGTATTGGTAATATAAAATTACTGGCGGGGTTAAACTAGTATTAAATGGCCATAATCTTACCCTCAGCTTCTGCAGTGGTTCACAACATTTAGTTAGTTGTTCAGTTGTTTACTCGTAATTGGCGTAGTTTCTTTTGCCTGTATTTCTGGCATTAGCTATGTTATTATTCAATACTGGGCTAAGATCACCAAACTAATTTGCTATATTCATATTAATTGATTTGTTTTTTAACATTATATACTTACCCGTCGTTTTCTTCAGCGTGTCTATTTCTTTTGTCTGAAATACAATTTGTATAGTACGTGAAGTAATAATTAAACTATATGGGATGTCTGTTCTTTTTAAGATTGTCAACGCACATGCAAATTACAGATTCATATATTTTCGTCAGCTCAAGTTTGAAAATAGAACAGCCTTACATATCAAAAGTAAAAAGAAACCAGTGGTCGTGACCAATGTCTCACCTCTAACAAAAACAAAACAAACAAAGTACATATAAGTACGCAAAAACGACAACATATTGTAATCCATTCGAGTAGTTATCATAAAATTGGACAGTACGTTAGATTTACATATACATTAGTTAAAGTATTACCGACACTCAATCATTTGTTTATCAGAATAACTGTGTGGTAATTGTGTGGTAAGTTTTAAACATCATTGATTTCAGACACAAGTGTCAAACGTGTATGACTATTTGCAGGTTGTTTGTTTTTGTATTTGTATTTTGTCTATAATTACAAAAAATGCAAGGGTATCGATTATGCATTTTTAGGGTCAAAAACAACCGTAAGGGATTGTCAGAAGGTAATAGCATAAGCGTAAACAGAATTTACCACAAAGAAGTTTATAGTGTTATCTGTTTATAGGCGGTGCTTTAATTGTGGGTATCTCTGTTTGTTTTTTAATTGTTGTCAATATATCCTTGCGTCGTCGTGTGTTTAGTTAAATAAAGCCCCGCGTGTGGACAAATTAACGGGAAAACTGTTCTATCGGCTAGCTATATGTTTCATTTGATCTGCGCGTATTTTCAATTTGGGATGAAAACTAAAAATAATAATCGAAAGCATCTAAGCATATAATGAGATCAACATATGACATCCTTGATTCTTTATTTTATATTAAGTTCAGAATTATTGAGTATATTTTAATAGATAAAGTCATAAAGCGATGAAATATATCTTAGGTGCTCGCTGACGTACACACCAAGCGACAATGCGGTTACGACACTGAGTATCAAATGACCTACACAAAAAGCCGTCAGCAACTTAAGCAACCGTCTTCCAACCTCAAGCTGGTCGTCTGTTGAATATTTCTTTGACATCTGCCCATTCCTGGTTGTTTTCGAATCGCTGTGAACTTCAATTCTATTTGGTCGTACCATTGTTATGCGGTGGTTACTGAAACAATTTGCATAGTATACTATTGAATGTCGTATCAGAGACAATTTGAAAACAATAGTTTGCAATTTCTTAATAAATAATCCATTACATGTACTGTACAGCTGTAGATGTTATGTTGAAATAAATATTTTTAAGATCATTGCTAATTTGTTACTGTTTTATGTTTCGATGATTGGGTTATTGGGGCGTAAGCTTTGGAAGCTGGGTAATGTCTTGAATTCGTTTCCCGTCAGAGACACTTGGCATGGATGAGTTACAGGTATTAAATCTTTATCTCTTAAGAAATTTTACTCTATAAACATTTAAAGTGCATACGAATCTGGAGGAGACAAACAGGGGCGAACGTTCCGTAACATTCAAGCTATTTAACTGTTTTAATGTTTAGTTGTCACTGTGTCATGTTTTCTGAATTTTAATATTTGACCAAATACAACAATCGAAAAAATGTATACAAATATGCAGATACATACCTCTCTATTTTGTCATTTACAGGAATTGTACACAAGCGGATAATATTGATATTGACGTTATTGTGGCGTATTTTACACATGTACAATAGCAGCATGCACACATTTCATCTATATTATGCCATTGAACATGACGAATTTTACTAAATCTTATATAATTATACACAATCGCTATATTTCTTCTAAAACGGACAATATATTGACATTTAAGGACGAATTAAAATGCCATATATTAATTTTAATAATTTAAGAAAAAACAACTTCAATCTGACTCCAGTCCGGAAAAAAGATACTTAGTATCCAATACAGATGTAGATCAAGATGACTATATTTCCAGTCTGGTGGAACCTATCCTCAACCAAAACAACCCCAAAAGCAGAAGAATTGATAATATACTTTATATAATTATAATAGTCTTTTTTATCGACTATCCTTTTCGAAAGTTGAAAAAATACATAAATGCTATTTTGGCTCCATGTTGCTAAATCTATAGGGTCACTGAAGAGGCTTAAGTAGCCGAAACCACGGTATGGCCAATCCTCTTTCTTATTAATACGTCCACTGCTTTTTAAGGATCTCAGTTTCAATTTTATTTGCTTTTACTGCAGCTGGTGTTGTGCTGTGTGGCGACCCTAAAAGTCTTCCCGTACATCATTCATAGTGCAGATTATATTTTCCTTTTGGTCCTTTAAGATCAGCGGGGTATTCTTAGAAGTCCGAAAATTAGTTTCGGTTTAAGTAGCCGATACCGCGGTATGTCCCATATCCTTTCTCATTAATATGTTCACTGCTCTTAAAGGATCTCAGTTTTATTAGCTCGCCTGCACGAAGTGCATAGAGCTATTGTAGTCACCTCGGTCGTGCGCGTTTACGTTTACGTTTACGTGTGCGTCCGCGTCACACTTTCGGTTAAAGTTTTTTAAAAGTCTATATCTCTTGACCATGTTGATGGATCAAGTTGATACTTTGCATGTTGCTAGATATTGGTCTGAAGTTTTACGCAGTACCATTATGACCCACCCTGGGTGACCTTGAGGTCAAGGTCACAGACTTAGAAATTTTGTGTTTAAGTTTTTGGTTAAATTTTTTGTAAGTCAATATCTCTTGACCATATTAATGAATTGTTTTGATACTTTGCATGTTGCTAGATATTGGTCTGAAGTTTAACGCAATACCATCATGACCTACCCTGGGTGACCTTGAGGTCAAGGTCAAGGTCACGGACTTAGAAATTATGTGTTTAAGTTTTTGGTTAAAGTTTTTGTAAGTCTAGTTTATCTCTTGACCATATTGATGGAATGAGTTGATACTTTGTATGTTGCTAGATATTGGTCTGAAGTTTTATGCAGTACCATCATGACCCACTCTTGGTGACTTGAGGTCACAGAACATGTTGATGGATAAAGTTGATACTTGCAGGTTGATAGATATTGGTCTCAGGTTTTATGCTGTACATCACAACTCACCTGGATGACCTTGAGGTCAGGGTCACGGACTTGGAAGTTTTGTGTTTAAGTTTTGGTTAATGTTTTTATAAGTCTATATCTCTTGAACATGTAAATTGATCAAGTTGATACTTTGCATTGGTCTGAAGTTTTATGTTGTACCATCATGACCCACCTGAGTGACCTTGAGGTCAAGGTCATGGGTCATAGATTTTAACAGATGTAGTGGCATAGCACAAGTCAGGCGAG
Organism: Rugalucina vietnamica; assembly: GCA_964017185.1. Classification (NCBI taxonomy): domain Eukaryota; kingdom Metazoa; phylum Mollusca; class Bivalvia; order Lucinida; family Lucinidae; genus Rugalucina; species Rugalucina vietnamica. The sequence continues at coordinate 8,497,397 of OZ024885.1, forward strand.
CTACGCTATCCTGCGACAGCTCTTATTTTTATTTGCTATTACTCTAGCTGGTGGCGGCCCTAATAATTCTCTACGTACATCAGCCATAGTGCAGATTATATTTTCCTTTTGGTCCTGTGGGGGTATTTTGAGAGGTCATAAAATACTTTAGGTTTAGATTCAATTTCTAACCAACCTTCAATACATTTGGCCCCATTTAGATTATACCAAAGTGTGTTTCCTAGTGTCTGATAATGGTTTTACGCAGATATTTTGCAACTGTTTTTATGTAGGTAAAATATTTTCATGGCACAATTGAGCATTTAGTTTGTCGCAAAATGTGCAGCAAACATTTTGAAAATCGGTTAACAAATACGTATAAACGTGCTGGTCAAAAACAATTTTGAAAAGGGATTTTCTGTACAAAAATCTCATAAGGGAGGTAAATATTTTCCCGCAAAAAAAAAAAAAAAAAAAAAATAATAATAATTTCCTGGTATTTTATTATAAATGCTCAAAATCATTATAGACTGACACAAATGACTTACCTCAGACAAAATCTTCATGATGAAGTAAATATTTTCCAAAAGTATCCATTTTCACGATCATGGATTATCTCCCTTGTCAATGCAAAATCCCTATTCAAAATTCATTTCGGCCGTTAAAACTTTATTTGCTGACCAATTTTCAAAACTTTTGCGGGTCCTATTAGGACAAACTGAAACCAATATTTTGACATGAAAATAACTTTCCTATCCTCTCCCACACAAAAATTGTCCGTGGCAAACCGTTATCAAAGGTCAGTTTTTAAACTTCAGTCTTTTTATCGACTACTCTGTTGAAGGATACAACATAACATTAGTTCTCTTTGGCCCCATGATGCCAAATCTATAGGGTCACTGAAGAGGATTAAGGAGCCGAAACCGCGGTATGTCCGATCGCCTTTCTCGTTAATATGTTCACTGCTCTTAAAGGATCTCAGTTTTATTGTTTATTTTCTATTGACTATCTTTTTTTTAAAAGATGGAAAACTACAGTTACTCTCTTTGGCTCCATGTTGCTAAATCTATAGGGTCACTGAAGAGGCTTAAGTAGCCGAAACCGCGGTATGGTCCATCCCCTTTCTCATTAATACGTTCCCTGCTCTTAAAGGATCTTAGTTCCAGTTTTATTTAGATAAATTCTAATGGGCACACAATTAATGATTTGATTACGAATATTTGCGCAACTTGATTTTTAATTTATTAGATTTCAAAGCCTGTGAAAGAAAACAAATATTTAAAATAAAGAAAACCATAGCAGAGATGAAATCAAATATCAACAAACTTATTTATACGTTACTCACAGAAATGTTTTAAATCATCAAATATTTTTTTTTTTCTGGAGGACAAGCTCAAGAGTCATCTAGTCTAGCAGTTTCTCTGTTTGTTTGTTTGTTTTTTTCTCGACAAATCACTGCTCAAGCTTATCGATTTTGAACAAAAAAAAAAAAAAAAAAAAAAAAGGTTGAAAAAGCTTTGTCCCCTAAATATTTACATTTTTCGAAAACCTCCTTAGATGAACCATTAGATGTTCATCTGTGTTCATACTTCCTTGAACAACATTGTGTCACGCGACGTGACGTAATCCAAACTTGACGTGAAAAAACATGAATCTCGCCAATCTGATTGGACGTTGTAAACGTCGACGCCGTTCCGCTGTTTGAACACACACTGTGTGTAGATTCTCTGTTTGCTGGTAAATGTAATCGCCTTGGTGATTTTTCAACAAGCGATATAGAGAAATGAATGTAAATATAAGCAATAAATTTAATTTTTCTGTTGTTCATGGAGCTTTGAACCGCAATGGGTCGCTAGCAAAGCTTACATGAACCCCTTCGGGGTTCATTCACTTTGCACGCGACCCACTGCGGTTCATAGCTGCATGAACACCAGAAAAATGAAAATCATTTCTTAAATAGGCCACAACGCGAGAAAATGTACCTTCGGACATTTTTTGAGTATAGGAAAAACAAAGTAATTTTGAATGTATGATGTTTCTAGAGTCTGTTAGTCTTTATCTTGTAGGACACAAGATGATACTAGCTCAGTATCAAAGAAAGCAGCCTACAGCAACATTTGTAAGACAGTCCAGACCAAGCTTAGGGACATGCAAGATTCCTGGCTGAGGAAGAAAACAGAAGAAATTCAGTCTTTTGCGGATAGAAAGGACATGAAGAAATTTCATGATGCACTGAAAACCATTTATGGTCCAAAGAGTTCTGGAGCCACCACATTGCTCAGTGCAGATGGTAACACTCTTCTCACAGATAAAGAAGCTATCTTGGAAAGGTGGGCAGAACACTTCAATAGTGTGCTTAATCGACCATCAAGCATCAATGAGGATGCAATCGACAGACTTCCACAGATAGAGTGCAATGTTCTGTTAGATGAATTTCCTACCGTTACGGAAACAAGAAAAGCAGTTCAACAACTATCATCTGGCAAAGCCCCAGGTGCAGATGCAATTCCTGCCGAAGTTTACAAGGCTGGGGGGCTACCCATGGCAGAGAAACTGACAGAGTTGTTTCACTGTATGTGGAGAAAGGAGGCTATCCCACAAGAATTTAAGGATGCATCCATAATCCACCTATACAAGCGGAAAGGAAATCCTCAAGTCTGTGACAATCACAGAGGCATCTCCCTCCTATCAATTGCTGGGAAGATACTTGCAAAAATTCTGTTGAATCGTCTGAATGTTCATCTTGATCAGACGGGACTTATCCCAGAAAGTCAATGTGGATTCAGAAAAGACAGAGGGACAATAGACATGATCGTCACAGCAAGACAGCTTCAGGAGAAATGCCAAGAACAGAATGTAGATCTATACATGACGTTTGTTGACCTCACCAAAGCTTTTGACACTGTTAGTCGTGATGGACTCTGGAAAATCATGGCCAAGTTTGGCTGTCCACCCAGATTCATAGCAATGGTGCGGCAGTTTCATGATGGCATGCAGGCACGTGTGCAAAATGATGGAGAGTTCTCTGAACCATTTGAAGTAACAAATGGGGTCAAACAAGGCTGTGTTCTGGCACCAACACTGTTCAGCATGATGTTTTCTGCCATGCTTATGGATGCTTTTCAGGACAGTGACACTGGTTTTCCAATCAGGTACCGTTTTGATGGCAACATATTCAACCTCAGAAGGTTGCAAGCCAAAACTAAGGTCCAGACTGATGTGCTAGATGAGCTCCTCTATGCAGATGATATGGATAAGAATGCCAGCACAGAGGCAAAAATGCAAAGAGCCATGGATCAAGTCTCACAGTCAAGTGATAACTATGATCTCACAATCAGCACAAAAAAGACAGAGGTTGTACACCAACCAGCGCCCGGAAAGCCATATAATGAACCAACCATCACTGTGAATGGGCAAAAACTGAAAGTTGTTGACAAGTTCACCTACCTGGGAAGCACTCTGTCCAGAGCAGTGCATATTGATGATGAGATCACTGCCAGAATTGCAAAGGCTAGTGTGGCATTCGGACGACTCCGTGCAAATGTCTGGGAGCGAAATGGAATCAAGCTTGACACCAAGCTGAAAGTCTACAAGGCTGTGGTACTGCCAATCCTCTTGTATGCATGTGAGACCTGGACAGTATACCAACGCCATGCAAAAAGACTTAACCATTTCCACTTAAGCTGTTTGAGAAAGTTGTTAAAAATCAAGTGGCAGGACAAGATTCCAGACACAGGGGTCCTGACGAAAGCAGGGATGCAAAGCATGCATACAGTCTTAAAGCTAGCACAGCTAAGATGGACTGGCCATGTTATAAGAATGCCTGATGCGCGACTTCCAAAGAAAGTTTTCTATGGAGAACTACAGGAGGGAAAGCGCTCTCAAGGTGGCCAGAAGAAACGCTACAAAGACACCCTCAAAGCCTCTCTGAAGGATTTCGAAATACCAATGGGGTCCTGGGAACAGACTGCACAGGAGCGATCAAAGTGGCGAGGTCTCATCAACAAAGGAGCAGCTCTTTATGAAAAGAAGAGAATCTGTGAAGCTGAAAGAAAGCGAAGAGAGCGCAAAGCCAAAACAAATGTGCCACCATCAGACTCTATGACATTGACTTGCTCTACTTGCAACCGACAGTTTAGAGCCAGAATTGGCCTAGTCAGCCATCAAAGAACTCACCAACACACATCAGCACTATTCAAGAAATAATGATGGTCTTTCTCATTAGTGAGAGACGAACTATCAGTCTTTATCTGACCAGATTATTTCAGTTATTTTGTGAGTTATGACTAATTTACTGTATGAACCCTACAGACGTCATTGTCATGAAAAATGACGTCAAAATTACGTAATGCATTTTTGCATGCTAGTAGAGCTTACAAAACTCGATGCATTGCTTAAAACTGTTTGAGCACTGGTCAGAAACTATTGTTAAGATAGAAGCACACCATCTTTACAGGCAATCTGTAGTAATTATTTTGACTATTTTTATAATGATACGGTTGCTATGGTTACCGTTTTATGATAGATGTAGGAAAAATATATGTATTATGGGCTAAAATAAGGGCAGATAAGTCCAAAAATTTAAAAATAATATGTTCAAAAACTTATTCATTTGGTAGCCCAGTGTTCAAAGATTACAAATACATTGTTATTTCTAAAACGTATATTTCATCCTTTGTCCGCTTTTTGCTGTTTTCTACCTGTAATGTCAGAATGTCCGAAGGTACATTTTGTCGCGTCGAGGTTCATAATAATGATCTAGAGGTTGGAGTTTATCGCAGCCATTCTTAGTGACTTTCAGAATCATTTGATGATTGTAATATCATATAAAACGCTTGAAAATGAATTACTATATATACACATGTACACTGTAAAGGAGGCATGCTCATTACATGATCCATTTCAAGTATGACCAAATGCATTATTTTTGAGTAGTGTTTATCAGAAGATACATTATTTTTGTTTTTATTTCGTATATGTCAGTCAGGTTTGAGCAGAAACCCAGAGAAAGAAGTGTCGTAGTTCGTCGTACTCATAAAATTAGATATATCAGTACAACTTCCCACATCAACTGTATCTCCGTGTACCAGATGCAGCACTACAGAGTTGGTAGCGCTATAATAACCACCGTCACTACTAATGTCGGGATCAGTCATTGCCCGCACAACATTAGATCCATTCTTTCTGATATGACAGTATACCCAATCTTTTCCACCAGCCTTCAGTATATGTAGTTCAAAGTTATAGAGTCCCTGATACTGACAAGTGAATACTCCAGTTGAAGTGTTATAATGAGATCCTATGTTAGTATTTGCGTGAGTAAATCTAATGGTACGAGAGGATAAACCTTCTACAGGAGAGCTAACTGTGAATGCCGACATCACACCTGTAAAATATATTTGAATAATATTGTTAAAAGATATTTGATGCATAAATCATACATCACGGAATGTGTTCATGAAACAAAAACACAACAAAATGGAACACGTAAACGGTGATATTCAATTTATTATGTTGTTTATTATGTTGTGGTGTAGATAACATAGCATTATAGTAGACTCGCGCAATGGCATAGTCCATTACACACAAGTAAATTTTAAGGTTAAAACTGTATTCTTTCATTTAAAGTTTATTCATAAACATGGCAAATTGGTGTGAAACAAAGTATTAGTATCAAACAGTTTAAAGGTGCGTTATATCGTCACGGTGGCTCATTTGGTAGGGGAGACGCAAGACAAAGTATAAATGACAACAGCGAGCCAGAAGTACGTATACAATATAAAAGTAACATCATTTCGAAGTAGTGAAATTGTTCAAAGGGGGGTATTACGGGTCATATTTTGCAGTTTCAGTTAATAAAATCGCATAAGTGACCCTTTATAAACCTGCCTGAAGATATTCCTCAACGTGGGTCGAATAATTGAACCGTCGTCAAGAAGCTGGCTCCAAACTTAAAACTTTTAATTCTCTAAATAGTCTTACTGATTTCAAAGCACAAAGGGAAAAATATAATCTGCACTATTGTAACACTATAAATGGGTGCAATTGAAATTTAGATTTTCTGTAATTTTCATATTTGGTATTAGGAAAACTTTTTCTAATGTTTGGTTTGGGATCTAAAAATACAACAATTCTAAGAAATAGCGCGTCGAAGCATATGCTCTTCACTTATTTGGAAAGGTACAAGTAGGCAAAGATCTGGAAAAGCGCAATCAGAGAAAGATTCCCACTCCAAAAGCCGAGGTGGGAAAAATCCAAAGTAGCAATCAGGTACTTATACCATAAAAAAAACATTTCATAAGCCGAATGAGCAGCTATTTTCCCAATAGGTGACCACTCAGTTACCTTAGCTTAATTAAAAATATGAAAACATACATAAGGCGCCAACAGCACAAAATAATTTAAACACCAAGACATGAAACAAAAAGAACCACCACAGAAGTATCGACTTGGAACGATCAGTAACACAAAGTTACTGGCGGGTTTAAATCGATTTTACATGGCCATAACCTCACCCTCAGCTTCTGCAGTGGTTCATAACATTTAGTTAGTTCTTCGGTCCTCGTGGTGAATCTCTAACTAGTCAATGAATCATCAAGAACAAACAAATAAATAATGATAAACATCCTGATGAATCAAATACCAGGACTCACAGATCCAGTAAGCTGCTCGACGATGGAGATCCCTGGGCGCCGAATAACTTACTAACTCCGGAGCAAAAGAAAAGCATCAGTTGGACCGCGGTGGGCCAAGCAACAGACAAGAAGCTCCGGCCCCAACCAACTAAAATGAATAGCTTTAAGTCGGGGCCATCATAGAGTCTGACGCCCGACCCACCGGCGTGCAATTAAAGAAGGCAGCATAGTTATCAACCATGATTGGGTTAAAAACTAAGCATGCAGACTGTCGCATAACATTCAAGTTATAACCTATACGTCTGTAACGTGTTATGATTTTTCTAAACTGAAAGGAAAAATCATTACTTCCTATAAGTATAGGTATGTAAATTACACACTACACCTTTCTTACGTAAGTTAAACTCTATCGAAACCACCTACAACCTAACAAGATAATCACATTCATGACGTTTAACTATAAAGCAGCAGTGGGCGCTTTGTTTTAGTCAGAACTTGGGTTATTATTAGTAATGTTATAGAGAACGTAGCTAAAGCAGTAAATCAAGATGTATTATGAACCTGGGTAGACTTAGTATTCATTAAAACTATACGATCGAAGTGAACATGTTATGGGCCTGAGATGACATAGTATAACATGTATATGTTCTTTTGTTGCTCGATGACAAGGGTATTCACCCTACTGGACTTTATTTTGGACATTGTGACACTTTGGTAACTTTATAATATGGACACTGGAACATAGCAATGTTAATAGGATATGATACACAGAGGAGCTTAACAAAGGACATTATGCAAATGGGCTGTAGAGATATGGGTGATGATTTGCATTTTCAATTTAATTAGTATATTAGGCTGTTTTGACACAGTTACTATTTTTCAGGTTCTTAAACTGGTTCTTAAACTGGTTCTATACTGTTTAGCATCGAGTTGTAAGAGATAAATGTTGGGTTTCTGGATCGTTGAGTGGTGATGTAAAAATCCATCTAAGCCAGGGACACTTGGAATACGGCATGAGGATGTTCTCAATGGACTTGATGAAAAAATATCTGCGATTCCTACAAAGAAGAGGCCAGGACTTTATGAAACAACCAAAAGTTATGTTTTTTTTTTTTTATGTGTGTTTTATTTTTCTTCTTTTTTTCTCATTTCATGTCATTGTAAATTCCATTAATTAAAATGAAATCTGACATTAGTATTTACTGAAACCCGTAGGTAGCAAGCTATAATAACCACCCTTGGCCATTGATGGTTGGTATACCTTACTTGTTACACTACATTACACTATACCGTCAACTGGCTATATGCGCTGTGTATAGCTAGTTCGTGAAAATTGGTGTCAGAAGTGGGATACATACCTAGAGTTTTCTGGGGTGTAGCTTGCGATGTGGTCAGTACAAAGTTTGCAAGTAAGACAATAACATGTAAGACTTTTTTCTTAGACAATTATGTAAAGAATTGTAATTCGACCAATGAATTCGGATACTTTAGATGAAACCATGTTATCGATTTCTTAAGAATATGAATTTAATAGTTTTTTTCAGTAGTTAAGGACCAGTGGATCGAAGGTGTGCCTTTTTAATATGAATCACCAGTTGGTTACCAGAGATAGATGTAACCGTTGACAGGCTGGACAGGGAAAGCAGAGCGATACAGAGTGAGCCGTGTGTTTGCTGTGTTGGGCCAACTTTTGATTGAGGTTTTTGGCAAGTATTTTTGACAAGTTTTTTTGGTAATCAGGTAATTTGCTTTGATAAGTTGTTGCGTAAAAATGGTTGACATTGACGTTGTGAGGTTATAATGCCAGGGTTGTTCTTTATTGATTAAGAATAATTTACGTTGAGACAACTGGGAGCAAACTTGGCGTTTTGATTACAATGGTTGACTGTTAAGTACTGTCTGTTACTTTGCCATAAGTTGTATTTACTCAATTGTTGATTCAATTACCGCGTACCATAGCCATAAAACTTGTGTATTAAAGGGGAATCATTATGGATGTGATTAATCAGTTAACTAAATTGGGAAATGAGTTAGGTTATGAGGGTGAAGCACTTAAAGCGTTTATTACAGAGCAACAGATAATTTTGCGTGATGAACGCCAGGCAGCACGTGATGCAGAACGTGAGAGTCGCGAGGTAGAACTTAAACTGAACGCGAACGACATGAGCGCGAATTAAAAGCTAAAGCAGAAGAGCAAGATAAGCAGCGCGAAATTAAAGAACGAGAACTTAAGATAAAGGAACGAGAAATGGAAATTAAAGAAGAAAAAATGAATGCGAACATTGTTACGACCTAGCGTAACTAGACAGGTACAGCGAAAAACAACCAAGTAATTTAAACTTAACAATATTTAATCAAACAAATAAATGCTGCAAATACATAAAAACAAACAAACAGATAAGTAAATAAATAAATAAATAACTTACAAAGTTAATGTCAAATAAGTCCTTGTCCCTCAAATGTAAGTCCACAATCCAGTAACCAGAATATGAGCACATGTATATTTTAATCCACACTTTTATTCTAATCCAAAACACTAGTGAAACAACCAAAATTATATACTTTAAATCACTTCAAATTTCTGAATACCTACGACTGAATTGGGGCCTATATTTATACATCTAAGGAAATTCTCCAGGTTTCTAGAGAATGATATAATAAACTTTTCTCTAGAAAAGAAACGAACTAAACGAAAGTTCTCTTAAATTCTCCAAAGAGAATTTAGAATTCTCCAGAGAGAATTCAAGGCCGCAACGACCATCAAGACTAAACGAGAGTCCACTAGACCCTTCGAGATCTCAGTATACATAGTCCAAATATATTTTTAACTTATGGTAAAAAAAAACACTCACTCCATTTTCATCTGGAATTATCCACAAAGTGCTCATAGAATTTTCTATACTTCTAAATTATATAACAGTGATAAAAATAATCAATGACATTCTTCTACAAAGTTCTAGATAATAAATTGTAGAAACATAAAAAGAAATATATATTAATTAATTGGGTTACTCCCCTTTGATTATATATATATAAATTATAAGTAATAGCTTTTAAAAGAATCAATATTATTGAATCAATTATATATAACACTTCCCCTCTTCAACGAAAAGAAAGTTTTATGAAATAAAACTTTCTTTTGCAATACTCATATGCAAACATACAAGGCAAAACTGTCAAGCTCTTGAAAGGGTGTCTGGAATTATATTATCTCTACCTTTTATGTGTCTAATGTCAAGATTGTGCTCTTGCAACATGAGACTCATGCTCTAGCTAATACTCAGATGGAGTCTATTGTTCAGATTAACAGTGTAAATAGAGCTGAAACACTTTTAAGTATGGCCCAAACTGAACAAAACTCTGACAAGCCTTATTCCAAACATACCTGACCTTCTTATCATAATGTAAATTTGTCAAAGGCTCAGCTGTAACTGAAAAATTATTACAGAACTTTCTGTAATATCCAGCCATACCCAAAAAGCGCATCAGTTGCCGTTTTCCTGTAGGTACAGGAAAATCTGATATAGACTCAACTTTGGCTTCTACAGGTCTGACCTGACCTTGTCCAACAATATGTCCTAGAAATGTCAAACTAGCATGGCAAAATTCACTTTTCGGTAAGTTTATTGTCAGTTTAGCATCACTGAGTCTTTTGAAGAATTCTCTGATGATCTCCAGGTGTTGTTTCCACTCTTCACTGTAGATGATGGCATCGTCGATGTAAGCTTTACACCCATCCAGACCGAAAATCAAACTATTAACCAAGCGAACCAAGCAACATTTCAGCGCTTTCAGTTTATTTCGAAATTGTCTTTCTGTAGTAACAAATTCTAAAATCTCCTTTGGACTGTCTATAAATGGAATCTGCCAAAACCTTTTCAATAGATGGAATTTTGTCACATATTTGGCGTGACCAATGTTGTTGATGCAGTCATCAATTCTTGGTATGGGAAATGTGTCCGTTTTTGTGACAGAATTTACTTTTCTGTAGTCTGTGTACATTCGAAATGTCCCATCAGATTTTGGCACAAGTATACAAGGAGAACTCCATTCACTTTGACTAGGTTCTATAAAGTCATTGTCCAGCAAATACTTAATTTCTTTCCTGAGATATTGTTGTCTTTCAGGATGAAGTCTATACGGATGTTGTTTCACCGGTTTTGCTCCTTCAATAATGTCTACATCATGGTAGATTTTATCGGTTCTGGATGGAATGTCCGGAAATAAGTGCTCATATTCAAGAATTAATTGTTTTAGTTCATGTTTCTTGTCCGGATCTAGATGTGACAGTTTCTGATCGAGGTCATGCAGAATGTCAGAATTCTGGAGTTTTGAGGATAATGGTTCACAGTTCACAGAGTTCATTTCTTCAAAGCCTGTCTGATTTTGTTCATGAGGGACAGAATTAACTATGCTTACTGAGGAAATAACTGAACTATCATTATCACTATCCCTATCAATGTACTTTTTAAGCATGTTAATATGACATAATTGTTTTTGCTTGCGCCTCCCAGGAGTGTTAACAATGTAATTTACATCACTTAACCTTTTCTCAACAGTATATGGACCATAATATCTAGCTTGTAATGGCCTGCCAGGAATGGGCAAAAGAGCAATCACCTTGTCTCCAGGGTCAAAATTTCTGTTCTGAGCATTTTCATCAAAATGCAACTTCATTTTGTTCTGAGCTGACTTAAGATTGGACCGAGCAACTTCCCAAGCTTTTGTCAATCTAGTTTTGAAGTCAGACACATACTGAAGTAAGTTCAAAGGACTGTCATTACTTGAAAGAAACTTCTCTTTCATAAGTTTTAAAGGTCCACGAACAGTGTGTCCGAAAACAAGTTCAAACGGACTGAACCCAAGAGACTCTTGTACTGACTCTCTGACAGCAAATAATAGCAAATGTATGCCTTCATCCCAATCTTTTTCGGTGTCAAAACAGTAAGATCTGATCATGTTCTTCAAAGTTTGATGGAATCTTTCCGAAGCACCTTGACTTTCAGGATGATAAGCTGATGACTTGTATTGTTTAATGCCAAGTTCATGCATTACTTGCTGAAATGTTCCTGACATAAAATTGGAACCCTGATCTGATTGGACTGATTTTGGAAGACCTACAAGTGTGAAAAACTTTACAACTATTGTTTTCGTCTTGATATTCCTGAGTGGAATTGCTTCAGGAAAACGTGTTGAAGCACACATTATAGTCAAGAGATATTGGCAACCTGATTTAGTCTTGGGTAACGGACCTACACAGTCAATGATAATCCTACTAAATGGTTCATCAAATGCAGGAATAGGCTGTAAATTAGCTTTTGGAATAGTCTGATTAGGTTTTTCTACCATTTGACAAGTGTGACAGGATTTGCAATGTTGGGAAACATCAGATTTTAATCCTGGCCAGTAGAAATGCTTGAGAATTTTGTGGTAAGTCTTATTTATCCCTAAATGACCTGACATGGGAGTTTCATGGGCCAAGTTTAAGATTTCAGGACGATAAGCCTTAGGAACCACAATTTGGTGATTTATGGTCCATTCGTCTTCCGCTGAAACATCAGGAGGACGCCATTTTCTCATTAAGATGTCATTTTTGACATAAAAACAAACAGGAACCTGAGAAATTTCATTTTCATCTAAAGCCCTTTCAAATAAAGGCGAGATTTCAGGATCACTGTGCTGTTCTTGACAAAGTTGTGACCTTGACATTTGGTCGTGACCTTGGTCAAAAATTGAAGGTGAAAGGTCATTGTCTGACCTTTGATTGTTGAAGTCAGTTTGACTTGAAGAAAGAGATTTTGAAATCTCATCATGAAAAGACTGACCTATAAAAGTGTCAGTTAAGTCAATATCCTGTATCCCATCATTCAATTTGACTTTTTTTGCCATAGCCCTTGTAACGGCACATGAAGGGTAAAGATCAGGAATTTCCTGCTCAATGGGATCAGGCAATTGATCCTCACAAGGTGTATTGGTCAAAAGTGGGTTTACCACAACCTTATCTCCGGCTAAGTCATTGCCTAATAGCAAGTGAACACCTTTAAAAGGTAAAGAAGGCCTAATACCTACAGCCACAGGACCAGAAACTAAGTCTGAAGACAAATAAATGTTATGGAGCGGTACATTAACAAATCCACACTCTACTCCCTGAATAAGGACACTTGTCCCAGTTGAAGTCTTCTCGGAAAAAGGCAGGGTATCTGCTAAAATAAGAGACTGAGAAGCTCCGGTATCTCGTAAGATTTTAATAGGGGTAGACTGGGCAGAATCACTAGTAAGTGACACAAAACCTTCTGATAAGAATGGTTCATAAATCTCCATAATACAATCAGTCGCAGACGTTTTGGCCAAAATAGGATTTTCATCCTGAATAATCGACTGTGGTTTTGACCTTAAAGAAGTAAGACCTGTTGGTCTAGAATTATTTTGATTTTGTCTCTCTTTTCTTCTTTTCAAAGTTTCACATTCAGAAATGACGTGACCGTCACCTTTACAATAATTGCAAAACAGCCGGGATGAGTATGAGGATCTTTGACCTTTGTTTTCACTAGTATCTTTATTTTTAGGATTATGTGAAGGACTGGAACTATCAGCTGTTAGTCCAGCTTGTGGTTGTGGATTAGGTTGAGGAGAATTATTTCTCTGTTGAGGGTTAAATGGTTTTGACTGAGGTGTATTAGGTTTAAATTGAGGGTTAAAAGGTTTCTTGTAAGGCTTATTTACAAAAGATACCTTATGAGTCAAAGCATAATCATCAGCTAATCGTGCTGCTACATCTAAAGTTTCTACTTCCCTTTCGTCAAGAAACGATTTGACATCAGAGTGTATGCATCGTTTGAACTCTTCAACAAGCATGAGCTGTCTTAATTTTGCATGATCAGACTTTACATCCTTTGAAGAACACCACCTATCAAATAATTGCTCCTTAGTTCTAGCAAATTCTACATGGGTTTGGTCATGTTCTTTCCTACAATTTCTGAATTTCTGCCTATAAGCTTCAGGTACTAACTCATAAGCCTTAAGAATCAGATTTTTGACTGTGTCATAATCTGAACTTTGATCAAGTGGAAGCTGAGTGTAAATTTCTCGAGCTTTACCAATAACAACACTCTGTAGAAGCAAGGTCCAATGCTCTTTTGGCCATTTCAAATTTTCTGCTACCTTCTCAAAATGTAAAAAGTACTTATCTACTTCTTTTTCCTGAAATGGAGGAACGAGCCTGATATGCTTTGTAACATCAAATACTTTACTAGGATCAAAAGACACAGGAGGCATTGATTTACTGCTTAATTCAAGCTCTTTCATATATTGCAGTTTTTCTTTTTCAACCTCAATTCTTTCTTCTTGCTCTAATTTTTCTTTTGCAAGCCTTTCTTCTAACTCTCTTTGTTTTTCTAATCTTTCTTTTTCAAGTCGTTCTTCCATTTCTCTTTGTTTTTCTTTCTGTCTTTCTTCCATTTCTCTTTGTTTTTCTCTTTCCCTTTCTTCAAATGCTAACTTTTCTTTTTGCATTCTTTCTTCCCTTTCTTCCTTATCTGCCCTTCTTTTTTCTTCAAATTCTAATCTAAATTTTTCCAGTTCAAGATGCCTTTTTAATTCTAACTCTTTCAGCTGTATGTCGGTTTGTGAGACCATAATTAGAGATGTAGCTGAGGGTTCAAAAAATTCCTCATCAACAAGAAACTGAATGATAACATTCTTAATTTCACGTTTTAACATAGATGTTTTGACATCAGGTATGCTATAATGACTAGCAATGTCTAAAAGATCACTCTTTTTGGCCAAGTTTAACAGCTCTTGAGAAGGCGCAGCAATGAAATCTTCAAGTTTGAATAACATGGTTGCTTTTTGCTGGTATGACAAACAATAAATATCTTTTCAAATTCAGAATAAAATAGGTGCACAAAATGTTCAATCCCGGACGAGCCCCCAAAATCTGTTACGACCTAGCGTAACTAGACAGGTACAGCAACCAAGTAATTTAAACTTAACAATATTTAATCAAACAAATAAATGCTGCAAATACATAAAAACAAACAAACAGATAAGTAAATAAATAAATAAATAACTTACAAAGTTAATGTCAAATAAGTCCTTGTCCCTCAAATGTAAGTCCACAATCCAGTAACCAGAATATGAGCACATGTATATTTTAATCCACACTTTTATTCTAATCCAAAACACTAGTGAAACAACCGAAATTATATACTTTAAATCACTTCAAATTTCTGAATACCTACGACTGAATTGGGACCTATATTTATACATCTAAGGAAATTCTCCAGGTTTCTAGAGAATGATATAATAAACTTTTCTCTAGAAAAGAAACGAACTAAACGAAAGTTCTCTTAAATTCTCCAAAGAGAATTTAGAATTCTCCAGAGAGAATTCAAGGCCGCAACGACCATCAAGACTAAACGAGAGTCCACTAGACCCTTCGAGATCTCAGTATACATAGTCCAAATATATTTTTAACTTATGGTAAAAAAAAAACACTCACTCCATTTTCATCTGGAATTATCCACAAAGTGCTCATAGAATTTTCTATACTTCTAAATTATATAACAGTGATAAAAATAATCAATGACATTCTTCTACAAAGTTCTAGATAATAAATTGTAGAAACATAAAAAGAAATATATATTAATTAATTGGGTTACTCCCCTTTGATTATATATATATAAATTATAAGTAATAGCTTTTAAAAGAATCAATATTATTGAATCAATTATATATAACAACATAGCAGCGCAGGAGGCAGAGAAAAAAGCCAAAAGAGCAGCGCAAGAAGCAGAAAAGGTAAGGCAGTTTCAGATAGAAGAAGCTGAGAAGGCCAGACAGGAAGCAGAGAAGGTAAAATATTTTAATTTCAGGAAGCAGAGAAGGAGAAACAGAGGCAACTCAGACAGCAGGAATTTGAGGACCGAGAGGCTGAGAGATTTGCAGACAGAATTAGGTCTGAAGCCGAATTAACCGTAGATAGAGAAAAAATGGAGGCTGAAAGAAGGAAACAAGAATGTGAGTATGAAATGCAGAGTATTTTGCAGGAAAGACGGCACGAAGCAGAAATGGAAAAAAAGAGTGCAACAGGCGATGAGGCCAATCCCAGCGCCAAGAGACATTAATAATGCAAGAACGCCTAAAATCCCGGCATTTAATGAAGGTAAGGATGAGATGGATGCCTATTTACTTAGGTATGAACGGTATGCTACGGCACAAGAATGGAAGAAAGAGACGTGGGCAACAGGTTTGAGTGCATTATTACAAGGTAAGGCATTGGATGTATATGCTTTAATGCCATAGGAATATGCACTGTGGAGTCACCCATGGCTTTGTTTTCTGCCAAACCGTGGGTTTGCATTTCATCATCCAATTCATGGTTTGTTTTCACGGCACAGAATACCATAGGAGCTTTGGACTTTCACAGAGAAACGATCATTGTTAGGCTATCTCTCACAGCTCATTTTCATGATATTTAAATCCTCTTGTATATGCTTTATACCCAGGGAGCCAAAGTTTCTATCTCGCCAAAAAAAAAAAAAAAAAAAAAAAAAAAAAAAAAAAAAAAAGTTGGAGGTGACATCTCCTGCTATTGTTGTTTTGAATGCTTGATTTTGGATAGCCCTGACCTTCCGAAAGAAGGTCTAAGCGGACTGCTCTGGAAATGTTTTGGCGTGATGCTTCAATCAGACGGTATTTAGACGCACTGTTTGTTATACAGCTGAAATGCAGTAGCACAAATATATTACGAACAGTCATATTTATATGTTTCTTCAATATTGTATAATATCCTGATGCTATTTTATCTTGTCTCATTGTAAATGTGTCATTTGAGTAAACTATGTGTCATCTTAAGGCATTGAATTACCCCACCACTTAATGTATATGTAAAGAGGTACAAGTAGGCAAAGATCAGGAAAAGGCGCAATCAGAAAGATATTCCCACTCCAAAAAGCCAGGTGGGAAAAAAACAAACTGACAATCAGGCACTTATACCATGAAACATATCGTAAGCCGAATGTGCAACTATTTTCCCAATAGGTGGCCACTCAGTTACCTTAACTTAAAATATGAAAACATACATAAGGTGCCAACATCACAAAAAATTTCAAACACCAAGACATAAAACAAAAAAAAACACCACAGAAGTATCGCCTTGGAACGATCAGTAACACAAAGTTACTGGCGGGCTTAAACCGATTTTACAGGATCCTAACCTCGCCCTCAGCTTCTGCAGTGGTTAATTTATACACAGATATAAATAAGAAATAAGGTAAATCATGATACGAAAATATATAATATAAGTACCAACATGTAACATGTATAACGGAAAGCAGGGTGAGCAGCTATTGAAGTAAGGTGGTCACAGTGCTAGCTTGGACAGAAAAAGTAAATTGTAGAGGGCTAAGTGTACAGCCAAATTAAATTCGGGTGGCCACAAAGTCATGCAACATGAAACTCATAATAAGAATAAATTGGATAAATGTGAACCACAACAGCAGTACCGCCTTGGAACGGTCAGTTATAAATAACTGGGGGGCTTAAACCGGTTTTACAGGATCCTAACCTCACCCTCAGCTTCTGCAGTGGTTCATAACATTTAGTAAGTTCTTCGGTCCTCGTGGTGAATCTCTAACTAGTCAATGAATCATCAAGAACAAACAAATAAATCGTGATAAACATCCTGATGAATCAAAAACAAGGACTCACATATTGAGTAAGCTGTCCGACGATGGAGATCCCTGGGCGCCGAATAACCTACTAACTCTGGAGCAAAAGAAAAAACACCAGTTGGACCCCGGTGGGCCAAGCAACAGACAAGAAGCTCCGGCCCCAACCAACTAAAATGAATAGCTTTAAGTCGGGGCCATCATAGAGTCTGACGCCCGACCCACCGGCGTGAAATTAAAGAAGGCAGCATAGTTATCAACCATGATTGGGTTAAAAACTAAGCATGCAGACTGTCGCATAACATTAATAACCTATACGTCTGTAACGTGTTATGATTTTTCTGAACTGAAAAGAAAAATCATTAATTCCTATAAGTTTCTTAAATTTGTAAACCAAGTCACCATAAAATTCAGGTTCCGAAAGGCCCTCACTTAAAAGCGTCTTTAACCCAACATTATATTTGGAAATCAATTCATAGTGTCTACGATAAAATAGAAAAGGTTTTTCGAAGTTTATGATACCGATAGTCCTGTTGGAGAAGTTTTGCCGTTAAACATTTATTTCGAGCGTTGAAGTCTGTAACATGATTGCAGACTCTAGCAAACCTAATAAGTTGCGAAATGTAAACACCATAAGAAGCACGACGAGGAACGTCACCATCCAAAAAAGGAAAATTTACTATATCAAAATCAAAGTCATCGCGCTTATCATAAATTTTAGAAGAAACAAAATTTTATCCATTTGCAACAGAAAGATGTAGATCTAAAAAGGGGGCTTCGGTATCTGAGATATTGGCTTTGTTCAACTGAAGTTCAGGTGGATAAATTTGATTGACCATACCTTCAAAATAAGGGTTGTCAATGTTCAAAAGGTCATCGAGGTACCTAGATGTGGAATTAAAAGCCTCGATAACATCAGCTTGATTATCATGGTTAAGAGAATCCATGAAATATCTTTGGTAACAGTATAAAAATAAATCAGCTACGAGATTTGTGCGCAATTTGTACCCATCGGAATTCCAACAATTTGTCTGTATAACTTGGTCCCAAATCTAATATAAATATTATCAAGGAGATAGGACAAGGCGTCGCACACATTCTGACATGACCAAAGTGTATACCGACTTTGGTCAGAGGAAGTGAAAAAAGCCTTTCTGTCATTACATGCCAAATAAAGTGAACCATTGTTTTTTAATGCCCTTTTGAAGGTCCACTCTATCAAATCCAGACGTTTTTCTTTTATTAGATTATGTGGTAATGTTGTATACAGAGTAGAAAAATCATACGTGGACAAGCTTGTCGCACGGAACCCTCTACACTTCAATGTAATGAGCACCTCACCAGAATTTTTTATTGACCAAAACCAATTTTTATTTGAAGTTTCATACACTGTCTCACGGTATCTTATAACATGAGATTTGATAGCAGTAAGACAGGAAGTTAATAATTTAGAAAGTTCAGTGGTAGTACAAGAGCTAGAATTTGCAATGAATCTAGCTCTGTATGGTCTTTTGTGAAGCTTAGGTAACCAATACATCGTAGGAAGTTTGTCGTGGCCTTCATTGACACAAACAGAAAACTTAACAGGTAAATCGTTTAAGTGGGCATTAACTCAGGCACTTCATCAGTATCTGTCTCCAGATAAGCCCTGGTACGATCAAGCTCCTGTTTGAAGGTTTTAACGTAGTGAAGCCTACAAACCACAACAACATTGTTTGCGGCTTTGTCTGCTGGAACCAAGACATACTTTCTGTGAAATTCTTGGATACCCTGCTTCAAATGCCTAAATGACGATTTGGGTTTAGGAGGTAAAAGATTAGTATTTTGTGAATAAAACTTAATACGTTTATCCACGATAGTGAAGATACTTCTTTTCCATTCTTTAAGAGCATTATCCTCAACATCCTCTCGTTTACACCATCGATTACCGAAATCATTTAATGCAGATGCAATCTCCTCTCGACATTTGTCGAAATTAATGTAGGAAGGGAATCTATATTTCGGACCTTTAGAAACAATTTTGCGAATTCTAGAACTTTATGTGCAATTATGCGAATCAATATTTTTTATCAGTGCAATTTTATCAATAAATATTGATGTTATCATTATTTTTAAAACAATAATTATTGCTTTTTATTGCTTTTTTTCACATATTCATGAATTTTTATTTAAACATTAAAATGAATAAACAGAAACAATTAAAAATCAATTATCCCATACAAAATAATTTCAGACCTAAACTTTCATTGTACCTATTTTCGCGGACAACCGCGATAAGATAATTATTTATTTGTATTTTGAATTGGCTTTATGTTTTCTCATCTTAAAACCTTTTAGAGTTAATCATATTCTGGCTATTAAACACTGTTCATTGACAATTAGATGCTTAATGACGTTACGTCAGATGACGTTGAGAGTGGAGTTACAACGTTAGTTACCAAAATGGCAGCACAATAAAGAACAGAAGATGTAGAATAATAAGAAAATGATAGTTTAGTCTTAGAATATATTCCTAAGAGTAGGAACTTAATTATTATTAGATGATTAATAGTCATACACTATTTAAATGTGGTACAATATTAAAATCCTCATAAATGAAAAAAAAAATGCTCCTAAGTATGTGACACCTTGCTTTTTGACATTTAATTTTCCATTTCCCCTGTTTCTTGTTTTAACTGTAATTTCCCTCCATGCAATGTCTCTGAGTATCAATGTAAATTACAGTTAATCCTCTAAGTTATCCTGCACTAACTGTTCCTCTATAACTACTTTAGTGTTGCTAACGTCTCATGACGTCGACAACGACGTTGACGTCGATTAACCTTCACATTAATGTTACTTAATTGGCAAGTGTATTTTGCACATACTAAAAGATAATAAAACTCCAGAATCAACTCTAAACTATTAAATGCATAAAATCGTGGATAATCCACGACACCAATAGTATTATTTGACAAATTTTTGATACCATGAGCCTAGATAAAAATTCTCATTTGCATTTTCATGAATATTAATGAAAATGATTTTCAACGGGAAAATCTATCACCATTTGAAGTGTTTGGGATGAGTTATCTATAAGACGTACCTTGCACCCTTAGAACAAATGCTCATTGGTGCCAGTTTGGTTAGAGGATCACTTTAATGCCCATTTGTGTCACATAAAAACACAGAGTGTTCACCCCCAACCCTAATAAACAGAGGATGTAATGTGGTACGCCTATATAACCACATGTATTTTGGCTACTGATAGACGTAGATAGCAGGAATAGGTATCAAATCATTGTTTTGACAATGTTCTATAACCAAATAATAAGATATAAAAATCAAACTGACTTCTTGCCGTTTGAATATCAATGGAAACTTTATACGAATATTAGAAAAAAAATCAAATATAATGGAGTATACCAGTACCATTGCTTATATCTCAGCAATCAAAAGATCTAGAGAGCTTAAATTGGTATCAAATGATTGCTATGCCAATGTTCTATAACCATGTAATAAGATACATAAATAAGCTGGCTAACTTCATGCTCAGATATCAAAGAGAATTTCAGATATTGAAAAAAATAACAGTTAAATGAAGGGGGGTATACAAACAACATTGCTGGTATCTCAGCAACCAAAACTTCTAGAGATCTGAAATTTATACCAAATGATTGTTATGATAATGTTCTTCAATAATATGATAGAATACAGACATAATTTGACTTTCTTGGTGTTCAAATATTGATGAGAACTTTCAGTTTAAGAGAATAATCACAGAACAATGGAGGGGATATACCTGGAGAAAAGTTTATTGATCAGCAACCAAAAGCCATAGACAGCTGAAATTGGTAACAAAAATGCTATGACAACCACGAAATATGATACATAAATATTTAGACTTTCGTGCTGTTCGAATATTGATGAAAACTTAAAATATTAGAGAAAAATCACAGAAAATAAAGGGGGTATACCTACGGAAATATCTATATTTCAGCAAACAAAAGCCATAGAGAGCACAAAATTGGTATCAAAAGATTGCTATGACTATATTATATAACCAAGCTATATAATAAGCTGACTTTCTTGTTGCTTCAATATTTGAGAAAACGTCAAGGGAATCACCAGAACATTCAAAGACAGTTATTCCTTTAATATCAAGACTGTGTTTTGCGGATTTAGGATAAATACAAACAAACATTACCCTGCATAAATACTATTTCTGGCATCCATTGTAGGCATATTACTTTCCAGGACTTTCGATTGTTCAAAAACAAGAAGATTTTTTAATTTATTTCTGAATATCGCAGGGGCATATTAATAACTGAACGCAACTGTATATGTAGGACTCACAGCTAGAGTGGGTCCCCTACCATGCCGTTTGCGAAATATGATATAAGGGTTACTTCATTGTTTAATTTTCGCACTTTCAATTTAAAGTACTAAAGCCTCAAATACGGCAAAATTTTATTTTCAATTTTCTATGATGGTTTAGTATATAGTATGATACCTGGACAAGGTCGAGAATTGGTTGAGTCCCCATTGCAGTCACGCCCAAGAGCAGATGGTGCTGGGTTAGTGCAACTCCGTTGTCGCTGGGACAGGCCCCTGACTACTGAACTGCTACATGTTGACCAATTGCTCCAGGCAGACCAGCCACCATTTACTGGCAAATATCAAAACAGGTTAGTATATGGTTAGGTTGACAGTTTATTGTTGGGAACGCATTTGATGTCACAGGATAAATAAATATGCTAATAATTAAACGAGTAGAGAAACATGTAAATGTATTCTAACAATACAATCAAAATGCTTAATCTAGCGCATATACATTAAAAAAAAGTTTATTTCAGCTCATATGAGACGGGTCAATCAGCGAAAACGGGAGAACTCCGAAAAAACACCTGACACACCCGTAAGCGGAACTGTCTCACTTGTCGCCAGTGCGGGGCTCGAACCAGCACCATACGCAGCGGTGAGATGATTGAGTAATTAAGACCACTCTTAACCGCCCGACCACGTGGACCGCACATAGGAACTATAAATAAATGAAACAATTTAAATACCATAAGAAAGTTTGCATGTAATTGCGTAATTGACGAACACGTTGACGCCTAAAATCCTAATAATTAATTCAATTATTGTAACTTATGTGTTGCATTATACATTGTCCGGACAGTAGTGTGTACATTCTCTTCACCCCAAATATCCAATTTGGTCTTAAGTTACCCATGGTGCAAAAGGCCAAAAGGCAGTAAAGCCAGTTAGCAGGGATTGTTTCAGTTCAGCAGCCTCTGATGAGAATTTCCAGGTAAGGGATATCTACTCTGATCGGCATGTACGAATGACCATACAAAGTCCTTAAATCATGACCGATTTAAACCATTAAAAATTGAAAGTCGCTTAACTTTTTTTTATGAAAAATCTCATTATTTTGATTCAATTGTATTTTAATGAAAAATTTATAAAATTGACCTTTGAATTGGCTTGTATTGTAAAATACCTGGAATTCTAGGTATCAGGTTACAGTAAATCTGACCATTCTGTTCATAAGTATACAAAGGGGGTGGGACAAGATAATTGATTGATTTGTGGCTTACCGTCCCTCGCAGTCACCCAGTGATCAAACGGTCAGACCGGTCAATAAACGTTGTCTGTTGGCACAAAAAACCCATCTGTTTCTAACGTGTACTTTGTGTTTAGTAACGTGACCCTCTCGCGAATTACGTTAACCAGCGCCAACCAAATGTTTAACTTAAGATATGCATTTTGTGACAATGCTAATCAGCGAGTCATTTTTAGTCGTCGTCGGGAACGTCTGTATGTCTACATTTCGACACCACACCATCATACAACTCGGGGGAATAAATACTTCTTCTATTTATAATTTGAAAATAACTCTGAAGTGAAAACTTTGAATTCGCAAAAACTGACCCAAACTATGTTCTCCCAAATCTTTTCTGAATTTACAGTATCTAATGCAGCCTGGTCAAAATGTCATTACATGATTTCGATTGGAGTTTGCTGGTGACATGTTCTTTCAACATATGCTGGTGAGGTGTATCTTTCAACGTACGCGATCAGTACCTTTAGACGTTTGCCTTGAATCAATAGTCTTTATCGCCGAAATCAATTCGTGTTTGTCCGTCTCGAGGGCTGATATCCTTGAATCCTACAATAAGATCGACCGTTTTTTTTTCAAAAGATATTTTCAACAGGGCATTTTTTTACAAACATTCAATCCATGTAGATCATTTTTTTTTCAACAAAATTTATATTCCTAATTGTATTTACACGTGTCGACTTAATTCGTATTTATTTATTTTATCTAATGATACTGAAGGTCTTATCTAGCATATTCCCTTAGGCTATTTAGTCGGTATTTTTCCTGGAATTTAGTCAGGTTTTTTTTTTCATCTTTGCAGTCTTCGATACATATTTCAACATTTGAAATTACTTTTTTTTTTCAAACAATACTGCATTTAGTTAATATTAATATTCAACGTATTTGTCATCATCTTTTACTTAAATTAAACTTACCAACTTGTATATCAGTACGCCGATTGTTACAGAACTGGTTATCACAATCGTCAGAAGCACCGCCCATAGAATTCGCAATTGCCTGAATTCTGATTTATGTGAGCCACATTTGGATTTTGAAACGTTATTTGTCGGAGATTTAACATTTTTGTTTGTTTGAAGGTTTTCATATCGTTCTTCATCTATCGATGCTTGTGGACTTTCGTATACATTCTCGCCATCATCATGTGCCTGGTGCCCAACGATGTCATGCAGTTCCACTGGTTTATCCATCATGAACGATTCACCTTCAAAAATGATCATATTAATAATTGAGTGGCCGCCAATTTGGAAATAGCTGCTCACTCGACTTACGATGTGTTTTCTTAATATGTACCTGATTGTTGTCTAACTTTTTCCCACCATATATATCAGAGTTCTTGTGGTTTTGCCGTGTGGCAACAAAATGTATTTGCATAGACTGAACAAAATAAACAAGGTGAAAATGATGCTATCTAGCTATTTCAGCCATTGATTATGCTCTCAGGAAATTCAAAACATGCGATTGTAATAAAAACACACACACAAATCTACTGAAAATTACACAAAAACAATGTTACGGGTCGGGCCTTCCAGGAACAGAACTGTGTTTATGTAGCTGTCAAGAAAGCAAATAAATTCTAAAACTGTAAAATACTCTATGAACAGAGATGGGGTAATGGTAATGTGTAATGGTAATGCATTGTAATGCATTACAAATTTCAAAGTAATGGAAAATAATGTGTAATGAAGGATTTTATCATTACAAGTAATGGTAATTTAATGAATTACAATTGAAAAAAATGCCTGTAATGCCAACATTACTTCTCATCACATTATCATTACTTTGTACATCAAAAATGATACAGCTTCTACAACTTCACAATCTGTACATCAGATCACAATGATGTGGTGCAACAGCAAATTAATAACAAAATACATTTTTTCACCAAGTTGTAAATTTATGTAATGTTAGAAACAAAGAGAACAACAGCTGTGATGATGATGTTGATGAAAAACAATATTATTGTTGATTTAGGATTTAAACATCCTATATTCCCAGAAGATAATACTTTTTTATTATTGTTCACTATGGTGCAATTCAATTCTAAAGCAATACATCTAACTAAATCAACCTTAATAATCCACATTGTTGTTACAAAAGGTGACAAAGTAGAACAAAAGAGTTTGCAAAGTGTGAAAACAGTTCCTCAAGATAAACTCAAATTAAAGACTACCCTGATACATTGTTTGACAGATGCACACATGAATGCACACATGAATGAATCAGTCTATACACTGTAAAGTCACTACAAGGGGCTTCGAATTCAATCTTGCAAAAACATAAAACAAGTTAGCTGTGCATACAAAAATATGAAAGTAAACTTTAATAAAAATGAAATCTGATTTTAACTTAGAATTCAAAGCAAAACATCATATTAAACATATTAAACAACTTCATCCAGTGATAATTTGTTCTTTCAACTTGCATGAATAAAGAAAAAAAATTCAAAAGAATTAAGATATTCCTTTATAAACAGATTTTACAAATCTTACTTTTTCATTTGTTGCACAAAGAAGCAGTTGCAGACAGTCTTGTTATAATATGTCTAACCCTCTCCTAAGTTGGTGTGCGGCAGATATCCGCAAACATCATTTTTCAAAGTGGGGCAAATGTCTGAGGGAGAATTGTCTAGTACACTCATTTTTGGTAAGGTATCAGTATAAAATTTAACACCATTATTTAATGCTGTCAGGCACTTGTAATTGTATGTTTAGTCCAAAGTGAACTTTGTTCAAATCCGCCATATTGGGACAAATCTGTCATATCAGGACAAAAACAAAATGTGTAATGGTAATGTTTACATTTCCAATGTAATGGTAATGATTACTTTTCTAAAAATAGTGTAATGGTAATGGTAATGAAGAAAATGCAATGTAATGGTAATGTTATTCATTACTTTCAAAAGTAATTGACCCCATCTCTGTCTGTGAAGCTATGACATGATCATTCACATTGAGTGCGTATGGGATAACGTCAGTTCAGTTATTTCGCTGAACTGAAACTATTTAAAATTTATGAGACTATTTGCAAAATTAAAGGTTATTGGTTAGTAACATAATACATAATATGTGCTATGTTTTCTTTTTTGTCTCTTCAAGGCATATGGAGGCCTGTGTTTGGCCTCAGAATTTGGTAAAAAAATATATTTTGGAATTCCGATGAGTGAAGCATTCCTAAAAACAGCCAGATGTCTCCTCATTTTTTTCGTCCTACTAGCGTTACCTTACCAAAACGCCCTATTTTTTCCTATTCTTTATTTTTTCCATTTTTCCTTTCTGTTTTTGTTTCAAATATGTTTTTGCTTTCTTGAGACAGCGCTGCTTATTCTTTTAAATTATACAGATAATGAGGCCATGGAAAGGGTGTCCCCGGTATCTCAAAATGTCTCGTATTCCTTTAAATAATCTTGCAAATATCACCGAAATTCGGACACCGCCATACCTTTATACATAGAAATATAGGAAAGTATCTCTATAAATCAGCAAGTATCCATCTTCAACCAAATTTATCATTAACTTGCTATTATTTTGTCTCCAGCATTTAATCAGTTTTACATTTTGACATTGTTACTTATGTTATTTTCGTTGAATTTAGTTCAGGGATTTCCAGTGTTTCCAGCGGGACAAAATATTGTAAAGCAAGGCGTGAAGAAAAACAAAACAAAAAAGAACACGCAGTTCCTTTAACCACAACCGATAATGGCCCTGATATAAGCACTGAAGGTACTCACCACCATCACTTATCTGCAAGGTGTTTTGTCAGAAGTTGGCGAGGAACGTCTTTCCTATCTGAAAGATGTTTGCTCCTATTGTTTTGCAATAAGTTAGTCAAAAAGCTTTGTATCAAACCTTTATATTTTATTTGTATCGTAGATGTTCATTTCACCTATTGTTAGTCTGCCTTTTTATGTCTCTGTTTTATCTCACTTTGTATTTTGCACCTATCAATGTGTTCTCTAAGATTGGTGGTGTGGCGCGGATACTTGGGAAATAGTTTCGATCTTTGACCAAGGCATATCACTTAGTATCAGAGGTTGAAAGTTAGAAGTTTTACCAGAAAATTCTGGTTGAATCGATGTCACATTTCGATCTCTATGGAAGGTAAATAAGACCGTAGTATTTTTAGATATGTCTAATTCCCTATAGGTATACTGATCCACCAACCCTTTATGGGAAAAGCCCTTGATAGGTGCATATCACAATGGCAGATAAAGGTGCCAATTATTGCCCAGTTAATTCAGAAGTCTTGGTGGTAACAATTAAAAAAAAACATCCTGACTAAGAAACATAGTCAAAAATGAAATAAATCTATAACTTATTCCAAATAGCATTGGCTGCGAAAAAGTTCATATGTATCAAATCAACTGCACATACATTTATTACAAAACACAGTTCAGACACCAACTTGTCTACAGTAAAAGCTGTGAAACACCAGGGGCCAAACAGCCAAAACGAGTTAAGTCATTGAATTCGGGCCAAAATTTGTCCCATAATTTTTTTGGCTTAGATTTTTGTGTTTTGCTATTTTTTCAAAAACATGGAACCTGCCTGATATATTGTGATGTTTAAAAAATGTTAGCAACCCGAATTTTCAAATTTTATCGCTTCATGAACAACAACACTAAATTCTAATGTGAACTACGTTACTGTGGTAGAGTACTTTTAAAAACGTAAAAAAATGTAATGAGGTATGACATTTTCAAACTGTTTTAAACTTGCTATTCACAATTGTCATTTTCTTGCTTAAAACAAGTGTTATACGTAACACTTATGACATAATTGCCTTCTCGGCGTAGTTTGAATAGTGGCCTCAAAATAAAATTTAAAAATAGTTGTTATACTAAAAATGCGAACATCGGTTTGCTTATTTCCATCCACTTTTGAGCACTATTAAATAAATGAACTCGTTTTTATTTAGAACAAAGATGATAAATATCATAACTTTACATATTTGAGGCACTTGTTATACCGTTTTGCCATTTTCGTGCTGAAAAATGTAACATTAGCTTGGTAACGTAATTCACAAACCCATTACCAATGTATTCTTTCCTGTGTGAAATCGTACATTTCTCTACCACCTATCTGCCTCAAATGTGCCACAGAATGTTAATTTAACCTCTATTTGCACCTTAAATACAATTCATTGTATATGTCATTGTTGATTTTGTAGAAAGGACCCTTTCAAATGTACAATGTAAAGAATAAGGAAAAAAATCTTTATATTATTGTTATTCATTAACTTGATGTAGTTCGCAAGACACCCAACAAATAAAGAATGAATCACCGCAGACATATTCAAAGAGGTTTTATACAGCAGGTTAAAGCTTTATTTTATAGAAAAAGTACATTTTGTCCGAAAATGATGCCATAAAATTTTAAAGGTAACGTAATTCACATACAAAATATGTCAAATGTTTTCGAATGTAGTATGCTATAAACATGATTTACATGTCTCTTTTTCACATAAAGCTATCAAGAGGCATACAAAGTAAGTCAAAAGAACATATGGGATAAAAGATATCAACATAAGTGGACCAGGGCGTCAAAGACAGCGTGCCTATTCTAAAGGGTATATTGAAAAAAGACAATAAACACACACTTTTTGGATTATCTGGGTACCAGGTGACATAGATTAATGATAAAAAACAATATACCGAGACGACATATGTCTTATATCACTGAAAGTATGAATCACGTGATCCTATCATGGATCTAAAGCAGAATTATGTAAAAAGTGAATTACGTTACGTGCATGTGAACTACGTTACCTACACTCAATCACATTCAGATCACAGGCGGTATGCAAAACATAATATAAGTTTTAACGTTTGACTTTTGTTGTTTATAAAGGACACCTTGCACATATTGCATTGATATGATGGCTATCTATATAATTTTCGTAAAAGGATGAGATGGTGTACCCAGAAAATATAGATTAAGTCCATGTACTGTAGCTACGAAAAAGCAACACTTGTATGGTTGGAATTGATACCTACGAGCAGCAATAGACTTGATTTAACCGAACAACTAACATAAATTGCAAAGAGAAATGAGAATTCAGAGTTATTTCTCTTGAAGTAAAATTGTAGTAACGTAATTCACAGTAACGTAATTCACAACTTTGAGCTTTATTCTTATTTTCTCCTATGTTTAGAACATCCCGTTAAGTTCATTATCTATTTGCTACATAGTATGGTCAAAGTCCTTTCACTGCTGTCACATGGAATATTTCTACCTCTTAATTAGCAAATGATATGGGTAGGGTAACGTAGTTCACAAAACTGTGTTATTTTTCATCAGCTTTTGCTTTGACTTTATCTTAGACAAATGAACAATAGCACGCCCACATTTGTATTTATTTTCCAAGCATGTATCTACTGTCTTGCCAAAAACATGTAGCACGTAAGCTAAACATACGTTAGAAGTATTTTGTGAGAGACATTTAAGGTAGTAACGTAATTGACGAAAGAATCTGGGACATCAGTAATTGAGACATCAAAATTTTGATTTTTATTTCAGAACCAAAATCAAGGCGTAAAATAAAAGGTCTATGTATATGGCATTGACGTATGATAGAAAACCTCCAACCCCAACAATGTATTTTCAGTAATAAGTTCTGTAATAAGCTTACTATGCTGATGGGACAGCATTTTTGCTTGATTTTTGTGGTATGTCATGTGGAAAACGTCTTACAGAGTGACTGTAGACCACATTTCCTGCTTTTCTTTCACGTGACTGTAGGGCTATAACCTTAACCTAGGTGAAACCACTTCAAAGCACTGAATAACTACTTGTTTATTTGAAAATATATGGATGGGACACAAAAATCACCGAATTCAATGACTTAACTCGTTTTGGCTGCAAAATGTAATATTATGTGGAACTCTGATGCAAAGTTGCTCGTCGTCGACTATAAAACACCAGGGGTTAAAATGTAAAATGCGGAAACGTTGCTCGTCGTCGACTATAAAACACCAGGGGTTAAAATGTAAAATGCGGAAACGTTGCTCGTCGTCGACTATAAATAGTGATACAACCATAACATTTATCCCGCACACAAATGCGTTTCACTGGTATACAGGACCTGTGGTGGCGGAGATATGAATGGATGAGATCAGGAAAGGGTCATTCCACTCTCGATAGGGGGTTTGCTGACCTTAACCAAGAAACGTTTGTCAGTCTGAACCTCTGTAGAAGCTAATTTAATGTACTTTGACACAAGTTTTCCTAAGCCGTTTGGCTTAATATTAAAGCAGCCGTCGTAGTTCAAATGCTTAACACTGTGTTTGGATCAGCACCAAACTTCCAACAACCCATCGAATCTATCTAGTTACATTGAATAAAACATTGAAGCAACATCCCAACAAACCCCAAAAAAGTCGACTGTGGTGTTAACAACACGTCAATAATAAAACTATATGTTCACGATTTCCAAAAGTTGCATATACAAATTACAAAATCAAAATTAGAATGATGATAAATCATTTCTCCAAGCAGAAGAAACCTAACCTCAATCTGCCGTTTATGTCGAACAAAATGTATTCGAACAAAAACTGATTCATCACAAAGCTTCATGTAATATAAGGAAGCAATGGTGAATAAAAGTATAATAAACAAATGGAACTATATTATCAGTTATCGATTTTACCTGGTTTTATTCTCCTGGATAGTGTATACTTTCGCTACTTACCTGTAGAAATACCGACCCGAGTATATTAAGAGAAGTGTACCCACAATTAATGTTTTGAGCAAAACTATCAAAAAATGTCAAAATTCTTCACATTATTTTTTTTTCTATTTTTTTTTTTTTCAAATTTTACAGTAGAAGAAAAAAATCTCTGTATATTGCATGGACACGTTTTTGAAATCGTTTTGATTAATTTTATAAAATATATTTGGACTCACTAGTTTCCATGAAGTTCAATTATGCAAGTTCCATAATGATAACTTCAATGCTTTGAATAGTCATTTTGTTTAAAAATGCAGTGTTGTCACCTGTCTGAAGATTTGTTTGTATATGAAACCAATAATATATAGCAGAACTTACTGAGTATTTCTCGAGCATGTGTGCTAGGTATCCTACGAGTGGTTGTAGACAAAGCTTTCTACAAGTTGCTTTAGCTGCCTGTGACCTCTGCACAAGACAATCAGATAATGAAATATCTTCAAAGATGCATATATGATAGTAAAACTAATGATAACGGATATATTGGTCACTTGGTGTGGAAACTTACTGTTTGTCATGTTGCTACATACATATGCAATCACAGATTCGCATATCCGCCGTGTGTTGCTTAAGCGGTATAATTAGAAAACTGCAATGGGTGTGTACTTTTATCCCCAATTGCAGGAAACCAAGACATTTTAACAGCTAAAGTCATGATGAGACAGAAATTCAAAACATTCGTTTGCCTCTGTTTGACCACTCCAACATCCATTGTTTGTAAAGTGCATGGCATATTATACAATTAAATTATCATGAACTGTCTTATATCCCGGAAACAATGAGGATGCATACTTACCTATGTACGGACGTGATAAGAACATTTATGGTCACGGCGATCTATGGATATGATTTATATCCCGGATACAATGAGGATACACTTGGTTATGTAAGGAAGTTTCATCTGATTCTCGACCGGGGAAAATCTATATTATTGCATTATATGACATTTTACAGACATCATGCAAATCTCGTACAGTAGACGTGCATTGCGTATATATAGTAAGTTGATGGCTTCGGTAATCAGTAAACGTATTTTTTCAATCACTAAGCTGTGCAACGTTCAATATCAGCGTCGGTCTGCGCGTGGTTCTAACATGTAGCAGGAGTAGATGATGAACTTATCTTCTTAACCATATCTTCCTGTAATTTGATGCATCCGTTATTTGATTGAAAATGATAAATTATTGTTCGAACAACTGATTAATTGCCATGGATTTAACTTCGTAAACCTATCGAAATTATCTTGGCCTCTGCCACATCCCCTCGATAACCATAACGTAGCTATGGAAAGCGCGATGGCTTATGCCTAGGTCACACTAGGGCTTACGTACGCTGCGGACGCTGCGGAAAGGTGTTCCGTATCTGTCCGTCCTATCCGTAACGATTCGTATCTCATCCGTAATGTCCGTAACTGTACGTATCGTATCCTCAGGGCGCGGTAGATCCGCGGGAAATTTTCATAACTGTCAAAAATGCATGCGCGGATGGACGATCGGTAATGGTAGGCAATGGTACGTAACTGAAGGCATTTATTCGATTCTGTCCGTATCTAATCGCATCTAAACGTATCATTCCGCGATCAAGCATTTGTTGCGGATCGATACTGTTACATACGTGTTGTTTCGTTCGGTTGCGGTCTTTGTCCTTTATACACACTTTTCGATACAATTTGATACGTTCAGATACGAACACGTAATAATACGGTTTTCCTAAAGTTTACACAGCATGCCACACGTATGAAAACGGAATCAAACCTGGATGTAACTTGAACAATGCTAATAAGCGTGTGGCTGAGCCCTCTAGAGCTGAGTAACATAATCTGTATCCAATGCTTGTATGAATCATACAAGAACGTTTCTGGAATATATAGTCTCCTTGACAAAAATGTCCGTCATTTTTCTATTATACAGGTAATTTATTTATTTAAGGATATCCATAATTCATTTATGGATATCCTTAATTCATGTATGGATATCCTAAAATAATTAAAGATATCCATTAATATTTTTGGATATCCTAAAATGAATTATGGATATCCATAAATGAATTATGGATATCCATAAATGAATTATGGATATCCTTAAATGAATCATGGATATCCATAATTGAATTATGGATATCCTGAAATACATTTTTGGATATCCAAAAATCACGATGAATTTTGGATATCCAAAAACACGATGAATTATGGATATCCATAATTCGATTTTTGGATATTCAAAAATCGAATTATGGTTATCCTTAAATCAGCTCATTTAAGGATATCCTTAAATGTGTTTTAGGATATCCAAAAATAAGCTTGAATTTAGGATATCCATAATTCGATTTTTGGATATCCATGATTCTTTTTTTGGATATCTATAATGATCTGATTTAAGGATATCCATAAATCGATTTTACGATATCCATAATTCATTTTAAAAAATATTTTTCTTTTCCATAATGATTTTTTCCCTTGTAATACGCATGCGCTAACTTAAACTGAACGAAACGGAAGCCAACGTAAATTCAACCACATCGGATGCCTCCATTCTCTGACCAGGGAGAAATCATTATATCCCATAGGCACGTATGGGGTGCCGTTTTACTATTTATTTCCTATTTATGGATATCCATAATTCATTTTTGGATATCCAAAATTCATTTTTGGATATCCATAATTCATTTTTGGATACCCATAATTCTCTTTTGGATATCCTAAAATCGATTTATGGATATCCTTAATTCGGCTCAATATTGGATATTTATAAATTGATTTTAGGATATCCAATAATCGAACTATGGATATCCTTAAATACAATCCTATTTTTGGATATCCATAATTCGATTTAAGGATATCCTAAAATCGGGCTAATATTGGATATCCATAATTCGATTTATCCTTAATTATTTTAGGATATCCATAAATGAATTAAGGATATACATAAATACATTATGAATATCCTTAAATAAATTATGGATATCCAAAAATAGGGAATAAATAGTAAAACGGCACTCCATAGGCACGTACATCATTTTTTTGTGATTTAAGGATATCCTTAAATGAATTATGGACATCCTTAAATACAGTCCTATTGAAGGACATCCATAACTCATTTATGGATATCCATAAATCGAATTATGGATATCCAATATTAGCCCGATTTTAGGATATCCTTAAATCGAATTATGGATATCCAAAAATAGGATTGTATTTTAGGATATCCATAGTTCGGTTATAGGATATGCTAAATCTATTTATGGATATCCAATATTCAGACGAATTTAGGATATCCTTAAATTGATTTTAGGATATCCAAAATGAATTATGGATATCCAAAAAAGAATTATGGATATGGATATCCAAAAATAAATTTTGGATATCGAAAAAGTAAGGATATTCATAATTCATTTCAGGATATCCATAATTCATTACGGATATCCATAATTCATTTCAGGATATCCATAATTCATTTTAGGATATCCAAAAATGTTAATGGATATCCTTAATTATTTTAGGATATCCATAAATGAATAAAGGATATCCATAAATAAATTATGGATATCCTTAAATAAATTATGGATATCCAAAAAATAGGGAATAAATAGTAAAATGGCACCCATAGGCACGTACATCATTTTTTTGTGATTTAAGGATATCCTTAAATTATGGATATCCTAAAATACAGTTCTCTTGAAGTACATCCATAACTCATTTATGGATATCCATAAATCGAATTATAGATATCCAATATTGGCCCGATTCTATAATATCCTTAAATCGAATTATGGATATCCAAACATAGGATTGTATTTTTAGGATATCCATAGTTCGATTTTAGGATATCCTAAAATCAATTTATGGATATCCAATATTCAGACGAATTAAGGATATCCATAAATCGATTTAAAGTATCCAGAAATGAATTTTGGATATCCAAAATGAATTATGGATATCCATAAATAGGGAATAAATAGTAAAACGGCACCCCATATGATTGTTGGTTGATGCGTTCATTTACGGTGTAGATACGTTTGTGTTACGGTTTAGATGCGAAAAGATTCGAATCAACGCCTTCATTTACATGTCATTACGTACTATTACGGATGTTTCATCCGTGCCCAATTTTTGACTTTTTTCAAAATTTGGGCGCGGATGGAATCGGACTTGCATAGTACAATACGTTAAGATACGAACATATACGGAAAAGATACGAGTTGTTACGGATATGACGGATAGATACGAAAGGTCAGTCCGCAGCGTCCGCAGCATCCAGATGTGCTAGTGTGACTGTAGTTTGACCAAAACCTGCGTTTTCTTGCATCAGATTTCACCGTTATATACGCAAGAAAACGAAACATTACGTATCTGAAGGTGTATGTATGTATCTAAACGTAACATATGGTATCGAAAGGTATGTAGTCAAGTATCTTAACCGTATGTATTCGAATTTATCCGTAACTATCTTCGAACGTATCCGTATCTTTCCTGAACTACCCGTATTTATTCGTATTTAAAGGTAATAAATTCATTAAGAACCGTTAGCCCCGCCCACAAAATTCTGCGGATCGCTACGTACTGTATTCGCAATTATCCGCGGCATCCGTAAGCGCTAGTGTGACCTAGGCATTAGTGGAAGAATGTTGAATTCTGTATCCACCTCGTTTGGGTTATGTTCTAGATTCAAACAGCTTAAGTCAGCACAGTGCACATAGAGTATTGGTCGTGAAATGATGCCAGCCTGATAATGTTTTCTCAATCTGTCTAGGCACGATAAGCTCGGTAAAGCCATTGTTGAAACGTTTAAATGCTTAAACAACACGACTTACGCATACAAAATTCTAGAAACATTTAGTAAATGTGACCGTTTCCAGTATGTTAAAATATCCTCTTACATTTTCTGATTGATTTCACAGACAGCCACATGTTGCACTCTGTTATCGTTGGAATTAAAAAGACTCTTGAAGGCATAAAATGTATGAGATTTATTTTCAAATTGTACGCCAAAACATTCGGATGATTGACAAACTGCGAAGGTGATTTTGACGAACTGTTTGATAATAACCGTAAAACGTTTAGTTTCTTGCAAAACCAAGTCAGTGAAAAATTCAAAACATTTTGATTTGAATTACAGAAATGTTTAGTTATTTAGTTATATCACAGAAAATTTGAGTGTAGCGTTTTCAGTTTTGTTCAGTATATTTTATTATAGAATGTCTTTGGCATGTATATATTTGTGTTGCATTTGTCGAAAATCTCCCTGCAAAAAAACATGCCACTTAACACAATCATGTCAATCAGCTTTGATCAGAAACCTGGAAACAGAACTTGAATCGATGACATTATGTATATTGGTAACGCGAGTACAACTACCCACATCCACATTATCGGCTTGCACCAGATGTAGCACTACAGAGTTGGTAGTGCTATACATACCATCGTCACTATTGCTGTCAGGTTCAGTAGTCAGTGCGATGAATATATTGGATCCATTCGTTGTGATATAGCTTAATGCCTGATCATTGCCACGACTTTTTTAACATATTACGTGTAAAAGCATACAGACCAGAATATTGACAACTGAGTACTCCCGTTGAAGTATTGTAATGATCCTCGATGTTTGTAACTACGTGAGTAAACCTGATA
Organism: Rugalucina vietnamica; assembly: GCA_964017185.1. NCBI lineage: Eukaryota > Metazoa > Mollusca > Bivalvia > Lucinida > Lucinidae > Rugalucina > Rugalucina vietnamica. The sequence goes on from OZ024885.1 coordinate 8,533,637, forward strand.
GTATCATTTGTTGGTCCTGCTGCTACACCACTGACTGAGAAGGACGTCAGTACATATCAAACACTTTATAAACACACCTATACCCGAAAAAAACTATCTACAAGAACAGTGTAAAATTACTGTTGGCTTTGAGTATACATAAATTGTCACAAAAATGTAAATCACCTTTAATCAGAAACCCTGAAAAGGAACTGGTATCGAATGAACTATATATATTACCAATGCGAGAACAGTCACCAAGATCCACTTTATTTCCGTGTACCAGATGCAGCACTACAGAGTTGGTAGCGCTATGTACACCACCGTCACTATTGCTGTCAGAATCAGTCCATGCGGTGAATATATGAGATCCGTTCTTTCTGATATAGCAGGATGCATAATCATGATCACATTTTTATAATATTAAGTGTAAATACATACAATCCAAAATATTGACAAGTGAATTCTCCAGTTGAGGTATTATAATGGTCTCCAGTTAGGCGCCTGTAAAACCGGTTTAAGCCCGCCAGTAACTTTGTTTTACTGATCGTTCCAAGGCGATACTTCTGTGGTGATTCTTTTTGTTTTATGTCTTGGTGTTTATTTTTTGTGCTGTTGGCGCCTTATGTGTGTTTTCATAGTTTCAGTTAAGATAAGGTAACTGAGTGGCCACCTATTGGGAAAATAGCTGTTCATTCGGCTTACGATATGTTTCATGGTATAAGTACCTGATTGCTATTTTGTTTTTTTCCCACCTCGGGTTTTGGAGTGGGAATCTTTTTTTCTGATTGCGCCTTTTCCTGATCTTTGCCTACTTGTACCTTCTTCCAATGTTTGTAACGAGGTGAGTAAACTTTACAGTACCATATGTTGGTCCTGCTGTTGCACCAGTGGCTGAGAAGGCAGCTACTTTTCCTGCAGTAAGGAAATAAAACAAATGTCAATGACAATTGTATAACAAATAAGACACAAAACATAATGTATAAAAGATCCAAGGAAGCATTTGTCTTAGCTCATTTAAAGTAAGACTGAGCTGTGGAGTATAAAATCAAGCCCAAGATTCAAAAATAAGACTATTACCTATTTGCATTGATGTTAAATAAAAAATAAAACTGAGATCCCTTAAGAGCAGTGAACACATAAATGAGAAAGTGGATGGGTCATACCGCGGTTTCAACTATTAAAGTCTCGTCAGTGACCCTTTAATTGGCAACATGGATCCAAAGACAATTACTGAAATTTTGCAATTTTCAACATGGAAGTCGATACAATGACTAGTATTATCTAAAATGGACCAACTATATTAAACATTGGTTACAAAATGAATCTGAACCGATAATAAATTTCTGATTTCTCAGAATATCCTCCCTGATCTCAAAGGACCAAAAGGAAATATAACCTGCACTATGGATGATGTATGGGGGACTTTTTACGGCCGCCACACGGCACAACACCAGCTGCAGTAATAGCAAATAAAAATTAAAACTGAGATCCCTTAAGAGCAGTGAACACATTAATGAGAAAGTGGATGGGCCATACCGCGGTTTCAACTATTAAAGTCTCGTCAGTGACCCTTTAATTGGCAACATGGAGCCAAAGAGAATTACTGAAATTTTGCAATTTTCAACATGGAAGTCGATACAATGACTAGTATTATCTAAAATGGACCAAATATATTAAACATTGGTTACAAAATGAATCTGAACCGATAATAAATTTCTGATTTCTCAGAATATCCTCCCTGATCTCAAAGGACCAAAAGGAAAATATAACCTGCACTAAGTCGTCCAGGCTGTAAATAACGCCAGAGAACAGCTTAGAAAACTTCACGGACGTGTGTTTTAGCATACACATGCACTAATATCGTCGTCTTCATACACATGAAACGATGGCTTATTCGTGACATCACTGAGAAAGTGTTTGCCGTACAGACAGTAAAATATCAAATCAAGCCAGTAAAAATACCGACCGAGGAGCAAACCATGTATTTTTTTCATCTTCCCAACAGCTGGCTATCTTCATCCGTAAACATGAATGTACATGCATATTTTTGTACATATATGATAAACAAAAATAAAACAGAGGTGAGCATATTAATGAGACACGGGAAGGACCATACCGCGGTTTCGTCTACTTAAGCCTCTTCAACGACCCTTAAGATTTGACAGAAGGGAGCCAAAGATAAATACTGTAATTTTGCGACTTTCAACCGGATAGTCGATACAAAGACTAGTATTATCCAGAAAGAGACAGCTATATAAAACTTTGTTTAGAAAATGAATAAAACCGATAATGAATTTCTGCTTTCTTAGAATACTCTCGCTGATCTCAAAGTACCAAAAGGAAATATAATCTGAACTATGAATGATGAAATGTGTATTATAATGAACCATTCGTGTGTAACATATAGTACATTCTTGTTCTGTTCTAGAAAGAAGCTAGTCATATGGCATCCTTTCCTTGTATAATTCCATTGACAAAAATGGCAGCAACACTTCCACAATACGAAAACTTGCCCATTCTCAGTGAAGTCTTAATGACGGGTGTCATCCACTTACAAAATCTTTTAAAAGTGGAAGTCCGATATTGTAAAGTTGGAAACGAACAGATTAGATTAGAGATTGACGTCTGATTTGACAGTGAGTGGACAGATCGTATAAACTTTTACTTTTCATTTGTGTTATTTTAAATTTTGATTTTACTTCTTCTTCAAATCGAAATTACATTATAAGTAAAGTAAAATGCATTATTTCCAAACGATATAGGGCACGCTCTTGAAATATTTCGCGCAGCCTATCAGAGTGATTGGAAACATATATATTAAATAACTACCACGTGTCCAAATATACTTAAGGAATAAAGAAACGCAACAAATACTTTGGGTTACTAAAACATGCTTTGCAATGCAAGTCTGTGGTATAACTGGGCATCTTATATGAAAACAATATCTAAACGTTAAATTGCAACCGGTTGAGCCATAATTTCGGTTACGTATGCTTAATAGCGTACGCGTAACCACACTGACCTACAGTAGCAAACCGTGTAACCATGATCAGTAAATGTCAAATTTGAAACCAAAACCAATATTTTGTTTCCAAAACCCCTTAAAGTGATTGCAGATGTAATCGTTGATCAGTTGGTAACATTTGGGTATGTTATGTGACGTTTAACGTCACCAACGTCAATCGAAAAAATGAGCCAAAAGCCAGAAAAGTTCCTTCGGCATGCGTTATATTCAATAAAACGATTATTTACGTAAACATATGACCTTTGTACTTCAGACGTCCATAAAACGTCCATTATAACGTCAAAAGCCAACATCATGTATTTTAAAGACTATCATTATGTTTTGTGTTTTTTTTTTTTTTTTTTTTTTTTTTTTTTTTTTTTTTTTTTTTTTTTTTTTTTCAAATTTTCTGATTTAAAAAATGATCAATTACCGCATAACGTGATTTTCTGTCTAAAGAACGTCAAAACAAACGCTCCGATGATCCATTTCTACGGTACCTGTGACGTCACTTTTGATTAAAAAGCACGTCGTGTCATCTGTTGGTTCGATATATACTGTTTAGGTACAAATAGCCAAAATCGAATAATTTAAATGACGTTAATTATTCGTTTTTCTTTATTGTAAACTTCAGCATCCCGTTAAGAAGATTTAACGCAACATGGGACGGCGCCTAAGTATACAGTGATCCTAGTCGTTATTGCAAATTATCGAGTCGACGTCACGTAACCCACATGCAAAGAATTTGTCATCTTCCCCTTCGCCCCGACGGTTACGTCACAATTTGCGTTTTTCATAGTTTTTGACATTTTATCGTCAATTTTGTCAATAAAATGACGTTTTCTCATTTCATCACGTGCAAAAAGCAGTCAGTAGGTCATTTCATAAAAGGATTTTATCAAAACGTCAAATACATACGTAAAAGTTGAAATTTAGTGTGTTGCGTATTTTAATTCCTTAAGTATATAAGCCGATTGTTCATGCTTGAGCCTGACCGTTTATTTAATTAACTCGAAATTTGACCTTTAAAACACTTTTATCGCTTAGATCTTGCTGATCTCTTCAGTATGTATACAAAAACATAAATCCTATTTTTTGTAAAATATTTCAAATGCAGAAGCTGTGCAATCGTGGTTTTTGCATGGTTGTATACCAGTCTCTGTATTAGGCAGCCAGTCTTGTCGGAGTGGGTTTGTATTCAGACAGTTTCGTGTTCGATACTTGATACCCCCGCCACAGGAATGTGTACATGATGAATACACAGTCCAGTCACTCCACGTACAGTTAAATGCATCTAAAGAGATAACAAAATATTTTACCCATTATGCGACGTATCAAGAAGGTTCCATGAAATAAATGCTGTTTTTTAAACTTATTGGAATTAATTTGTTGAATACTATTTTATCGGCTTCAGAAATGATTACATTTTTTTAATATGGAAGATGTGTTGTTTACAGTGAAGTTAAATGTCCAAGTGAACATTTTTCTGTCATGTTTGGACGGAACCACCGCTTCCTGTGTATTGAACAGCTACTGTTCATAAATGAGCACACGTATACATGTGTATTTTGCATTTAAGGTAATATGAAATAAAGCACCACCTTTCGCGCGACGCTCTGCTCCTATTGCGCCAATGATTTTAAAAGCTGATAAGTTTTGCGGATCTGTGGAGAAGGTCATTTATTTTCAGGGACCTGGGGCGCAAGCATTAACGTTTAGAGATTTAGGGAGCAGAGGAAAGGGCAATTAGGAAAACAATATTCTTACAGAGAGAGGTTACAAGACCCACATGGTAGGACCTTACCCAGATGATCAGGGACACACAAGGGCATGGGCCATAAAATTCTTCAGTTTTTTTCTTTTTGCACAATTTACAATGATTTTCGTACAACATAAAGTTCTAGATCTGTATTGCTAGGATAGACCATTCCGAAATAAGGGAGGTCGTTTTGTTTCATACGAACCTTCGCCGCTCGGTCGTGCACTATGCAGTTAACCGAACGCAACCATGTGACGTCATACTAAGCAAAACTGTGACCTCATGTTGTCATGATCGATCGGGATCAAAAACGACATATGTTTTTTTAGTAAGTAGCTTTGTTTAATTCGTCGATTTAGGGCAGCCGCAGTCGAACAAACAGTAGTTCGAATGTTTCGACGTGAATAGTTGTTGCTATTCGCTACCCCGAATTCCGGTTCCGACTGAAGAAAGATTTTTTTAGCAATGTATCTAGAACAGAATAGAACAGAACATTTTTACCACGTTCTACCATAAGAGCGAAGAGCGACGCAGGAGCGTCTCTAATATTGATGATACAGACCAAATAACTATGAAATAATTATTCAGAGAAAAAATATAACGAGAGTTGAAAATCAAATTAAAATCTACCAGTTAAATCTGCAAACGTGGCTGTGTGGTTCTGTAGAATTAGTCCATTGTTGCTGGTAATATTCTCAAGGTGAACTATTCTGTGCTCTTGAAGGTCATGTATATCTTTGTCCAACAAGAATCTATTTTCTAAGTCCTGCAGGTGGAAATTGAATAAGTCGTTACATATAGCCAGTTGTAGACCTTTATTGATATTCAGTCTTGTTTTTTGTGTTTCGAACGTCAGATGACGTTTCGTTTTATACGAAAAGGACCCGAGATTTCTCGTATATTGCTTTGTCTCGTTTTGTTTACGTGGAGTCCTCGTTTCTTGGTAATTATTTGTTTTACTGTAGATCAGTAAAATATTCACAATGAGGAACGAATCACTAACCGATTGTTCCAATACAGTAAAAGCTATGAGTTAGGTTAGGCGCCTATTAAACACTTTACATTTTTCTTGATCGTTGCTACATTTACATTTTCATGTCAGTAATTTTATTCAAGTCGCCGTTCCAATGCGGTACTTCTATTTCGTTGATCTTTTATATACTTTATGTTGGTGTCTGTTATTTCTTTACCTTCATAAATATATTAAAATGTAGGATTGTGTCCACAGTTGTGTAAAATATGCTCTCTCGGCTTGGTTATTATTTCGGTTTCGTCAATACCACTTTGTAATTTTAATTGTACACACATACATTTTAATGACGAATTTAGCTTCTGTTTGCAACGCTTTCTGCTTATCTATTTGCACATTTAATGAAGATTATTATCCCTAAGGTCCATACTATTATTTCTACAAATGTCTAATTCCTTACATCTGTGAACATCTTAAAATCATCTCTTATTTAATGGTGTCAGGATTGTAGTCACATAGTGAAATATAACTGGTAGAAACATCTACTGTACGATAATCGTATTGTGTATTTACCTTTGTTTTACCCACTGTTTCGTTGTAGTCTATATACGTGTCGTATATTGATGATATTTGTGTTTGAAATCCATTATTACGCTGTAGTTGATCGTCAGTAAATGCCCTGCATGTCGTAGGTGTAATTAACGAAGATACCACGTGTCTGAACATGGCGGTTTTAATTGTTGTTCTGATTTTCTTGAGCGTCGGTGTGATTAGATTTGCAAGCGCCTCAATGATTCTGTACCGGAAGTGGACAAGTGCTCTACAGACAAATACGAGCAAGGAAACTAGCTAACAAACCTTTAAGACAGTATTCTGAAATATTTTTGAAAAACTTTCAAAGTTTTGGAATACCGTTATTCAGTACATTATGTTTACATGTTTATTTGGCATTGTATCAATATGGGTCTGGCCTGAAGCTTAATAAAGAATATGTTATATTATGTTTATTTTATATGCTATGTTACTAAAACATGGTTTGTGGTCCTAAGAGTTTAATATTTAAAATTGGCAATTAACTTATTTTCGGTAAAGGCAAATGCTTGTCGAACTCTTGGTGTGAACTAGACTGGCACCCGTCGTCAAACCTTTGTTTTTAATGTAAAACATGCACATCTTATATTGTTCGAGATTTTCTGATTGCTGAGTTTGACTATGTTCTGAGCCTAAGAAGAGAGGTAGCTCATACAAAAATATATTTGTGGAGGTTATAGAACATGGTATGATGAGGTATTATAGAACTTGGGACGGGAGCCAGTCTAAGTTTGAACATTTACATGATCTGTGGACTTAAGATATCGACTAGCATTATAAAATGTCACATTAAATTTATTATAAGGGCAGGTCAATCATGGACAAAAATAGACAATATCACTGCAGAAAGCGTTTATTTATTTAGCGGACAGTAATGAAAAAGAATATATGAACCGCGTCATGAGAAAACCAACAATTTGGTTTTCGAACAGGTCAGACACAAACCGAGCTGTTAAAAAAAAAAAAAAAAAAAAAAAAAAAAAAAAAAAAAGGAGATAGCTAGAACACATAAAGCAACACATAAAGCGCCGATCAGCTTCGCGGTCACCGCGAAGCCGATCGGCGTCTTTGTTTCAGCATCTGCCAAATGTGTGGGTTTTTTATTACGCAGCTCAAATTATGATATAAATCAACAAGAATCATATTGAATATTATATATAGAACAATAACACTAGTTCGGAGGCAAGAATATGTCAAAACGTATCACAAACATACAGGTGACAAAAATAATTATTTTTGCATTTTTACACGCAGATGTTGACTTAATCAAATATGGATCATATTTCGTGGATATTAAATACAGTAAGGATGCATTATTTCCTTGGTTTGTGCATTCGACAGCTTTTCGCAAATGCATATACGATGTAACTTATAACGTTTTGCGGCACCGATTTCAAAAAGCATAATATACTCTTACTCAATTTAGTTGACGTATCTTCGACTTCGACCTAGTATTAATGTCACAAAACATTGCCACCATATGACGGGAACATCTTCATAGACATCGTCTAATCGATATAAATTGTAATATGAGAAGACAGAGAAACAACCCTAAATACTGCAGCGTCTAGCAGTAAATGTTATTTTGTTGTTCCGTCTTCATGAGTCACTGTTATTCATATAACCTCATTTATTTTTTTTCTTGATTAAATAGACATGCAAATTGCATTCGTGTTGTATTATTTCTATGAATATTGTTGTTAATATTGTTGAAAATAAAAATAGAAACCCGACCTGTTTCACTTAGAAGATGTTCACGTTGTGTTCAATATCAATGTAATTACCAAATATCTGATTATCTATTCAAAAAGTGTATATACAAGAAAAAGAAATAAAACAGTAAGACGGTTGAAGTAATAGTATATATACAATCATTGAAACACTGATGACACACTTAAATACAAAACATTAAAGTATTTGTCGGCGAAGACAAACGCAATGCTAAGGCCTAGTTTCCACGGACAATTTTTCTTTGACTTTGTCACAGGCACTTGGGCAATGAGTTTGCGTTCACCTGGAGCAAAGATACATTATATTACTTATCTCGTTCACTTTTGTCACAGATATTTTACAATGAAACTTTGTCACAGAATTGAGTTTTTCTTTGACAAATCTACTTTGTCCAAAAAAAAATTATCCATGGAAACCAGGCCTAACTTGTTTTGATATACGTAATTATTAGAAATAAGCATGTGTGGAAAAAGCATGATCGTATCATTTCGGTAGTACCTCCCAATTGCATGAAAACTTTACAATTGAAAAAGAGGTATAGCCAAACATGGAATGTCTCCATTTTTTACCTGTTGAGGACTTTTGTAGACTCAGTTTGATACGATCACTGTGAGGACACTACATAGACGGAGCCATTGGCTCTGTTAAGGAAATCTAGTGTGGGGTTTTCCGGTCAAGTGCGGCGCCGACAATCTCGGCTGTTTCGTTGGACACGAAAACGTAAGTTTTCCATTTATTGTCAAAATTTGATTTATACTGAACACTAGTGAGAAAAGGGGAATTCTATGAGGGGCCTTGACTGTTGCGACTTCCAAGTCGGCGCGGTTTTGTCTGAATCACTTTTGCCGTGAGCCACGGCGAGGTAAACAAAGGTCAATTTCTATAATGACCACATGCTTTCTATTGCTCTTTCTGCATAAGTATTTCTTATATAAATGTTTAGACCGTCCGAATGTATGAATTGATTATCTAATCCTTCCCCACTCACAAAAAACAAAATTTGAATCTAAATAAAAACAAGTAGCCCAAGGACAACAATCGCTCACCTGAGAGTCAAAACAAGCGGTTACAGAGATCTTTGAAAAGTGTGTATGGACAACAAATGGGCCAAGGTCAAGAGATGACCATGACCTTAATTAATAACATACTTCATTCACTCCATCAGTTCTCTCTACCACATTTCAGGTCTCAGGCTGCAATAGTTTTTTAAAAAAATCCATTGTTTTCACTTCTTCCCATGTAAAAGCATATGCTTCCAAAATTGACCTTGCTGTAAAATAAGTCAAGGTCACCCAAGGGTCATCATTTGATCAAAATATAATGGTCTAGAGTTCTAAATGCTACATACCAAGTTTCGTGAAAATCGACTTGCCGGTTCTGGAGAAGAAGATTTTTGAGTGGTCTTTACAATTATATGGGACTGGTGGCCATCTTGATCATGTGACGAGGATTTCGCAACCACACTTGTGTTCCCACTACACATAGAGGCCCCACATAAAATTTGGTTTTCATTGGCCAAACCGCTTCGGAGCAGAAGATATTTGAATATTTTGTAAGGACAACAGACCGGCCAAGGTCAAGAGATGACCTTGACCTAAATAAATCAAATACTTTTATCTACTCCATTAGTTGTTTGCATCTACCACTTTTCAGGTCTCGGGCTGCAAGTTTTCAAACCAGAGGACCAATGGTCCTATAAACGCTCGCCTAAGATCTGGGACATGCGACTTAAGTTGATATTGCCGTAAAAGAGGTCAAGAACATCACAGGGTCATGATTTACTGTATATATACTTTGTAGAGCTCTATTACCTGATGCTGAATGCTAAGTTTCAAAATCATAGGCCTTCTTGTCCTGGAGAAGAAAATTTTAAAGGGATTTGCTATTTATAGCTATGGCGGCCATCTTGATCATGTGACCTCGACCTTTTAAACAAACTTTCATTTCCCGTTCCTAGTGATGCTCCACATAAAGTTTGGTTTTTGTTTGCCAACTGGTTTCAGAATAGAAGCTGTTTGAATATTATGGTCATATACATGTATATAGCCCCGGGGCAGGGGCAGACAAACACCTTGGGTCAATTTGTCTTTCATAAACATAAAATTTATGTCCATTTGCATACTCCCAGCAAGTCCCCCCCCCCCCAATTTGATTATATTTCACTTATTTTCCCATTCAAATGCATATGCTACCTAAGTTGACCTTGTCGTAAAATAGGTCAAGGTCATCTAAGTGTCATGATTTATACACATTTTGTATAGCCTTATTGCCTAATACTTCATGCCAAGATTCAAAATCATAGACCTTCTGGTTCGTGAGAAGAAGATTTTTAAATGTTTTTACTATTTATAGCCATGGCGGCCACATTGGTCATGTGACCTTGACCTTTTATATAAATTTTCATTCCGCCTTCCTAACGATGCTCCACATAAAGTTTGGCTTTAATTGGTTTCGCGGTTTCAGAGAAGTAGATGTTTGAAAATTATGGTCATATAAATGTAATAGCCCTTGGGCAGGGACAGACAATCCCCTGGTTTCTCATAAGTATAAATCTTCTGTTTATTTGCATACTCCCAGCAAGTGTTCCCCCATTTAACGACATTTTACTATTTTTTCCAATTCAAATGCATTAGCGACCTAAGTTGACCTTGCCGTAAAATAAGTCAAGGTCATCCCAGGGTCATGATTTATACAAACTTAGTAGATCTCTATTGCCTAATGCTTCATGCCAAGCTTCAAAATCATAGGCCTTCTGGTTCTTGAGATGAAGATTTTTAAAGGTTTTTGCAATTTATAGCCATGGCGGCCAATTTGGTCATATGACCTTAACCTTTTATACAAATTTTCATTCCCCCTTCCTAACAATGCTCCACGAAAAGTTTGGCTTCAATTGGTCTGGCGGTTTCAGAGAAGAAGATGTTTGAATATTATGTTCATTCACATCCCCGGGCAGGGGTAGACAACCCCCTTGGGTCTTTTTTTTTCATAAGCACAAATTTTCTGTCCATTTGCATACTCCCAGCAAGTTTTATCACATTTGATTACATTTTACTAATTTTTTCCCAATCAAATGCATTAGCGACCTAGGTTGACCTTGCCGTAAAATAGGTCAAGGTCATCCCAGGGTCGTGATTTATGTATTCTTTGTAGAGCTCCATTGCCTCATGCTTCATGCTAAGTTTCAAAATCATAGTCCTTCTGGTTCTGGAGAAGAAGATTTTAAAGTTTTTTGCTATTTATTGCCTTAGCGGCCATCTTGGTCATGTGATCTACTACAGATATAGACCATTTATACACACTTTGGTTCCCCCTTCCTATGGATGATCCATTTTAGTTGGTTGGGGCCGGAGCTTCTTGTCTGTTGCTTGGCCCACCGGGGTTCAACTGGTGTTTTTCTTTTGCTCCGGAGTTAGTAGGTTATTCGGCGCCCAGGGATCTCCATCGTCGGGCAGCTTACTCAATCTGTGAGTCCTTGTTTTTGATTCATCAGGATGTTTATCATGATTTATTTGTTTGTTCTTGATGATTCATTGACTAGTTAGAGATTCACTACGAGGACCGAATAACTTACTAAATGTTATGAACCACTGCAGAAGCTGAGGGTGAGGTTAGGATCCTGTAAAACCGGTTTAAGCCCGCCAGTAACTTTGTGTTACTGATCGTTCCAAGGCGATACTTCTGTGGTGGTTCTTTTTGTTTTATGTCTTAGTGTTTAAAAATTTTTGGTGCTGTTGGCGCCTTATGTATGTTTTTTTATATTTTTGATTAAAATAAGGTAACTGAGTGGCCACCTATTGGGAAAGTAGCTGCTCATTCGGCTTACGATATGTTTCATGGTATAAGTGCCTGATTGTTAGTTTGGTTTTTTCCCACCTCGGTTTTTGGAGTGGGAATCTCTTTCTGATTGCGCCTTTTCCTGATCTTTGCCAACTTGTACCTTTTCACATGAAATTTGAATTTGATTGGCCAAGCGGTTTCAGAAAGAAGATGATTGAAAAGTGTGAACGACAACGACAACGATAACGACAACGACCACGACGGAGCATGGGTATCCTATAAGCTCACTCTGAGCCTAACGGCTCAGGTGAGCTAAAATGAGAAATAAATAGCCAATACAAAAACACTTTGTCGGTATATGTACTTTCAAGTTGTAACATAAAGACGGCGTGTGTCAAAGTGTTGTTGAGTAATATGTGTCGCGTGTCTCACACTCGCTTCTTTAAACCAAAAGTGTTTTATTTATTACCTGTGACGATATGCCGCTGTCCTGTCCATTTGTTTCAATTCAATGCTACAAAAGTCTTTACGATTAAAGAAATGCTGGCATACTCGTACTTTTTTATCTTTTTTTTTATCTTTTATTTTATTCGACGGTAACATGGATAACACACAGAAAAGCAATTAATGTACAATTTGGGTCTAAAATCCGAAACATAGGTCATTGTCATTTTTTCACGTTTTATTTCTGTCTCTTTCTTCGTCTTCTTCTTTTTTGTATTTTTTTCTCATTAAAATGATTTAAGGAGGAAAATATGTCATTACGCAACTTATCGATATATTCATTTTGAACCATTGCGCAAGGAGCCAAACCATTGGCTCGAATACCAACGTGGTTACTGCAGTACCTTTTAAATGATTCGATTGGATAATTCTTTCCTGCGTGGACTTGCGTTGGCTTCGCGAGTCTTAACAGGTACTGTAAATCCGGAAATTTTCGCGAGAACTTAATTTTCGCTAATATTCGCGAAGTCGTTGCTTCGCGAAAATAAAGTTCTCGCTAATAAAGAATTACTATAAGCTTTATAGACTGCACGAGTACTCGCTCGCGAATTCAAGAACTCGCTAATAATTCAGAAATCGTAAATTCGCGAAATAAAAGTCTCGCGAAAATTTCCGAATTAACAGTAATATGATTGATGTTTGATTAGCTGCGCGAATATAGCTATGACTGTATGGTCATATGCGGATTGGATAATACGATTTGATTGGTTTATATTGATACCTTCGCGAAACTCGCGAAGCAACGCAGGTACTAAAGCGATAGTTTCCCATGCGCGGGTCTCGCACATACAACGCAAGGCACCTGCGAAAATGGTAAACTTTAAAGAAATCTCCACTGTAATTGTATAAGACAAACGGAAAGTTATGAATTCAGTCATGTCACGTGATAGAGTGCCTTTAGAAATGCACTTCTTCCTGTTGTTCTTGGATCCTACCCTTGGTTTAATGCAGTGTCTGGACCAACTTAAGTTTCTGGAATATCTCCTGGGAGGTTGAACATGAATGGGTAGGAATGCAGATGGCAGAAGACCAATTTTGACGTCAACAAATATATGAAATTAAATGTGTGAATTAACGAAATCATGGGATTGAACATTAAATGGGTAGGAATACAGATAGCAGGAGATCAATTTTTGATGTCATCTACAGTATAAAAATAAATCTGCGACTTAATGGAATCAAACTTTTAAAACACTGTCAACATATCATGGTATAATATGCATCAGATTTTAGCAAAATACCCAGAAATATTTTGAAAAAAAAAAATGGTGTGGTTAACTTCAAAAATTGTGTACAGTCAATGTTCCGCATTGAACTCTTTCATATGGAATGTTCAAGGAGTAATAGACAAATGACTGAAATTGCCTTTTAGATGTACATTACAAGATTAAATCATATAACGTTTATATTTTACACAGAATAATGATAGTGGCCCTCGAAAACTGTGCATTAGAATTTGATTTCGTTAATTCACACATTTATTTTTATACACATATGACATCAAACTTTGATCTTCTGCAATTCGCATTTCTACCCCATTTTCAACCCCCAGGAAATATTCCAAAAACTTGAGGTGTTCCAGATACGCATGAAACTATGAAACTAAAAGTAGGACTCAGTGCATTAGAACTAGATTTCTTTAATTCACACATTATTTTCATACTTCAGATGACGTCAAATTGTTTTTCTTTCATTTGCATTCCTATCCCCTTCATGTTCATACCCAAGGAGATACTCCAAAAACTTAAGATGGTCCAGACACTGCATGAAACCAAGAGTATGATCCCAGGACAACATAAACCTGTGAATCTACAAAGGAATATTGGACACCATATCACGTGACAAGACTTTGACCACAAAAACTTGCTGTTTCTATTATACAATTATATTGTCAAATATTAACCATGGTTCATAAACTATTTTGGGGCAACTGGGCAATCTGAATATTTCCTCCGTTTAAGCATGGTAATCTTTTAACCATACTATGCAATTAAACTTTTGATGTCTGCAAAACTAGGCGGATGGCTGCCCTGTTTATCACGCTGGGTTATGTAAATAATTATGAGAAAAATTACTACCCATAAAAAATGTGAAACACCTGTATATCCCAGATCTCAGGTGAGCGTCCTAGCATTACAAAACTTAAGAAGATAAATTAACTAGCATAACTGTTTTACAAAATAGACTATGCCAACTCTCAACGTATACAATGACCATATAATTCGTGATATAAATCCATATCTGTTTGGCTAAACATATCGTCTAATCCATATTTATTAATCCGATTTGAGCATAAAACCGGAGAAAGATGTCTCGCCATATTTACCAGTATCTAAATAAGATATAGGAGAACAATGACCTAGATCGATTTTGTCTCCTCGAGCCAGGTGTATAACTATAGAATTTAAATTGCCAGAATGGCCACTGTCCGCGCTACTGCTGGGGTCCGACCATACATACACTATACCATAGCCATTCTTTCTAATTGCACAGTGTACATAATCACCTCCACGAACCTTAAATAAGTGTAGTGCAAAATAATATAATCCTGGGTACCGGCAAGTAAATATCCCAGTTGATGTACTGTAATCATTCCCAAGGTTTGTAATGACGTGAGTAAACCTAATTGTATGATTGACCGTACCAGCTACAGGCTGTTTAACTGTGAACGCTGACATCACACCTGGAAATAATAATAAAATGTGATATATGTGAGTCGATGTGGACGCAAAGAAAATAAAATAGATGAATTCGAGGAATGAAAACAATTACTAAATATTGTGTGTTTGATGTTATAAATGAAGGCACATTCTGACAAAGTTTGTTAGTGAGATGTATCTTTCGACAGAGTTTGCTGGTGAGATGTATCTTTTTGACAAAATTTGCTGGTGAGATGTATCTTTTTGACAAAATTTGCTGGTGAGATGTATCTTTCGACAAGGTTTGCTGGTGAGATGTATCTTTCGACATAGTTTGCTGGTGAAATGTATCTTTCGACAAAGTTTGTTGGTGAGATGTATCTTTCGACAGAGTTTGCTGGTGAGATGTATATTTTGACAGAGTTTGCTGGTGAGATGTATCTTTTGACAGAGTTTGCTTATGAGATGTATCTTTCGACAAAGTTTGCTGGTGAGATGTATATTTCGACAAAGTTTGTTGGTGAGATTTATCTTTCGACAGAGTTTGCTGGTGAGATGTATCTTTCGACAAAATTTGCTGGTGAGATGTTTATTTCGACAAAGTTTGCTGGAGAGATGTAAAGTTTGCTGGTGGGATGTATTTTTCGACAAAATTTGCTGGTGAGATGTTTATTTCGACAGAGTTTGCTGGTGAGATGTAAAGTTTGCTGGTGAGATGTATCTTTCGACAACATTTGCTGGTGAGATGTATCTTTCGACAAAATTTGCTGGTGAGATGTATCTTTCGACAAAATTTGCTGGTGAGATATAAAGTTTGCTGGTGGGATGTATCTTTCAGCATCTGAAAGGAAGTACGCGATCAGTACCTTTAGGAGTAATTCCTTGATCAATAGTCTTTATCGACGACATCAATGTTTGTTTATCAGACTCAACGGCTGGCATCTTTGAATTCTGAAAAAAAAAAAAAAAAAAAAAAAGATTCACAATACCATGTAATTAAGCCATCGCACCTTTTTGTCGACATTAAGTAATCCAGAAATTCTTATACTTGTATTATGGCAAGCTGCTAAAGTGAAACAGCACATACATTCGACTGCAAAACATAAAACAAATGGAGCCACAAAAGACGTATCTCTGTAGAAAATGTGAAAAGGTCTTGTAGAAACTGTTTTTATACTTGAAGAAGTAAAGCTAAATTCTTAGCCGATGGATTGAGCATGAAAGTCGCGTAAACGTACACGCGTAAGCGTATAGGAAAAAAGTTTGCGCAAAAGCATTGAAAATAATTATGAATCAAATAAAGCATGTAACATTTCAGTAATTGTTTGATTATCACCGTGTTTTGACACATAGACTGATTGTTTTCACACTTGTTCCAATTCAATAGATGGCACGCGCAACGATTTTTATTGATGTGGTGATGCTGTTAAATAAAATTGGTGTTAATAAAGTCATGAGCGATTGAAATGAATATATTTATCGTATATATTGAGTAGGAATACATATACCATTCATTCATTCATTCATTCATTCATTCATTCATTCATACGACATAAGCGTAGAAATTCATTCATTCATTCATACGACACAAGTGTAGGGACGAAAGCATATCTATCTATCTATCTATCTATCTATCTATCTATCTATCTATCTATCTATCTATCTATCTATCTATCTATCTATCTATCTATCTATCTATCTATCTATCTATCTATCTATCTATCTATCTATCTATCTATCGCATGGTACATGTACCATATTCCCTTAGAAAATTGAGTCACATTGTTTTCTGTGATTTAGTCCTGTTTCTTTGGTTTCATTTCAGTCTTTTGTACATATTTTAGCAATCTAACTTATTTTCGGTTTTCAAACAATACTGCATTTCACTAAAATTCAACTTATTTGTCAATATCATTTATTTACATTAAACTTACCAACTTGTATATTAATACGCCGATTGTAACAGAACTGCTCATAACAATTATTGTCAGAAGCACCGCCCACAGAATTTGCAGTTTCCTGAATGCTGATTTATGTAAGTCAGATTTTAATGTTAAAGCGTTGCCATTGTCAACATCGCCTGTACGGTTTGTCGCAGAATCATTACTTCTGTCGTTTTGAAGTTGTTCATATCGATCTTCTTCTATCGATGCTAGTGGATTGTCATATACATGGTCACCAGCACCATTCGCCGCGTGCCCAACGATGTTATGTAGCTCCAATTGTTCAGCCATCACGAACGAATCGCCTTCAAAC
This sequence comes from Rugalucina vietnamica, assembly GCA_964017185.1. Lineage (NCBI taxonomy): Eukaryota > Metazoa > Mollusca > Bivalvia > Lucinida > Lucinidae > Rugalucina > Rugalucina vietnamica. The sequence continues at coordinate 8,550,850 of OZ024885.1, forward strand.
ACTGGTAATATTAATGTATGTCCTAAACAATATTGGGTAACTTTAATTAAATGCAAAAAGCCAATGTTTCGTAAAATATAAATCCATAACATAGAAAATAAGCACAGGTTTCAGAACGCTCTTGCTGAGTCAGCAAGTACATTTTTAACAAAATAAAGCAAGAGAGAAATACATAGTGCAGATTTATGATAAGTAGGGGACCAATGGTCCTTTGAACGCTCACCTGAGATTTACTATATACTCGAATTCATGTCCATGTGTATTACCCTGAGTCAAACTGGGCTTACAACTTACATATTCTACACGCCTATTTTTTCAATGACTCCCCATGAACTGGCATTCTATCAGTTTAGCCATTCAAATGCAAAGGTGACACAAGTTGACCTTTTCCACAAAATAGTTCAGGTCATCTCATCTTCAGGTTATCTCAAGTTCATGACTTATAGAAGAATTGCTAGAGCTCAATGTCAAGTTTTGTTTTCAAAGGCTTTCTGGCTTTAGGGAATAACATTTGTAAAATTATTAATATCTTATTACTTATGTTATAAGCATGGTAATTGAAAATGTGGTTTAATGGTTGAAAAATAGACATAAAAAAGTGCAAACAAGTGCTATTAATATGATTTCTTAGCTTTTACATATTTAAACTGGTGTTTGCAGGGGTATATTTAATTTTCTTACTTCTAATCTAAAGAATAAAATGTGGGTACTCGTTAGAACCTACTCGACGAGGCGGTTCCAACGTGTACCCAAAATTAATGTTTTGAGCAAAACTGTCAAAAAAAGTCGAAATTTTTCCCATTATCTTTTTTTTTTTTTCAATTTTTACAGTAGAAGAAAAACTCTGTATATTGCATGGACAAGTTTTTGTTATGATTTTGATTAATTTCATAAAATATATATGGACTAATTAGTTTCCATGAAGTTCGATTATGCAAGTTCCATGATAATAAACTTAATGTTTCGTACAGCCATTTTGTTTAAAAATGGAATGTTGTCACCTATCTGAAGATGTGTTTGTATATTAAACCAATAATATATAGCGGAACTTACTGAGTATTTCTCGAACATGTGTGCTAGGAATCCTACGAGTGGTTGTAGGCAACGCTTTTTACAAGTTGCTTTAGCTGCCCGCGACCTCTGCACAAGACAATCAGATAATGAAATATCTTCAAAGATGCATACATGATAGTAAAACTAATGATAACGGATATATTGGTCACTTGGTGTGGAAACGTACTGTTTGTCATGGTGGTACATACATATGCAATCACTGATTCGCATATCCGTCGTGTGTTGCAAAAGCGGAATAATTAGAAAACTGCAATGGGTGTGTACTGTTATCCCAAATTGCAGGAAACCAAGACATTTTAAGAGCTGAAGTCATAATGAGAAAGAAATTCAAAACATTCGTTTGCCTCTGTTTGACCGCTCCAAAGCTCATTGTTTGTAACGTGCATGGCATATTATACAATTAAATTATCATGAAATGTCTTATATCCCGGAAACAATGAGGATGAACACTTACCTGTGTGCGGACGTGATAAGAATAGTAATGGTCTCGGTTATCTATGGATATGATTCATATCCCGGATACAATGAGGATGCACTTGGTTATGTAAGGAAGTTTTATCTGGTTCTCGACCGAGGAAAAGCTATATTATTGCACATATGACATTTTACAGGCGCCATGCAAATCTCGTACAGTAGACGTGCATGGCGTATATATATTAAGTTGATGGCTTCGGTAATCAGCCGACGCATTTTTTCAATCACAAAGCTGTGCAACGTTCAATATCAGCGTCGGGCTGCACGTTGTTCTAACATGTAACAGGAGTAGATGATGAACTTATCTTCTTAACCATATCTTCCTGCAATTTGTTGCATCCGTTATTTGATTTAAAACGATAAATTATTGTTCCAACAACTGATTAACTACCATGGATTTAACTTCGTAAACCTATCAAAATGAGCTTGGCCTCTACCACATCCCCTAGATAACCACAAGCGACTCATTTTCATAATGTAGGGATGGAAAGCGCAATGGCTTAGTAATACAATGTTGAATTCTGTATCCACCTCGTTTGGGTTATGTTCTAGATCCAAACAGCTTCCACAGAGTTTTGGCCGTGAAATGATGCGCTTGCGAATAGTAAAGAGGCAAAACGATCCATTTGGTATCTTCTCAGATATTTAAGGTTTGGTTCTGGTAGCCAAACTAAATAATAAGATATCAGATAAAGTATAATTAGCGACTATTCGCACGGTTGTTAACCTCACCTGGACAGAAGGGTGTTTATATTATAGTATTCAAGCCGGCGTCCGTGTCAAAGATCTTCTTATTTGGACCGCTTGGCCAATCAAAGCCAAATTTTATATGATGCATCTATAAGAAGTCGGCGGGGGAGGTGGGGGGGGGGGGGCTATGCGTTTATAGATAATCCAGATAACATGACCATGTTGGCCGCCGTGTCCATATATGGTAATACACTTCAATATAATTCTCCAGAACCGGTGGACAAATATCGACGAAACTTAGCATGAAGCATCAATGACACATGTATTACAATGTATATATAAATCACGACTCTGTGATTGCTTTGACCTATTTTACGGCTAGGTAAACATAGGTCGCCTATGCATTTGAATGGGAAAATTGTTTTAATGGCACCCTAAGGGTAAATCTTGAACGAAATGGACAGTATGACGGAATATCAATGGTTCTTAAAAAATGGATCCCAGGGGCTCATCTGCCCCACCTCGGGGCAACATATATGTATATTACTACACTATTCAAACCTCTTCTCCTCTGAAACCGTTGGGTCGATCGAAGCCAAATTTAATATGAAGCGTCTATAGGAAGGGGGAACACATGTGTATATAAATTATCTTGGTCACATGACAAAGATAGCCGCCATGTCAGTATAAGTTAAAAACCTTTCAAAAACCGTCTTCTGCAGTACCGGCGGACCAATTTCAACTATACTTGGCAAGAAGCATCGATGACTGAAGTACTACAAAGTGTATATAAATCATGACCATGTGATAACTTTGATCTAATTTTCGGCGGAGGTAGGGGTGAAACATGTAGGTCAGTGTTTAGGGTCTTAGACACCCTAAAACTCATCTAAAAAAATTAATGCTTAATAAGAGACATTATTTGCATTAATTATTTTGGGAGTTACCTGTATATCATTGCTAACAATGACAAGCATTGAGCAAAGTCATGCAAAGTCATGAGAAAATCTGTCTTTAGTTTCCAAACAGGTCCATAAACACAAGATATGTAGCCAAAGATCAGTACAAATCGGGGTTTAAAAAGCACACATAAAGCAAAATATGTCCATGCCATTCACGACAAACACACAGCTGATCTGTAAATGTATATGCAAAACACATGTTCTCATGGATATCTCAATTACTGTATGATTTTCGCAAACATAAAAAGACACAAAATTTATTTGCAAGTCTGAAGTGGATGAATGCACGCAAGCCACCATTCAAATTAGATACGCATGAAATCTAAATGCCTTCTGTTGTTAAAATGTTCCTACACCAATGCAATATTTTTTTTAATGTTAAAACTATTGTTTATACACCTGGTATACATGTACCTGTTTAGCTATAACACGGTCTCTTTCTTAATGCACAGAACTGAACCTTAAATCTGACACCAAAATACACCCCTACTAATAACACATTACTGAAAGCCATCGGAAACGTTCGATTGCGGATATGATACGATTTATTACAGATATTACGGATATATACAAAATACCTATCCGACGGCATCCGTGTGTGATTATGTGATTGTACTTTGACAAAAAGCAGTGGTTTCTGACGCCGTGGTCAACGACTCTATTTGCACATCCGTATCATATTCGTATATCCGTATATATCCATATACGGATATATATATATATATGTAAATTTATGATCAAGATTTATAATCTATCCTGATTCTAAGATTATTTTCATTGCGATGCTTGTTTAAAAAGGGGAGGGTGAACGGCTGAGTTGTTAATAATAATGACCACGTAGTCCAATGGGTCCTTTATCATTGTGATGGGAATAATTAAATCATCAAGTACATCAGTTTGATCCCACTTTATTTAATAAATAAACAATACAAATGTATTACAATATGCATCTTAATAAAATAGCATAATTTTTTTCCGACAAGGTAAGACACAAACCGGCTTGTACAGACATGGAAGCAGGCTAGAAGCTTGAAAGTAAGGTTTCACGTAAATGAGGAATAATACTATCTGTGTAGAAAAAGCAAAGGAGCGGATCAGCTATGCAGTTATTGCTAGGCTGATCTGCGCCTTTGTTTTCGCATATGCCAAATCCGGTTTTATCACGACGCGGCTCATTAATACTCCGGAGCGTGCGGACTCAAATATTATAAAAGTTATACGCGGCGGCGCGTCAAACATGATACTCGTCTTTGATACAAAAAACTGTGTCGCATATGTTCTTTCAAGTTGTAACATGAAGACGGCGTGTGTCAAAGCGCCGTTGAGTTATACTTCTCGCGTGTCTCAGACACGCTCTTTAAACTTTACGGGTGTTATTTATCACCTTTTACACCTGTAGCGATATGCCACTGTCCTGTCCGTTTGGTTCAATTAAAAACTAAAATAGTCTTTACGATAAAAGGAATTACGGCATACATTTTTTTTCCATTCTATAGGACAGTCATATCAATTACACGCAGAAAAGCAATTAATGTAAAATTTAGGTCAAAATCTTGAACATAGGCAATTGTCAATTATTTTGATAAAGGATTTTTTTTATTTCATTAAAATGAATTTAGGAAGAAAATATTCCATTATTCAACTTATTCATGCATATATTTTGGCCCAACGCGCAGGGAGCCAAACTATTGTCTCAAATACCCACGCAGATACTGCAGTGCCTTTTAAAGTATTTCATTGGATAAAAGCATTCCCGCGTGGACCTGCGTTGGCTTCACGGGTATAAACAGGTAATATGATTGGTGTTTGACTACCTGCGCAGACATCGCGAGTACGACTATGACTGTATGGTCATATACGTGTTGATAATATGATTTGATTGGTTTATAATGATACCTTCGCGAAACTCGCGAAGCAACGCAGGTACTAACGCGATAATTCCCCACGCGTGGGTCTCGCACGTACAACGCAAGGCTCCTGCAAAAAGGGTTAACTTTTAAGAAATTTCCACTGTAAAAATGGGATTGAGAGGGTATACATTTCATGGCTATGTTTTCCAGATGAAAAGCAATGCGATTTAGCAGCATCATAAAGTTAAATGCTCTATATGTCTATGTATTGTAGTTGTCGACATGGAGATAATATCACCCTTATATATGCAATCTGTCTTTTTTATGATTTGAGCCTGTACATGAGAAAGCCAACAATTTGGGGTTCCGACCAGGTCCAACACAAACCAGGCTGTACAGTCACAGAATAAAGCTAGTTGAAACTCTTGAAACTTTGGATATAAGTAGAAGAGGAATTGTACTATCTGTGTGGCGAAAACAAAGGCGCTGATCAGCTGTGCAATTACTGCACAGCTGACCTGCGTCTTTGTTTTCGCATATGCAAAATGTTGATTTTCTCATGCACAGGCTCATTTGTCAAAAATCAGTGGAGTCATTAATCAGAACCAGTGTTTAACACTTTCCATTGATTTTCAGTCATATTGAAGTAGGAAACCAGAAAAAGTAGTCGCATAATCAGATAAATCATATATAGTGGACTCAGAGGTACATTCTCCTACATCAACACTATCCCCATTTACCAAATGCAGTACTGCGGAGTTCGAAGTACTGTAATAACCAACACCTTGTGGATCGGTTGTGTGTGCAACGACAATAGGAGATCCATTCTTTCTGATTTTGCAAAATGCATGAGTACTGCTGTAGCTCTTCAAAATATGTAGTGTGAAAACATATATTCCTGGTACAGTAAGGTCTGAACTAAAGTATACAGAAAGTGCACATGGTGAGCAAATTCTCTGAACTTCAGGTGGACATTACTTTGCACAAGCTCTGAGAGTCAAGTGCACTTACCTAGAACTCCAGGTGCACGATACCTATCTGAGCCAAAAGTGCACTTGCTGTTAGCTCAGGTGTCATTTCAGTTTTACAGGTAATTATCATAGGATGCATTTGTGTGACAATCAAACCAATGCATGTAATTGGAAAATGAAATAATTTAACTGAAAAAATAATGCTGATTTGTTTTGCAAGTTTATGAGAAACAAAGTATGTATATTAAACAATAGTTCCAAAGCAGGCTGTGTGAAAGCAAGATATTCCGTGAGCGATGCGGGAATTTGCCTTACATACCGTTTGAGCAGTGTCATGAGCAAACTGCTTCTTGTTACTTGAACAAAATAAATGAGCGCACAAGTTGCACTGTAAGCAAGCTACACGTGTTTTCATCATAGCTGTAGTGCATTTTTAAAACCACATGATATATTTGAATTTCACACAGTTACCTGTATAGATAACCAGTCAACATTTACATGAGAACCATTCGAATATTTACTGAACCAGTCCCACGTAAAACCAAAAGCTCTCTTTAATTGTATTACTGACACACTCCCACTTGTAAGTTATTGCTAAAATTTTATGACAGGTGATAAATGGATTAAAGGAACATAAACCATGAAGTCTGAGCTTCTTTAATTTTATTGAACAAAATGAACAAGTTTGTCCTGGATAAAATATTTAGGATTCTTGAACGATCTAAAATTTGTTCAAAAGAAGGCTAACGGAAATGAAAAAGATCATCTCTCTCTCTCTCTCTCTCTCTCTCTCTCTATCTATCTCTCGCTAAAATGTTGTAATACTAGTACATGGTTTGAATGAGGCTTCCTTCAGGTTCTATACGGGATACTTTATAATTTTCCTTTCTTATTCATGCACTCAAACTTAGCAACTGTGTAAATTAAAATAAATAAATAAATAAATAAATAAAGAAAGAAATAAAGAAATAAAGAAATAAACAACATGACATTGTTTTTCAAGACATGACAGGAGTATATACTGTCACACAGGTATACAAAATAAATGAGCGCACAAGTTGCACTGTAAGCAAGCTACATGTGTTTTCGCCATAGTTGTGCATCTTTAAATAATACGATATATCTGAATTTCACACATTTACCTGTCTAGATTACCAGTCAACATTTTCCTGAGAACCATTCTAATATTTACTGAACCAGTCCCAGGTAAAACCAAAAGCTCTTGTATTTGTATTAGTATTTTACAACAGATATGCGTCCACTGGAAAATGATTACAGATGAGTTATTGCTCATATTTTATGACAGGTTATAGAGTGGATTAAAAGACCATATACCATGAAGTTTGAGCTTCTTTAATTCTATTGAACAAAATGAACAAATTTGTCCTGGATAAAATATTGAGGATTCTTGATCGATCTTAAATTTGTTCAAAAGAAGACTAACGGAAATTAAAAAAAGATCATCTCTCTCTCTCTCTCTCTCTCTCTCTCTTGCTAAAATGTTGTAATAAATTGGCTGAATGAGGCTTCCTTCAGGTTTTATACGGGATATCATTTTCCTTTCTTATTCATGCACCCAAACTTAGCAACTTTATAAAATACATAAATAAATAAATAAATAAATAAATAAATAAATAAATAAATAAATAAATAAACAAACACGGCATTGTGTTTCAAGACCAGACATCAATTATAATTGTATATCTTCCTGGATTTTCCCAAAACCATTTCATTTGTTGCCTTCCTACGCGCTCCAAAAACAAATTTCAAACTTTGATATGCACCTTTTTCACATGGTATATTACTAAATGAATCATACAAGCTTAAAGGAATAGGGAAGCAACGACCATGACATTGCACAATCTGTACGAAAGTTCCTCTCAAAAACAAAGTAAACGTATCCATAATTTTTTGACAGTTCTAAATGACATGTTATCAACCCGTCACATGCATTTAAAGCCTAGGTTACATTTGCCCTACGATTAACTTGCGATGATCGTACGATGCCATTTTTTGCATTTTCTTGCGGTCTCCGCAGGGTGACCCTACGATGCCCCTACGGTTCTACGGCTTCCTACGGCTTCTTACGACCTTTACAAATTTTAAAAATCGTTAGACCGTAGCCCGTAGACACGTCGTAGGTAGCATCATGGTACGGATGCCTTACGGAAACCCTGCGATGATCGTGCGGTCACCGCACGGTTTTATGATAGTTTGGGGACTAAAATAATTAGATAATCGTAGACCTTTAGGGTGATCGTGCGGCATCCGTACGGTTATATCACAAGTTTATTAAAATCGTACAGACACCTTACATCGTACGGCTATCGTAGGGAGACCGCAAGAAATCGTAAGGACTCCTCACGAACATCGCACGGGCTTCGTACGATTTCAACTTACAGTGTGCAAAGACCCTTTGATTTCCCTACGATCTCCAAACAGTTCCGACTCAGGACATCGAAGAAAGCTAGAACAAGAAATCGAACCATGCCCGTATGAATTGTAAACACCTACGTCGTAGCCCATGATCACCTTCGATTTTTAAAAAAAATCGTAGGGAAATCGCGGACCGAAAAATCGTACAATGATCGGGACAAATGTAACCTACTAGGCATGACCCTTGCGGCCTCCCTACGATCACTGAACGATTTTTGTTCCCAAATTATCATAAAAAAAATCGTGCGGTGACCTCTCGATTATCGCAGGGTATCCGTACGGTGCCCGTATGATGCCCTACGACGTGTCTACAGTCTACGGTCTTACGATTTTAAAATTTGTTATAGTGCAGACTATTACAAGATCGTAGAGGCTACGGAGATCGTAGGAAGTCGTAGAATCGTAGGGACATCGTAAGGTCACCCTACGGAGGCCGCACGAAAATGCAAAAAATGGAATCCTACGATCATCGCAAGTTAATCGTAGGCCAAATGTAACCAAGGCATCAGTCAGAAGTCCAAGTAGACTCCGTACGATACCCACTTACAGTCTGCGGAGACCCTACGACTACCGTGCGGCCTCCTTGCGTTTTGTATCAAAACGTATAGGGACTCCGTACGGACCACGCACGGGATCCGTACGATATCTACGTACTATCTGCGGAGACATACGACTGCCGTACGATCGCCTTGCGTTTTTGTATGAGAACGTCGACAAATGGCAGATCAAAAAATCGCACGATGCCTGTATGAATTGTTAACACATACGTCGTAGCCCATGATCTCCTACGATGTCTTAAAATCGTAGAGAAAATCGCAGACCGAAAAAATCGTACGATGATCGTGGCAAATGTAGCCTAGGCTTAACCTATATGATATGACGGGTGTCAACGTTTGTTAAATAATATAAAAGTGTATGTAATCAATGGACACGCAATTCAAGTATGCTGGATAATCGCGTAAATAAACGGATTTTTTTTAACTTTGCAAAAGTAAGTGTGGAGCACGCTGTCAAAATTGATACACTGGCGTTACAAAACATTTATCCAGCAATGGTTGCGCAGACTATATTCAGATGCAACATAGGTTCAGTTGTCGACAAATATTCAATATTTTGTCTGAGCATATGCTGAACACCTTTACAAAGCAATGACATATACGAGTATCCAGTAATAATAGTCGATCGGGCAACAGGGACTTAAAGCGTACAAGTTGTTAAAAGACTACGTACCCAATGGAACAGTACTGTAAAACGATAATGCCCACGAGTCATCGTTCATCTTTCGCAAAATTTCGATGCGGTGTGAAACGGGGGGATATGAAGGTTTACCGGTCAATAAACGTATATATCCATTTTGTCGAACACAGATTGAAACCGAGATTCATGTTATTACCCAATGTAAATCATATGCAAACATAAGGGACTATTTTAGAAAGCCAGTGTTATATATCAAGATTTCAATGTTTTAACGGATGAAGAGAAATGGTACATGCATTTTTGTTTTCTAACCAATCAATGATAAGAGAATGTGCTAGAACCTGTTCAAAAAACCATAACGAAGTACCATTTTGTAAAAGTAAGCACAATTGCCCATTATCAAGCTACAAGTGACAAAAAACCAACAACAATGGACACATACATGGTATTGCTACGCTGACATTTTAGATTAATATTTCATGTCAACAATGAAACAAAATGATCTGTAAACATTTTCTTTTTCTATGGTGGTAATTTCAGACATTTGTAGTGTCATGCCGCATAGTGGTAAGATTTTTTTTTTCTTGAGCGTCATGACCGTCAGCATAATACGATCATGTGATATTACCATCTCTCTCTCTCTCTCTCTCTCTCTCTCTTCTAAGTTTTGATATAAGAAATGTATAAATACGTCTTAATAAGCTCCAGTAAATAAGACGTCTTTTAAAACGAGTATAGTGTATATATATAGAGAGAGAGAAATAGTACAAGTATGAATATGTCATTGTATAAAATATGTTTTTGACTTTGAAAATAAAATAATAAAAAAAAAAAAAAAAAAAAAAAAAAAAAAACAAACAAAAAAAAAAAAAAAAAAAAAAAACTGTTGATTAATTTTACAGAGAAGGTTAGCTTTGCTTTATAAATTAATTTTCTTTGTTTATAGCAAGCATTCTGTAGTGTAAATATATAACTGAGTTATGTTTTAAAACTGTGAATACAGCGCTAACGGAAGTCTTAAAAGGAAAATGTTTGCACATGTTGTTTTGTTAAAATTATTTCAAGTATTCCAGCACAGTCGTATTAGTTAATTAATCAGAGCATTCGGCAAACTAATGTTATGTATGTTAGGCAATTTCCAACAATAATACCCCGCAATAATACATATCAATTAAAAAAAAAAAAAAAAAAAAAAAAAAAAAAAAAATGTCAATCAGCTTTGATCAGAAACCCAGAAAAAGTGCTGAAATATGCATATGCATATATACTAGTAATGGGGGTACAATTACCCACATCCACTGTATCGCCGTGTACCAGATGCAGCACTACAGAGTTGGTAGCGCTATAATAACCACCGTCACTATTGCTGTCAGGATCAGTCCATTACGGATCCGTTCTTTCTGATATAGCAGTATGCCTCATCATGTCCACTATTTTTTATTATGGTAAGCGTAAAGGCATACAACCCATCGTATTGACAAGTGAAAACTCCCGTTGTGGTACTGTAATGACCACCAATGTTGGTAACGACATATATAAACCTGATAGTACCGGCTGATGGTCCGGAATCTGCATTACTGACTGAGAAGGCAGACATTGCACCTGTAACAAGGAAATAAAATAAATACCAATGGGCGAGTTGGGGACAAATGAGACCCAGGATAAAAGATGCACGGACGCAGGCGTCAAAATTCATTTTAAGTAGGACAGAGCGTTGGGGTATGAAATATCGTGCGAGCCAGAGATTTAAATTCATTGAAAGCAAGACATAGCGTTGGAGTAAAATCATTAAAATATTTGCATTAATTTAAAAGTCATCAAGTTTGTAAACATTATGTCAGAGAACAGCTTAAGAAACTTCACGGACTCGGTTTTAGCATACACATGTACTAATGACATTTTCTGTCATACACATGAAACGATGAATCGGAGGCTTCTTATGACATGATTAAGACAATGTTTGCTGTACAGTGAAATATAAAATCAAGCCAGAAAAAATTACCGACCCCAGTCCTCTGTCTTTTATTTCTCCAATAATCGGCTTTCTACTTACCGTAAACATGAATGTACGTTAATCTTTTCACACATACATGAATTTGCATTATCATGAATCTTTATTTTTTACATTATTTTGTTCCACAAATAAACAAATTATAATGTATCATTTCCTTTTAGAATTTGAGCCGCGACACAAGAAAACCGGAAGTCCGATATTGTAAATTGACTCATACTTGAAAAACCTAAATGTTATGAACCAATGCAGAAGATGAGGGTGAGGCTAGGCGCCTGTAAATCCGGATTAAACACCCCAGTAATTTTATGTTACTGATCGTTACAAGGCAATACTTCTTTTGAAGCTCCTATTGTCTTTTTGTGTTTTGGAGTCGAAAATGTGTGCTGTTTGAACCTTATGTACGTTTTCGTATCTTTAGTTAAGTTCGGGTAACTGAGTGGCCGCCTATTGGGGAATAGCTGCTCACTCGGCTTATGAAATATGTTCTCGGTATAACTACCATAATGCCACTTTGGTTTTTCCCCACCCTCAGTTTGTGGAGTGGGAATTTCTTTCTGATTGCGCCATTTCCTGATAATTGCCTACTGTTACCCTTTTTTTTAATTAAACAGCGTTTTGGTCGTTCAGACTAGCAATAGACGTCAAATCTGACAGTTAAGAAATCTTAGGAACTTTAGATTTTACATGCATGCTATTGCTTTTTAAGAATGGCAATTTGTGTGGAACATTGTACATTCAAATGAGCAAATTTTAACTGTCTTTAATTATGAATTCATTCATTAATCAACTCTAAATGACAGTAATACTCACGTGAAATGCATTATGTGCTAAAGATATGTGCAAAACTCTCAACACATTTCAAAGTATGTGGAAGCAATTAGACATTTAATTACAGGTACTTGTACATTGGGCATTGCCGGTAACGACATTAAGTTTGTGTCATTTCAGACGTATCCATTTCTGTCTACCCTCATGTTTACTCAATATCGAGACATAAATTGACATTTACAAAGCATTATGGGTATAGATGTATCTGAAGTTCAGGATTCGTAGCACTCATAGCGTGTTACTGTTACGGTAGTCTTGTAAGTGACTACCGAAACATGTCAAGATAATTCATGAAATCTCTTTCGTAACAAAGCATAAACAACAATGCCTCACTTAAACGAATTGGCTGTTAAGTTTGCTGTTTGAGTCAAAAAGGCCAAGATAAACATCTTACAATGTATTGGTTACCTAAGCTTTACTAAATACCTATAAAGTTAGATTTATTGAAAACAAAAATTAAAACTGAGATCCTTTAAGTGTAGTGAACAAATCAATGAGAAAGGGGATGAGCCATACCGTGGTTTCGACTATTAAAGTCTCGTCAGTGACCCTTTAGATTTGGCAACATGGAGCCAACGAGAATTACTGAAATTTAGCAACTTTCAACAGAGTAGTCGCTACAAATGTTTATCTAAGTTTATCTAAATGGGACTAAATATATTAAACATCGGATAGAAAATGAACTTAACCGATACTAAATTTCTGATTTCTCTGAGTAACTTCGCTGATCTCAAAGGAGCAAAAAGAAAATATAACCTGCACTATGGATGATGTATGGGGAGACATTTTAGGGCCGCCACACGGCACAACACCAGCTGCAGTGATAGCAAAAAAATGTAAATTTGAGATCTTTTGAGAGCAGTGAACATATTAATGAGAAATGGGATAAGCCATACCGTGGTTTCGACTATTAATGTCTCGTCAGTGACCCTTTAGATTTGGCAACATGGAGCCAACGAGAATAACTGAAATTTAGCAACTTTCAACAGAGTAGTCGCTACAAATGTTTATCTAAGTTTATCTAAATAGACTAGTAATCCAATCTAAAATTTTGAGACCAGGGAGGCCGGCTTGTTAATGGATGTAGACAAGGATATTCGGCTTGCCCAATGTCTGAGGAACAGCGTGAGGCTTGTCTACAGATTTGAAATTGATTGTGTACGTCAGTACAGAGGTCAAAGTTCATGGAGTGCAAAATTGTTAAATTTCTTGATATTTTATGCAATGCATGGCTGAAAGCTTTTGGTCCCTTGAGATCAGCGAGGGTATTCTAAGAAATCAGAAGATTTTTATCGATGTAGATTCATTCTTTAACCAAAGTTTAATATGTTTGGTCTCATTTGGATTATACTAGTCTTTGTATCGGCTACCCTGTGAAAAGATGCAAACTTACAGTAATTCTCTTTTGCTCCATGTTACCAAATCTAAAGTGTCACTTAAGGGGCTTGAGAAGCCGAAAAAGTGGTATGGCTCATCTTTTGTCTCATTAATACGTTCACTGCTTTTAAAGGATCTCAGTTTTATTTTATTATGACAGTTATTTTGACATGTAGGGCTGTTAGGCACATAAACAATAGTACCACTGGGCAGTTCTTACATCAAGGGTAAGAGTCGACTGTAATGAAGCACATGTAGTGTAAAAATAATGCACACACATTCAATATACACAAGCTATGTCTGACATACCTAGAAGCGAGCAACTTACACCATATTGGATGGTTTGTTCGGAGATGAGTGTTCTTTTAGATATAATATACCATGCGACTTTACAAGGCTGGGTTGGGTGTAAGATTGTAAGCTTCAGAGCTATAGCAGTTTGTAGAATGATATGAAAGCAGAATGCAGGTGTTTCAATCGGACCTGTCTTGCTGCTATGTCATATACGTTGACCATGTCAGTTGCATCCCGCATCAACGACTTGCTGATCAACCATTGGGAAACTGCTTTTTACGTTTGAGGGGTGGAATATATATTATGCCAGTTGTTAGCACATTTCCGAGACCGCTGAAGAGATTATGGGTCTCTATCTTGCAATTATTGTTGAGCATGCAACATTTTGTGGCCACTGCTTGCGTCTTGGTCTCATTTTACTCATGCGTGCAGCAAAATATATATTGCTTAAACCAACAAAAAGGTCTTCAACAAAGACAATGACCATATGACACAAAGAACTTGTCTTGATTGGGTTCTGCAGCATCATACATAGCATGAGATGGCAGGCAGTCACATTTGCATTTTTATCACTGTTTGAGGTCCATGTCCGAATATCAACATATATCGGATTAGTTGAAGCCCATGTGGAACTTATGAGTTTGTACTTACTACTTCAATAATTGAGTCACTTTATTCATTTAATTTCATGCTTTGCCTCTATGGATAAAAGCTTAAGGCTTGTCGGGAAGGTTAGTTACTGAAGCCACACCGTGTCTAGACTAGCCTCCCACAGGCAGGTTCATACCATTACATTCAATGCACATTTCTGTCACCAATTACTGACAAATGCTTTTCGAGGATCAGAAAGGGAAACAAAAGCAATAGAAACAGTTTCTTGAAAAGTAACCGACGTGAGCGTCAACTGCAGGTTTACTTCGTTGCGAATCAGACACGCTATTAATCAAAGGAAAGTATTTATTCTCAGACTACTGCAGCTAGTAGCACTAAAAATGAATTTCAAGACATCAAACTTTCTGTTACAACTACATATTATTGTAATGACTGAACGATTGATAGGTGAAATAATTCACAAATCATTGATGCAATATATATTTTGGGTTGACGACACTAAAACCAAGTGGGTGGGGTAATTCAACACTGACACATTCATCCCATCTACCTATCATGGAAACCTACATGTACCACCTGAGGAGGCTTAGGTTATTATTGTGTTAATGTCACATATAGCGTAACGGTGATATACTGTTCATGTAATACAGTTTTATTCTTAATACCTGTTACAAAGGTAACTCAAACACTGTACAAAGGGTAATCCCTTGAAAATACAAAAATAGAAACAAACAATGCTAGAAACAAATATCCTTGATTCTACCTTTATTATCTGTAAAATATCAGAAAAAGATTTCCATGGTGAAAAACGGACAAGTAACAATTATGATTTACATGAAAAAAGGTATTGCTAATATTGCAATGAGTATATAATTTTGCAATACATATACACTTGTGCTGAATGACTAACCTATAAAGGAGCCCCAAAACTTCACAGCTTTTTGTCTTTATATCTTAATTGTTTGTAAGTATTGCTTAAACAAAAGATAATATTTCACGATGCTTTTTATCCCAATATACACAAACGCAAGTCTATTTCGTAACATTTGGGTACTTTCAGTACTTTGATTTTATATCCAATCCCGGGTATGCATCATTTGTAACTTACAGTGGTGTTATGGCTAAAAACCCAAAATAGCCGTTTTAACGGCTAATTTGTTAACGGCTAATTGTAAAATTTAGCGGCGAATTTGTGTGAAATATAAAAGTCAGCGCGGAATTTCGCCGCGAAATTCCGCCGCGAATTTCCGGATTTCGCGGCAAAATTTCGCGGCGGAACACGGCGAAAAATATACCTGTCATTACGCATAAAAATCTATTGACCGGTGTTTCGCAAACTTTTTTTTTTTTCTTCTTTTTTTTTTTTTTTCTTTTTTTTTTTTTTTTTTTTTGGTTTCAATTTAATTTTAATTTGGATGTTTTTATATCATTTCAAGTCGTATCAATATTTTGTTTTCGTTTCAATTATCGTTATAGTCCCGACAGTCACAAAAGCTTTATTGTTTAAATTTCATTTTAATTTGTATGCTTAATTTCTTTTCAAGTCGTATAGATATTTGTTTTCTTTTCAATTTTGTATGATAATCGTTTAAGTTAGATGTTATTTTCATGCTTCTTTTTTCAGATTAATCAGACTTACGCGATAGTATTAGATCCTATTAACTAGTTTAATTAACAGAACAAAAGCTAATAGCGGCGTAACAATTTTCATGGGATGATTGCCCACAGATTTGTTTGTTTGTATTGAGGCTGAACGTGCCAGTCACCATTTTTTTCAGTCATGTCTGGACGGAGCTACCGATTCCTGGGTATTAAGTAGTACTGTGTGTAGTTAATGTGCCTTACTCAAGGACACAACACGGTGTCGCCAGTGCGGATCGAACTCATGACCTCTCGATTCGGAGTCTGATGCACTACAACTATGCCACCGCGATCCAAACCCACAGATGTATACAAGTCTTTGGATTCAACATGATGAAGCAATCGGCTTCAATTCTTCTTTAGACATTTAATCGCCTGTGGTAATGACACTGCAAAAAGTATCAGTGAATTTTCGATTACGTCACGTGGACGCCGTTTCGTTGAAATCAATTTAGTCGAAACGCCATTTGGTTGCGTACGACCTTCACCGGGTCGATACGATATTCGGTCGAATACGAGCAGTACAGCAACGTACATGTACAAAACTGTGTCGAAATTGTCAATAATTGTCGGGGTTCTTTTGCTAACCGTTTTGAGTTAAACAGCGTGTTGTGTGCCTTCTAAAGTCTACATGTACGGATGGCTTGGAACACGTACATGCACGTCGAATGTCAAAACCTCATTGTATACAAGGCACAATGCACAAGAAAAATGAGGATACTGTGTTTAAAACAAAGTATTGTAGTTCATGCTTGTACAGTAATTTTGTGTAAGAAATGGGTCATATGAAGTTTTCAGTTTATTTCGGAACACATATACACAGTAAGGGCCACGAGTACGCACCGTGGCATTATGAGCGTACGTCGCATAAATCGATGGTGAATAGATTAATTATAACAAACTGGAGTGCAGAAGCCTAGTGGTGGATTGTATGTATCGACCGGGAACAAAATGACCTGTGTTCGATTCCTATATTCGTTGGATTTCGTACTTGAGCAAAACCGGTTAACATGTATTACCCTGAAAGTTTTGTCGTCATGGGACTGAAACAGTGTTGACTGTTAAAGTGAACTCAGGATGATCTTCGCTAGGTGTACTTTTACAAGGCAAGTTCAATGTATAAATCGATATGATTGCGATTATTCTTGTGCTGGTATTCATAGAGGGTGATCAGAGTGGTAACCAGCAAGCCCAAATGTCAATATGTCTCTTTTTGTTTTGTCATTTTTACATGGTTGATCTCAAATTATTATCGTAGTTCGCATCTTAAAGGGAAACATTACTAATTGATTTCCGCATATGATTTTCATGAAACTTCACATGCTTCAAATTAATTGTATCCTTGGACTAAAATCGAAATAAAAATGTTAGGTCACCGGCCTCGTTTCCATGGTTTCAGCATATTTTGTTCACTGCAGAAATTCAAGGGGAATGTTGCTGAGGGACAAGCTAGTTCAACCTCACATTGATCAAGTTAAAATGAATATACTTCTGTAGTTAAATTCGTTACTTTAATAATAGTAATGTAACATCTTAACAGTGACTTTATAAAGTAAAAGTAAAGTAATGTCATGACGTCGTAACTATGACAATCATGACGTCATAATGTAGCAATAACAGTAATTCAGTGTAAGTGCACAAGTTATTTCCCTTGGATAATGCTATTGTAAATATATACTTTAACAGATGATATCTTTTCTGTGGACCTACGTATGTTCTTGCATTAAACACTGTTCAATGTATGGACTTAAACATGTTCGTGCACTGAAAATGGACTTAGCACCTTTTGAAAAAAAATAAAATAAAAATTTTATACGAACAAAATGTAAAAGGTGTCACACACAATATATTAGAATGTAGGTTTTTGTATGTAGAACACAATGACACTAAAAAAAAGCAAAAAACACAAAAATGCCAAAAGTGGACTTAGACATGTTCTTGCACTAATTCCTTCATATGCAAAGAATAAAAAAAAACATAAACAAAATTAAGTGTATTACAAGTGCGTTTTTAGTAATGTAACTAACGTTATTATCTGCTAGAATCGGGTAGTACAATGAATATCAAAATGAAATATATAAGTAACTATATCATTATAAAGAAGGTGACCAATACATATTGTGTATTTAAATACAGTTTTGTATCTTGCACGGCGTCGCATGCTCCAATAAGCGCACACCTGATCGTTTCTCAAAGGCATGTGTAAAAGCGCACACCTCTCGACACGCATATTGGTATGTTACACCACTTTTACACAATGATGTTGAAAAGATCGCATGGTCTACCTTGAGTAATCAAACACAATTTTGCGACGACTTAGCACTTGAATGACATCTAAATTGGTATTTTGAACATGATTGTATCAGCAGTTTATTTGTTCTTTTCTTTCGTATAGTGCGCTTATTAGAAATATATTATGGTACCATAACATTATGTTATTATGAAAAGTAATGACCGATAAGGATTTATTTCCAAAACTGGAATATTAATGAAAAACAAAATTCAACGCATGACTTTAGTAAAAGTATCTAGTGTATTGTGATGCCCAAGAGCGCCTTATGCTGTTTTTTTTTTTAATTATTACCAAGATAAATGTCTCCCGTGAACAAATTCTTCATTTAACCAGCTATCCCATCAAAAGTTGATCAATTAAATAGGTAGCTATGCCTCAAATTACCAAATGATAAAATCTTTATAGATATGAGATTTTCAAAATAATAAAGAATATTAACCTGAGCAAGCGTGGTCATTACACGGCCGTATATCTGTCGCTGTCCTGGGAAGCCAGTCTGGACTGAGAGGATTAGTCTTGACGCATGTTCTCGTTCGATATTTAGTCCCACCGCCACACGACACAGAACATGCAGAAAAATCTTCCCAATCACTCCAGGTACAGTTCAGTGAATCTGCGTAGAAAGTAGCAACGAGCAAACATAAGATTAAATAAAACATTAACCATTACGTAAATAACAGCGTAACCATTATGAATTCCTGTGAGTCGATACAAAATTATACAATTATATAAAACATGTTTTGATGGAAACAAAATATGTTTGTCGGATCAATGTAGAAAGAAGCATTTTAATAAGTTTAAACTAATTATTGTCATCTTTTACAAGCCATATACATGCACATATATGCAATGCGGTCGGGCCACGCGCCCTTCGAAAGTTTTGCTTGTAATCATCTCAATCAGGTGCAATCTCGTGTCATTTGCTATGTATTACTAGTAATTAACATGCAATAAAAGGGACGCTTTCTAATCACCAAGTGTCGATAACCGCACTTGGGACATTGATAATGTTAACAACACATTGATTCGTCAGCACTGTACGTGGCGTATTATTGAAAGAAAATGTCACCTGTAACCTCAGTTAGTCTTTCGCTTAGCTTATTCGCATCTTTTCCAAGTTCTTCTACAGACAGGAGCGATGAGGCAAGTCCATCAGTATTGTTTAGCGTAGCAGCTACGGTCGCGTCTAGTTCTGCTTCTAAATACGTCAAGTTTGAAATCAGATATTGCTCAATGTTTAAGTGAGCCTCAAAAGTTTCGTTTAGCTGTCCTATCAGGCCTTTAATGTCTATAATCTCGGCAGTGTTGTTTTGTACTTCAGCTTTGGTTGTCATTGTATTTTCTTGTAAATTAAATAAATTCACGCTTAGATTATTGTATTTTTCTCTTTCCAAATTCATGCGCTCTTCCAGATTGTCTGTATAAATGATGGTTGCGTTTATAAGTTTGCGATTATTCTCAATCATTGTTTCGATTTGTAATATACTCCTTTTAATATCGGTATCGTCAGACGTTCGATTGTCTTTAAGACCACTTATCTCCGTATCAAGATTCAAAATCATGGTTTGGTGTTCAGCCCTGTATCCCTCTAGTTCAGTAGTGCGAGTAACATAATCCTCGACGATAGCTTTAGAAGAGTTTATGTCAGCTTCAAGTTGACATAGTTTTGATATCGCAGCATTGGACCCGTTATTTGGTCCATTTGAATGAACCAGAGCATTTAATTTTGTCACAGTCTCATTTAGATAAAATTATAAGACCGTAACTCCTTGTGATTCAAGATTCGTAGTAAGTCTATCGATTGTTGCCATTGTTTGGTACGTATTATTCTGCATTGCCTTTTCTTGAATATTCATATTTTGTTCCACCTTTGACAAAGCGGCGCCGTATTCTTCGGTTACGTTTTCAATCGTATCAATGCGATTGTGAATGGTTTCTAGATCTGATAGTAGCATGTTTGCGTTTGGAACATTGGTGATAACTTCTGAGTTGACTGTCTGCTGTTGCACCGTCGCCATGTCTGTTTGCAAATTGTCTGAAAGAGAAATGCCATCGTGACACTAAAAAATGTGTATGTATCGCTTAAATGGCCTTCACGTTTACAAAACATCTCATCAAACAAAGGCTGCAAATGTTGTTCCAACAAAGGTCGGTCTAAATGTAATCATGGCTGATATTTAAAAACTGTTTAAACAAAAATTCGAACAAATAAAGGAAAACATGTTATCATGGTTATGGTCCATCCCATTTCTCAATATGCTAATTGCTCTTAAAGGATCTCAGTTTTATATCTATTTTCTATTACTGCAGCTGGTGTTGTGCCGTGTGACGGCCCTAAAAGGTCTCCCCGTACACCATCCATTGTGCAAATTATAAATTATTATTTTTCTTTTGATCCTTTGAAATCAGCGAGGGTATTCTGAGAAATCAGAAAATTATTATCGGCTTAGTTTCATTTTCTAACCTGTTTAAAATATATGTGGCCCCTTTTTGATTAAAATAGTCTTTGTATCGACTATCCCGTTTAACGTTTCAAAATAACAGTAATTCTTTTTTGCTCCAATTTGCCAAATCTATAGGGTCACTGAAGAGGCTTAAATAGCCGAAACCGCGGTATGGCCCATCCCCTTTCTCACTTATATGCTAACTGCTCTTAAAGGATCTAAGTTTTATCTCTTTTCTTCCGTCAAAATAAATAACTACATGTTTTTGAAACAATACATCGAAAAAAAAGGAACGAAATGTTTCTACCCTCAAAATAAAGAACGTATTTTAGTACTAGTCTCATTCATTTTAACTGTTCTTTCAAAAGCTGCCAACACACTGGCTATATAATAGGATTTTTGAAATAGAGCTAATCTATGATGTACATTGCAGATGCTGGTAGACGTTTAATATACTAAATGACACAATAGGCAGGTCACATTTTATTCACGCTCTATCCGTTGTGATCCAGTCCAAGGTCTAACGTGACATAACAATTGGGTAAATATGAATCATCTACTGTCAAACTAGGAGAGAAGAAATGTAAGAGAGTAACATTACGACATTTAATATTTGTACAACATACAATCGCTGACAGTCACTTGCATATTTTGTCATCCAAGCCACTGACCAATCATATCTATCGTGTTACACATGTTATGTTTGGCCTATCTCTCACATTCTTGACCGGTTTTGGCACTATAATGATTTATCATACACCTTTTAACTGCATGTATTTTACATAATAATTTGAACATATTTCACTCGTGCTTGCGCGAAAATCAGTTACCATGTGATGATAAACAGGTGAACAAAAGTTAGTTTCACAGACGCCTGGCGATAAAATAGCATATCAGTTTGGTCAAACTATACTGAAAACAAAAATCTTGCACCACCCTATTTTTGTTATTTTTTATGACCAAGTAGAACTATTTTTATTTCTAACATAATTTTTGGTTTATTCCAATATCAAATCTTTGACTTTGCAGCAACTTCAATAATGTGGTTGATAATGCAAAATTTTGGGGGCAAAAACTGTAAAATTGCATTTTTTGGGAAGAAATGATTATCAATAAAACTTTTCAATGAGGTTTCATTGTACATGTGAACTGCATCATGGCAGTAGCGGAAAAGCAATAAAACATTTTGAATTTTAGGGACTTTGGAGAATGCAAGGATTTTTAATTTTGATTTTACAGTTACTATTTTTATATTCTTTTAATTTCTTTGTGCCATTGTAATGAATGAGGATATAACAACTTGTCTAAAACAATAAATTGATCGGAACAAAGCAAATTGTCGCAGGAAAGCAGCTTAAAGTAAATGCTTTATTTTGCAATTTTACACTTTTTGCCCCAAAAATTTTGCATTATCATCCACATTATTGAAGTTGCTACAAAGTCAAAGTTTTGATATTGGAATTAACCAAAAATAATGTTAGAAATAAAAATAGTTCTACTTGGTCATAAAAAATAACAAAAATAGGGTGGTGCAAGATTTTTGATTTTCAGTATATATGAATTTTACTTGGCTTGTACATTCATCGTCTGATGTAAACAAATATTCATACAGCTAATGATCGGGTTCTTTAAATTACCATCATGAAAACATGTCCATGTAATGTATACCCCTTGAACCCCACTTTTATATAGAAAAACTGGGGTATGCAGGGGTATACCTATTTTTCTTATTTTCGATAAGGCGGTTCTAAGGTGTACCCACAATCTATGTTTTGAGCAAAAATAAGAAAAAATTCAAAAAATTTCAGCTGAAAAGTTTCATTTTCTAAAGTTCAAAAATCTCTGTTTATTGCATGGGCAAGTTTTCGTAATGCAGCGTTTAGGTCAATACTAAATGACCGTCCATTTCCTCTTCCCCACTGTGCACCCTGTCACATTAATAATGAGTAAGTGTACATTATATGTTATAATGACAAAAATGCAAGAGACCCATTTTGAGCGTCATTATGTAAACTAACCGTTATTTATCACTTATTTATCACATTGTCTAAGTAAATTACTTGGCCTCACGTTTTTGCTGTAAACTTAGTCCCAAAAGTCGCCTGCAAAAGTGCTTCTACTTCAAACGATCTTTTGTAAAACATTCTCATAGATAAGTTCGTTGCTCTGAAAGGATTTCAGTTTTATTTATTTTTTTTTTCACTGTAGCTGGTGTTGTGCAGTGTGGGGGCCCTAAAAATTTTCTCCTTACATCATCCATAGTGCATATTATATTTTCCTTTTGGTCCTTTGAGATCTGGGAGAATATTTTGAGAAATCAAAAAAAATAATATCGGTTTAGATTCATTTTCTAAACAAGATTTAATATATTTGATCCAATTTGGATAATACTAGTCTTTGTATTGACTACCCTGTTGAAAGTTGCAAAATTACAGAAATTCTCTTTGGCTCCATGTTGCCGAATCTACAGGGTCACTGAAGAGGCTTATGTAGCCGAAACCATGACATGGTCCATCCCCATTCTCATAAGTATGTTCCTTGCCCTTAAAGGATCTCAGTTTTAATTTTTGATTGTACATTACTATGCCAATACCTGTCTCATTGTAGATGCAAATATTTAACAGTGCCTAAGAAAACTAAGCTTTGAAGATGTAGTTAATGTCGTTTTTTTTTTTTTTTTTTTTTTTTTTTTTTTTTTTTTTTCATTTTTGGAGGGGATGGGTTGGGAAGGAGTTTAGTTCGTCGCACTCCAGCTTGAGATAATATAGGGATTGAAATCTTACTGAAATCCAGGATCCAGGTTGTGATCTTCTGCAAGGCTCATATAAACTCCCTAAAGTGATGAAAGCGTATGAAAGCTGTGGCTGAAAATGTGTTCGCTGGAACCCAAAAAATAAATCGTTGCCGACAGTGTATACTTACCTGCCGTTTGCTTCAATGAGTCTATATCTTTTGTCTGAAAAGCAAATTGTAGGAAAATAACGATTTAAATATATATCTAAAGTGTTCAAGTTAATGGTCTGTTTTAACATAATTAATATTATCGTTAATAGCAACAGTTCGGTATGAGCGGTTGGCTCATGCTAATATGGTGCATTACTTTTTGTATTCAGTGATGCATCTGTAGTGCAAATATTTTGACCATGCCGGTATACCTTAGACATAAATTCGCATCTGTTGACCGGACTGCTTCAAATGCGACGTGTTTTAAAAATCAGATTTAATTATGGTAACAATACAATCATGCGCATGTGCTTCCCTTGGCGCTGAAATAAAACATATCTTAAGCCAGGTACTTCTTTTCTATTGTTTAAAACACTTAATCATGCAAGGCTAGCCTGCAAGTATCAAGTGTTTTAATATAAAACCAGAGGTTCAATTTATCAGCTGAACGTATATTGTGTATTCTACCAGAAACATACAGTATAAAATGATTTTGGTTTGTGTTTTGTGTTCCTTTTTGTTTTTGAAAATGCTTCGATAAACATTTTAAAGAACATCTTACATGGTCGCTGATGTACACACCAAACAAAGTTGCGGCAACTACGCCGAGAATCAGATGCCCTACACAGAAAGCCACCAACACATTGAACAAACGTTTTACAGCTTCAAGTTGATCATCTATCGCAATTTTCTTCGATTTGGTGAGCCCAGTCACAGGAGTTTCCGAATGCACTTCAATTTTACTTGTTCGCGCCATAATCTCTAGTGTGTTGTTTCTGAAAGGTTTTACATGACAGTACATTTGATGTTCAGTAACTGACAAACGAGAAACAATTCATGTAACTTTTCCAAATGTTTAAAGGAACACTGCATTGTTATATTCAGTACTATATATACCTTTCTGAATTACCCCATCTTTGGCCCATATTTTGATGCAACGCACTAAAAATTAAGATATCCGTTCCCTTTGGTTGCTTGCAATTACTGCTTACAAAAATCTGGATACAGTTTATGTTCTGCTTATCTCAATATGTCATTTTACTAAACTTTTTCTACTTGTTTTAAATCAGCATATATATGAAAATTGAAAGAAGTTTTATTACGAATATGTCAGACTTTGCATGGTTGGCTCACATTAACAAAAGTATCGCACATGTTTTCGTGAATATGAGGACTTTTCAGAAATATGCCATACATTCGTATGGTTTGACAATTTATTCCATAGACTTAAGCAGAACATATCCTGTATCAAAATTTGTATTTTAGTAATTTCTATAAAAGTAACGGTTATTTCCTTTTGTGTGCTACCTGGAAATATGCTGCAAAGATGACTGAAACGATGGGGTGCTCGCATTGCCGTATTTTGAAAATAGTGCAGCGTGTCTTCATATTTATAGAACATGAGTGACACATCAAACGAATATTTGCATTTATATAATGCCTCGATTATTTTGAATTAAAATACCGCATTTCTTGAAATGTGTTGCCAGACTTGTTATCAGCATGTATGTTTTGTATATTTTCGTCTAAAATTTTAAAATCTCACGTACAGTTTAACATTACGCGCTATATTGGAATAGAAGTATACTTTACTATCATACTACGCCATACCTACTACATACATGTCCTGTGCAAGACCTTTTAAACATGAATGGATGAAATGTTTTATTCAGACTTTTGACCAGGGCAGAATTTAACACCAGGATAATATGTCCATGCAATGTGAACCCCAATTCAACCCATTCATTTAGTAAAACTGGGGTAATTAGGGTTATGTATATTTGTTTTAGTATCTTTGATCAGGGTACTCGTTAGAACCGCTTCAGCAAGGCGCTTCTAACGTGTACCCACAACCAATGTTAAGAGCGAGAATGCTAAAATTATAAATTGTTTTATCATTGAAATTTTCAATTTGAGCTGCTGAAAAAAAACATCTCAGTGTATTGCATGGGAAAGTTTTCGTAATGACCTTATTAGCTGGACTGTTCAACCTTCTGACTGAATAATGACCCAAATTGCCCTTAATTTTCTATAGTTTATGTTTTGAGGTAAGACCTCTTCTTTAGCGTTAGAATATGTATGCAAAACACTCACGAAAATGGATCATAATATATAATTTTGGTCTATTGACCTCGGAAGTCAGTATAAATTATCAATTATTTCAATACAACTAGAGGAAAACCACTAACTAATATGTGATCTATCAAAAACGTCCAAAGGGTCATTAAGATCTTTGCTGTGAAGGTTATAAGATTACTATATTCGACATACATGCCCCACTCCCCAACAGGCTTATCGCGTGCGCGTTTTGTATTGTATCATAGTTCTAAATGATAGTGTACACCTAAAAGTAAATTAATATGTTCTGTTAAAACGTCATTTAAGAAAGAATCTTACTCTGTCAACAGACATAAAACATTTTGGCTGACTTTTTATGAGACTTGAACATTCAGTAAATGTTACATGTATGTACCTAAACGTAATTTTTCCAAGACATATCCGAATCCAAATCAATAACGGGTCAAATATCAAGTATCTATAATAGTTTATCGAACGTGACGAAAACTATTAAATCATAAGATTCTTTTCAAAAGTGTCTAAAGTAAACAATAAAGCTTTTGATGGTATAAAGTCAGGGTCGGCACATGGAATAAATCAATTAAAATCGAATCAAAATCATGACAAATTCAACAAAACAACGAAATGAAGATAGTTTTTATTTGATGTACAAACATGGATCTTCCGACACTGAACAGACCGTACATTACGACTATTTTTTCATGAAATATATACGAGGGTGGTTCAGAAAGTTCTGTCATAGGTGTTATAACTTTGTTAATATACATGATAGGTTGCTGTATTATACCTTGATTGAAAGGGCTCCATTTCTCCTTTATAATGATGCCAAAACAATGCACGAAAAGAAATAAATACTTCGAAATACATGCCTTGAAAGACACCTGGGGTTAAACCACTGGCACGTTTTCTTGAATTTGTGAATATTATTGTGTGCGTTTCATGCGTTATATCTTTATAACTTCCGATCAAATTTTCTCCAACTTTACAGTTATAAGTAATAATATATTTATAAAAGCAATGTGACAAAAATTGCCGTTATCGATGCTATGCTGACTTTATAATAAAGCGATGTATATGACGTCATTAAAATACGTACCCCTATAGCGTTTCTGGCACCGCTGCACCATTATATGTGTTTGCTTTTTTATAAGTTTACTATAGAGCACGCAAGGATGAAACAATTAAATGGTAAAATGCATTTTAAGCTCCCTGGACTACATGTAGATGTCAATAAATGTCATTTGAATTTAAACCGTATTTTTAATGTATGTACAACAAGCCAATTTCAATATTTCATTTTACTATAACTCAATTAAATTCAGCTGAATGATTTTGATTTTTGCAGGATATACTCATCTATGTTTAAAAAATATATTACATGGATTATATTTTTTTCGAAGTCGATTTTCTTTAAATAATATTCACAAATTTAAGAAAACGTGCCAGTGGTTTACCCCTGGTGTCTTTCAAGGCGTCTATTTCAAAGTATTTATTTCTTTTCGTGCATTGTTTTGGCATCTTTATAAAGGAGAAATGTAGCCCTTTCAATCAAGGTATAATACAGCAACCTATTATGTCTATTAACAAAGTTATAACACCTATGACAGAACTTTCTGAACCCCCCTCGTACTGACGTCAATAAAAAAAGCCTCATCGAAAATGTTGCATAACATGACCAACAGATACACAATATGAACAAAACTTGCATTTTCCTTACCTTAATGTTCTCTCTTATGGTATAGCATAAACCGGATTTGATTAACATGCGTATTTTTCTCAAAAATTGCATGGCTGCACCATTTTTAAAAATGTATACTGAGGTCATTGTACAGACGTTTTTGACGTGAAAATTCTTGAAAGCCGTGCAAAGTCGTTTTACAACCTTGAGAACATCAAATTTAAAAACGTAACATTACTGGACTACGTGAAGTTGAAATAATGAAAATTACAATGGGATTTTTCACAAGAAAAGAAACAGACGGAACGGAAAATGATTATGTTTGGTTCCTGGCGTTCGAAACGCCTCCATAGTCCGGGACTATCGTTCGCTTCGGCATAAGAGTCCATCTGTCGATTTTTGCTACCGTACTTCTTCCTCGAACGCACCTGTAGCAAAATTGCTTTGACGTCGACGTCTTTTATGCTTACGAATTCTAATGATGAAACATTTCAAAAACGATGCCGTTATATTCGGATGCACATCTTGAGTTATATTTTCACAACGTATTCGCATTTTATTTCAAATGGATAGCCAAGAATGGAGCAATGGTATTCTGACGCTTATTTCCCTAGACGTCGAATACATGTTATCCGTAAGGACGTTCGTTTCACAATGAAAGACATTAGAAGTAACAATAGAAACAATTCTTTATCAAATTGCCATGTCAGGGTAGCCTTTGAACACTTTATCACCATTTTGACGGCGATTACCGTTTAAGCATTGGACATTAGCTGCAGTGACGTCAATTACGCTAGAGAACGAAATTCGTTTTTTCAAAAATGTGTTTCACCAACATACGGTCACGTATGGATATCCCACTCTATGGTTTATGTGTCGGTATTGCAAAGGAGACTTTCAGTAATCGAAAGAAGCGATGCCAGATAAACCGGTTCATGAACAGAATAGGGAATTTGCAAGTTTTTGTTTTGAACAGCATGTTATTTTTCATTTTTATGCGTAAAAGGTAATCAAAAGATGTGACAAATATTCAAGATATATAAAGTTGTCAATCTTGGCAATATGACGTGTAAAAGATGACTGAGGCGTTTTTGTTGACGTCAGTAGATTTTTTTTTTCATGTGTATAAATCGTTTTTTTTTTTTTTTGTTGTTTTTTTTGTTTTTTTTTTTTTGTTTTTTTTTTTTTTTATTGAAACATGAAATGAAAAATGCTCAAATTATTGATTGAAGGTACGCTTAAGAACCGCCTCGACGAGTGTACCTCGCTGCCGTCTTAGAGTACTTGAATGTATTCACATTGACATATTAATCCAAATAAAGCCAAACTATAAAGCATCGATTTAAGCCCGCCAGTAAGTTTATATTACTGATCGTTCCAAGGCGATACTTCTGTGGTGGTTCTTTCGTTTTATGTCTTGGTGTTTTAAAGCACCTTATGTATGTTTTCATTTTTTAGTTAAGTTTAGGTAACTGAGTGACCACCTATTGGGAAAATAGCTGCCCATTCGGCTTACGATATGTTTTGAATTTCATGTTATAAGTACTTGATTCTTAATTTAGTTTTTCCCATCTCGGTTTTTGCAGTGGGAATCTTTTTTCTCATTGCGCCTTTTCCTGATCTTTGCCTACTTGAACCTTTTTAGTAAAAGTGTACTTAATTTCTTTTGTTTTCTTTCTCTCAGCCAAAGACTAAATCTATTCGGCTTTCCTCTTCAGTTCAAATGGACAGTTTAATGGAAAACTCGCCTATTTTTTCTGCGTCATCTGCTTTCAAATGAGGATGAGTGCATAAAAATGGATATCATCTTCATTGAAAAAGATCGTCTCATTCTGTTTTGTTTCTGCTTAGTAAAATTTAATATACAACTTTATATATATAACCAACCCTAAGTTCTTTGCATTGCGATCGCATCTCAGGCTAGATTATAAGGTAACTTGTCTATGATCAGTCCAGCAGCTTGCCATTCGTGCTTCTGACATCTTCTTTTATTTTTTAACAATGAAAAACTTCCTTTGGTGTCAGTGTTAGGATCGGGCATGCATCCTGTACATTGAACATGTTCAGTGGCAGACTATACTCAAAGTAAGACGATCTGTGGCAAGATGTAAAAAGCCCCTAAATCAAAATTTGGAAGGACGAAATTTTCAGGTTATGATTTTGGGGCTGAATTTAGCATTTATAGGAAAGGAAATATATACACTTTTGTTTAGAAAACAGTTTGGCTGATTTAACAGAATCCAGATAATGCAACTAACTAATTTCCCAACCCACCTCATCTTTGTTAAAGTGAACCATAGGACTTTGAACAAATATGGGCTTGCTTGCCATATGAATACTGAATAATGTCCAACAATTGATTGTTAATTATTTTGTATTTCGAAGTTTATTTTGAACGAAATGTAAACATGGTGCATAAGATTTTTAATTTACAATCTTATAATTTATTTCTAGGTACGTTCCCCCCTAGACCCAGCATGTCATTTCGACAGTATATGTGATTTTCACATATACACATCATATCAAATTGGCATCCTGGGTCTAGGGGGGAACAGGGTCAGCAAGACGAAAATGTATAATTTTCTGAAATGTTCCATGATCAAAATAAAGCACTGTTATTGTGGACAATTCTTAAGACATCAACTGTAAAATTGTAAATATTCATGGCCGTATTTCTTGTAAAACAGGTGTCAGGGTGTGTATATTTAGTTTCTGTAGATGTTAAAATAGATATACAGTGCATGTTCAAAAGTAAACTTTCTTTCAATCTATGTGTATTGCACAATGCTTAGAAGTGCAAATTCCCTAAAGAAATGTTAAAACCGACATAGATAGTATCACTGACTTTCAAAATATGCAAAAATACACTAACAGCAAAGAGCCAGGCCTTTTGCGTCTTTGAAAGTGACATATTTATCAATAAGGGAGAACTCCCATTTAATCTATAGATGTCCTTTGCATTTCAATGAATTATTGGGCAAAATACTCCGAAAGTCCGGATGTCCAAATAAAGTTTGTGTTGCCCATTGTCTACCGTTGTTATATTGCAAAACAGCGAACAGACGCATGCGTTCTAAAAGTACACTCCCGGTAAAGAAAAACAACATATTTCGCGTTTCTCCGCAACCATGGCAAACGCGTAATTTTCATTTCTCGGAGAAACACCTCGAAATAAACCAGGTAGACAAAATCGTCTGCGCGAAATTCCTCGGTGTTTCTCCGTGAAATTTCTCGCGTTTTCTCCGAGAAAGGTAATTACCTTGATTTGTCGATCAAAGTCGGGTTCGCGGAGTTCCTCGGAGGAATTAAAAAATAAGTACATGTATAATAATTTTTGAATGTATATAAACATTTAAATTTTAAGCTTTTTACAAGTATGTAACTTACGGATGTTACGTATTTGTTAAGATGGCTTATAATCCCCATTTTATCTTTTGATTACATTAAAATGTATAATTACCTTTGTCACCTGTGTTGCTTTTCACACCATCTACGATTACCCGATCTTTCAACAGAAGAATGGATGCGAAACTCATTTAATGTTTAAGGGCGTCATAAGATATTCGCAACTTGAGCACTGTCCTTTCCGACAAAGAATGAAATTACCACACTTCCAGTGAACATGTAGATAACCAGTATCCAGGAAAACATGTCCGTGAAATGTGTACCCCTTGAACCCACTTTTATATGTAAGACTCACAACTAGGCCGGTTCCCCCAAATAGGCCAATTCCCACAACTGGGCCGATTCCCACAACTAGGCCGATTACGTCACCTATTTCCACAAACGGGCCGATTTTCCCCACAACCACGCCGACTTTGTAACGTCATTCTCACAAATGGGCCGATTACAATATTAAGCGTTACGTTACCCCGCGTCAATACGACGAAGATAAAATCGAAATGCAACCATACCCTGGGTACGTTACCACATACCGACGCATATAGTCCAGTTGCATGTGCGGTGAGGGCGAATATTTTCCACAATTCTGCAAACATTACAACTAATTAAATAGTTAGACTTAAATATGGAATCTAGTGTAATTTCGGAGAAGCATGTGAAGGGACATATTTTAAAAATCCGTCAAAGATAAATTCCAACAATCGAAAAGTGTGCGGATTATCGTCGGTAGTGGAGCAATCATGAATCATAAATTCTCAATTGAAGCTCACTGAATCTAGCAAACATTTGAATATTTTCGGCTCATTTACGGTGTTAAACATACAAAGCCCAAAGTCAAATTTAATGTATGATGAACGCGTCAATATTGCGAAGCATCATTAACCCACAAACAGGCTCATATTAGGTTGAAAGGCTGGTGAATGTTCACGGAACACAGCTCCTGTAGACCTCCGTTGGTGTTGGTGTTGCTATAATGCACTTGCGGCGACGTAAACTTTGTTTGGTGTAACGTGACGTCAGAAAAAATCGGCCTGTTTGTGGGATGACGTCAGATTTTTCGGCCCATTTGTGGAATCGGCCCAGTTGTGGGAATCGGCCTAGTTGTGGGGCCCACCCTAGTTGTGAGTCCTACATATATAATATAATATATCGTAAATACTCGTTAGAACCGCCTCGGCGAGACGGTTCTATGGTGTACCAACAATCAATGTTTTGAGCAAAATTATTAAAAATGTCAAAAATGTTCCAATAAAATTTTCAATTTTTGCTTTCGAAAAAAAATCTCTTTATATTGCATGGACAAGTTTTCGTGATGAATGACATTTGATCGAAGGTATTTAATTCTATACAGTAGCAATCGTTTAATATGCGGTTTGCTTTTATTACATAATTACTTTTATTTACATGTACATGAATCAGGGACAATGTCGGTTATTCTTTATTTCTTTTACGTACACATCACTACGTGTTTTGCCGTCATTTTTGTTTCAATACGACATCGATATATAAATGTAAATGTACCAATTATACATACTCATGTATCTGCAGTTTAAGCGTGTCGGATGCTGTTTCGCCAGTTTTGGTAAGTGACGGGTTTGCTAATGCAAATGTTGCGCAGCGAGAGGAGATTCATATTCTTCACTTTTCAGGGTAACTGTTGCACCAGAACTGGATCTGTATTGCATAAAGCCATGTCAGGACATCCCAAACTTGGATAGAAGTCACATGATGCGGTGAAAACATACCAACATAATCGTGGTTGTTAGTTAGGACGTTAGTAGCAGCAATATTGCACAGTGATTTTTCTATTAATGCACATACATAGTTTGTGTAGACGGTCCCGGTATTTTGTTTTTAAAACCGACACTAAAATATAAAGTAATGCATGTGTTTTCGTGTAAAATGAGTGTACCCGTTTATGCTTTCTACGCAAACATTAAGTTTAAGCGCAAATTAGCTTTCGTAATCGCAATATTATCGTTTTATGTTTGTTTTGTTTCGGATATTTAAACACGCAATTTCTAAATGGAGTAGGAATTTCAAACGCTGATTGTTTCTTTGGTTCGTTGTAATGTAACATGATCGATTGGTTTTCTTATGATATGGTAGAAGCCCGCTTCAGTTTTTTTCCACTACCAGGATCCCTACATTCGATGTCCGGCGCTTTAGCATTACGAATAATTGCCGATGCAATATACAGAGAGCGTCACCTTCGTTGAATATTGTATAAATAAATAAATAAATAAATAAATAAATAAATAAATAAATAAATAAGAAACAGAATTTTTCAGCTGCAAAATTTGATAATATTCACAGTAGTAAATAAATGGTAGTTTTAATGTTTATGCTTTAAGCATTGTTGGTACACGTTAGAACCGCCTCGGTGAGGCGGCTATAACAAATACCCATTAATTATGTTGAGAGCAAAATTATGAAAAAAAAACTATGTATATGCCGGTTCATCCCAGTTTTACTATAAAAACCTGAGCCGCGACGTCAGAAAATCAGTCTGCAGGGCTCTCGACCAGTTCTGACACAAGGACTGTCCCGACCAGTTCTGTACAGTCTCTGAAGATGGATAGAAACCTGGAATTTCAGATTTAAGAAGAAGGGGAACAGCACTATCCGAGTTGCGGAAACAAAGGCGCTGATCACTTCTTTCTATTAAGAATTATATTTAAAACGATTATGAAAATACAAATTAAAGGTAAAATCGATTTTCATAATCGTGCACAATATTTCTCCGAGAAACTCCGCGAACAGGTATATCTGGACTTACCTGTTTTCACCGGTTAATATCTACGGTCGCGGTGAAATTTCGCGGTGTTTCTTCGAGAAATCGGAATGCATGAAACGCGAAATATTTTAATGAAAAGAAAAAAAATACCGTTCTTTCTCCGAGAAAAAAAGCTTAGTGTCCTCCGAGAAACGAGAAATATGTTGTTTTGTTTTTCCTTACCGGGACTGTAAATATAAGGCTGGTAAGAAACGAGGTTACCGTTATTTATGTCGCTGTGGTATTGTGGTAGGGATTTCATCACTTACATTTTTATTGTTTTTATTTTGTAGTTTTCGTTTGCATCAATTTATTTCGTTAATGCTGGTTAGCTACATAATAATAAAACACACAAAACGCTACAATTTCAAATACACAATGGCGGCGCATTAATTGTTTCTCGTGTAATCGATATAATCAGATCCAGACATATTGTTTTAGCTGATATTTTCTTTAGATTTTGATTGTATCATATTTGATAACAGTATGTTACTGCAGTATAAATTGTGCTTTTCGTATACAATTTTAAATCCTATCATTGACATTGCAGATATTAAGAACGAGTAAGTTTGTATTGTGTTATTAGTTTTTGTCGTTTGAACTTTACGTACGTTTATACATTTTTAGTTAAGTTCGGGTAACTGAGTGGTCGCCTATTGAAAAATAGCCGCACACTCGGTTCGCAATTTGTTTTCTTAGTATAAGTACCTATGTGTCAATTTAGTTTTTTCCCACCCCTCGGGTTTTGGAGTGTGAATTTCTGTCTGGTTGTGCCGTTTCCTGATCATGCCTACTTATACTTTTTTACTAAAGGCGCCATTTTAGTTAAAGCATGATAAAAATTGTTTTATCTTACTTTTGTGTTGTCAAAACAGTAAAGTAATCAGTGAAGATTTTGAACATATCTATACCAAGGCACCATGCAGTTTAACCGCAATGTGTAAAACAACTACTTTTTGAATTATTAAAATCGCGTTTTTGCGGGTATGCTCTGGTTGGTACTTATGCTGTAATCCCGCTGTGCGTACATGTGCTTTTCGTTATTATCGACCGGTCTTGCTGCAATGGATGGTCAAAATTGTAATCTGATAACCTAAAATCCAGGTCTGAGAATTGGTTATTTTTTAAGGGAAATATTTTTACTCATAATTATTTCTATAGCAGAAAGAAATGAAATCATCACAAAAAATTAATAGGCATCGCTTTTCCAATCATTGTTCTATGTTAAGGAATAGGTATTTTAGTATGTTATTTGCTAGCGTAATCCACCAGTTGATCAATGAAAGTGCCTTATTACAAGCCGCATTATATAACATCCCTTTTAAACAGTCCCAATATTTC
This sequence comes from Rugalucina vietnamica, assembly GCA_964017185.1. Taxonomy (NCBI): domain Eukaryota; kingdom Metazoa; phylum Mollusca; class Bivalvia; order Lucinida; family Lucinidae; genus Rugalucina; species Rugalucina vietnamica. The sequence goes on from OZ024885.1 coordinate 8,586,226, forward strand.
AAACTACCGTTACAAAAGTAAAACAGGATGACGCCTTATTATTGCATTAAAGTCGTTTATGTTTGAAGCTTTGAACATATTTATTATTTCTTTTTTCTGTAATTTGAACTCCTAAATAACGTATCAAAATCGCAACGATTGATTGACAGATCACGGGAGGTCGCGCCATATTTAAATAAGAACTGGTTTTGGAAAAAAATGTGAAGTTGTGACTTTATCACTAGTTGTTTATATTAGAAAAAGAGCAGACGCCCATAAGCATATAACTCAAACGCGTGCCGGGCATATGAGAAATCTCAACACACTGAAGATTTTGGACGTATAAAAAAACTTGTTTTAACAGTCACACATTAGCGTGCGATTTTGGCGTATGCTGGACGTATGACAATATCAAGTGCTAAACATTTCGGAGTACGTTTGTGTTACGTCCCAGACACGCTAACCACACCTTACAGGCGCGCATCAAACTTTAAACAGCAGTCACATGTTATTGTATGATCCAAACACGCGCCGGGCGTATGAAAATTCTCAACATGCTGAAGATTGTGGGAGTATAAAAACGTAATTGCTTTCGTAAACTCGTTTTGAGCCCAAAGTCGCCGGAAACGCGCACCGACGTACAGCAACGCGTCCACGACGACACCAAGCGTACCCAAAGCGTTTTGAACGTGTCGCCGACGTGCGCCTGGCATATATGGAATTTTGTATTTTTTTTTCAACACGTTTCCCTTATACATCACACTTATACGCTTGAAAATAATTAATTCAGGCTACTGGAGGCTTATCGTAAGGAATGTTTTTTTCTTTTCCTTTCAGTTCAGAAAAAGTATTACACGTTAAAAATGTATAGGTTATAACTTGAATATTATGCGATAGTCTGCATGCTTAGTTTTTAACCCAATCATGGTTGATAACTATGCTGCCTTCTTTAAATGCACGCCGGTGGGTCGGGGGTCAGACTCTATGATGGCCTTGACTTAAAGCTATTTATGTTAGATGGTTGGGGCCGGAGCTCCTTGTCTGTTGCTTGGCCCACTGGGGTCCAACATTTTTACTCTGGAGATAGTGAGTTATTCGGCGCACATGGATCTCCATCGTCGGGCAGCTTACTCAATCTTTGAGTCATCTTTAATTATTCATTAGGATGTTTATCATGACTTATTTGTTAGTTCTTGAGGATTCATTGACTAGTTAGAAATTCACCACGAGAACCGAAGAACTTATGAATCACTGCAGAAGCTAATGGTGAGGATATGGCCATGTGAAATTGATTTTAGCCCGCCAGTAATTTTATATTACTGATCGTTCTAAGGCGATACTGTTTGCGCCTTTTCCTGATCTTTGCCTACATGTGTCTTTTTATCAACATATATAGGTAGACTAGTAGTCTGAACTGAATAGTTTACTGGTGACACGCCTAATGACATTATTTCACCAGGGGTTCGGATGGGGGGGGGGGTGGAAATTAGTCCCTAGAACGCACGAGTGAAGCGAACTTGGACACACAATCACCTGACTTTTTAGCAGAAGATAACAGAGAATCAGGTAGGTCATTCCAGTCCCTGATAGTCGGGGGAAAGAAACTACATTTATAGGCCTCTATACTAGCAGATGAAAGTTGAAATACCTTGGGGTGACTATTTCTACAACGCCTAGTCTTTGGGATAAAGTATTTTGGCTTTACCCTTCAGACCTTTTATATAGCAATATAAGTCGATTATCCATTCTCTTTACCATGAGAGATTCCCATTTAAGCTGTTTAAGATTGCCAGTCATACTTCCTTCCTCGAAAGTATAATTCCTAGTAACCAATCTAACGGCACGATTCTGTACCTCTCCAATTCCTCCTGGAGGCCTTTAATATGAGGATCCCAAACAGAACGTCCATATTCCAGGACTGGGTGCATCGGTCCTTTATAGGCTGCTTCTTTAACATATTCGGGGCAAGAAATTAAGTTTCTCCTCAAGATTCCAAGTGTTCTGTTGGCTTTAGTAAAGATATTGGTGATGTGCGTATTCCACTTCAAGTCATTTGTAATTGTTACACCTAGATATTTAATGCTATCCACATTTACCAAAACTGTACCCCCGAGGGTGTACGAGGCCTCAACTTTATTTATCCGCTTTTTTGTCAGCTGCATCATGTTGCATTTGACAGGTTGAAAGCTCATGCACCATTTTCGGGCCCAGCTCCCTAAAAGGTCAATGTCTTTCTAAAGTTTCAATGTATCTTCTACTGTTTTAATTTCACGATAACAAACACAGTCATCAGCAAAAAGCCTGATTGGAGAGTCAATGCCAACGGGTATGTCATTTATGTACAAGGAGTACAACAATGGACCGAGAACGGTGCCCTGTGGGACACCAGACACAACAGGGGACCAGTCAGATTTAACATCTTAACTACTACCCTTTGCTACCTTGAGCACAAAACAGTATTTATCCATTCCAATGTCTTTCCACCTATACCATAACTAAACAATTTCCTTTTAAGAAGTTCGTGTGGAGGGGTGTCGAAAGCGTTTTTCAAAATCCAAAATGAAAGTGTAAACCTCACTCTTTTTGTCCAGTATTTTTGCCCAATCATTTATTACTGTAATCAGCTGAGTTATGCAATTATGGAATGCATGCTGTTTGTCCGACAGAAGATTATATTGGTCAAGATGACCCATGCTATTTGAGCAGACAATATGTTCTAGAAGTTTGCAAGGAATACAAGTCAAAGAAACTGGGCGGTAATTACAAGCAAGGGACATGTCACCTTTTGAAAAGTGAACACCCGTATTGATTGATTGCAGGAAGAGATGTGCAATTACCGGTCCTAATTGTTTTGCCAATTCTTTCAGGACTCTAGGATGGAGCTCATCAGGTCGTAAGGCTTTAGAAGGGTTCAGACTTTTAAGGAGTTGTGTTACTCCTTCGTTCAGTTCTGATCACTGAGCATCACATCATTATCAGTATTAAAGTCCAGGTAGAGTTAATTGGTGCTAATTTGTTTATAACAGCTCACAGCATGGCATGAATAATCCATTTTTTGGACCTAAATGCCACAATCAATGCTTTGAGTAAATCTATTAAAATATCATTTTTGTCATGAATTTTTTCAAATTTTGCAACTGAAAAAGTATCTGTATATTACATGGGCATACTTTCGTTATGGCAAAGCTATAAAGACGATCAGCGTGTTTACCTGTTCGCCGATTCACTTCGTGAACTCGACATCGTTTCATTTAAAGTTATGTCGAATTGACTTAAGATTTCGTACCTTAGTAGCTATATTTAGTTAGTGCTAATCGTATGATTTGTGTGTTTAGTAACAGACAAATTCAGTGCCTAGAATGTCCGCGAGGGCGTGTGATAGATAGATAGATAGATAGATAGATAGATAGATAGATAGATAGATAGATAGATAGATAGATAGATAGATAGATTGATAGATAGATAGATAGATAGATAGATAGATAGATAGATAGATAGATAGATAGATGGATAGATAGATCAACTTGTCTTCAACTTTTGAATGAGCGCAGAAAAAAAAAACCAAACGACTGAGTCGCTTATTCGGCATTCATATTTTTTTTCTTATTAAAGGGGGGGGGGGGCGTCTTTCCTCGTTTGCCATTACATCGACATATCTCATAACTTAAATGAGCCTTCATTAAGTTCGCAAAACTCGGTTAAAATGCGCTATATCAGTTTTTCTCCCGGGTACATGTAAGTTACTTGTAAGTAGGTAACATGTGATGAAAATAGCTATCGAATTTGCACAAAAGTACTTTATTGTTTCATTTTCACTTGCAGGATATGTAGTCAGTCTAAGAATGTCGTATAATTGTGATATAAGTTTAGCATGGGAAAATATTTTACTTTGTTCATATCATGCATTTCTATAGCCATTGATTGTATGCAACTCAGTCATGTCATTTTAGCTCACATGAATGAAATTAAAGTGTAACTGTTGTCATGATTTTATCGCAAGATCAATCTCAAACTTAAACTCTACTGCATTAGAGGAAGTTGAAACATGAAAATAAAAAGTATGAATACGTAGGGTGTTCAGAAATTCGCGGAAAAGTGCCGTCATGTCCTTATTTTGTAAATTAGCTGAATTAAACGCATACAGTTATATAGACAAACATATTTTGTACATATACAGCAAATTTTGTTTCTCGGGCATGAATACAATTTTAACAGTGGTTGCTATGGAAACCATACATGACGTCATGTAGGTGTTGTCGTCATTTATGCGTTTAGGTGTTTAGTGAGCTTTCCTAAAATGCGCGGGAAACAAAGGTCGTCAATAAATTATGTGTTTGAAACAGGAATTAAAAGAAAGAAACACTGCTAAGAGTAGGAAACGCATATGGCGACAAAGAAATTAAGAAAACGGCAATATATAATGAGTATGCGTGATTTCTAGATGGTCAGAAAAGCGACTATGTCGACTCAAGTAGTGAAACGTCAAAAACGTTTTCAAGTCGAATGCTATCGTCGTGATAGAAAAGAGTATAATTCGTGAAATACACAATATATCGAGCTGTAGTTTCGGCACAATTCATCAGATTATACACAAAGAATTAACAATTAGATTGTGTATGTCATCTGTACCCCAAAATTGCTTAAGAGCTAGCAAACAGCGGGAAGGATGCGTATAGTATGGCGTTGTTACGACGTTGGGCCGGTTTTAATGTTGTTACCCTAGATACGCACGTGATTTAATGCTAAATTTTCATCCGATTTTATTCAAATTTTGTGCACATGTAAACAATATATAAATTTACAAAATGCAAAGAGCGCGTGAACTTCCCTTGAAAATTAACATTCAGGCAGCACATTTCCACGAAGTTTTTGAACGACCCTCGTATATATTATTATTATTAATTACATGTGTGTTTCCGTATGAAATAATAAAAGGCACCGTTTAAGAAATCACACAAACTACAAATGCGAAAACAGAGACGCAGATCAGCTTTGCAGTAGCTTTACACCAGATCAGCGCCTTTGTTTTCGCTTGTTTTCGTTGCGTCGATAGCGCAATTCTTCTTCTTCCTAAATCTGAAATTTCAAACTTCTAGCCTGCTTCTGTGGCTGTATAATCTGTTTTTGTCGGTCCTGGTCCAAAATCAAGATTGTTGTTTTTCTCATGCGATGGCTCAATTATTTACACGTACATGTACAGATGCAGAAAATGTGGCTGCTCTTGACTCTACTGTTATCTACGACTTTTATGTTACACCAAGTTTTTGGTCATTCGACAAATGGACGGTCAGATAAGTGCCAAACAGATATGCCGCAAGTTGTTGACATGACGCATACACATGGACCAAAGACGCTGTTTTGGCCGGGGGATCCTGAGTACAAGTTCGAAATTGTTTACCGTGGAGAATTAGCACCAGGCGAATGGTAAGTTTGTTGCAGCAAAATATAATTGGCACTGTTTAAATAGCAATGACTGCATGTTGCATGATTGTGATAAAGATAAAATGGCAAACATAAGCCCAAGGGAGCGTACAGAAAATATATTCAATTAGGAATAGCCATAAGAAAGTTCAAAGGCGTGGCACAATCAAATTTATTTTTTGTGAAGCTGTACAGTCTGTATGTTAGGCAGTATACTATGATTCAGACGTTTTCAATGCACATTGACAAGGACTGTGTGTGTGTCTTCTTGAACATGTTGTTGTTTTTCATGAGTGGGTGTATCCCCAGATTAATTAGGTTGTTTTTTTAACATGTGATAGCACGTCCTTATTGACATTACTTCCTGGTTGCATGTTTATGCAGGTTTGAATTGAACAAGTTTACTACCGCCGATCATGGAGGAACCCATCTAGATGCACCTGCGCATTTCTTTGAGGGCGGTTGGAGGACTCATCAGATACCAATTGAACATTTGGTTGGGCCTGCTGCTGTCATTGATATTAGAGAAAAGGCATCAACCGACCCCGACTATCAGCTTACCGTAGAAGATCTGAAAGCCTACGAAGATGAATACGGGAAAATTCCGTGCGGTGCCATTGTCTTGCTGAATTCCGATTGGGATAAGTACTACCCAAGTCCAACGCAAACTTTCGGTACTCAAACACCAAATGATTCAACTACGTTCCATTTCCCGGGATTTCACGTTGAGGCAATTGATTGGCTGGCGAGATATAGAGATGTCCACGTGATTGGAACAGACACGCCCTCTATCGATTACGGCCAGTCACAGACATATCCCGCGCACCAAAGAATTGGAAAGGCGGGCATATGTGGACTTGAGAATGTTGCAAATCTAAATAAGCTGCCACCAAAAGGAGCGACTATATTTGTTGGCGTCATGAAGCTATTTGATGGGAGCGGTGGGCCCGCAAGAGTTATCGGAACTTACAAGAAAGAGAATGAAAGCTGCAACAGTGACTAAAGTGTTTTAGACACATAGTAGAAGCTTGAAAATATGTTTATGTGTTTATTCCGAATACCTTAAAATAATGAACAGTATGACAATGGAACCACTTAGAAACGATTAATTGAATATTACGATTGAATAATAGCGACATAATAAATAATGTTGCTAACTCTAAATCTCGAGGTTGTGCCAGGTTTGGCTGTCATATCAGAATGGCATTTGTCCCTGTCCCTCATGTTTTTCTATGGTGTTAATACACATGATGAATTGAACAGTAATTGGCTAAGAAAATAATCTTAACAAAACATGCAACTTCCCATTTTCAAAATCCTTATTATAAACTATTCTTTAAATGCACACCGACGGGTCGGGCGTCAGACTCTATGATGGTTCCGACAAAGCTATGCACTTTAGTGGGTTTGGGCCAGAGCTTCTTGTCTGCTGCTTGGGCCACCAATGTTCAAATGATGTTTTTCGTTTGTTCCGGATTTCAATAAGATGTTTACCGCCCAGGGATCTCCATCGCCAAGAAACTTATTGTGTCTGTGAGTCATCATTTTTGATTCATCTCGGTGGTTATCATAATTTATTTGTTTTTGACATGATGATTCAATGATTAATTAGAAATTCATCACGAGGACCAAACAAATATTAAATATTGAGAACCACTACAGAAACTGAGGGTGATGTTAGGCTCCTGTAAAAATATACTGGACAAATAAAGTTAGGGATCAAACTTTTAACGCGCAATTTCTACAAGATTTCGAACTGCTGGTGAAATGAAACATTTCTATCATCAACGTAATTCATTTTGTAAGCTTTGTACACTTGAAGGTCGAAACAATAGTCTTTGCATTCAACAAGACCAGGCTTTAAGTCACACTACCCTTAAAATGAAAGTGGTATGTAATTCCCATAGAGAATTCATGGTGTGTAAGTTTGTTTGCGCAAAACTTTTAAAATGGCTAGAAATTTCGAATATTTTTTAGCTGGCTGACCTTAGGAATGATGAATCGTGATGACTGTCATGCAAATTCGCAAAATTTTCATGAATTGGCAAAGTTGAATTTTTTGTGGAATCAGTGTTGATGCACTTTTTATCACTTTAGTTTTTAGGGTAGTGTGCTTTAAAGAACAGCTGTGCTTAAGTCTAGTGATGCACAATTTCAAAATTGGTGGTATATGAATGCGATAAAACTGCTAATCTAATTTTTAAATGAAAAAAAAAAAAAAGGATTAATTATCGATTGACCGTAAATGCATCCTTAAAAGTTTGATCCCTAACTTATTTTGTCCAGTATAGTTTAAGCCACAGAGTAATTTTATATTACTGATCGTTCCCAGGCGATACTTCTGTTCTGGTTCTTACTGTTTTATGTTATGCGTTGATTGTTTGTGTTGTTTGCACTTTATGTATGTTACCATATTTCAGTTAAGTTTTTGTAACTGAGTGGCCGCCTATAAGGAAAATAGCTGCTTACTCGGCTTACGATACGTTTTCATAGTATAAGTATTTGATTGTTAGTTTAGTTATTTCCATCTCGGTTTTATGGAGTGGGAGATTCTTTCTGATTCCGCCATTTTCGGATCATTGCCTACTTTTTTTCCTATTGATGCTATAATATCAATAGGCAGGTATTGTCAGGGGATGTAGGCTGCCACCAGACAGCACACACCTAGTTGCTTTGATAACAAATAAAGCATAATGGCAGATCGTTTGGAAGCAGTGAAAAGAATGAATAAATTTGCAAATCATAATTAAATATTTATCGTATAAGATGTTACAGTATTTAACTAAACAAACTTTTATGGTATACGTATGGTATACCATGAAAATGGTTGTTTTTAATTTTGGATGAATCGACTGAAACCACAAAAAGTTATTTATGACGAGTTGCGTTGGCTGTGAAACTCAGCAATCAAAGATTTTTTTTTCAGTTGTAAGAATTGAAAATTTCTTTAGAAATTCTTTTAGAGTTTTAATATTTTTGCTCAAAACATTCATTGTGCGTACCCACAATCTATGTTTTGAAGCAAAAAAGAAAACAAGGTATACATACCTCTGCATACCCCAGTTTTGCTATATAAAAGTGGTGTTTAAGGGGGTAAACATTACAAGGACATTCATGTTATCTTGATTGTTATACATTACTTTGGTCCAGAGTACAGTATTCGATATATTGGTCAGCAATTCCATTTCAATAAAGGAACTATCCCTCTTTTACAGTAGGCCCGGGAATAGACTGGCCCCTGTTGTTATTGTTTTATTATTATTATTATTATTTAAATAAGAAATCTGTCAGCTCCTCTGTGCCTCTTTAATCCAAACTCACCTGTTACTCATGGCTAAACAATAACCCCTATCTTTCCAATCATTAAACTTAACCAAGCAGAGAAATTATAGGTGTTCTAGATTTGTGCCCCTTGGTAAGAAGAAGAGGAAAAGATAGGGTCTGGGGCCAGACTAGCCCTGGAATAACATTTAATAGCTTCCATCGTAATCGTGAATCAACAATATACTTAATCGTTTTTTTGTTTTTTTTTTGTGTGTGTTTTTGAAAACCCACGATGCCTTCCCAGTTCTGTCAGCACAAATTAAACAGATAAATAAAAATCTTTGCGTTCTCAAATTTATTTTTATTAGTATTTTCGCTTTCGAAGTATTACAAGTGTTTTAAATGCATATTTTCTGTTTCTACTGTTTGTTTCTACCTTTCATCGCTTTCATCAACCACTTTGCCATGTTAAGGACATTTTTTAGATTACAATACGTCAATTCATTAAAACGCTTCTCTTTTTAGTGTTTATTTAATCGGACATATTTAAAAGTCATAATATTTTGTCAGTTGTAACATAGGTTGTTGAAGGAGATCTATGCTTAAGATGCGAAGATTCCCTATGATTTCTTATTTCTTGTTTATCACTGAACCACTATAGAAGCTGAGGGTGAGGTAAGTACCTGTAAAACCGGTTTAAGCCCGCCAGTAACTTTGTGTTACTGATCGTTCCAAGTCGATACTTCTGTAGTGGTTCTTTTTGTTTTATGTCTTGGTGTTTAAAATTTTTTGTGCTGTTGGCGCCTTATGTATGTTTTCATATTTTTAGTTAAGTTAAGGTAACTGAGTGGCCACCTATTGGGAAAATAGCTGCTCATTCGGCTTACGATATGTTTCATGGTATAAGTACCTGATTGTTAGTTTGTTTTTTTCCCACCTCGGTTTTTGGAGTGGGAATCTTTTTCTGATTGCGCCTTTTCCTGATCTTTGCCTACTTGTACCTTTTTTCCCTTAAAGCCAAAATCGAGGGGTCAATATTTAAAACATGTTCACTGGAATTCAAGCAATATTTCAAACTGTATTATTGGGTATATATGTTAATTGTGTGAAAAGGGATTTGACAGCGTTCCCAAATGCCAACAGGTGGAGATAACTCTTGGTCTTTGTACCTACTCAAATCTTTACATGTTTTTACCCTGCTAATGGAGCCAAAATATAGTTTTTTTGTGTTACTTATATAGTTACTTTGTGTTACTGATCGTTCCAAGTCGATAATTCTGTGGTGGTTCTTTTTGTTTTATGTCTTCGTCTTTAAGATATTTTTGTGCTGTTGGCGCCTGATGTATGTTTGCATATTTTTAGTTAAGGTAACTGAGTGGCCACCTATTGGGAAAATAGCTGCTCATTCGGCTTACGATTTGTTTTCATGGTATAAGTACCTGATTGTTAGTTTGGTTTTTTCCCACCTTGGTTTTTGGAGTGGGAGTCTTTTTCTGATTGCGCCTTTTCCTGATCTTTGCCTACTTGTACTTTTTTTTCTATGTATTTGACTGCATTTTTGCTATAAACAAAAAATATTTTTGTCGTTATCGTTTTATTCTTGTAAGCTGTCTTTGCAAGCTACGTACATATACTTCTATTTGCAGATATAATGTATTGTGTTGTTGATGTTGTTTTGTTTTGTTTTGATCTATTATAATAGTAGCTTTGTGTTTAGTAACCTGCATCCGAAATAGCATTTTGTTTAGAATTGAAACCAGTTTGAAGACAACAAAATGTTTATTGGAAACTTTTTTTTTTTTTTTTTTTTTTTTTTTTTTTTTTATATATATAAATTTTGTATTCCAGTCATCCTAGTTCAGGTAACGGTTGTAATGATTTATTGTGACGACGATAGTATCATCATAGAATATTTAAGGGCCACAATGATATTTTTATAATAAACATGTTTTTGGCTTTTACAAAAGCTACATATTTGCAAGTTATGAATATACTGTATTTTCTTACTGACATAGACACGATAGATGTATCAAAGTTTTGAACGTGTCTTCTTAGCAAAAATGACACAAGATAAAATTTCATAGAAAATTAATAAAGATTTACCTATCTCACACATCATCACTAACTCGTCAAAAAGGTTTGATCTGTCAGATATAAACGAGCCAGAAGTTTTATTAACAATTACCTCTACAACTACTTCATTTCCGAGTTTTTGATCGTCGACTTTATCTAAAACTCCTTTCTTTATTTCTCTCATCATCTGGTCGACAATTTCACGTTATAAAAGACCCATACCGAATAGTCGTATTTGACGATTCTCTTGTCATTAATATATCAACAACATGTTTCTTATTAGGCTAGAAAGTCAAATTTTCTAATGTTTTACATTTTGAACACCTTTTTATCGAAAACAAAAATGCGCTTTACGCGGTGTCGGAAAAGGGTCGAAAAATCAAAGGGGAAAAACTCTAGCGAGACCAAACCGGAAGTGAGGTTAAGTCGTACAAAAAGCCATTTAAATGAAAGACACACAAAGTAAATGCTTACACAAAACATTTATCACAAATTTTACACCATGCAACGCCGACGTTTTACTTTTTCTTGTTCTTTGATAATTATCAACATTATCGGAAACATTTTATAAAGAAAACATAAAAGGAAAATAAATTATGGTACATTACTTGCATGTGAAAATAGCATTTCGCATAAAGTCCCGCATTTGAACCAGTTTTTATCATTGACAACTTCTCGTAGTTCATAATCTTTCTTTCGTTACGGCCGCTAAAACAACAAATTTGAATACCCGACACTTTTATTACCTTACCTTACGCGGTGTGTATGTCGTAGATCTATGATGTTTTTTTTATGTGACACACGCCGCTAGATTGCGGCATATATCACTCGGCGGCACGTGACAGATACTCAAAGACATTCCAATCTCATTGAGTAAACGAGTCTACCGACATTGACTTTTGTTCTAGACATCCTAATGCTTGAAGTAAGAATAGACTACTATCATTTTGATCTTTCATTTAATAAAATGTACTCTACATTTAATAAAATGTACACGCATTTATTATGATATGAATTTTAAGTAAGCGATGTCATGAGAAGAATTGCATAAACCAAGGTGGAATTCTTATGATTTTATGTGACGAATGTATAAGTTGTATTTAAAATGGTAGTAACCCCATACAGTCACGACGCATATGCGGATGAAAAGTTCAAGCGCAGACACCACGTAATTCATTCATCCCGCCCTTCCTGACCTTTATTTATATTTTTAAAAAGGTAGAGACTATGACCGGCTAGCTGTTAAGTGCCGGTCTCACTGAATTGTAAGGAATCGTACGATTGTCAAATTATAAGTTTATTGATAAGACTTCGTATGGAAAATATGCATTTTCTTTTCCAACGTGATTCTGCCTTCTTAATTTGCACATCAGTGTCAAAAAATGATTCCCAAATTAATATTAAGACAATCGTAGAGCAATCTTAAGCGCAGTCGGACCGGGACTTTACGCGGCTGCATTAAAATATTTACAGAGAGAGAGAGAGAGAGAGAGAGAGAGAGAGAGAGAGAGAGAGAGAGAGATGTGGCTCGGAAAACACGGCATATGACTTACATGAACAAGTATATCGTAATGTTTTCTTATGAAAACATGATGAGCGTTCATATATCCATATTTGCGGAATTGCTTCTTGATCAAAACATTGTTGTCGATACGTGTAATTGTTAACTGAGCTTCTGTATATAATGATGATTGTTTTAACAACTACATGTACGTTTATTATTGTGCGTAACCCCCAAAATAAAGTACGGATTAAATCAGGTCCCTCGGGGCTTGCGTTTTATTGGTTAACCGTGTTGATTGCCTATGATTTGTATTTGTTGATTAACATTAATATTTGCAAATGTGTCCATAAAGAATGAATGTAATTGAACATCTTTTTGTTCGCCGGAATGGAAAATGATGTAAAAGATTTGTACACTAGAGAGAGAGAGAGAGAGAGAGAGAGAGAGAGAGAGAGAGAGAGAGAGAGAGTTTATTTTCGATTTGCAAAACTTAGTCGTCATATGGGCAAATGCATGTCATGAGATAATCTCTAATTTGCGACTAACGGCGCTCACGCTGAATACTTTCGTTCAGACGTTGATATCCCTCGCACACGCGCATGCCGACAAAAAGAATATTATTTCGTGTATTCTTACGCAACATAATCAGCATAACACGGACAATGTTTGTGATCCCGCAAGTAATGATTATAAAAAACGGATGTTTTATCCTTTATGTCACATGTGAAACAATGAAAATTAAATTATTATTTTCCCGAGATTTTAATTTTATAAGACGGGTAAAAACGGCATGTGTTCCTAATTATTACTTTGATACTCGGATCTGAAATAACTGTCATTGGATTCAAACTTTGGTAAAGTGCTAAAGGCCTCATGTGTGTGAATGTAGAAAGTGTGTTATTTTTTGTCTAGATTTTTAAAACAGCATATAAAATCATTTCGTAATAAAACAAAAGTACATAATTTATCGTCAAAATGAATATAATCAAGACACGAATGGCCTTGTTATTAAATAATCCAATGGTCTGACTTTATCGGACTTGTACGAGATGACGTCACAGATACTAAGCCACGCCCACACAGGTAAGACAGCGGAAAAACCCGGAAACAACCGATAATTTGGTTCCGTATTCCAGTATTAAAAAAGTCATTAATTGGTATACCCGCATATGAAATTTTGTTTTTTGGACATGATTCGATATATTAACTATGATTTATTTTGATTTTTAATCGAAATAGTACGTGGAATATCGTCTTTAATTGTAGGAAAATATAGGAAAACGGATGTCAAGTTTATTGAATTTAAATAAATTGCCCTAAAATAACGTACAAGAAAACTTAAACTCCAAGTTGCCGTAAACATCACGTTCAAGAAAACTTACACTCCACGTCGACCTAAACATCACGTAGAAGGAAACTAACACTCCAAGTTGCCCTAAACATCACGTTCAAGAAAACTTACACTTCAAGTTGCTCTAAACATAACGTACAAGAACACTTACATTCCAAGTTGCCCTAAACATCACGTTCAAGAAAACTTACACTTCAAGTTGCCCCAAACATCACATACAAGAAAACTTACACTCAAAGTTGCCCTAAACATCACGTACAAGAAAACTTACACTCCAAGTTGCCCTAAACATCACATACAAGAAAATTTACACTCCAAGTTGCCCTAAACATCACGTACAAGAACACTAAACTCAGAGGTACCCTAAACATCAGATACAAGAAAACTTACACTCCGAGTTGCCCCTAACATCACGTACAAGAAAACTTACACTTCAAGTTGCCCTAAACATCACGTACAAGAACACTTACACTCCAAGTTTCCCTAGTTTAGTTCGGTTTGACCAGTGAAGAGGGGGTGGGGCAGGACCTTTTTCTGTGATTTGCGATAGCATTTTTTTAAAGTCTGTGATTTGTGAAAAAGCAAAATTTAAGTCTGAGCTCTGTGACAGAGGTATTCCCTATGATGTGTGAATCGCAAATTCAAATCCCTGTGATATGTGATTTGAAAAATTTCAAGGCTGTGAATTATAGTTATCATTATTCCTTGTGTTTGTATAAATAAATTGTCTAAAATACAATAAAACGCATCTACGGATCTCCAGAATTGAAAATAAACTCTCGGGGGAGATCCGAACCCCACAGGCTTAGGTATTGATATCATTTTACAAGTAACTGTGCATACATGAGTAAATGATATATTTATTTGATGGAAATAGCTATATTTAATAACTGAGACAGTAACATGTTGTAAATCAGTCGATTCTATGCAAAACATAGGCGAAACAGCTAATTTCTCTGTGATTACGAAAACAACGATTGGTCAAACGCAAATATCGTTTTCTGATCGTTTAATTGAACTGCGTTGTTGATTTGCTGAAATATCAAAAGTTCTGAATGACTATTTTAATTGAAAGGGAATTGAAAAGACATTCCGATTGGCTAAACTATTGAATCCAAAAAAAAAAAAAACGAAACCAAATCGCATATCGCGAGTATAACGAAATGAAAACGTTTCGAAAACGAAAGTCAAACAGGTTTTAGGACAGAAAAAAACTATGCTGTTACTGTATAAGCCTATTCCTGTAAGTTGATAAATTGGAAGAAATTGGGCGAAACAAAATTTCATGCGCTCATAATTTCATCCTCAGTTATGTCTGATCCAAAGTTTTTATGATGATACGTATCTCTTGTTTGCTTAATATTCATTTGATATCAGTTTTGGAATCTAAAAATTTTAAAAGTTTCGAGTCCTTGATAACAGTGATTTATGATTGGTGTAGTTCTTAAGAATAAGTGCCCATACATGAACGTTATCATGTAATAATATCATAAAATACTCTAAAACACTCTCAAATTCTTTAACATAATAAGTTTAAAGAAACACATTGATACATGTAGGTGTTTGCAATGAAAAAACTGGACTGTGTTACTAATACAATAGAGATGCACTACTCTCTTTGATGGAATATAGGTTTGTAAGTGTACAGCAAATGTACTCACTCAATCAAATGTACTCACTCAATCAAATGTACTCTCCCAACCAAATGCATCCCCTCAATCAAATGAACTCACCCAATTGAATGTACTCATCCAACCAAATGTACTCCCTCAATCAAATGTACTCACCCAATCGAATGTACTCACCCAATCAAATGTACTCACCAAATCATCACCTAGTCAAATTTTCGAGTCTATTGTGCGGACTACAAAGGGTGGATAACGTTTTCAACATTACTTATTGTTTTCTTATTTTTAGACTGATTTTGAATATAATGAGTTTGTATATTTTGATTGTGGCAGTGTGTAATTTCTGCTTCACATTTCGCATTTTAAATTTTGGATTCCGTCAAATGTAACGGACTTACGTCATTTTGACGTTTTCTTGCCAAAAACATCAAAAACAATGATTAGTGCCGTTTTCGCTAAATGTAAAATGACGTGTATAAACGTCCGTGATGAAGGTGTGAGAATACGCACGGAATATTGTTAATTTAAGATTTTATCCTCCAAAACATGAAGTTTTATCTTTAACGTCAAACATGAAAGTTTAGTTTTGATGTTTACCTACGCCAGGAAAAGATATTCATGATAAGTGACTAAAGTTGGTGTCTACGGGAACTCAAACGAGGCATTTGTCTACTTGAATGTGAAATTCGAAACCCGTTTTCGGTGCTTGTACTGTTTATCATTTTGATTGTGAGCGTCACGTCAACGTCAGGAATGGAGGTCCCATTTTTGTAAACGGGCGTTTTATTACAACCAACAAATGATGTGCCCATTAATTCAATGATCAACTGGTTCTCCGCCTTTCACTTGAAAACAAGAGTCATCAACATTTCAAACGTCAATGTGACGTAACGCACAACCGATCGGTCGGTTTTGCAGATGCTAAAAACTGCTTGCAGTGCAGAAATCGATGCCAATCACGATTTTAAAAGCAAATTGAAAAACAATTCTGCAAACACGCAAATATGCTAAACATATAGCCATGTTAATGACGTTAATTTGGATGCCTACGTTAATGACGTTTATTGAATCTTAAGTTTGATTTTCGATGCATGACGTTGTTTGTGGACAACTTGGATTGAGTCATAGATTTTATACAGAATTTTATGGTTCTTTAGGGCATCATACGCCATATCCTTTGATATGATAAATGAACTTGAACACTCGGATATTGACCATTGCATCAAAAAGTTGACCCCAGACAGTCCCCTAGGCAAATTTATTCTTTTTTGACGAACCAACATTGTAACAATAATGCTGCTGTAAGTAAATTTCATAACAAGAAAGAAATTTTTTGTATAGGTTCAAAGCAGGAACTTTCGAAAGACAAGACTTAAGTTTCTAGTTCCTCTCAGTATATGATATCAAATAAGTTAATACAAACAATGGGTCTCTTACACATTAATTTTGCTTTTACACTTAAAAATTGCCCCTCCTAGCAATACATTTTTCAACGAAGGTGCATATATACACTGAAAGGAGTCGGTAGCTGTACTATATTTCTATTTTCACATGAAACCAACATTTTAAAAGGCACTGACCACCCCCAGCAATAAATAGCCATTTTACACTTTTTACCGTGTGGCGTCTCTAAGAATTAAGGGAGAAAAATAGTTTACCATTTCACATGAAACTTGTAGCAAACCATCTATGAAAAACACTTTAGTTTTAGTTTTGTCTCTTTTTTGATCATTCTACAGGTCTTCGAAAATGAACAAAATCCGGCATAATTGTAGTTTTACAATCTTGATGACGTATATGTGACGTCACATGACATCAATTTTGATATCGTTCAACTTTTCGGCACCTCAGCATTCCCTCCCAGGCTACTGGGACAGTGAAATGTTGACGCCGGTCTAATCAACCGAACATTTTACGTCAAGGCGCTAATGTCTCTAGATAATTGACATACGGCGCTGAATTACGTCGAAATTACGTCGACCATGACCATTCAAAGAAGCTAGCATCAGTGCCAGACAGTCAGTGCAATTGGCAAAACTTTTGCTTTTAATAAGAAAGCGATTCTCTGCATGCCAAGGGGCAGAATGTTGTCATGCTCAATATAACTTTGCAGTTTTGCATTTAAGGGTATTGCTATATCAAAAACTGTTACTCTCACATCACGCATTATTGTGATACGAAATTCACAACATATAACTATAGTTTGCATACATATCAATGTTTATGTTGGAGAAAATTAATTATAATCGAACTTTTACAAAAATGCAAAACATTTGAATAAAATATTTTGCGTTTTTAAAGCTCTTCAGTGTACAAAACAACCTTGGCTTAGTTCCATGAGTACAGCTCTATTTGTTCTTTATGCTGATAATAAATAATGCCCATTAATCAGTAGCTGGTGTACTCAAAGATGAAAATTGCATAGGTACATATTTATCGATAACAAATTCGGTGGACGGATAAAATCATAGATGCCTGCGTCACTCTATCTCGTTGGTTTTCTAGAAACGAGACAAACGCGTCTGGGAACGGCCAACGGTCATGAAATTAAAATAGGCATGAAGCAACAATATGTGTCGATAGCCTTTAGAATCATAGGTTGCATGATATTCACAAACAGGTGTTTGCAATCTGCAGTGTATAGCCCTATATGGATCTCTGTTCATTATGCTGGCCGCATTGTTTATTGTCGCCTCCACGTGACCTGCCTTGTACCGTTTTATCTGTTTACTTAACGAAACACGAAACTAAAATTACCTTTGGCACAACATAGAAAATGACATTACAGTTGCCCCTTGATAACAGAACTCCTCACAGTACATGTAGTATACATACCTACAGTTTCCGTAATATATTGTTTAATTTATGTCGCTTTTTTATGCTTGGTGGGGTTTGAGTCAGTGTATACTTTCTTAAAGATGTTGTTTACAGTCTAGCAAAAGCAGCTAACGGTGAGGCGGTTCTAACGAGTACCCACAATCT
The DNA here is from genome assembly GCA_964017185.1 of Rugalucina vietnamica. Taxonomy (NCBI): domain Eukaryota; kingdom Metazoa; phylum Mollusca; class Bivalvia; order Lucinida; family Lucinidae; genus Rugalucina; species Rugalucina vietnamica. The sequence goes on from OZ024885.1 coordinate 8,604,428, forward strand.
ATGTTTTGGAGCAAAAATAAGAAAAAAGGTATACCCCTGCAAACCCCAGTTTTGCTTTATAAAAGTGGGGTTCAAGGGGTATACATTACACGGACATGTTTTCATGATGTTCTGTCGCCTTTGTGTTTCAATTGTGCAAGCCTCGAAAACGTGAGCGCCAAATTGATCCTTACACGTACCGGCAACCTTTGTTTTAAAGCAAATATAAGATAACGAATGTTAGCGCTGGTGTATTTTAAAGGATATTAATTGTATGCATATTTTCTTCATGGATACAGAATATTTTGTTTTATTCTCGGAAAACAATTACCTTTTTTATTCATGTCTACCTAAGCATTCATTGTAAAACTATTGAATAACGAAGCAATAAATAAAAAAAAAAAAATAAAAATCTTGAATAAACACTTGAAGTTCAAAAGCCATTAGTCGAAACAAGTGCGTCACAAATCATGTTCAGCAAGTGATTCATATATTTTAAATTGCTTTCAAAACCATCCATACTTATAAATAGCACAATGGAGCAAGGCTGTGTTCGAACTCGTTATATTGACCAACTGCTCTCTCTGTCAAGATATTATGCACGTGAATGGTATTCTCCCATATATCCCACTTGTATAATAGTACAACTGGGATATTCAGTGGTATATTTGTTCTGAAATTTACTTGAAAACATTTAATGGGTAGTCGACAGAACAGACATTTTTCCCACAATCTGTATATGTTTTAAAGGGAAACATTTACCACCGGGTGACAACAGTTTTATTACCCGGGATTACCTGCTAAGATTATTGTGGTCGTGGCTTGACTACTGGCACATTTTATTTTATAAAGGGACACTTATGTTAGTAGTAGTAGTAGTAAAGTGCAGGCTTTTAACGTCATCCTGGGCCGAGCGGACTTAATCCATATCTCCACCTCAAGGACGCTTCTGTTACCGGGTGGCAAAAGGTTTATAACCTGGTGAGATTGTAACAGGGCGGTGTTTGACTCCTTGCCAGGGTAGCTTTAAGCCTATCGGAATACAGGTAATACTTAATCTGCTGATAAGAAATGTCAAAAATTGTGCAAGTTACTTTCCTCACTCAAGCAATATCAAATCAGAATCGACTATGGCTAGTGGTATTTATTGCACAGCTCACTCAGAGGGATGTTGACAGGTTGGTGTCTAAACAGAGCGTGAGATATTACACTTTATTTGGTATTTTATACCCCAAGCGGCACTTTAAGCCAACTTTAATCTGCAAACGTTTCCTTCTTGTAGCTGTTAGAAATATATAACTGGTGCACGTTTAAGAAATATTTAAGTTTTTTTTTTTTCAATCATAAAATAAGGCCTAAAACCGGAACATATTTAAGCGCTGTCTCAATACAAAGAATCCAATAGATCGAAACTGAAATGATTGATTTCCTTATTCAAAACAGCGTAATAAAATATTGTTTGCATTGTGTCTTATGCTACAAAATGGTGTAATTATTTGGTGTAGCCTATATTTAACTTATTATATTATTGAAAAAAAAATTAAACAAACATAAGGCAAATAAAATCGCATTTTGTCCTATTACAGATTGGAATGTTCAGCAATTTGGAGAGATAGAAAGTTAAGTTTTATAAATAAAGATAAATAAATCAATAAATGAATGAATAAATAAATAAATAAATAAATAAATAAAAAACAAATAAATAAATAAATATCCGAAAACAAATGATACATAAAAGCATGAATCGATTTCAACATTAAAAACGATTACTTTAAATATTGAGGAATATTGAGGAAAGTAAAATCAATTTATGACTAAAATAAAAAAAATACTGATAATTATGTTTCTGTTGTAAATAGTTAGACAATAACATAGCTCTTGCATTTCGATTTGTTACCATGGAGGTTTACCTCTGCATTGATATGCACATTTACTAATCAGATCGTTGTAATTGGTATATTAATTGCGATACTACTTTTGTAAACATAACGTACCCAAGTGTTTCACATTCCACAGAAAACATAAATGTCTAAAATAACCATGTGACGTTTTTTTCTAGTCTTTAACAACTTAATTAAAGCTAAACCGGCAGTGTCAAAGTGTATGTATTATACATTCATTGTGTTTTCTAATACATCGTTTCTGCTAAAAATTCTAGCACATATTATAGATAATTCTTTCAGATATGTTAGATAATTATAACATGCTTGTGTTATATATATATATTACAATTTGTTACATATTCCTACTATGGCTGCTGAGGAAGAAGGACTCAATATTGAGACGCCAACACAGCTACAAAAACGCAGCAACGGCAAGGTTGGTCAAATACTTCAAGCAGTCCGGTTATCAAGGGACAATTTACGCTACCTATACTAAATAGCGTAGAAGAATTTAATACATGTTTTGCGGGAATAATTTGCTACGGAAACCGGCCATATTAGAATAAGGCAGACCTATTATAGATGCTTTATAGCAAAAAATCTAACTAGCGAAAACAGCCGATACCAGAGAAACAAATGGCATACCCACAAACACAGTTTTGATTGTCTGGCATGCGCCCTGTGTGGGACTCGAACCTGCACCAGGCACAGCGGTGAGGTGATCGACTGATTACTGTATCGCGGTAATAAAATATCAGCGCTGTAAACCACTCGGCCACGGTAAAAAGTGTACAATGTAATAATTTCAATCCTTAAATACACCAGCAAATAATTAACGGTCATCAATTATCAGCATAGCGCAAAAATGGAACTGAGTCAAAGCTATTATATATACATGTACCGTCGCTAAAAAGTGTATGTCTTTAGCTGGGAAATATCTTACATTTGTAGTGTTAGCGGCAAATTAATGCAATAGAAGTCCCATCATTTGTATAATCTTATTAAATACACGGTCCCATTTAGAAACGACTCTTTTTGAAGACAAATAAAAGAAGATATAAGAAGGCAATTAACAGGAAAAGGTGCACTCAGATCGAATTCCCACTCCAAAACCAAGGTTGGAAAAACTAAATTGACAAGTACGTACTTATACTTAAGCCAGATGAGCAGCTGTTTTCCAAAAGACGTCCACTCAGTTACCTTGACTTAACTAAGATATGAAAACGTGCATAAGGTTCAAACAGCACAATAATTCGACTAAAAAAAAAACAATATTTTCGAATATGAGGGTGGTTACTAAGAAATGATGCATAGTTTGAAAATACCCCGTGTCCCTGACGGGGTTCGAACCCGGACCTCCGGGATAGAAATTCAATGCTCTAACCACTGAGCTGAAGAGTCGACTCCCTGACGCAGTATGTCAGAGATTGGATCTATATGATACATTTAATCGAATAGATATGCTAGTTATAAAAACTACGCATTATGTCATCTGCCAACCTCGCCTTCAAACACGGCAGATGATCTCGAATGCATTAGGAAAACACGTCCATGTTTTTATTACCCCTTTAAATCCCATTTTTAAATAGAAAAACTGGGGTTTGCTGGAGAATACCTATATTTTCTTTTTTTGCTCCATAACATAGATTGTGGGTACTCGTTAGAACCGCTTGCTGAATATTTACAATTTGTACAGCTTAAAAAATCTATACGATTAATGAGCGTGGTTTTGTAATTGAATGATTGGTGCAATGGGGCATAACACATAAAACAAATAGATCCACAACATAAGTATCGCATATCAAAGATTTAGAAAATTGCAAATGTGCAAATAGTGATAGAGATATTTTTCTGTCCGCGAGTATTTTATACACATGGTAGTCATCATTAAATAAATAATAGTATACACTTTGAAAAACTGCCAATGCAGTAAATCTTAAAATTGAATAAGATTTGGTTCATTAAAGATTTTGCTTTGGAATTTTGAATACACGTCCTTGACGGGCATTTACGCATAAATACTAGATTATTTTTAAAATTAACTTAATCACAAGACCACGACATAAAAGATAATACGAAAACAGGTTTTCTGACTTGCTGCTCAATGTGTCTTGCTTTTGGTAATCTTTGAAAGGATTTAGAAAGCTTTGTGTTCGTAAAAATCAAAAGCAATTCGCTACTCTGTCGAAAATATCGATAGAGCGACCGGCTAAGAATTTGGGATAACTCGTTTAACGTTGATACATTTTAAAAACGTTAACAATTAATGGAAAAAGGACGTCTTATGTTCGCATTTTTCATTCTAACAAGTCTCATGGAATCATGGTAGCTCTAGTTTGAACGTCGACTGATTGTAATTATGTTGGCATTTTCCATCACTTTACTTTTGTCTGTCGTCCCAAGACGTTGCCGCACCTTACAGTGATTCACATAAAAGTGAAAAAAAGTTTGGTTATAAATCTGCGTTGCTCTGTGGGCTTATACTATCAAATTTGTGACAAAGTCACATTCTGTCAATGCGAAGTCGCTTTTAAGCGCTGGTAAAAGCAAATTGAGACTATAAAAAGGTACAAGTAGGCAAAGATCAGGAAAAGGCGCAATCAGAAAAAGATTCCCACTCCAAAAACCGAGGTGGGAAAAAACCAAACCAACAATCAGGTACTTATACCATGAAACATATCGTAAGCCGAATGAGCAGCTATTTCCCAATAGGTGGCCACTCAGTTACCTCAACTTAACTAAAAATATGGAAACATACATAAGGCGCCAACAGCACAAAAAAAATTTTATACACCAAAACATAAAACAAAAAGAACCACCACAGAAGTATCGACTTGGAACGATCAGTAACACAAAGTTACTGGCGGGCTTAAACCGGTTTTACATGGCCATAACCTCACCCTCAGCTTCTGCAGTGGTTCACAAGAATCTTACAAGAGTGTCAGGTATGGATAGACAAATCTGTCCCGAGGGTCACATTTTGGCATCACGAGGCTCGCCGAGTGATGCCAAATTGTGACCCGAGGGACAGATTTGTCTATCCATACCTGTCACGAATGATGGATTCTTTTTCTTGCTCGCCTTAATGCAGCGAATATTGATTTTTATACTATTTACCTAGAAAAAATGATAAAATGGCGGCGTCCGCCATTTTGATTTAAAACGTTTTGACGTCATTGTGACGTGTGCGCTTAGCGACGAAATTACGTGACGTCCTATACAACCAGTGTTAAAAAAGAACATTTGAACGAAGGGTGCGACCGGGGTGAGATAACGAGGGTGAGATAAGAATTTCTCACATGGGGTAAAATGTAGGATTTCTCTTTCTGGTGTGCAAGAATGTTGTATCCATCAGGTACTGACTGTGTAAGATAAAACGATCTGGATCCTCAAAAATCAGTCTTTTTGAGACGCTTCGTTTCTATACTCAACTGACTTTCATGTTAATGTGTGTTGTACTTTTTACTCAAAGTCAAAGCATTATTATACATATCATGATTTTCTTTCACTTAATTTGCGATTTTCACCGACGTATAGCGGATGTTTTCATTTTATCAGTTTTCGATTTTTCGAATGCAGGGTACGGTTCGTAAAAGCTCGATTATTTTCCACAAAAATACCGATCGCAATATATTTTTACAGCATGCAGAGAATTGAAAAAAAAAATCTGACTGGATGCATTGTTGTACGTTATTGTAGATATTCAATGATTCTGTACACGGTCATATACGGATCCACCCTCTGTGTGTAAAAATCATAGATACGCCACAATTCCAACGGCTCAGATTCCTGAAACAGCTTGGGAATGTGTATCTCGTGTACCCAGGGAGCTCACACAACAGATTCGAACATTCGATTGGGTGAGTACATTGTTTATATAAACCTATATATTTATTGACGAATTTGATGATTGTGACATAAAATATGATTGAAAAAGTCAATTACACATTCCTTTTGTAACTAAATTTTCAAGTTTCATTCCGAATATGTGGTTAAAATAACTGAACTATATAAACTATTATTAATAGTTCATTTAACAATCTAGTTTTATTTATTTATTTCAATACAATTCTATTAGTTTTGCCACATTTTTTTTTTCAGAATACTGTACCTATCCGAGTATTAATGTTAATGTTGTTTTAAGAAAGCAATTAAGCCTTTCAATGATTTTCTCGATAATATGGAAACAAAAGGTCCAATAATGTTTATATTTAAATTATATGTGCGAAATTTAACGGGTCCTAGTTTATTTTTATCATATTTCCTAGCGTTTGCTACTTGGCGGGTCAGTTTGCGGGGGCTCTTCAACAAGAACAACCTGAGCTGAACATAACAAAGTTGGATGTTCTTAGTGTAGAAATAGCTGGACTGTGCCATGATCTGGGTGAATAAAAATTATATATTTACTCTAATTTGTCGAAAACAGAAAGCCTTCGTGTATGATTCGCATATGAACCGGGCCTGTAATTGATCTTCTAGATAATCTGGCTAGTCTGCACTCCGATACAATTTGTGACTTCACTCCTCTTCCGTGACAGCTTAGCACTGGTTTGAACCAATGACAAACTTATTATGGATTTTTCAATTACTTGTAGTTGGGTTATTTTGGGGTAATCATATTATTTTGTTAGGTTGTGAACCAGTAACAGAAACCGTTCAATAAAAAACTTGAAATGGCATAGCAAGTTTAAATGAACATGTAAAAAACAAACAGTTTTTCGACTATGAGTTACTAATTCAACAATAGTCTCCCCTAATCTATGTATAGACATCGTTAGATTTTCCTCATAAAACATTTTATAATTAGAACAGCGTACATTACCATACAGAATATCTTCATTTTATGCCATGTATGCAAGAAAAGATGCAGCATAACACATTATCGTTTCTTTGCTGTTTTGCTTAATTTTCATTTTTCGACCAAGGGCTCAATATATTAGATTTCGGTGTGGAGAGGTCTAATGGAACACCAATGGAAATATCATGTGTATTGATCTTCACGCCCGGCACATTTCTTTAACATTACGAAAACATGCCTATGCAATATATTAAGATTTTTAATGTTGTAAAAAATGAAAATTTTCAGAAATACGAGTACCCACAATCTATGTTTTGGAGCAAAACTAAGAAAAATAGGTATACCCCTGCATATCCCAGTTTTGCTGTATAAAAGTTGGGTTTAAGGGGGTAAACATTACACGGACGCGTTTTCCTGATGTTAGGATTCGGTGGCTACACGTTTGCAAGACTATTTACCGTATTCGTTCTAATAACCGCACAGTGCGCTTAACTTTTCAAAATAACTAAAAGTTAAGGTAACAAAATATCGTTCTAATTAGCGCACACTACAAACGAAAACAACGCATAAATCCAGGTTTCCAAATCGATGCATGGTAGTGTGTAAGTTAAGTTTTAATGTATGTTATGTGGCATCAAGGGGACAAATTGGTGAAACATACAAATATGCTGGTAGAGCAGTGTGCGCTTATGTACATGCTTTTCGGAAACGACCAGGGTGTGCGCTTATTGGAGCATGTGCGCTAATTAGAACGAATACGGTACTTACTTATACCTACTATTTAAAGTGACATTGGTCAGTTAGTTTTGACAAGTTTGTGATTTGCTCTTATTTATAAATTTTCTCAGGAAGGATTGCGCAGGAGCTGTGTAGACAGAATAACTGTTTATCATTTCAACCAATATAATAATAATAATAATAATAATAATAATAATAATAATAATAATAAATCATGTTTTACCATGAAAACGTTGAAGGAATCGTTCCTGTATTGTCATGTGTTTTTTACGAAAGCCGGGTAGGGCCATTTCTTATTTCTAACTTCTAACTTCTAACTTCTAACTTCTTACTTCTAACTTCTAACTTCTAACTTCTTACTTCTAACTTCTAACTTCTAACTTCTTACTTCTAACTTCTAACTTCTATGTTTGTATGTTCACATACATGCTTGAGCATGTGTATGTTTGCGCATGCGCAGATACCATACCGTCCGTCCGTACGTCTGTCTGTGCATGGCTCTGTGCATCCGTGCGTGCGTGCGGGTGTGAGAATGTGCATATAAGCATCCCAATCCACTTGTGCCTAAGTCCGAAAGGAGGCGCACGTGCAAGCGTGCACACGTGCGCTTGCATGCATACTCGTTAGTATTCACCTCTGCATGTACGTATGTTCGTGCTAGTGTATGTGTGCGTGTATGCATGCGTACTCGGTCGTGCATGCAGAGGTGAATACTAACGAGTATGCATGCAAGCGCACGTGTGCACGCTTGCACGTGCGCCTCCTTTCGGACTTAGGCACAAGTGGATTGGGATGCTTATATGCACATTCTCACACCCGCACGCACGCACGGATGCACAGAGCCATGCACAGACAGACGTACGGACGGACGGTATGGTATCTGCGCATGCGCAAACATACACATGCTCAAGCATGTATGTGAACATACAAACATAGAAGTTAGAAGTTAGAAGTAAGAAGTTAGAAGTTAGAAGTTAGAAGTAAGAAGTTAGAAGTTAGAAGTTAGAAGTTAGAAATAAGGAAACACCAGGTCCTACACACGTGCCAGTGCGCATGCACGACCGAGTACGCATGCATACACGCACACATACACTAGCACGAACATACGTACATGCAGAGGTGAATACTAACGAGTATGCATGCAAGCGCACGTGTGCACGCTTGCACGTGCGCCTCCTTTCGGACTTAGGCACAAGTGGATTGGGATGCTTATATGCACATTCTCACACCCGCACGCACGCACGGATGCACAGAGCCATGCAGAGACAGACGTACGGACGGACGGTATGGTATCTGCGCATGCGCAAACATACACATGCTCAAGCATGTATGTGAACAGAAGTTAGAAGTAAGAAGTAAGAAGTTAGAAGTTAGAAGTAAGAAGTTAGAAGTTAGAAATAAGGAAACACCAGGTCCTACACACGTGCCAGTGCGCATGCACGACCGAGTACGCATGCATACACGCACACATACACTAGCACGAACATACGTACATGCAGAGGTGAATACTAACGAGTATGCATGCAAGCGCACGTGTGCACGCTTGCACGTGCGCCTCCTTTCGGACTTAGGCACAAGTGGATTGGGATGCTTATATGCACATTCTCACACCCGCACGCACGCACGGATGCACAGAGCCATGCACAGACAGACGTACGGACGGACGGTATGGTATCTGCGCATGCGCAAACATACACATGCTCAAGCATGTATGTGAACATACAAACATAGAAGTTAGAAGTTAGAAGTTAGAAGTAAGAAGTTAGAAGTTAGAAGTTAGAAGTAAGAAGTTAGAAGTTAGAAGTTAGAAGTTAGAAATAAGAAATGGCCCTACCCGGCTTTCGTAGTTTTTTTATACATTAATACCTATCCAGGTCATGGGCCATTTTCCCACTTCTTCGAACAAAAGTTTCTATCCCGGGTGCGTTCTGATCACACATGCAGCAATTGGACGGTAATATCATTTTTGTTACTCTACGTAGTTGTGTTGTGGCTGAGGTCGAAATTTTCTTGCACACCAGACAGAAATTGCCACACTTTTTGCCTGGGTGATAAAATTGCATCTCACCCAGGTGTTCTCACCCAGGCTAAAAAATACGAAAAACCTTGAAATAAACCAGATTTTGGGGGTTGTTGTGCAAGAAAAAGAATCTAATATGGTGTTCTGTTCTAGATGGAAGTTTCCAACCCTCGGGATGACCGTGCTGAGCGGAACCTCGGCGGAGCCTCGGTTCCGCTCAGCACGGTCATCCCTTGGGTTGGAAACTTCCATCTAGAACAGAACCCCATATAAGATTCTTATAATATCAACATTGTAACCGAAGCACAGACAGTAATTTAAATATAAATTCATAATTCTCTATTTGGACGACAATCACTAGCTATGACGCAAGTCTGCAAATCAAAACGTCATGTATGACTGAAAATAGGACAGGGAAATAACACACTTTTTTTCTATTTATAGCGTCAAAGGTATGTAAAAAATTAATCCATTGCTTGACTAAAAACTACACATCTCTGGAATTCATAGCGAAGTTGATGACCGATGCATCTTTTTCAGACATGTCTGACTGGAAATAACACAGTCTTCTCTAACTGTGCCCTCAGTATCCAGTTCACTTAATATATTTTGTACAGAACGCGGAAAAAGTAAAGTTCCAACTTCTGATTTTAGAAAGCATTAAACATAATTCATCATTTTAATAATATGATTTTACGAAAGTATCCTATGTGCACTTTTTTTATTCATAAACACATTAAAGACCTCCTGTGGACTCCTTGATATGCATATTATTATATTTTGCAGCATGAAAAGGCGTCTGTACAAATGCTGGAATACTTGATACGAGATAATAAACTATGGCCTGAGTTTGAAAAATATGGATTGAGAGAACAGGATCTAGATTTTATAAAAGAACAGATTTTCGAGACTGATGAAGCAGAAGTAAGAAATTACATTACGAAAACTTGCCTCAAATCACCGTCAAAATGGTCAAAAGTGTTTCCAAAGGCTAACATGGCATGGCTATTTGACAACAAATTGTTTCTACTGTTACTTTCACTGCCTTTCAATGTAAAACAAACGTGGTTACGAGTATCATGTTTTGACCTCTAAGGAAATAAGCGTAAGAATACCATTGATCGGCTATTCAATTGAAATAAAGCGATTTATTTATGAAAGTATGAGGGTAATTATTTCCTCTGTATATACAACTATTAATTACATAATATATTGAACAAATATCTTTAAACAAAACAATCGTTGATATTCGAGTTTCAAAGATTCCACAAGGAGCCATGGTAAAAGGTTTGAAATCTTATTTGTAATTTTTGTAAGAATAACCGATTTTGAACTTATGCTACAAATGTTGTGCCTTTAAGAGCACTATTTACTACTGTACACCGTGATTTTCATTCAATGTGCATTTCAGAATTTCACGGTAAAGTGGTTGTAACAATTTAAAAACTAAAGATGTTAGTATTATTTTGCAAGAAAAATGATATTCCACTAGGACGTTTTACGAAGACACTTTGCGAATGGGTCCCTTCATGAGGTAAACATGGCTTTACGCACTGTAGAGGCAGATCTGGCTTTGAGTCCTGTACATATGCGAGTTGGAATTTCTCATACAATTTCATATTTTGTTTTCTCGGCACAAACTGACATAGGGGTGGAACTTTCACAGAAAAGCCTTGTTTTGTTAGGCTATCTCTCGCAGCTCATATTCATAATATTTCAAATCGCTTGTATAGGGTTTAAGTTAATGGAATCACCAGAATGGTCAAAGACAGACGTTCCTCTCATCTCAAGGTACAAGTAGGCAACGATCAGGAAAAGGCGCAATCAGAAAGAGAATCCCTCCCCAAAAACCGAGGTGTGAAAAAAATCAACAACCAGGCGAATTGACAGCTATTTTATTTATACTTGGTGGCCACTCAGTTACCTAAACTTAACTAAAATATGGAAACATACACAAGGCGCAAACAGCACAAAAAATTTTAACACCATGACAATGTGTTTTACGGATTTATGATTCATACAAAGAACATTGTCTTGCATAAATATATGGGTCAAGATCTGATAAAAGTGTCTTATGGCAGAAAAATCAAGTTAAGATATTAATTACATATGGAAGACTAAGTTTCTTTGAGTATTTCCTGAAAATCTTAAGAGATTATCTTTACAAATAGCAAAAATATGAACGTTGAAAGGTGTGCAGTTGATGCAATCTAAACATAACGTCATAAAACTGTTAATAACGTTTGGACGTTGATGACGTTAACGTCTTTAAATCATTGTAATTAAAAGGTTAAAAGGTAAGACTAATATTCTCGAAATTCTATGTGTTTCTTGAAGTTTAGCATCTATACTACCGCACAGACTATGCAATAGACACGAATTCACAAAATGTTTGATAAAACGTGCAATACAAAGGACGTATCTGTTTTTTAAAATGAGGGTAGTCCTTATGGCACAATGGTTGCCATGGCAACATACATGATAACGTTTGACCATAAGAAAAGTATGTGTCTTGGATCGTGTTACAGTATTAAAGCTGTATGATATAAATATCAGAACATGCCAAATATTTCAAATTTAGACGGTTTTTAAATTTTAATAGCATAAAATGTACTTGAATGTCCGAAGACACCTTTTACCAGATCCGCGCTCATATATATTCTTTTCGCATCCTTTATTGACATGTTAATTGCCCGACATAAACCCTATAGAAGAGGTTTGGAATATCATGAAGAGGTGATGTAAGTCATTGCCTAACAATAAATTTAGCCCACTATGGTATTCTGTGCTGAGGAACAAATCATGAAACTGTATGATAAAATGCCAACACACGTATTTACAGAATGCATAGACAGAGGTGACTCCACAATGCTTTTAGACATGCTTACCTCATGAAAGAGCCCACTTTCCTTATATAATCGTCCTGGTCGAATACTAGTTTTCTTGCAAAATAAAATTACATGCTTACCAACATATATTGCAACATTCGCTTTACCATAAAATTCTAGAATGCAAATTGAATGAAAATCACGGTGTAACTTTGCATATTTCTCAATCATTAAACATTAAACTTTTTTTTTTTTTTAAAGCATACAACATCCCAAGATCTGAAGTTCTATATACAGAAAAATATTATCCCTCATAGTTATCAAATACGTGAAAAAATCTTCCAGTCGTCCATATCATGCCAGTTACGATTGTTCAAAAACAAGGAGATGTGTCAATTTATTTCTGAATGTTGCAGGGGTATATTAATTACTGAAAGCAGCTATTCAAAATATAAATACGGTGCCTTGGTATAAAGTTTCACGTAGAAAAATGGAGTAAACTGGGATGGAATGAACGACTTATTCATAAGACAGGCAACGTAATGACTACGACTCAAATTCACTAAAGTAACATAATGTTTTTTGTACGATATAAGAAACCAACAATTAATCCAACCAGGCCTGATATAATCCAGCCGGTACAGTCTAAGGAGCAGGCTAGAAGCTTGAAATGTTGGACACAAGTATGAGAGGAATTTTACTATCAATGCAGAGAAACCAAAGGCGCTGAACCGCTTCGCAGTTACTGCGAAATTGGTCTGTGTCTTTGTTTTCGCATATGCAGATTGTTGGTTTTCCAACACGGCGGATCAATTATATTGCATAAATTTTAAGTTATATCACGCTCGCAATCCTCATGTTTTCAGCGCAAGGGGAGACCTAAGGAAAAATGGTTCTTGTACGAGGTATGTTGATACATTCAAATGCTATTTAAGGTAACTAAATTTATATACGGTAAGTAAATTTTATTTCAATCGATAGTCTATATACATGTAGATGTAGCAAGATCACGCATAGAAAGTCTTCTTCCAATAAGTAATTACTAACAAGATAACAAAATGGGAATTTTCTTCAGTACATAATATTCATGTTAATTTATTCTAGTAAAAATCAGTAGATGGTTTCTTCCGAGATAAGGAACTTTAATTCTTATTCAATAGATAATGCTATCAAGGTGACGAGTGATAAATCCCATTAAAAAGCAATGCTCAGGAAAAGGCGCAATTAGAAAGAAATGTCCACTCCAAAAACTATTTCTCAATATTATTGATAGATAATGAATATAATCGGTAATTTAACTTTAGTACAACTTAAATATATACTTTCATCTTATTATTTAAATTTTATTTCAATAGATAATCTCCAACAATATAAGCGGCATAGATGTTGATAAATGGGATTATTTTGCACGGGACTGTCTTATGCTGGGGATCAAGAACAGTTTCGATCACTGGCGATTGATGAGATTCGCGCGTGTCCTGGACGTTGGTGGAAGGCGTCAAATATGCTTCCGAGATAAGGTACAGTGTGAAAACATAATAATTATACTGAAACCAGGCGTGGTAGATCGATGGGTAGCATGCCAGTGACCAGAGTTGAACACACATAGCCGGCATGGTAATTTTTCGTCGTTATTTTCCTCTGGTTGGTGTAACTGCGTATTGTAACATTAGTACTGCAGTTAATTTGAGATATGTTAAATGTGACAACAAAGCACCAAAATGTATAGTTAGCACTAAACGTAACTTTACACTTTTCATTGCTAAACATATCTTCATTCGTTTTGAATTGTAGCAAAGTATTTATTGCAGTATGTTTTCAGCACATGTCCGAGCAAAATGCATGACTAGAACTACCTGGAGGCGACAATGCACATCTCACTGGAATGCAACAACTGCAGACTAGCTCGCCACTAGTGCGCGACTATCTTCGGGCAAAGATTAACGAAATTAACACACTTTTCATGTTGCAGTCTCATTTAATGTACATTCATGCGAAAATTTGGCAAATAAATTTTGCAAATATATCTCACGACTCTCGAGCTATACTCGCGAGACATTCGTGAAAAGTGTCTCACGGCGTTCTCTAGAATGAAACTTAGTTTCGTTTTCACTCTTAACGACAGTCACAAGAAATTGTGAGTGTAAGTTTAAGTATCTCCTGACATTCGTATGAACGTCGCTAACTTTCATTTTCTCAAGACTGTCGCGCGACTGTCATATACATGTATGTACGACATTCGTACGACATTGTTACTGCACGTGTCGCAAAATTGTCTCATGGCAATTCGCCAAAATTCTGCGGCGAAACCTTCACGGCACTCGCACAAACGTCGCAGGGCTGTCGTACGACAGTCGCGCGACAGTCTTGTGACGGATTTGCGAATTTTGGCAAAAATCCCATAACATTTTGAGCATGTTTAAAAGTTTGCGACACATGAAAATTCCCGGGACATTCGCAGACTTTTCGTGCGATAGGTCCTGATTCGCAAACCAGTCGCGAGGAATTCAAATGTCAGTGAGCTAGCTTTGGGAATCTTAGTTAATGGATATTTTTTTCTTTCTTTTTCTTTTTTTCATTTCACACATTTAAGGAAGTTTGGGACCTATATGGAATGTTTCACACTAGATACATGCTGCACCTGAGGGCTTGTCAACACATAACTGTACGCTGCATCGACGAAATGCTGGGGGAAGCACTCGTTAAAGCCAACGATTATGTAAAGTTTAGTGGCCGTGGCGGGTAGGTTATATCCTAATCCAGCCGATAGGTTGATTGATACACTGCAGTAAAGTGGTATGCAATGGCAAGATATATTGTAAATTTAACAAACTTCGGAACTAGTTGGGGGCGTAACAATGCATTGACCTTATTGTTGAGTAATATACACACCCGTGCAATTGCTAACTTCTGTCGGAAGTAACTTTAATTCTATAATTATCAGATGGCCAATGTGTGATCATTTTCCTTCATTTCTTTCATAATACGATTCCTCGCGCTTTACTTTTTTTCTGAGAAGGCACGTTGGATTCGACTGTTCATAAGTGTCATTCATGAGCAAAAGTCTGTGCAAAATTGTGCATTTCGTTTCATTGTTTTATCAAAGAGTACTACTAAAATCAATTTTTTGTCAAAGCAGTATCATTGTGGCTTCCCACGGTGCCTCTTATGACATATTTTTAGTTCCATAGCATTTACACAATTTCGTTTTAACTCATTTAAGCCTGACATCCCTTTTATGGGACATACATGTAGGCAAACAGAATAGTCCCAGATGTGACGCCGCAGAACGCGGCGTCCCATCTGGGGCTATTCTGTTTGCTTAGAGAATTTTCATCGAAAAATTGATTAAAATTTAAAATATCACTCCTGACGCCCCTAAAAATGAAAGTGGACTCACCCTAATGATAATGATGGGAAAATCCATTCGTCAAATATGGGTTAAATACGCTATACTATTACTACGAGCCGCCGCATAAGAAACCGAACAATATGCATAGGCGAAATAAAGGTGTAGATCAGCTGTGCAGTAACTGCATAGCTGATCAGTACCTTTGTTTTCGCTGCACAAATAGTACAATCCCTCTACTTCTCAAATCCAAAATTTCAAGCTTCTAGCCAATTTCTGTAGGTGCACAGGCCGATTTGTGTAAGACCTGGTCAAAAACTCAAATTGTTGGTTTCCTCACACACAGGCTCACTATCGTAAGCATATATTTCAGGAAAATGCTAACGATGTCAGAAGCTATCGATGATATGGAAGCGTATATGAAGTTGAATGACTACAACATATACTTCCAAATTTTACACTCAACAGAACCAGGGCTAGAAAACTCTCGGAACTTGTTGCTGAAAATTCAGAAGAGAGAACTTTACAAGTTCATTGGTCAAACACAACTTAAGGGCGAAAAGACACTGATGGGGGTAATGGAAAATATGTCAAAATAGTCCATAGACAAAAACGATTTTGGCATAATATTATGGTGCATTGCACGACTTCTACTCTGTCATCTGTTTACAACAATAGCATTCCTTACGAATTGTACATTATATTATTCTTGTTATTACACATATTGCTTGCATTTTTATTTAGCTTTCCCTGGCTCTGTACTATGCTTCATAGTTGTCTTGTACGTTACGCTATTGGGCCATGACTTAATTCATTAAATATGAGCCACCTCGTGGAAAAACCAACAATGTGGTTTCCGACCAGGTCCGACATAAACTGATCTGTGCAGTCACAGAAAAGAGCTAGAAGCTTGAAATTTCGAATTTAAGTAGAAGAGGAATAGTACTATCCAAGTAGCGAAAACAAAGGCGCTGATCAGCCTCGCAGTTATTGCGAAGCTGATTTGCGCCTTTGTTTTCGCCTATGCAGATTGTTGGTTTTGCCATGAGGCGGCGCATATGAAACCTTTTATCATATAATTTAGAATCCCCAACGGGGCATCGCGGACCAGCTGGAGAATGAAATAAAGATTGGAGTTTTAGATAAAGTCGAGGATCAAAATCTAAAAGAAAAGCTGAGAAATGAAGTAGTTGTAGAGGTAATAGACAGTTTATCTGACATTTGGTTCATTACGATCTTAGACAGATCAAGCATTTGTCGAGTCAATGGTGATGTACGAGACAGGCAAATCTGTATTGTGTGTTGATGCAATTAATTTTTTTTTTTTTTTTTTTTTGCTAAACAAACGTGTCCAATAGTTGATACGTCTAGGTACAAATAAGATATCGCATACTTGAACATTGTAAAACTGTATATTCTCAAAGCCTCAAGCACGTAGGTTATAAAACAAATATAAGTATGTCCATTGAATATCCTATGGTGATAAAATCATCATGAACAAAACATCACAGCCGTTTCCAGAGCTTGGACGACTGACATACGCAAATTATAATAAAAGTCAAACTGTCAAAATGTCAAACTGGTTTCTGTTCTAAAAGAATTGTTATTTTGGATGTAGATAACTAAACATAAGACCATTATTATAAGTAATCGAAACAAAGAATAAAACATTTTAACTGGAACTATACAGCGTAAAGAGGGTACAAAATAATAATGTAAACAGTAAAATACTCTTTATCTTCTGTCATTAGCTTGTCACACTAAACTATGGAAAAAGGCACCGGAATCCAATGGATAGTGTCAGATTCTACACAAAGCATGACCCTGATACGCCAATACAGCTAGAGAAAGACCAGGTAAAATGGTATCTACGTTTCCCCTTTAAAACTCATATTCTTGTAAACAAAATTTCAAACGACGATTGTAGGCATGTGTTTGCAAACTGTAATAATGCCTAGAACTACAAATTCAACAACCTAAGTTAAAACTTATATATAAAAGGGGTCTTGCGGCTAAACATTGAAAATTAAGTTATTTATAGCACATGAGAGACCAAGATTTTAGTATTTCCTGTAAAAGCAAATATATGAACGTTGACAGCTGTATAGTTGTGCAATCTAAACAGGACGTCATGGAAATTATTGATGACGTTTTGACGTTGATGACGTTAACGTCTTTATATCACTTTAATTAGAAGAAGCAATGACTAACATTTTCGAAATTCTATGTGTTTCATGATATTAACTCATTAAAGCCTGGCGTACCTTTAATGGGACACAGGCATACAGAATAGCAGAACGCGGCGTCCCATCTGGGGCTATTCTTTTTGCTTCTAGAATTTTCATCGAAAAATTTAACAAAATATAAAAAAAATACTTCTGATGCCCCTAGAAATGAAAGTGGACTCACCCAAATGATAATGATGGGAAAATCCATTCGTCAAATATGGGTTAAAAATCTTTATCATACCTCATATAAATTTCCCATGTTAAACTCCCATAGGCCGGAAGGTGAAAATTCTTACTATCACCCTGCGATAATTTCGACTATAGCATGCGCATAAAATATAGGCGTACAGTTCGTTTTTCTAAAAGGTTTTATCTCAAAGAAGGTACCTTCAAAACACATAATTTTAATAGAAGTTTGATAAAATTAAGTAAAACAAACATATAAAATTATTCTGGTAGCAGAAAAATGGGCTGAATTGACGTTTAAAATCGTGAATCAGTTGTTGTGATGACGTTACGTAAATGCGAACTAACGTTACGCAATGTCGCGCCAAAATTGGTATTACGCATTCAAATAAAAATACATATTTTTCGATCTTCATCAATTTCGGTATGATAAAATAAATACAACACTGCTGAGAGGGTGATAGTAAGAATTTTCACCCTTCGAAAATGATTACCAACCTCGGCTTCGCCTCGGTCGATAATCATTTCCTCAGGGTGCAAATTCTTACTATCACCCTCTCAGCAATGTTGTATTTATATAATACCACTCGATGGGTAATGCAATAGTTACATTTTCACACTACGTTTGATTAAACATGCTTTACAATTATCATACCTGGTTTTTTAAAATGTGGACAGTCTCTATGGCGCACCGGTTGTCATGGCAACATACACGATACAAATAACCTTGTTGCATAAGAAATATAGTTGTCTTGGATTGTGTTACAATATTAAAGGAGTTTGACATAAATATAAAGGAGAACGTCTTTTTTGAATAGAAATCTGCCTATAGAAATTTAAAAATAAAAAAAAAATATAGCGGAAATGAAAAAAAAAAATATCTTCTACACAATAGCTGGTCTGGTTCTTGAATTATCCCAAAATTTCTTTTCTTGGTTTATGGGGTTGAAAGCAATTCCCCCTATTAAACATATAGGAAACAGAATTAATTTTCTAAAGATGTGCCCCCCCCCCCCGAGATCAACAAAATCCTTTTGCATGCACTAGTATTTTACCAATATACATACATATCATATACAAATGACGTTCTTGATCTCGGGGGGAGGCTGTCAAAATGCTCAAAAACTAAATTATGATACAAGCTCATCAAATTACTGATTTCAATAATTTTTTGCAAGTCTGTACCTTGTTTATATACACTTTCTACAGGGCTGAACTTGGTTTGGTCATGTCAGGAAAAAGTCTCTCTTCACATTTGCAACCAAATAATCAATTAAACATGTAATACGGACATTCTTCGTTTTATAGATTAACGTTCCTGTACTGATGTGTTTTAGTTAAGCATAATATAAGAATCTTATATGGGGTTCTGTTCTAGATGGAAGATGGAGGTTCCGCTCAGCACGGTCATCCCAAGGGTTGGAAACTTCCATCTAGAACAGAACACCATATTAGATTCTTTTTCTTGCACAACAACCCCCAAAATCTAGTTTATTTCAAGGTTTTTCGTATTTTTTAGCCTGGGTGAGAACACCTGGGTGAGATGCAATTTTATCACCCAGGCAAAAAGTGTGGCAATTTCTGTCTGGTGTGCAAGAAAAGTTTCTCCACCCAATCCGTGCCTTTATCTTAGCTTTGCATTGTGAAGACTATATTAAGAGGGTTAAATTATCATAACGAAGCATATTTGAGACAAGTCAAGATCTGCTTTGACAGGAGATTTTATTATTTGCTAAACATAGATAAAATGTTCTTTGGGTCAGTTTTATTGCCGTAAAGCACAAAAAATATTTTTTTGATGTAGCACCCATGTACAAGGTACATTTATCAGACACACTACTAAAAATCTTGGTATTACATGTGTATGGTGTGTATTTATGATATACCTCAGTGAATCGGGTAGGTGATACAGGTTATGCTCAAATGTTATGGACAATATAATTATTGACCAAAGGAATGCAATATTTTTTTATTTCCTTTTTATGAAAACGGGACCACCTGCTACATCTTATAATGTCCCAAATGTTATATTGGCATGTATTTGATTGATATGGTCTGAAGTTTTTATTTTCTGAATAAAAAATATTTGTCCAAAAAATTACCCCTACCCTTAAAAACTGAAGCCATGGAAAGTATATTTAAAATTTTCAAACAGAGTTTATTTTGTCGAGTGCACAAGACATCAGACTTTCTTAAAAACACTTGCTTACTGTCATAACTTTCGTATTTTTCAAGCTGCAGGCTTTAAAATTATAGGCAAACTGAATGCTATCTCGAACGTGATCCTTTATGACTTTCAAATATGTTAGAATAATTAAACGCTCAAGTAAGATTCATTTTCAAATGAACTGACGCATTTGTCATCTTAAGAGGTATCATATGCAATTGTTCTGAAAATGCCCCTAGCATGACAAAATGTTTGTAAAATGCAATTAAAGGCGCGGCAAAAGTACGTCCTAATTGAAGACCAATTATGTGTAAAGTGAAAAACAAATGTGATACTTTGCAAGAAAATATATTATTGAAAAGAAATCTGAGCACATAAATATTCTTTTGTTCATCAATGTGAAAAGGAAAAAGTAGGCACTAATCCGAAAAACGAACAATCAGAAAGAAATTTCCACACAAAAATCCGAGATGGGAAAAAACTGGATTGACATTTATATACTTATACTTAACGAGAGCCGAGTGAGAAGATGTTGTCAATAGGAGGCCACTCAGTTACCCGAACTTAAGTAAAAAATGAAAACGTACAAACGGTTCAAACAGTACAAAACTACTCCAAAACATAAAACAAATAGGACCACAACAGAAGTATCGCCTTGGAACGATCACTAATATAAAAATACTGGGGGGGGGGGGTCTTAACCCGGTTTTACAGGCGCCTAACCTTACCCTCATATTCTGCAGTGGTTCACAACATTTGATCGGTCCTCGTGGTGAATCTCCAAATAATCATCGATCTTCAAGGACAACCACATAAATCATTATAACAACTCTGATGAATCAAAAAAGGAGGATTGTAAAGATTGTATACCAAAATATAATGAATAAGCATTTTGCATGTTCAAGGGAGGTAATTCAAAACCTTAAGATTTATTTTCTAGCAGATCTATGGTATGTGTATACGTTTTGGACCACAGTTATGTATACAATAGCAAACATATTTGTTTGCTCACTTGTTCAGTGCTTGTTTTGATCTAATTGAAAACAAAACTAATAAGATCTCAAGCAACAACTTGCCTTGGTTACAGTTGTACAGTACAAAACAGCCCAAATCAAAAAATATTTTCGTCATTGTGTTTTTATTAAGTTTTATTTGTGAATCGAGATGTATTTTTTGTATGTTGCGGAAAAAATGAGTTTGAAAAATGGTATAAAATCAGTTAGCTATTACAGATAAGCTAATCTGTGTATTTACAAATTCAGTCTAGTAGAAGGGCACATGCCTTACATGAACGTATGTCAAACACCTTTGACAACAATATACCCATGTACATGATAAAATGGCTACATTCAAACAGTCAAAATGATCGTCAAACAACAATACAATGTAAATCATATAAACAATAAATTGCATGTTACTATGAGGTTTATTTATAAAGACGTATCTCGACTTTTGCCATATTAAGTCATTAGTTTTATCAGTCAATGTCGTGTTTGTATAAGTACCCCTCTTTCTGTTAGGTCTCACAATTGTTGCCGGAAAGAGTACAGGAGGAGTTGATAAGAATTTATTTGAAAATAAATGACGAAGATGCTGTTCAGTGCTTAAAACAGGCGATGAGAGATTGGTGTGCGGAAAAAGAATATCCGGCCCCAATTAGGTATTCTATTTTCTATACCTCACATTTATGTTTTTCACGTGTCAGTGTCATATACCAAGCACAATCTAAATTCATGCATGAAGCACAAATCCTTTAATCTTTTGAAGGAGTGGTACCTGCAACAAAATTCATATACTTTTATATCATAGGAAAGAGTAAAAGGGAACTCAATAAGATAACTGTCTGCTTGAAAAAGTTGCATATTTGCCCATAACCATTATGTGTCCTTTATTGCGTATTATTTCATTGTTTTTTTTTTCTTTTGTAGAATGTGAGTGGTACCATCATCGACATTCGATGAACTATGTCGACACGGCTGTATGATTTGCAGGGAGGGATGAAGAAGTTAAGAGAAATTCAAGACAATCTATATTTGTTGTAGTGACTTAAGTTTTTTTTAAACTTAAACCTTTATTTATTAGACAAACAATAGTATAAGCTTTTTCAAGTACATCTTCTTTTGAATAGTTGCAGTGATAATGCACTTTTTCTGAAACTGTAACAGTTGTAGTTGACCTCTGTCAGTTAATGTTTACGTATACACTGAACACTGAAACAAAGTCATAAGTGGCCAACTTATATTTTGCAACCAGTTAAGCAAGTCAAAAATCAATTAAATTAATCATATAAACATTCCAAAGTCTACAAGAGGTCCTGTGATTCGCTGCATTAAAATTCGTTATTGACCATTTGCCGACAAAACATGAGTGAATATACCCTCATGTCTTGAAGTCACAAGTTACTGACATCAAATTAAATATTACATAACGTCTGTTTTTATTTTTGGAAACTGTTTCTGACTGCTATGGTGCAAGAAAAAATATCAAAAGTGTTGCTAATAATAAGACTCTTCGTTTCTGCTTTCTAAATGATAGACGGCAGCTAGACATTATGTTCTCGTCGGCTTTCAGTGATAGCCATCTACACCCACGGGAATAAGTTACATTGGGGCGTGGATGCAAAATTAAAACAATGAATCAGCAGTAAATGAATAAAAAAAACAACTATACACTATGTTATAACGTTTCTGAGACACGTGACATCAATTATGAATACACGAGTTGAATAATCTTATTATTTAAACATGGCAAAGGTCACTTTGGTTCCGCGTTCCGTCAACGTAAAAGGTAAACGGGACAAAGTTGGTCACATGGAGGTGACAATCAACAATGCAAGGATTATTTAAATACGTATGTGGACAAATATTGCCTATAAATAGATCAGGGGAAACATTTGTAGAATAAAAAACTAACAGACAAAATTTTTTGCTACGGTAATTTAAACTGTGTTCAGCAGTAGGCAGTTTATGCAGCTACATGTACAATGAAATTACAAATCTTTAGTTTAAATGCAACCAAAGCTAAGCTTTCACGGACATTTTACCGAAGCGGCGTGAGGTCACAATCTGAAAGGGAGTGCGGGTAGCCTAGATTTTGATCAGTAACCACTTATTACTTTGTTTCACTGTACTAAACAAATGCCAACACGCATTGTTGTTAATGAACAAGTTGTTTCCTAATGCTTTTGTAAGACTAGTTTTGTTTTACTCTTGAAACAGAAACGATATTAAGCCGTTGACTTGCACAGGTGAAAAGTTTTTTTTTATGAATAATCGACACATTAGACGCAAAGGTGTTCAGAAGTAATGGTGTGTAACTTTATGCATGCACATGTAAATTTATTTGCTATATCCTCTTCTCTGACGTGCACCAAAACATGTATAAAAATAATGTAATTATGAAACTGTTTAACCATTTTCATTGTATATCTGTGATAGTTACTGACCTGTGATTTGTATTACATATCTTTATTCTTTATGTGATTCTTGTTGACTTGCATCAAATATATTTAGTTAAATTTAGTGCATTAAAATGGTATAACTCTGAATTCCTTAAATTTATGTGCAAATGCGTGGTGGCTTAGTTGGAAGTTTCTAAGTTATCACTAATGAGGGTTTAATATAAAGTACTGCATTATCTATGATAATTTCTTTTTTTATCTTTCTATTAATATCACTGCTCCTGGTGGTATGCTGTCTTGCGATCTTACAGAGTTTGCCTGTATACAATCCGTAATGGAGATTATATACGTTACTTTTTTTTTTCTTTCTGAATCAAAATGAATGTATCGAAAACACGAAGTCACATTTATATTTTAAAACATACTTTCAGCTGGTTGTTGCTTTCTTAATTATGCTTAATTTTCATTCTGTTTTGAATGAATGACCGCCTATTTGGAAAATATCTGCTCACACGGCTTACGATATTTTTTCTTCGAATAAGTACTTAATTGTAACTCAGTTTTTCCCACCTCGGTTTAACGAGAAGAATGCCTTTCTCATTGCACCATTACGAATCATTGTCTACTTGCACCTTTAAACGTACAGACAGAAAGTTGTAAGAGGCCGCTTTATATTTTTTCTTCTAGTTCAGAAAAAAAATACGATCCATTAAAATTCATGATCTGTGAATAAACCAATGTCTAACATGGCTCTGTGAGTTTCTGCATTCAAAAGTGCGTGACACTTCTCACACAATCGAAGCAACATGAATAGCAGGAATTCAGTGTTTTGCAAGCAAATTTGATAAATTTTGAAAAATTAAAGCATCATCCACAAATTTTGTTATTTTGTTCGTTAAAAAATGGCATTCAATTTGGCATTGAAACTGGAATTGTGCTGCAGTCGTGACCTGTTTGTCTTCGACTATCGTATAATACTGCTTTTTCGATGTATATCTCTCATTTCCATGCCTCATGCAGTGAATTAAACAGGGATTTCCATATTTTGAAGGCACATTGTTGAATTTACCAAAATTCTCGAAAAAAGCGATTTGAAAATGCGTAAAAATTTACCAGTAGAGAAAATTCAAACGTTTGATGTTTCTTCCAAGCTGGAAGGGTCCTTTTGATGACACCCGTTTCTCATTTCAATAAATGTTGTGTTTTAACCATTTTTTATTTAAAAACATTGATGTTTTGCACTTTTACACCAAGAACGCGTGTAGTGAAAAGAAAATTATTTCTAAACA
Organism: Rugalucina vietnamica; assembly: GCA_964017185.1. Classification (NCBI taxonomy): domain Eukaryota; kingdom Metazoa; phylum Mollusca; class Bivalvia; order Lucinida; family Lucinidae; genus Rugalucina; species Rugalucina vietnamica. The sequence continues at coordinate 8,629,293 of OZ024885.1, forward strand.
CTTTGCAACTTTACTTACTTGAAAGACACGTGTTTAGGCAAAAAATCATACGAATTTGAACATGGCTTAGAAAACAAAAAATAGTTTGAAAAGTGACCTCTTATAACTTTCTATCAGTGTAAACAGTTTCGACCTATGGAATATAAAAGCCCAAAATTACTGCATAACTGCCTTTTTTCATCGCGAGACTGTAAACTGTCACTGATGGGAAGCCGAAACTCTATATTGCGCAATATGACCCAAACTTCTCTGTTTGTATAATTTTCCTGTACCCAAAGCAACTTCTCTTTAATTTGATTTAATAAGACCATAGCTTATATTATAATAATATTGATGATCCAGTTGAAATTTTAAATATGATATTAAGTATATTATAAGAAATGACTTCATATAATGCTTTATGCCAGAAATAAAAAAAAAATATGTTTTAAACAAACGTGTGTCGCCGGATACCTCTGCAGTGTACTTGATTGTTGTGTGGAAGTTGTTTAAACCTGAGGCCTCTCTGTCACGTACCCATGTCATGTTTATGCCATCTAGGATCCTTAGCCACGGAAATGGCTCTCAGCGAACAGACTGCAGCTAAGCGACTGCAGGAATTGTTTCTCTAACTTAACAGACTGTTAATTGGATACCAATAAATAATAAGTATTATGTTTTGAAACCGTGCTTCCCAGAAAATCCAAACTTATACTTTGCTATAAGTAGCCGCCACCGCTCATGACCACACACCTGTATGTTGCATCGTAATAACGTAAAAATCAATGTAGCATCAAATATTATTCCCCGATATTTCACTCTTTTCCGTAAAAAAATCATTTTGCACAAGAACAGAGCATATTAACTGTGTTTATCTTTTCGCGTCATAAATCATTCACCGTGTATAGATGGAATTGTTTTACTAATATGCGCCCGGAGGAAAAGTATTTACTCGTTTTGAAGGCTTGAAAATCCGCGTTTGTATTTTTATAATACGTTTCCTTCAAGTGGCTGAAAACAGTTTTGCCTTAGTAGAGTATTTTAGACTATCTAAACAAACATGTGTTCTGCAGCAGTTATTTATGAAATTAAAAAAAAAAACATACTTGACACATGAAACGGTATGATTTCCAAATTCATTTTCGTGAAAAATACACCTTTGTCTTAATATTACACTTTATATTATTATCGTATAATCAAATAACATCGTGCAAACGCTGATTGTATTTCATACCAGGGTGACTCACAGTCTCTATGCCGCCCATCAAGCACCATCAGCAAACGTTTGAGGTAAAATTTGAAAAGTATTATAACCTTGATAAAACATCAACGTAATGCACAAACCTGTCGGTGTTTAAAATGTAATTTAGAAACATGTTAGTCATTGTTTTTAGTATTTACATTATTTGCAGTAGTAGAAGTAGTGTCTCAATGCCCATTGCTCTCATTGTTCTCAAATGCAAAATGTCATGTTGTTCTCAAATATTGTTTAAATTCAGCCGAACGCTGGAATGATTTATATTGCTCCAAAATGTCAAACTCAATTACAACTTCTGATTGGAAATCCCATTGGGCGTACTGAGTATCAGGGCAGTTAACTCTTTGCATGCCATACTTCAAACATATCTCATCGGCTATTTTTTGAGGAAAATCATTTTGTACAAACATCATAAGGCAAATCTCCCCGGTTGCCTTTTGTTGCAAATCGGACATATGCCTCGCCATATGCCTTTGCGCGCTTATTACGTCCGTTCCATAAAATTCTATGCCGTAAACGTAAGATACTTTCTGTGCTTTAAACAGGGTACCAAATGACAATACGCCTCGTGCAGATCCATTATCAATACGAACATCTGTAAAAACCGTTGTGTGCTCACCACTTGCCCCTTTCATTATGTCGATATTAGACGCCATCAATTTATACGGAACAATGTCTACCATGATTCTGTTACTCGGGAATAGATAGGAACTGACTTCATTTGAACGGAAATACGTCACCAGATCGTCGAAAGGAATTTTGAGAACATCGTTGGTGGTTGCAATGTCGCTGTGGGAAAGTTGTAGCTTCTCTTGGTGCGCGAGATATATCATATGGTTCTACAGAAGAAAAAATAAATGCAAACGAGTGAAAGTAAATAATACTCGTCATTTTATAATTACTATATTTACTATATAGTATTAATAATCATCATGTTGGAATGTTTGCTTGTGTAGAATATATAAACTTAGGGACTTTAGAAATGTCTCACTTGTTTTATTGATTATTTTTCTATGAGCGCTTGGTATTTCGGAATTTCAACTGTAAATTGCATTGAGTCTGCTTTACTTCAATAATAATAAAAAACGTCTTTGATTAATATTAAACCGTAACTGAAAATTCAACAACACAGAGTATGGAGGCGAAATATATTCTTCAGGTTCAACATGATTTTTGTCAAGAAACAACAAAGGGTTGTATGAAAATGATATGTATTAGCTTTCATAGACTTAACATTATTAATTACTTGTTATAATAACCACTTTATCACTAATTCCCAAGTAAACGGAGCCACCGCAAATAACGCAATATTAACTGAGCCGCGTCGTGAGAAAACCGGATTTTTGCCTATGCGAAAACAGTAACTGCGAAGCTGATCAGCGCCTTTGTTTTCGCTACTCGGATAGTACAATTCCTCTTCTACTTAAATCCGAAATTTCAAGCTTCTAGCTCTTTTCTGAGCTGGTACAGGTCGGTTTGTGTCGGACCTGGTCGGAAACCCCGAAGACCGGTTTTCTCACGTCGCGGCTCAACTAGTAATGCAGTAGATGCTTGGAAATGTTTTACTTCAAAGGACACAACCAAGCACCATAAGTGGACGACTCAATGAGCTCTCGATCCACTGTATAAAAACGAACTACTGTTATATATATTCATTAAAGTTTGTCAAAAAAATTGACTTTACCATATCCAGTATACCAGCGGATGCTTTGCGCCGAACGGTGTTCGTATTGGTACCCAAAACATTCTTAGCTCCGTTTGACAAAGCCCACTCTGATATAGGAACCATGAAGGACCAGAAAATGTCTTTGCCTTCCAAATCCTCTGATATTCTGTTCCCTTTAATGTAGTAATTTTCCCCATTGTCGATTAGCAAGGTTGACATAAACCAAACCTGGCGAAGATAACATATTAGTACATACCTTACAAAAGGGAACTAGCAATCCGTCCAACTTGATATATGTTTCTCTTATCAGTGCCTTCTTGTTTGTGTTTTATTCCCACGTGTTTTATTAGGGTTGTAGTTTGATTCCGATTGTGCCAGCTTCTGCACCTTGACACTTGTTACAAATTCCTGTTTAGAACCAGTATTAGTAATATGATTTTTGCTCAAGAACTTAGTCGTTGTGTTTCCAAGCAGACATACATAAACCATTTTGTTTTTTTAATCTGTCGTGTCGAGCCTATTTCTAAACTTACAATAACATCTCCCTTTTGCGCTAGGAACGCTTTTCCATTTGGCGCTGAAAGCATCTGATCATACATATCTGGTAGAAAATCTAGGCCTCCATACATATCCTTTCGTATATTTAGGACACCATCTTTATCAGACAGCTCGGCCTCTCTGATGACGAAATCACCGTATCTAGGATTAAATGAACGTGTTTGTTATAAGTATATAGGTTCTTCACTGCTTCCAAAAGATTAAACTTTTATATTTCATTGCTACTATTGCAGCTGGAATTGTGCCATGTGGCGGCCGTAAAAGTCTCCCCGTACATTATCCATAGTGCAGATTATATTATTTCTTTCGGTCCTTTGAGATCATTAAGAAAATTCAGAGAATAAAAAGTGTACGTTTAGAGTCATCTTCTTAACAATTTTCTAATTATTTAATCACGTTCAGGCATGCGTCTTTGATTTAGACACCCCTTGAGTAAAGTTCTGAAATTGCAGTATATTAATATGCATCTGGCTTTCGTTGCCGGTTTTATAAAGTGTCGCTGATGAGGATTCAGTACCCAAAATTGCGCAATATGATCCATTTTTCCTCCCTATAAACGTTTTACTGCTTCCAAAGGATCACACCTTCATATTTATTTTATTTTCAAATATTTGTTTGTAATTCTAACTCGCAGGAAATCTTTGCCAATGCCAAATATGCCAAAACTCATATGACTCGCAGGTAATATTTGTCAATGCCAAATGTGCCAAAACTCATATGACTCGCAGGTAATCTTTGCCAATGCCAAATGTGCCATAAATCATATGACTCGCAGGTAATCTTTGCCAATGACAAATGTGCCGAAACTCATATGACTCGAATTAAATCACAAAATATTAAATGTCAAATAGATGTCGATTTGCGTTGCTTGTGAACTTAGTGATCGTTCTTAGGCGATACTTCTGTAGTGGTTCTTACTGTCTTATGTTTTGGCGTTGAAGTTTTGTATTGGTTGCACATTATGCATGGTTTCATATTTTAGTTAAGTTTTGGTAACTGAGTGCCCGCCTTTTGGGGAAAAAAGCTACTTACATGGCTTACGTTACGTTTTCTCAGTACATGTATTTGATTGTTAATTTAGTTTTTTTCCCAACTCGATCTTTTGAGTGGGAATGTCTTTCTAATAACGCCATTTTATGATCATTGCTTACTTTTACCTATAACTAACTATACGCTGTATTCGGAGAGTGTTAGTTTGATTGTTTGTTCGTTTGTATTCAGACTTAACGTCACAGTCAACATATTAAACCATGTCAGGGCAGAGCCACCGCGTAAAATTAAGTAAAAGTATGTGTATGTTATGTTGCCTAGTTGTTGGTGATTAGTATGAAGTTTAGATATAAAATGTGGGTACAAGTAGTGCACCTGCTTCGAATAACAACTGCAATTTGTTTAGAGCGAAACATGGGCATGATATGCCAATTTATTTGTCTTTCGTAAGCACAATATACAAATTATGCACTATTGGTAGAAGGATATATGCATTCGACATGCACTATGACATTCGTGCAATCTAGACATTATTGCATTCTTATTTTATTTGCCTTTTAAAACAGAAATCCATACCACAGTCCTTTAAATATATGAACAAAAACTTTGTTAATGAGAAAAGAAATTGTTCATACCGATGGTTTGGCTACTTCAGGCCCGTCAGTGATCCGTTTCCTTTTGACAACATTGTGCAAAAAGTGAATTAATGTACAGGATAGTCGAAACAAGGAATTGTATTATCCGCAAACCATATTTTTAAATGCTGATTAGAAAATATTAAATGTCTTTACCTTGCCAATTACAGAAATTATTCTTCAAATTATGTGCTTTGATGACAGCAATGTGTTCAGAGCACCAATCCATATAAACTCAGTTATAAAAAAATCGACACATTATTGTGAACCTAGAGGAAATTATGGTTTCGACCCAATTAAAAAAAATATATAAACAAACTAGAAAACTACGTTTGTCGTAATTCAAGAGCCACTACATTTTTCATTTACACAAATGGCTTCATCGCTTATCTTATTTTGTTTTTATTTGTAAAGTTTTTAAATCCCATTCAAGGTCCATAATAACCTACTAAATTGATTAACACTTTAAAGGCTTAAGTCAGCCGCCGGGTGGCTGGAGATTAATCCTTTTTGATACAGGTTATACAGGTAGAGGTACTGTGCAGCTTCTGTCATACTTATTGTCTTCTTGATAATCCCCTAGACACTACCTGTTACAATAAAGTGCAATAAATATATAAGCTACCTACTTTTGCCTTTTATAGTCCACCTAGGCCTTTAAACATTTTGTTTCTGAAAGGAGTCGCGTGATTTATTTATTATCAATGAAAGGTTTCACCTAATTAAGGAACTGGGCGGCAATTTGGCAATGCATTCAAGTCTAAGCCGGCATGTGTTTTTCCCCCTATTTTTATTTTGTTTTAAGGACACATTGAATGTCACTGTATAATACATTTAGATGGATAACCTTTTAAAAATATTGCTTATTTTTCAAGTCAATGTTTATTAAAGAAAAAGTAAAATGAGCAATGGTCAGGATATGACACAATCTGGAAGAACATACCAATTCAAAAACAGATGAAAAAAAAACTAAATTGACAACCAGGTACTTACACTAAGAGCTATTTCCCAATAGACGACCTATCAGTAACCCAAATTTACTGAAATATGAAAACGGATAATGTGCAAACATCGCATAAAGTCAAAACCGAAACATAAAACAATTAGACCAAGACCAGAATCTAAATAAAATTGCAAACATGTTGTACAGTGTATAATGCGTAGACATCAGGATACCATCTCGCCGAGGCGGTTCTTACGAGTACCCACAATCTATATTTTGAGCCCCCCCCCCACCCAAATAAAAAAAAAAAACTGTATTTTTTTTTAATTTTACAACACAAATCTATATATTACACATGCATGAGTTCGTAATGTTTTTTTTTAATTATTTGATGCATAGTTGTGGGAGTCTAAGGTATGTGTATCAATCTGCTCTGCACTTACCTAGATTTAATTTCCCTCTGCAAAAATGGCTTCATTATAGAAAATGTTCGAAAATAATAATCAAATTTGAACCGTAGTTAAGAAAGAGATCGAAATTTATCTGGTGTACATGTACTTCTGACTTACGAGTTGTGTTGGCTTATAATATTGTATTACTTTATTTATGATGCATGGCGTAATTAAAAAAGTAAGGGAAAAATGTAGATACAGCCGCTCACCTTTATAAGGTTTACCATGTATTGTACTGACAAATATTTAAATTTAAGATAGTCTGAATACAGGTAAACTGCATTTTCGAGCCAATTTATTTGTTGTACAAATCTACATTTAGGCTCAAGTCGAATGCAACTCGTCTTTTGATTTGTGTACTAACGTGTGTTTCCTGGTGTCTAATAAGAGGGGTTTTTTTTTAACGCAGATATCAAGCAACTGTTATAGCTAGATGAATAGTTTCTAGACACAACTGGGCATTTACGTTGTCGCAAAAATGTGACAAATTGACAACAGAATTACAGGACTATTAACGGATACAAAAAAAGTTAATATCAATTTACAATGAAAAAAAAAAAATCAATGTATTTATATTGTGCTGACTAAGGTGAAGTAACGCCTTTATACGGAACCGGTGCAAAGAGAACCAATATCCCGGCAATCCTTAAGCTCCCCATCAGGAAAAAATGTTCGTGTAATGCATGTCGTTTAAAACCCCACTTTTATAAAGAAAAAAAAATGGGTTTGCTGGGGTATACCTTATTTTCTCATTTTTGCTCTAAAACATAGATTGAGGGAACTCATTGAGGCGGTTGTAACGTTAACCCGCAATCCATGTTTTGAGAAAAAATAAGTAAAAATATAAAACATTTTCTACTGAAAAGTTTTGATTGATTCTTACAACTATTAAAAGTCTGTATATAACAAGGGCGTGTTTTCGTAATGAATTGACAAAAACAAATTGAATGTTAGGTTCCAATATATCAAAGTCCGAGTAGTTTTATGCGACCATCTTATTTAATTTTGTTTTAAGTTCAGTTGTCTTTTTTCACTTTTTAACCCATTAATGACGAATGTGTTCGCCTTTCACAATAATTTGGGTGACTCCACTTTCATTTTAAGAGGTGTTAGAAGTTTTTTTTTTTTTTTTGTTTTTTTGTTTTGTTTTTTTTTTTTTAACTCTTTTTTTTTTTCGATCAAACAAAATAGCCCCAGATGGGACGCAGCGTTCTGCGGCGTTACATCTGGGGCTATTCTGTTTGCTTATGTACCATAAAAGGGACGCCAGGCTTAAATAAGGTAATAAGATATTTCCTCTGCACAGGATTTAATTCCCCAGGAAACTCCAGCATATATTTGCTTTGTAAACATGTGTGCGTGTCACCTTCAGCACACGATTTTAAAGTGATAACGAAAACTTGCCTGCGCAATATACAAACATTTTTCACTCGTTAAATTGTATATTTCATTGGTAAAATAATATTTTTTATATTCATGCTCCAAACATTGATTGTGGGTGCACGTTCGAACCGCGTTGCATCGCCGAAGCGGTTCTAATGAGTACCAACAATCTATTTTTGGATCAAAATGCGCAACAGTACGAAACAGTGTATACCATTATATCAAACTTAAGTTCAAGGGGGGTTACTTGTCATGGACATGTTTTCCTGGTGGATTTTTTCTGTGATGCAAATTTCCCAGGTAATAAGTCAAAAAGTAAATTTTATCTTTTATATGGACCATGAAGAGTTAAATGATCATACGAAAAAAGTACAGTGGTCCTTTTGATATTTTGAGTAGTACATACATGTAGCGTTAACGTTTTGCTTTGTTGTACTAAGGCAACCGAAAAAATATATAGAACTGTTAATGCAACTGAAATAATCAAAGGAAATATTATTACTTTAATACGTGATCTGCCGTGTCAAGGTTTTAATAAGACGCCTTAGTAATGATCACAGCTTTACTCTTCAATAGTTTAACAATCTATAAAATCGGGTATGAAAATTGATAATTGAGATGGTTAATATACTCACAAACGTAAAAAAGCAACACTTACAAAAATAAATGATCGATTTTTCCGAAAATTGCTTGCCGATCTGAAAAGTACTATCAATATCCTTCAATATCAATGCTAGTGTCAGAAATGAACGCAATACAGTATCGTTTCATGTGTTACCTAAAATGCAACAAAATAAATTGCATAATTGGTCGATGGGAACGAATACAATTCTTCAAATGCACCATAATTTTCGGGGGAAAACACACCAACGAATGATGATGCTTGGCTTTCAATTGCATAAAAGAACGTGGTAATTACGTCAGATTTATTTAACGTTTATCAGGAAAACTTATTTTTTGCTTGTAAAATTGAATAAAAATTCTGCATATTTTTCGAACACAGTACAAAGTCATGTGACTAACATGATTCTTATACTTTTCGACGCTGTAATCGAATGCCTCTGCTCTGAGTATTCTACGTTTAGCGTCAGCGAAAAAGTTTGCGCCTAAAACGATATTGAAAAAAAGGCGCCTATATTTACCTTCAAAGTTGTTTTTCTTGTGTTTTATGTCGTTAGCTATAATCGGAGATGGTTTGTTGTCAGAAGAACCCTTTCTCGAAGCCACTGTTAGGATTTCATCAAAAAAAAAAAAATACGTTTCGATGGCGTTGAAGAAAGAAGCTTTGGCGAAAGATTCAGCGAACATGATTATGGATAAATATTGTTTAAATGATAACTGGTGTAAAGTGTTGCGTTATTAAAGTCCTTCACCCTTTTGCACATTAATATGCTCACTGCTCTTAAAGGATCTCAGTGTTATTTTCATTCAGTATACAAGGAAAATATTCAAAACTAGCCATCAAGTTAACACGTCAGCTAAAATCTTAAACCCCAAAAAATGTGCTAATTTTGAGGAGCTTACGTTAACTTTATAAAACTACCTGTATACATGGTTTTCGTAAACTAATATTCGTTAAGAAAACTTGCCCATTCAATACTATATAATACAGATATTTTTAGCTGAAACAAAAAAAAAAAAAAAAAAAAAACAAAAAAAAAAAAAAAAAAAAAAATGAAGATTTCATCAGAGAAAAGAAATGATAGTTTTAATAATAATGTTCAAAATATGGATTGTTAGTACTTGTTAGAACAGTCCCGCCTTGCCGAAGCGGTTCTAACGAGTACCGACAAGCTAGGTTTTGAGCACAAATAAGAAAAAAATGGCTATATCCTTGCATACCTTAGTTTAGCTAGATAAAATGGGGTAAAAGCAGAATTTATTTCATGCACATGCTATCCCGATTTTAGACCAAATGTTTGTGCTTATTGCTTAGTTGTCATTACGAAAACTTGCCCATGCAATATACACAGATTTTTTAGCTTTCAAAATTGAAAATTTTCAGCTGAAAATTGTTGATATTTTTCTTATTTTTGCTTAAAAAATAGATTGTGGGTACACGTTAGAACCGCCTCGGCGAGGCGGTTCTAACGAGTACCCACAATCTATGTTTTGGAGCAAAAATAAGAAAAACAGGTATACCCATGCATACCCCAGTTTTGCTATATAAAAGAGGGGTTCAAAGGGGTATACATTACACGGGCATGTTTTCATGATATCGTGATATTCATTACTTTAATATGAGCGATTTTCAGAATTAATTTCAACCTTTACAGTGTGTGCAAATTGGACAAATGAACTAGCATGATGTGTTTATAAATGTCACGGGCATTGAACCCACTTTTACTGTTTGCGACCAATCGAGTTCATGACTTTGACCTTCGGTTATCAAAATTATCAATGTCAGCAAATGACAAAGCATTTTATTGAGGACAATTGTACTTAGATTTAACAAAATTAAGGCCACCCATCGTTTGTCCTATTATTCTGACATGTTTTGATAATGAAGTTGATATTAGACATTTTTTCACTTTTGAACGTAAAGTTTACTGACGCTTGTGGTAACGACTTTCTGTGTGATGGGCGACGAATCGTGAGGGCATATTTGAGACGAAGACGTGGGGCGATATAAAAAAAATACTTAGTCAAAACTACCAATAGCCCAACGGAGACGAATTAAAAAAGACAGGCCAAAAATGAAATAGTCCAGTACGTCTAGCGCTGTAGCTCAGTAGGTAGCATGTAAGAAATAAAACCAAAAGGTCCTGGTTCGAGTCCGGACAGTACATTTTTTTTTGTTTTTTTTTTTTGTTTTTTTTTTTTGTTTTTTTTTTTTTGTTTTTTTTTTTTTCATTTTATCGTGTCAATATAGCTTAGAAAATAATAATAATAATGATAACAAAAAAAAAAAAAAAAAAAAAAAAAAAAAAAAAAAAAAAAAAAAAAAAAATATACAGTTATTGGCAAATGCAAGAATCGCGGAATGCACTGCTGTATTTAATACTAAAATAGTGGTGAGAAGGCAGACAACATATTTGTTTTTCTCTTGTTGATTTTAACCTTTTTTAAATCAGGCGCTTAATCGTATTTTGGTAGTAGAGCTGATCTGCGAGCAATCCTCACGTCAATATTTCGTTCTTGGAGAGATAAACATATTTATATACTGAAGGTTCGTACAAGAATAATGTGGCTAGGATAAGTTGGCAACCCTGAGTGACTTAAAATGTTTTCCGTTGACGTAAGGGACTAACTGAAATAGTTATACATGTAGATATATGTATATTTTATAATATTAGGTGTAAAAACAACAGTTTCACGTGCTGTATCGTGGGCGAAAATAATTCATTTCGGCATGTTTATACGTGTACATGTATTTCAAACAGATACTCGAAAACTTGGTTGATGTTTCGTTTTGAGTCCATTCAACAGTCATCAGCTTGTCATAAGTGCGATATACTAGCTACATTGTGCAGAGCTGTTCAAATAATTTGAGATTTTGTAGACCTTCAACAGTATTTTAGCCATATCGAGTGCGATTATTACGATTTTGAGATAAAGTTTGAAAGCCATACTGTAGATCCGGAAATATTCGCGAGAACTTAATTTTCGCTAATATTCGCGAATTGATTGCCTCGCGAATTCAAAGTTCTCGCTAATTAAGAGCCACAATTAACTTTATAGAATACATGGACACTCACTCGCGAATTCAAGAACTCGCTAATAATTCAGAAATAGAAAATTCGCGAAATAAAAGTCACGCGAAAATTTCCGAATTTACAGTACTTTAGGCTTTCTTTCGTATCCTCATTTATTCTTGTAGTATACGTGCTGTTTATAGGTTGAATTTAAATAAATATAATTAAACTTCCAATTAGCACAATATTATTTTCAAGAAAATAAATGTTTATAAACCAGGAAATATCTAGTTCTTTTTTTTTCAATACATACTGCGTACCTTGCTTAACCCCAGAACAGGACAACACATTCGTCTGAATTTTTCGCGCGCACACACACTCAGAGCCTACTCCACCCACCCACGCCCACCACCCCCTCCACACACTCACACGCACGCACTTTCCATAGAGGACTACAATGATATTTCAATTGAGGTTCATTTTGTTTTATGTTTTGAAGTCAAATGTTTGTGCTGCTTGATCCTTCTGTGCGTTTTCATATCTTAGTTCAGTTAGGGTTACTGGGTGGCCGCCTTCTGGGAAAAAGCTGCTTGCTCAGCTTGCGTTGTGTTTTCTGTGTATTAGTGCATAATTGTCAAATTGGCTTTTCCCTACTCGGTTCTTGGAATGGGGGTTTCTTTATGATTGCAAATTTTCCTGATCATTGCCTACCTGTACCTTTTCACGTCGCAGTGGTTCAGTCAGTCGCCACGTAAAATCACATGGCGAGAATAAATACGTCGTTGATATAAGACAGATACAAAATGATTTTAATAAGGACATCTGACTCGTTGGCTCAGCAGATTGTGCGAGAACGAAACGCTTTAGGGCCTGTATTCGAGTCCCGGTCAGATCTATTTTATTTTTTTTTTTTTGCGCATCTTTGGCAATTTATTTGCTTAGAAAACAAATGAAAAAAGAATAAAAAGGTACAAGTAGGCAAAAGAACAGGAAAAGGAAAAAACTATGTGCATAGGTAAAATACAAAAAATAAAGAAATCCATACAGCAATTTAACATATAAATCATGAAAAACGTTATCATATGCAATAGTAATAATAATTATTGTTGTCTTCCCGTTTAATAAAACAAAGAACCAGAAGTGATCTTTGACACGACATGTTTTCAAAATCGCATCATATATATCAACTGCCAGTTTGCAATTAAAGATACCTTACTCGCTAAATGCGGTCTTACAAATGCTTGGCGCGAATAAAATGCCACCATTTTAACTTTTTGCGTGTAAAACTATGGGTAGCTAGTTCGATTCTGAGCTGTTCATGCCTTTATGGTGACACTATAAACCGAAGTCCCGTCTTCATATGACCATAACTGTCATATGACCATAACTGTTGGTGGGAAAAACCGATATCAACTATATCGCCATGTGATTTTTTTTTTACTTACTGGCACATGTATATACGTACATTCACGTGTCTTTCTTGAACGCACATAAAGCTTTATACGTGTATACATGGCAAAATTTACGATTCAAAACATTTAGTTGATCTTTAATTTTATGTGCAGTATTTTATTCTACTACGCCTTACAACGTTTTGACATATTTAAAGTCATATCGAGTATTCCGTGACATTTATACCCACTTGAACCACACTTTTATATGGCGAAATTGAGGTATGCCAGGTATATCTATTTTTAGCTCACCTGAGCCCCTTCGGCTGAAAACTTGAGATGAGCTTATTGGATGACCATGCTTCGTCGCCCGTCTGTCGTCGTCCGAGGACGTCCGTCAATAATTTCCATGATCTTCTCCTCTGAAACCGCTTGGCAAATCAAAGCCAAATTGCTTGCGGAGCATTCTTAAGAAGGGAGACGAAAGTTTGCATAAATGGTCCAGGTCACATGACCAAGATGGCCGCCATGGCTGTAAAAATTCTTTTTCAGAACCAGAAGGTGTATGATTTTGAAATTTTGCATGAAACATCAGGCAATAGAGTTCTACAAAGTGTGCATATATTAACAGCAAGGTCAACTTAGTTTGCCTATGCATTCGAATGCGGAAAATTAGTTAAGAAGCCCGGGATCAAACCTGCGATCCCTGGTTTACAAGGCTCGTTTAAGCCACTGCGCCACGGAGGCTTGTTTAATAGTTTTTGTATACATTAAAGTACATTTTATCATGATAGTAATCGTACTGTCAAATGTCACATGCCCTTAACACCAACCGCTTTCGGCTTGCCAAGCAGCAATGTGGCTTGATAACTGATCCTACTTGATACTTGTATGATCTTTGTTTTGTCGAGTGGCCGAAGGACAAAATTCAACAGCCAAATACAACACAGTTAAATTTCCTCTGTTACATGTATATATTAGGCTCATGGATGTCGTTTCGTTTGTTTACATATTTAAGGCCGGTAAATTGAACACGTGAAATGTCTGCGTGATATACTGTACATGAATATGTGAACTCAGGTATTGTCTATCGGTTTCAGCACCATCGTATATACCTGCGATACAACCAAAGTCCTTTCAGCACAGATTGATGCAACATCACACAACATGTCGTAAAATGGAGTACACTGATTGAAACAACCTCAAGCGCAGCAATATCGTTTTGGCAACAACCAACACAAAGACAATGAACTCTTCGCCGTAGGTTGCTGCCCAATTGATCAATCTTACAATCACATAATGCACAAACCAAGCTTCTGCAACATATTTTATTACATAGCGTACACATCTCTTATTAAATTTATGTGCATCTTTTCTTCCCTGAACCATGAAGTTGGCATATGGTTTCAACTATAAAACTGGGCAATAAAGTGTTGCTGATGCAGCAGCTCACTGTAGAGGGTGTGTAATTAGCTGATAATGTCAGATAAAAATATTTTCATCAATGTGCAAAATCCTTAATATTTCATGTAGAAAACGGATTGAAAATGCAATTTTATTCAAAAGATTCTGATAATTATGAATTTCTACTTTGTTTTCGTCTAAAATGTAGAATTAAATATATTGATTTTTATATAGATATATCAATTATCAACAGATAATTAATCACAAGATAACCATAGCAAAATTTGCATAATGACCGCAGTAGCACTGGGGGAGTTAATTATTTTATTACTTTGTAATTTGCACCATCTGTACCCGAGATACCTTTCATTTTAGGCAGAGAGAAAGGTATCTCGGGGTCCAAAACAATACGACATGTGTATGCCATGTATCCTCCCTTAAAGATAAGAAATACCTTAGCTAAGGTGACGACTTTCAGCATTCAAAGAATACCTCTTACGCATACTAATTTACTTAAATATTACAAACAAATTGTGGTTTGTGACCTTAGAGAACTAAGGTGGGTGTACACTGTAATTCTGGGTCCTGATTGCATTGTAACAGATACCAAAACTTCTTCGATGTTACTCATGCCTTTCAGATAAAATACATTTATATTCCAGCATATATGCATGCTAAATCTTAACAATATGACGAGGAAAATTTGGGATTTGACGTGCCAATAGCAACTTTTAACATACTGGACCTTGGACTCGCCCGAAAGACGAAATACGCGTAGGATTGACCCGTTTTACGAGGCGATTTACTGAACCACTACGACATGGAGTCATCTAGAAATAATATTGTGTTAGATTGGATTTAATTATATTTATTTGAATTCAACCAGGTAAACAGCATGAAAACTATAACACAGAATAAATGAGGACAGAACGAAAGCCTGTGACTTGCCAAATTAGTTTCCTACATCATAACCATCGCACCGGATGTGGCCGAAATACTGTTGCAGGTCTACAATAAACAAAATTAGTTGTTTGGCTCGCCATAATGTAGCTACATGTAGGATATTGCCTCCATCGCACTTCGTATGACAAGAAGATGCGTGTCGAATGGACTCAAAACGAAACATTGACAAAATAAGCATCATCAAACTAATAATCTGTTTGAAATATAAACATGCCAGAATTATTATGTTCGCTCACGAGACAGCACGTGAAACTGTCGTGTTAGATACAGTAAATACACATATATCTGAACATGTACACTTTACACTATACTATTTGATTTAGTGTCTAGCTTCATTTGAGGCGGTCTACTTATCATAACCACATTATCCGTACCAGCCTTCAGGAAAGAAATGTTGACGTGAGGATCGGTCGCGGATCCGCTCTTCTGCCGAAAATTACGATCGAGCTGCCGGCTTCAATCGGTGGAATATCAACAACCCAAAAACCTTTATATGCGGACTGTTTTTTTACTACATGTAGACGCATTAATTAACAAATTCACGAAATTTGTATTAAATGCAGTAGTGCATTTCGTGATTTTTGCATTTCCCAATAAATAAGATATTTTAATATTATCTTTTATTTTCTTTTTTTTTCTAAGCTATATGTTACAGTGACGAAAAAAGGAAGAAATAAACAAAAGAAAAAAAAAACTTATGTTTTTCCCGGACTCGAAGCCAGTACCTTTCGGTTTTATTTCTTGCACGCTACCTACTACGATACAGCGATAGACGTACGCGTACTGGACTGTTTCATTTTTTGCCTCTCAAATTCGTCTCCGTTGGGCTATTGGTAATTTTGACTTAGTAATTAGTCATATTGCCCCTAGTCTTCGTCTCAAATATGCCCTCACGAGTCGTCGCCCATCACACAGAAAATCATAACCGCAAGCGCCAGCAAACTTTACGTTCAAAAGTGAACCATGTCTATTATATACTCAATGGTGGGGGCTGTTTCACTTAAGAATCGTCTATGGAAAGGCAAATCTGTCCAGAGATCAAGTGTCGTCGCCGAATTGTCCCAGCTGTGACACATTGGAAAAAATGTGTACCGTATGGTACAAGCATGATATGCGTTTCCGTGCACATATTCAGATTTCGTCAATCTTGCCTTTGAAGTCACAGCCATTGCTTTCGCCATGTTGCAATCGAACGTTTTTGACGTTGACGTTGTGACATGTGATTTATAACAAAGTTACTTCTAATATACAGTACTCGATGTTAATCACACATGACAGCAGCTTCTCGTACGCCAAGTGCAGATACAATTGCTGACACTTCCCAAAATCCGGAGATACACATCTTGCCTTAGGAGATATATCTTGAAAATAATACATTGTGAATTTAATTGTGGTCTGAAAATAATTATTTTAATGGCAACAAAACCCTCATCAATCATAATATGCATAGCCAAAAGTTCTCACCGGGAACTAACTTTAGAGCGATCTTATTCAAAGCTTATAATCGCCTGTAATTCTATAAAGATCCCGAAATAAGATTTTTTTTTAAACATCTGGACGGTTTATCTCATAACATACAGAGTGCTCCGCTGAATAGCAGTTACGCATTTTCCTTAAAATTTCGCAGATTTCGTTATTTTTATGATGTGACTATTTTAAAGTTACCCGTTTTGGGATCTGTGATATACCATAGACACAATATTCACAGCCATTGCATAATGCTAACATAGGCAGCTACTTCAAACGTTGTTTTCTTCAAATTTGTATTAAACACGACCGTGTGTAAATTCCTTTTATGAAACTACATTACCACCTAATGAAAAGTCACGTACATGTTAAAATGAAGGCGTCTCTTTAGTTTACTCGTAGTACTCAAACGTGCAATGTTCTGAATTATTTTTCAGAAAAGCATTTTACTTGCGACGTTTCGTGTTTCCGAAATGTATTCAGAAGTGGATTCAGAAATTGAAATATTTTCTATAACTTTACGCTTTGGGGAAAATCGGTACAACACTTTAATAATTTAGTTAAAACCTACGAAGTGGCTCAGTTGTTCTGCCATTGTATACGGTGCCGTGTAATTGATACTTTGATCATCACTTATGTGTGTTTCTCTGTATTTCAAGAGAAAACATTTGATTATACACATACTGAATTAAGTTCAATTGTTTGCCTGTCTTCTAAGGAGGTACAAGTAGGCAAAGATCAGGAAAAGGCGCAATCAGAAAGAGATTCCCACTCCAAAAACCGAGGTGGGAAAAAACCAAACTATCAATCAGGCACTTGTACCATGAAACATATCGTAAGCCGAATAAGCAGCTATTTTCCCAATAGGTGGCCACTCAGTTACCTTAACTTAATTAAGAATATGAAAACACACATAAGGCGCCAACAGCACAAAAACATTTAAACACCAAGACATAAAACAAAAATAACCACCACAGAAGTATCGCCTTGGAACGATCAGTAACACAAAGTTACTGGCGGGCTTAAACCGGTTTTACAGGATCCTAACCTCACCCTCAGCTTCTGCAGTGGTTCATAACATTTAGTTAGTTATTCGGTCCTCGTGGTGAATCTCTAACTAGTCAATGAATCATCAAGAACAAACAAATAAATCATGATAAACATCCTGATGAATCAAAAACAAGGACTCACAGATTGAGTAAGTTGCCCGACGATGGAGATCCCTGGGCGCCGAATAACCTACTAACTCCGGAGCAAAAGAAAAACACCAGTTGGACCCCGGTGGGCCAAGCAACAGACAAGAAGCTCCGGCCCCAACCAACTAAAATGAACAGCTTTAAGTCGGGGCCATCATAGAATCTTCTTTTTCACAAGATGAATAAAGTAAATATAAGAGTTAGACTGAAAAATCTATATTTGATGGTTGATGCAGTTTTCGTGACACCAATGATTTATAGGCAACTCCAGGGTGTTTGAAACAGGTCAGATCTTAAATAGATATGATATGATACATGGCAATCCTTGGCATTTTATGTCCACCATAACTTTTAATGGAAATTTTGTTTATTGCTTACATAAATGCCATTTTGAATGACGTATTGTTCATTGACATTATCAAAAGTAAGACGTCAGAATTCGTGGGTCATTCAAAAACACCAGGAAAACATGTCCGTGTAATGTATACCCCCTTAAACCCCACTTTTATATAGCAAAACTGGGGTATGCAGGGGTATACCTATTTTTCTTATTATTGCTCCAAAACATAGATTGTGTGTACTCGTTAGAACCGCCTCGGCGAGGCGGTTCTAACGTGTACCCACAATCTATGTTTTGAGCAAAAATAAGGAAAATATCAAAACATTTCTACTGATTTTTTTTCTTCAATTTTTACAACTTAAAAAAATCTCTGTATATTACATGGGCGTGTTTTTGTAATGAGGACTGTCAATTTCAATGCTTCAAACACTTCTGGTCATATTTTAATGTTTCATAATTGTGTTACACCTTGTATATAAAATAGGTAACTTTGAAAAGAATTCACTGTCAGGTGTGATAATGGAAGCGTTTTAAAAACATCTACCCATTTTGAATAAAAAAAACATACATGTAAGTTCCGTTCCCTATTTAGATTCATAACAACATTGAACAGCCTCATAAAAACAATATTTGATATTTTTCTTGCACAGCATGGTTGGTAGACGCCGATAAACTTTACAGGTTGTGATAAAATACTGTTTCAAATGAAATACATGTATATCACGAAAACTGGAATCACCACGAAAACTGGGCTTAGTATCATTCAATTATTGTCGTCACAATTCTTTCTATAAAACGACATTCCCTCAAATTGTGCTAATTGCAATTGAATTGCTGAGTAGAGAAAGCACAAATGTACGGTACCACGGGCATCACAATCAAAACCTTCACATCTTTCATCATTTGTACACAATTCTTTGCATTTGTCGCATGTTGATGTTTCGACTTTGCTGTAGTAGGCAGTCCCTCCTGTGGTATGCAAATGTTCCTCCATCCTACAATACGGTGCATCTACAATTAGAAAAGACAACACATATAACTATCAATCATTTCAATAACTCAGTTTCATTTACTGTTATTTTTCCTCTCCATTTGTATTAGATAAAACTAAGAATGCTTTATGGCCCATCACATTTCTCATTAATGCGTTCACTGTTCTTAAATGATCCCAGTTTTAACTTTTATTTATGATAAGTGTCCATGTACCAGTCGCATAACGAAAATGTCAGTTGCATATCGTATTACATGAACATAATGAAGGGCACGAGAAATTGAACATTTTTCAACCTTGCATTACTTGACAGTCAGCTGGCATTTTATGCAGCAGTTATAGGGGCTATTGTCGTTACCCACTATATTATGGGATTGTAAAGCGTGCAATGAAACATTGGTTAGATGACCGGTCCCATTAGCGTAATGGTTCGAGCGTCCGCTTCGAGAAGGGCAAGTCGTGAGTTCGATCCGGGGCGAGACATTAAAATGGTCACATTGCTTCGTGCTCAGCATAATATAGGGCAAGCACTGTCCTTTATTCTCCCAAATATATAGCATCATCAACATCACAGTCAAGCAAAACGATTTGAAAAAAAAAAAAAAAAAAAAAAAAAAAAAAAAATGCCAGAATATGTTTATGTATCCACTGCAGGACCATATAAAACTGCATTGTGCTAAATAATCGTGTTATCCTCCTGAAATATAGAAATTGTTATTTTGAGTTTTAGAGAGTTAATGTTGGGTTGACCCGGTATGATTTTGCAAAAGATTGTATACAGCAGACTGTTTCTTTTGTATGTAAGGGCGGATATTGCTACAGTCCTGTTCCATTACGATCAAGTTCAATTCTTGAGAAATGCAAACCGTTTGCTTTTTTACTTTACTTATATAGAGGCGCCTGGACTATATAAGGCTGAATTAGGGGTCTTACCTCAGTCTTTGTTTAGACACCAACCTGTCAACATCTCTCTAAGCTCTCCAATACACACTACTATAGTCCGGTTTTGACTCCTGAGCCATGACCTCTAGTATCAAATCCACTGCGCCATGTAGTCGGAGGGCTGGCGAGCTGGAGTAAAAATCTTTTCAACCCGTCTGGTAGAAAAATTTCTTTGGTACCAGGCAATAGTATAACTATATAGAAGTTAAATAAGGGTGGATGCCAGAAACAAAAGTGGTGCAGATTTTTTTCAGACACCATTTTGTTACCCCACCCACTAAAAATACAATTATTTCATATTATCGGGGGAAATAAGGCTTATCTTGCACCTTCAACACCCAATACTACTTCTCATTGTTGTCAATGTTTTTCTTGAGACTCCTGAATTGCAATGAAAGTTTGTGTCTTAAATAAACTCAACATTCATAAATAAGATAACGGTTTCCATGGCAACCCATTGTGTGTTTCTCTGAATTGGTAGTGTGACTACATAGCTCGTCATATTTCTGCTGCTTCTAACCCTAGACCACCAAAGTTGGTCTTATTTGAGAGCCTAGACATTTACCTATGATTCACTGACACATCATGCAATTAAACAAATTTGCATATTCCCCACTCTGGCCACATGTGAGACAAGCCAAGTTCTGCTTGCGGGTGTGTCAGGTGGTTTTTCTCGGGGTTCTCCCGCTTTCGCCCCACCTTCTGATTGGCCCGTCTCATATGAGCTGAAATAATCTTGAAAAGGGACGTTAAACTGAATAAAAAAAAAATGCATATTCATGTTTATTTAATATAAAGACATTAAAATGTTAGAAAAAAAAACATAAAATAAAAACAATGAATAAATAAAGGCCTGAACCATTGTGCAAAATTGATTTATGTACAAATACCATTTAACAAACTTTCTACTGAACATTATGAATATTTTTTGACAATATCTAGTTTGTATATTCATGAATAAATATTAATAAAACAATCTAAAGAATTCAGAGAAAATCATAAACATCTAAGGTAATGTACCTGTTTTATCAATGTATCTGGGTTGTAATTTGACCAAAATGTGCTAAAAAGAATCAATTAAATGCTAGTATAATAGATTTAAATATAATCATATATACTGACGATTTGTATGATTTTAATCATAAATATTAATGAAAAGTGTAGGTTATGTAAGAAGTTGACAGATAAATTCGAACATTATACCGTACATAGAAAATGGCATTATCTAGGCAAAATATTGCAACATAATGCTGAAATTGGTATAAGATGATTGCTAAGACTGTGTCATAGCCCAATGGTTTGATGTTTACATGGTTCGATTTTTAATCCCATGAATGTAAATGAAAACTTCCAATATCAGCGAAAAATTGTGCCAAAAATATTGGGACAAACCTACAAAATCACTTGCATCTCAGATGCGAATTGTCATAGAGTGCTGGCAATGGTATTAAATAAATACCAGTGCAATTTAATGTAGTCATGCAGTGTAAAATTTAATTAATCCGATTTTGTTTTCATAAATATTAATGAAAATTGTAGATGCTTTTTTTAAAAATGATGAACAAAATGGCGTTACCTACCCAGAAAATGACCTAAAGCTTTGCAGCAAATTGCCTTAGATCGCTGAAATTTGTATAAAATGATTGCTAAGACATTGAACTTTAGACTTGTTGTCTGATTTATAAATGAAAAGATTTTAATATTCGAATCTTATTGAAAACATCCGATATCAGTGCAAAAAATACTATTACTCAACAATGTGGAAATGTACCTACAAAACCACTTGCATCTTGGCTAGGAATGGCTCTAGATTGCTAGATGTGGAATTTCTAGGACATTGTTCTAAGGCTTTGAAGTCTTCTGATGGATAAATAATCTGATGTTTTGTTTCATTAATAACTGGTACAAGTTTGAGGGGGATGTACATTCAAAACAACTATATCTCAGCTTCAAATAGCCCCAAAGTGCAGCAAATGGTGTAAAAAAAATGGCTAAGACAACTTATTATTGTACAGCTGTCCAACTTATTATCATAATTATGAGTTTTAAGTTGCCGAGTAGTTATTAAAACTTTCGAAAATTGGGGAAATGTCAGGAAATATCCAGGGGCTGCGCCTACAAAATCACGTCAATCTTCGCTACATACAGTTCAAGAGTGCTGAAAAATACATCAAATGGCTGCCATGACATAGTATGATTTACATGAGGTCAGGTATACATTTAGGATACGAGTTGGCAGACATGATTCAAAGACTTTGTTGGTATTTCTCCTTACGTTTGTTTCATATGTTCATTATTCCCTATATTTTTAAAGTCTTCCTTTATATTCATGAACTCAAGCATGTATGATTTGTATATAAGACCGTCATCATGTGATAGTAATGCCATGTCCTGGCAATCATTTTATAACATTTTCTGAGCTCTGTAGCTACAAGCAAGCAAAAAGAAAGTGATTTTTTAGGCATAACACCTTGTTTATTTTTTCAATTTTCATAAAACTAAAAAGTCTCCCCGTACATCATCCATAGTGCATGCAGGTTATATTTTCTTTTTTGGTCCTTTGAGATCAGCGAGGATATTCTGAGAAATCAGAAATTTATTATCGGCTAAGATTCATTTTCTTACCAATGTTTAATATATTTGATCCCATTTTGATAATACTAGTCTTTGTATCGATTACCCTGTTGAAAGGTGCAAAATTTCAGTTCTTCTCTTTGGCTCCATGTTGCCAACCCTAAAGGACACTGACGAGACTTAAATAGTCGAAACCGCGGTATGACCCGTCCCCTTTCTCATTAATGTGTTCACTGCTTTTAAGGGATCTCAGTTTTAATTTTTATTTACAACCATACAATCTGTATATCAATCACTTGATCACTTTAATCGCTCTAGTGCTATTGGCAACAACGAAACAAGTGTTTTGGTAGATAGTCCACACTTTTTTCATCCAATTTACTCAAGCATACAGACTTTTCATTGATATTAGTGAACATTTACACTGAGTCTTATGTCAGATAATAGCTCCATAGCAAATACTCCTAGCTATCATATGATATAATCTTAAGCACTATTTGCTGACCTTCCTATTACTTTCTAAGAATACCATCAACAT
Source organism: Rugalucina vietnamica (assembly GCA_964017185.1). Lineage (NCBI taxonomy): Eukaryota > Metazoa > Mollusca > Bivalvia > Lucinida > Lucinidae > Rugalucina > Rugalucina vietnamica. Next base: position 8,652,598 of record OZ024885.1, read on the forward strand.
TTGTTCATACATTTCCAATTTCATCAGTTTTCCAAAATATTCATGAAACACATACCAGATTCTTGAAATATCAGCCTACATTACATTAGCAAATTGCATTCCAGTTTACTTCATAACATTTTGAGAACTGTATATCAGTTAACAGCCCATAAAAAGGTTTAACGCCTTACATTTTCCATAATTTTTCGCCATTTTCTTAAGTATTTACTAATATTCATGAAAATGCAAATAAGATAATTGTCATATATGTTCCTGATACAAGACAATTTACATTATTGTTTCCTTGATACCATTTTGAGGATTATATGTTGCTTACTATCCCATAAACAAGAGGAATACTACCTTACATTTTCCATGCTTTTTTGCCAACTTTTAAGGTTTTTTATTCATGAATATTCATGAATATGCAAATGAAATAACTGTCATATATGTTCATGATACAAGAAAATATGCCCAGTGGTATCAATAGTGGAAAAGCACCATGCCAAACAATGATGGTTTGGACCATTTGTAGCTATTTACCGGTTTAATGACTTTTCTGTAATGCTAAATGCATTTAATCTTCATGATTATGCAAATTAGATTATTTGCAAAACATGTCAGTGAATGATAAGGCTACAATTATGTGTAGTCTCATATATGAGATCAAGTTTAGAAGTCTAGCATGCACCAAAGCTACATATATGTAACGATATACCAGCATATATCATTTGTTTTTCCTACTTAAAACTTTTGCATATTGTATAAACTTGCCATTAATATTCATAGATATGCAAATGAGGTGAAGTTTATGTGTCAGTTGCGAGCAAGAAGCTGTCAGTTCCATTAATTATGTTATATAAATATGCCACAATAATGGTAAGTGGCTGAAATTAGTTTACTGGTGGTGTTTTATTGTTTTTTCCAAGTTTTGATATCTATTTTATGATTTTTAACTTTTTATGATGATTAAAATTAATATTCATGAACATGCAAATTAAATGTTTTGCATATGTTACCCTAGGAAGTTAGGCCAATGTTTTAGCTGTAATTTGGTATATAGTTCAATGCTCTAGGTTAAGTGGCAGCTGAGTTATGACTGATTTTGTAGGGTTACCCCCATTTATCAGAGTCACATTAGCGAATATAGTGTTGGTGTGTTTGTTAGCTCGTAAAAAAATCTGCGCCACTTTCAGATCTGGCATCCATGCTTAAAGTGCCTCTTATGGACTATACTAACCCACTGTACCACTGGGATTTTTCTACCAGATGGGTTGAAAAAGAATCTGAAATAGGGCTCTTTTTTGACTTGGCCCTTTGCCTAATGCCTGCATACATTTTCAGGACAGATAAATATATGTGTTTGCGATGCTCTGTTACAAAGGTAGCTGACTACTTTTGTAAAAACGTAACTTTTTACGCACTTTACCGATTACAGTGGATTCATCCTAGAGGTCATGGCTCAGGGGTCAAAACAGCAAAAAATAGCAATAATCAATTCTGATTGGATATTGTTTCATGGAGAAAAGTTACCTGAGAAATTTTTGACAGGTCTTATCAGCAGATTAAATATTACAGGTATTCCAATTGGATTATAATTCCTGGGCAAGTAGTAAAAGCCACACCCACTAAATTCTCAACAGGTAAATCCTAGGTAATAAAACGCTCACCGGATGGCATCAAATGTGCCCCTTTAAATAACAGTGCAAACACATTGACTGTGTCGGTTGGCCTCTGGCTTTGTTGATCGGCCTGCTTAAATAAGCATGTTTTCAATCATGCGTCTCTTTCATGGTAAAAACTTAATGACAACATGTTTCACATGGCACTGGAAAAACTTGTTAAACGAGTAGGTGCCCCTTTTCTAGTGTTTCCAAAACTTTGTCACGTGAGGTCAACTGGTACGGTAAAAGTGTTTGCACCATACTCAATAGTATTAGTTGACAACACTTAACTTGCGTTTTTGCTGTTACAGCAATGCACATGCATGTAAAATACATCATCGACAACCAGGCGCATTTCATTGTTATCGACATGGAAACACAGGAAACAATACGTTGTGTGTTTCAAAAAAATAATAAACTACTCCAAGCGTAATTTAAAATGAAAAATAAATCACCACGCCTTTACTTCGCCGCCAATGTATAAGTTTGTGACTTTTTCATATGCTACATATGTTTGGCATGCGCTGAACAATTTTATTGATATGTAAAGCTGTTGCCTAGATGTACGTTTCAAAGAAAAACAAATCAAAACAGCTAACTCTTATTGAACGTAATGCAAGTTGAAAATCAATTCGCAGCTATCAATAACAAGATTATGACAGAAGTAAGAAATACGTCTTCGGTGGGGTACAACCGCGCCATTTTAAAATAATCTGTGGCAGGACAACAGACTTATCAATTAGTGGTTTAATAAACTTACAGTTACAGACTGGTGGTACATACTTAAGGACAAAGTTGTAGATAATGACGGTAATGAGACGGTTCGAATAAAAAAAAAAAAAAAAAAAAGAAAGAAAAAAAAAAAAAAAAAAAAAAAAAAAAAAAAAAAAAAAACGTTAAAACAAGAGGTTGGGTTTAAATACTCTAGCTGTTTAATCAAGATTTAGCCAAAATCCAACTTACGGTAATGGAACCACCCAGTCCTAAGAACACAGAAACGACTCAATGTAATGTATAGAAAATAGTCCATCAGATTCGACTATATCTGCATAAATTTGCTTGTTCCCACTTGCCAGTAATCAATATTGGAAAACCATGAAACCAGTTAAATCCCTTTCCTTTTTATTGGCCACTACCGGTAACTTTCAAAGGTGTGTCATTAATTGTCTGACGAGTCGGAGTTAAATTGGTTATCTGCTTTTCCAACCAGTTTTAACTGTTAGAATGCTAGAAAAAGGTACAAGTAGGCAAAGATCAGGAAAAGGCGCAATCAGAAAAAGATTCCCACTCCAAAAACCGAGGTGGGAAAAAAACAAACTAACAATCAGGTACTTATACCATGAAACATATCGTAAGCCGAATGAGCAGCTATTTTCCCAATAGGTGGCCATTCAGTTACCTTAACTTAACTAAAAATATGAAAACATACATAAGGCGCCAACAGCACAAAAAATTTTAAACACCAAGACATAAAACAAAAAGAACCACTACAGAACCGACTTGGAACGATCAGTAACACAAAGTTACTGGCGGGCTTAAACCGGTTTTACAGGTACCTAACCTCGCCCTCAGCTTCTGCAGTGGTTCACAACATTTAGTTAGTTCTTCGGTCCTCGTGGTGAATCTCTAACTAGTCAATGAATCATCAAGAACAAACAAATAAATCATGATAAACATCCTGATGAATCAAAAACCAGGACTCACAGATTGAGTAAGCTGCCCGACGATGGAGATCCCTGGGCGCCGAATAACCTACTAACTCCGGAGCAAAAGAAAAACACCAGTTGGACCCCGGTGGGCCAAGCAACAGACAAGAAGCTCCGGCCCCAACCAACTAAAATGAATAGCTTTAAGTCGGGGCCATCATAGAGTCTGACGCCCGACCCACCGGCGTGCAAATCCATCTTAATGCCATAAGATATTTTATCATATGACGCTGCTGTTTTCCAGTGGATAACGTCATGTCATATCCACTGTTTTCCAGTGGATAACGTCATTTCAAGATAGATCTTAGAACCCAGCATTTGTTTTGCCAAAATCAAGCACGGAAAAAATAAATCCACACAGCTTTCTTAGTTCAAATTTTATCCAAGAAAATTTAGGTGTATGGCTGAAAATTGTGTTTAGTATATTTCAATGAATATATTTATTTCCAAAATAATACATTGTAATCGAGTTATTGAGTTCTATACAGCCATTGGTAGTCGAGGTATAAGCGATTTTGTTGGTATTCCCCCGTCAATTTTCTTTGATTTTTCACTTATCTATGTAAATCTCGTTAATATACTTCCAATAGAAGTAGCTGATGATTTAAATATCAGATTATATGGTTATAGATCATTGTCTTAACAATAATTTGATACCAATTATAGCACTCTATGTTAATCAGTAACCAAGATACATTTCCGTGATTTTCCTCTAAATTAGAAAGGTTTTGTTACTCATAATACAAAAAATCAAATGACTTATATATTGTAGTACAGAATGGTATACTATTGCCCTAGCAATTATTTGATGCCATTTTCAGTATGTTTGCGCTTTTGTTTGCTGAGATACACGCCATTTAGTAGGTTTACCTGCTGAAGTTTTTCAATTTTTCATTCCTATTTATGAAGTTTTCATTAAAATTCATGAAATTAGAAAAAAATATTCTTATATGAGACTGTATGGCCATAGTACGTAGACATAACATTCTTTTGACACTTTTTCCAGCATCCTGGGTTTATCAACAGCTCTGGTACAGGTGATTGTGTACGTATATCCCCTATTTTATCCAAGATTGTTCTCCGATTTCTTGTGTTTTATTAATTTTCATGAAAAAGCAGAATCAATGATTTGAATAATGGGTATTAAGGTTAAATTGCTATGCCCATGCATCGCTATCTGACCAATAGTAGCATACTAGAGCATGTAATTGTTTGTATATGAATATTTTTGTGAGTACCTTCTATTCTTTGAAATCACACTAGGGGTGGGTGTGGACACTATGTTATTTTACATCATACAAATGTGCTCATTGTTGAGAACATAGAGGATCTTACACGAGTGGTCATTTCATATGAAATTTATTAAACGAGCCTTCGGCGAGTTTAATAAATTTCATATGAAATGACCACGAGTGTAAGATTCGTTTTATCATATGACTTCTAAAATAGGTTTTTATCGCTTTTAAAGTGGACATATTTCCAATGAAAATTAACATTGTTGTTACGGACGTCGTCAATGACGTTACGTATTCCCGCAAAAGTGTTATTACACGTGTGTTCATACGATTTTTATGACATGACGTTATCCACTGGAAAACAGCAGCGTCATATGATAAAATATCTTATGGCATTAAGATGGTCCCTCTGACCACACTGGTTTCAGTGATACAAGATAGATCTTATAACCCATCCAAAACCTTGTGATGGCTATAGTTTATACCTCGTTATTCCTCTGTTTTCGACATTCTTATTAATATTCATGCATATGCAAATGAGATTGTTTTCATTTAGGCCCATGACATCAATACATTTGTCATATGCTATTACTGGTTCTATAACAAAGTGTCACAATGATAGTTTTGGACTCAAATTAGTTTATTTGTGGATTTTTAATGATTTTTCTGTCATTTTTTAATGTTTTCATTAGATATTTTATATTATTTTCCATACGATGAAGGGGCAATGTCTAAGCTATCCTAAGAGACCAAATTCATTGGTCTAGGGTAAGTAGTGGCGGAGATATAAGCAATTGTGTATGTACACCTCCATGCTCAAGAATCACGTTAACGGTTGCCATGGAAACCATGCATTTTTTCATAGTGCAAATAAGTTTTTCTTTGAGGACAGAAATTCTTTGAATTTCTGAGGTCCCAATGAACGATTTGGCACCCATGAAAAATTGTCCTGGGGGTGCAAGGTAGGTCAAATTAGCTCCCGGGGTATATCAAATTTCAGGCCACCAACATAACTTTAGAAGAGCCTGGCAAGTTCGTATATTAAACAGTTATTTCATGGGTGTTTGGTAAATAGTCAAAACTATTGCCCCGAGGTGACGAGGATGACCATGGCGGACTATTGCCCGAGGCCGAAGGCCGAGGGCAATAGTCCACCATGGTCATCCAAGGCACCAAGGGGCAATTGTTTTGACTATCTATCAAACACCCATGAAATAACTGTTTTATTACCCAACCATAACTGATACACTAGAGACCATGGCGATTGAATTCGTCTGATCTTTCATACCAGTTCAAAATCAAATTGGACTTGAAGAAGTCGACAGTTTGCTATCAAAAAGCTGTTCAATCTGTCCATAATCGTCAACTGCATTTGGGTTTTCAATTATCACCGATCTATTCTCTGATTTAGTTATTTTATAACATCTAGCAGCTTATTCTATAAAATCTTGTGAGCTGGGTACCAGGCCATGGTATAGTTCCATGTTATATCCAAAACTATGGACCAGTTTGGGCATGCGTAGTTGAGGTCAACTGGTGAACATGTGAAACATTGCTGTAGCTCTGATATCTACTGAGGCGGGTACCAGGCCATTGTATATTATCTTTTGAGCTGGGTACCAGGCCATGGGGTATAGTCCCATGTTATATCTTAAACTATGGACCGGTCAGAGGCCAACTCATGAAATAGCGAAAAATATGCTATTACTCTGTATATAGTAGGTTGGGTAATAATTATCAATATTTGCGTCCTTTAAATCACCAATGCTATTAAAGCTGTTTGTACAGTACAAAAAGGGAAAGGGAAATGAAAATGACACAGTTCGTGTGTTGTAGTTTATTTAGACTTTTTAAACCTTAACATATATGACACACTATAATTTTAGACGGATTACGTGCAGAAATCTTGTTTTACATTCCATGCATTCTATAGTATGCGGTGAACTATCCAAGAGAAATACTAAGCACTTGTAATTTAAAATTGTTTTAGTAAGCCATAACTAAGAATGATTGTACAGTGCTTGTCATCTAAATAATTGTGTTAAAGTTAAAAAAACAAATCTGGTGTAATCAAAAAGAGAACATTTAGTGTAATAAAAAAAAACAAGTTACATTTCATAGGGTGAGGGAAGCATGATGTATATTCTTAGAATGTTTTCGACTGTCTGGTCCTGGGGTGTCTGTCTGTTTTTCATTACTGTGGTGTGGAAGAAATATACCATATCATATAAGTTTATCTGGCGACGAGACGTAGCAACGTGATGCACATTCTGTAAACAGTATAAATCTATAAATACGAACACAAATACATGCAGCATCACAAAATACATTTGCTCGCGCAAACAAGCTATGATATCACATATTATGACGACATGGCAATTGCTGGAAACTTTGGAAATACTGATTTAACACATTTGTTTATATTGTTGAGATGAGATGCTTTGTGTGGTGTTTTATACACTGCGTCACAAACATAACCTTAGGTGAAATGGAAGTAACGTCAACAGACCGTACCAATAAAACCACCATAAATCGTTTATCATTAAGAGTAAGGCTTCCATGTATGTTCGGTGGATAATATGGTGTCTAAAAAGGTCACAATTGGCAGTGATCAGGAAACGGTGCGATCAGAAAGACATAACCAGTTCAAAAACCGAAATGGGGAAAACAATAAGATTTTTGTGATATAAAACATGTTTCAAAAAGAACTCGAACTATAAACACGCCTTTGAGGGTCCCCATTGGGTACCGCTGAAATCGCTTATCATTAAAATATTGGCCAAAAGTCGTTTATCATTACAATTTTGGCCAAAAATCGCTAATCATTAACATTTCGGCCAAAACATCGCTAATCAGTAAAACATTCGCTAATCAGTAAAATGGCTTTAATCCTTGGGACAGATTTCCGATTTTGCACTGTAACTTATAAGGATTTTATCAATATAATTAAACCGGCGATTTCATAGGGAAGGGAGAAAGCCACTGCTCCCTGTAAAATAGCATTAATGCAAATATATTTTATATAGTAAAATAGTGAACACTTTTAGCTCTTTGGAAAAGTTAGAAAATAAAACAATGTCCAGTTTCCTATTGATACTTATTTTTATCACAAATAACGTTATTTCATATCTTGGCCTGCCTACATGCCAAATTATGTAAGTTCACAACGTTTTGTCTTTTTGCTACGGATGATACAATATGCCATGTACAGTACAGTCAGCGTGATGTTTATATCCTTCGCGCTCACGCACGAAAGAAAAAAAGATTAAGTTCCACGCAAACCCCACGCAAAACCCTCGCTCATTCCTCGCAAAATCCACGCTTGTTCCACGCTATGTCCACGTTCATTCCTCGCAAGAAGCGTGTGAGTTGCGTGAGATATAAGCAGTCTCACGCTTGCTCACGCTTTCCACGTTCATTATGGAAAAGAAGCGTGGAAAGGATTAAGAGACATGCGAGAAAAGGATTATCGTTTCGTCTTTTTCAAAAGGGTAAAATTGTTAAAATTTTGTGACCAAATTAATGTATAATATATTTTATTCTTATTTATTCATCCTTAGTACGAGGTCGGCAACTTAGTATGATGACGGTTAACCTGTACAAATGCATACACTTGTACGACAAAGCGCCTGCACGTAAATACATACGCATGTTTGAGCAATACGTTATTCAGTGTTGATTCAATTATCATTGTAGATTAAGTGATGTCAAAATTTGCACGTTTAAATATTATTTGGCAGCGTGGTGCGTTTTTGACTGCCGTGGTTTTAGATGCAGAACATTAAACATTTATATCTGATATTTTTGCCATAAGAGAAGATGAGCACCTCGGTTTGTTGTTTTTCAGAACATCTCTCAAATAAATGCGTCTTTCGTATTTTCTATGATGCCCAACGTCAAAAAAGCTCGACCTAGATGGTTCAAGCACCTTGCTACATGTACATGTATCATTTAATCATAAATTACGATGTACGTTACAATTAAATCAATTCATCTTAATTTCATCTTAAGAGTCGGTACAATGCCCCTGCGAGAAATCTGATTCCCTGTAAACTGTTCTTTTATCTTTCAAGCATTTACCTAAGTCAACAAAATCAATGTATTATTTATTCTTGTATCGGCACAATTATTGTACACAGAATTTTATAAGCGACATAGCCTCTGAGTTATAATTAACAACTCTAATTTGGTGCATAAAGTTATAAATTATCCTGATCAAACAAACACACAACTTCAGCTTGTGTGATAAGTGATAAACTGCAAGCATATCTTTGAGATTTGAAACTTTGAAACAAAAAAGAAAACAATTTAAAAAAAAAACAAAGTATAGAAAATACAAACAAAACGTTTGTGGGTGTCTCCTTTGTTTCGGAAATGTTACACACCGTACTGATAGTGCATGTACATGTCCGTACACGGCAAAATTCCGGACTTTCAGCGGCGGAAATGACTTCACTGTTTGATTTTGGTTGACAAGAGACATATACATATATTTGAAGTAAAAATAATCACTTTTTTTCATGTCCCTTTTTCCTGAGCGTGAAACGAACGTGGAAAGTGTGAGCGAGCGTGGGACTGTAGATATCTCACGCAACTCTCTTAATCCTTTCCACGTTTCGTTTCAAGCTACAGTTAAGCAGTTCCACGTTTCATGTCCAAGCTCCACGCAAAACTCACGCTACTTCCACGCAAAACTCACGCAAAATCCACGCTAATTCCACGCAAAATCCACGGAAAAAAGTCACGTGACATGCGAGATTCCACGTTCATAAGCGTGAGGTATATAAACATCACGCTGACTGTACTGTATGAAAAACTCCATTTTTACTAAATACGAGTTTGACTTTCTGCTTCTGCACTCCTTTAAACTCAGTTGTGGAAAGCAAGACACGCATAATATATTGGATCTGATCATTCTCAATGAATAACCGACTTTCATGTTTCATCGCCAAGTCACATAATCATACAGTATCTTCAGTTTTGTATATATTTTCTTTGGAAAGCAAACTTATTGAATGTTCTGAAAAGTCAGCCGAAAAATAATTTGTTTTGAAACCAATCTACCGCAGACAGTCGTTCAGAAAATAAAGAATTTACTATCAAAGTTCAACGAAATAATGTGCCAGATTGATACTTACAGAAAAAAATAAGACAATGCGAGTTCAGAGAATGAAGTACTCGCAATAATCAACAGCGCGTTCCTAAATCCTAAAATCCTGCACTAATTCTATAAATCAAAGATGGCGGCAGCCCGACGCAGTTTATGTTTGATGTTCACCACTTTCACATACACGCAATCTTGGATGCTACAGATTTTGACAAAGTTTATAAACTTACTTCATAAGTTTTACAAAGAAGACCTATGTAGTCTAAAATTGGTATTCACACTATCACAGGTGTGCACGTATTTCCATGTGTAGATGTAGGCCCGTCTACTTTGATATTCACCACTTTCGCATACGCGCAATCTTGGATACTACAGATTCTGACTAAGTTTAAAAACTTACTTCATAAGTTTTACAAAGAAGACCTATGTAGTCTAAAGTTGGTTTTCACATTATCACAGGTATGCACGTATTTCCATGTGTAGACGTAGGCCCGTCTACTTTGATATTAACTTGTAATGGAGTTAATAATGCGAAAACTTAAGTGGAAAAATATCATACTATAATCTACTTAAACAGGCAGCAGCTTAATTATAGTTGTTGCTTTTAAAATCGACGTCTAGAAGCAGGGACACAACTGCAATCAGCTCACAAGACAACAGTGTAGGAAATTAGGACTGCAATAATATTCTTACTTCAGTTTCATCGAAATAGCTAACCGTTAAAATGTGTCAAGTCGCTATTCGGTATATTTTTGGGCCAAAAATCGCTAAATATTATATTTTTTTCGCCTTTTGCTAAAACCGTTAATCATTAGCAGTGCTCAAATCGCTAACCGGTAAAATGTTCCTTTAAAGATCGCTAATCATTTAAGATAATGGCTTACACTCGCTAATCAGTAAACCCCATTGAGACCCTCATAGGATGGAAAACATAATATATTATTTGAAAACCCATTCTGTTCAGCATTAACCTGATCTGGACAATGCGGCATACCTTTTACACTTGCATCGTACGCCTTGCGTGTCATTCTTCACGACGCATCGTTTGTAGACACAGCCTTTCTTTCTACACTGGCGGCGACATTTTCTTTTCTGTCGACGATTGCACTTTGTCTTCCCTCCTGTTTGTAATATTAAATATGCCTTTCATACACTTCATAATTTTACAGCAGAATGATTGTATCATGCACTTCACAACTTCATGTAGGAACATGCAATTCACAACTTTCAGCCTTATATGTCTTAAGTCGTGATTGACGAGTATAGTTAAATCGATCCCGTTCGTATTTTATATGACTTTTGCCGATGCACACTTAATGCCCTTCTGACGTAGCACAAATCCAAAACGGCAATTACCAAATCAGGAATTAGGAACATAGGACGTTGTTTTATAACGGACAGTCAGTATTAAAAATTGTATCTGTTGTTAATTGATAAAGTCTAAATCCAACGTAATAAGTTTTATTTAGCTTACGATATCTTGCTACTATATCATGAAACATTCGCTAGATTCTACCTTTCGCAGGTTTCGGTGAAGTGGTGGTCGAAACATTTGACTCTAGGGTTCTTGTGGCAGAAGGTACCTCTGTTACTTGTGGTGGTTGAGCAGTAGTTTGTGGCCTTGTTGTTGCCGGTGGTCTTATGGTTGTCGGAGGCGTAGTTGTGGTAGGTGGTTGTACAGTCATAGGCGGTGTTGTTGTAATAGGTGGTGTCGTTGTGCCGTCAGTCATAACTACGCTTATGGGGGTTTCTGTACTTCCACCTAAAATTAAAGTCTGTCTAGGTCACATTTATTTTACTCTTGTAAGTCCTATTGTTTGTGTAATTCTAGTATTTCACACGAATGCCCTTCAATGGATGAATAATCATAATTAATCAGAGTAAAAATCATACATCGCGACGAATACACTCAGTGCACCTTTAATTTATTTGAAATGTTGCTTCTTTATATTTCGATGGTCTGCGGTTTGAAGAAAACTTGATAAATGCCATGGTAGATGAATAAAAACTATATTTGTGTATAGCATTGCACTTTCATTCATACATTTACATCCTGTAAAATATTCTGCAATAACTGTCATAAAACTGACAATTTATGTAATTAATTGTCTGTTTTATCATGTAGCTCGTTTTACGAAGCCTTTTATGACATGTATTATCCTAAGACAGAACTTATTACTAATTTTGGTATACGATATGTCTCATCCTTAAGATCTCCTAACTGTAGTCCTAACAATAGGACATATCTTATGATTGATCTTATTTAATGGTAAACTAAAAATGGCGGCCGTGTTTATGTGAGGGCGTAAAACAACAAAATATTGCCTAGACTGGACACGAACTCGGAGCGCATGGACAGAAGACAACATAGCTTACCACTGAGCCACCGAGCCATATTTTTATTAATTGGTTCAGTATTGATAAAGCCCAATAGAATACGTTTTATTTTTAGTTAGTTTGTTTGTATTAATGCTTATTGTCCCAGTCAACAGCTCTTACAGTCGAGACGTTTCCAACATTTCATGGGACGTTTATACAAAATTATGATGTCATGGCATCCAAAACGTGCTGCATGGCATCCTAAACGTACCTGTAAAATCGATGATTTAAGCCTGTCAGTATTTTTATATTACTGATCGTTCACAGGCAATACTTGTTTTTTATTGTTTTACGTTTTGGTGTTTATTTTTTGTGCTTTTGGTGCCTTATGTATGTTATCATATTTTTAGGAGTATAAATCAGCACAACTCAGATTTTTCTAGCAAACTAGTTTCGGATTTATTATTATCCTTCTTCAGTGCTCAAAATGGTTGTATACATAATGTTACTAGGAAGTGACGTCATAAGCGCCAAAATAAATAACGTCAAACGCCAAAATAAATGACGTTATCTAGCGACGTTAGTATTATAAGATGACAAAAGTGCATTTAAAAATGAATACAATTAGCTGGATCAATGATACAAATTGTAACTAAAAGAACTTTACAAGTAAAAATAATAACCAAGAAAAATAGTGACAAACAGCAAAAGTATACATAATTATGCACAACTTGTACCCAAAGTAGTTACATATTTGGAATTTGGTATAATACCTTAGAATTCATACCATTTGGATGAAGTGTATTTAGGCAATGCATCCAGTAGGTTTCCTTTAATAATCTTGGCCTTCTATTTTATCAGTTGGTGCAAATGAAAAATCTTTTGGTGTATGACCATTTTCATTGAAATGCATGGAAACATTTGTGAAATTATCTGGATAATGAAAAATGTCAAATCGATGACTGTTCATTCTCTTTGAAACCTTTTGATGTGTCTGTCCAACATATTGCGTATGGCATTTCTTACATGTTATTAAATAAATAATATTTTCTGAAGTACAATAAAGATCACTGTTAAGCGAAAATGTTTCATTTGTATAAGAACAAACAAACTCATTTGATTCATTGATACTCTTACAATGGGTACATCTACGTCTTTTACATGCAGAGACAGACCCTGTATGAGATTGGTTGAAATTTAATTTTGAATGATAGTAGATCATATTTTTAGTTAAGTTTAGGTAACTGAGTGGCCACCTATTTGTAAAATAGTTGCTCTTTTGGCTTACGATGTTTTTCATGGTATAAGAAATATGACTCTTAATCTAGTTTTTTCCCACCTCGTTTTTTTTTTAGTTAGAATCTTTTTTTTTTAATTGCGCGTTTTCCTGATCGTTGCCTACTTGTACCATTTTTCCAAATATAATGCGCCAAACTTGCCGGGCGATATTGACTACATCTAACAACAACATGGTTGTAATATTCTGTATTATGCGTCTCAAGAAATTAATCATTTGAACGACCCAAAGATTAGCAATTTGTAATAAAACTGAATTCCAGAATCTCTCAGGAGGCGCATGCTACCAAAATAAGCGCGTTGGCCAATCCTATTCGAGCGCAATGGTCTATACTCTGAAAACCAAACACTTTTGTACCCAATAAATTCATAAGTGGTTGCTTATCAGCATATGTATGGTAGACTCAATAACATTTCATTGAAATGCAAAAATATGACGTTATTGTGATGCGTTGTGTTTGGCTCAGTATATAACTACCAAAGTAAGGCTTGTGTGTATGGATGGTTTGACTTAACCACAATTTCGAGGCAGACTCAGACCTGAGCGGTTAACCAAGTCAGTAGTGTATAAGGCTGCTCGAAGTGGTACAAGCAGCCGATCTATTTTTTATCACGGCCCCAATGGGTCCATTTGTTTGTTTTTGTTTTTTTTTGTTTTTTTTTGTTTTTTTTTTTTTTTAAATGCAAACATTATGAGGTGTATGCATAATTTCGTGTATAACTAGACCAAAGTTCAATATTGAAAATGGTTTAAATTTCCCCAAATCGGAACAGTGCTTAGATATACAGATCGGCTACCTGATGCATCAGGTTTATCATACAGTGTATATTATCTAAAAGCCAACAATGGTGTTAACGAGATTTGGTTTCAATTTTCAGGCGATATAGTCTAAAGCATTCCAATGAAGCATTTGGTAGATCTAAGTACATGTATTTATAATTAAACAGAAAGAAAAAAAAAGAACAAGTAGCCCAAGGGCAGCGATCGCTCACCTGAGTGTCAACAAGTACAGTCACTGGACAAAGTGTTATTTTTTTTTTCTTTTTATTGAAGATATGATCAAAATTGAAGATGCTGGAGTGGCCACAACACTACAAATTGATTTTCAAACATTCAAGGGCAGCTAACTCGGCAATCCAGGGTCGAATCTGGCTCACATTTGAGCTCATCCAAGATGTTATAGTTTTCCTTGTTACTTCCAAGAATGAAGAAGATCCGATCAAAATAAAAGGCGCTAGAGTGGCCACAATACAAAATATTGGTTGCTCAAACACTAAAGGGCAGCTAACTCCGCAGGCAGATGTCGGATCTGGCAGAAATTCGAACTCATACGAGATATTGTAGTTATTCTTTTTACCTGCAAGAATGAAGAAGATCCACAGAAACACGAAGATACTAGAGTGACCACAACACAAAATATTGATTTTTCAGACACTCAAGGGCAGATAACTCCGCAGTCAGAGGTCGGATCTGGTCGAAGTGTGAACTCATCTGAAATATTGTAGTTATCCTTGTTACTTGCAAGAATGAAAAAGATCCACTGAAAAACAAAGATGTTAGTGTGGCCACAACACAAAATACTGATATTTCAAACACTCAAGGGCAAATAACTCTGCAGTCAGAGGTCGGATCTGGTCGAAATTTGAACTCATCCGATATATTATGGACGTCTTTGTTACCACCAAGAATAAACAAGATCTGAATATAAATGAAGGCCACAACACTAGATATTGATTTTTCACACAGTCAAGGGCATATACATGTAACTGTGCAGTCAAGGTCGGATCTGGCTGAAATTCGAACTCATCCTAGATGTTATGGCTATCCTTGTTACTTCCAAGTATGAAGAAGATCCGATCAAAATTGAAGGCGCTAGAGTGGCCACAACACAAAATATTGATTTTTCAAACACTCAAGGGCAGATAACTCCGCAGTCAGAGGTCGGATCTGGTCGAAATTCGAACTCATTCGAGATGTTATAGATGTCCTTGTTACTTCAAAGAATAAAGACGATCCGAATAAAAATGAAGGCGCTAGAGTGGCCACAACACTAAATATTGATTTTTCACACACTCAAGGGCAGATAACTATGCAGTCAAGGGTTGGATCTGGTTGAAATTCAAACTCATCCTAGATATTATGATAATCCTTGTTACCTCTAAGTATGAAGAAGACCCGATTAAAATTAAAGGCGCTAGACTGGCCACAACATGAAATAATGATTTTTCAAACACTCAAGGGCAGCTAATTCCACAGTCAGAGGTCGGATCTAGCTGAAATTCGAACTCATCTGAGATATTATAAATATCCTTGTTACCTGCAAGAATGAAGATTATCCAATGAAAAATAAAGGCGCTAGAGTGGCCAAAACATTTTTCCCATTATAAGTCTATGTGGATTTTCCCAGACGCTCAAGGGCAGCTAATTCCGCATCTGAGGTCGAACCTAGCCGAAATTCGAACTCCTTCGAGATCTTATGGTTGTCCTTGTTAATCCCAAGAATGAAGAAGATCCAATCAAAAATGAAGTTGCTAGAGTGGCCACAACATTTTCCACATTATAACTCAATGGGAGCTATCTGTTGCCATGGAAACCAGATTTCTGATTTGACCTGGCCCAAAATCTAATGCAACCTATCTCCCTCCTCAATGATGCTTCAGATAAAATTTGATTGCAATTGTTCTTGTTGTCTTAGAGATATTCAAGATTGAAATTGTGAACGGACGGACGTACGGACGGACGCACGGACGCACAGACGCACGGACGGACGCCGGCTGCAACTACTATACTATAAGCTCACCTTGTGAGCCTTCGGCTCAGTTGAGCTAATAAAGAGAGGAAAATGGATTCGATCTCGGATCGCCTGGTTCATATTATGGCATAGATACTATTTCAATTACTTGCATAAAAATCCTATGAGCTTTCACCAGTATTTGACATCTCGGACTGACAACCGAATATAAGACCGATGCAATAAATTGTTTAGCGTTTTGGTCAATTTATGAAAAGTTTCACAATGGCAACTTGGATCGTTCATGAGAAAGCGTTGTGCCAACTGTAAGTTGTTAAAGATTGTATTTTACGAAGTTCCTGAGGTTACTTAGTCCAATCTTTAAGCGAACGCGATAATACCGGATTAGCCGATTTAAGGCATACCTCCAAGCAAATAGGGGGCAAATGGTTGATTAAAAACCACGCATTGAATAATCTACAGGTGCTTCACATTTTTGAGAGATATGGATTTTTTTCATGATTATTTTCAAACCAAAATTTAATAAGCGGGGAAGCCATAAATCGCACATATCAAAATTTAAATTGCATGCTATGTATAAACGGTCAGCATGCTTAAACTGAAGAAAAAATCAAATTCGTCAATTGCCTATAAATATATAAGGGACCATGATAAACATTGGACAATTTGCATAAAACGAGCAGCAAATTCTGAATTCAAAGTTTTGTCACGTGATAGGTTGTCCAATATTTCATGTTTATTAATATAAAAAAGGTACAAGTAGGCAAAGATCAGGAAAAGGCGCAATCAGAAAATCAGAAAGAGATTCCCTCTCCAAAAACCAAGGTGGGAAAAAACCAAACTAACAATCAGGCACTTATACCATGAAACATATCGTAAGCCGAATGAGCAGCTATTTTCCCAATAGGTGGCCACTCAGTTACCTTAACTTAACTAAAAATATGAAAACATACATAAGGCGCCAACAGCACAAAAAATTAAACACCAAGACATAAAACAAAAAGAACCACTATAGAAGTATCTCCTTGGAACGATCAGTAACACAAAGTTACTGGCGGGCTTAAACCGATTTTACAGGATCCTAACCTCGCCCTCAGCTTCTGCAGTGGTTCATTTATACACAGATATAAACTTGAAATAAGGTAAATATATGATATAGGTACCAACATGTAACATGTATAACGGAAAGCAGGGTGAGCAGCTATTGAAGTGAGGTGGTCACAGTGCTAGCTTGGACAAAAAAGTAAAATGCAGAGGGCTAAGTGAAAAGCCAAATTAAATTCGGGTGGCCACAAAGTCATGCAACATGCAACTCATAATTAGATAAATTTGATAAATGTGAACCACAACAGCAGTACCGCCTTGGAACGGTCACTTAAAAATATCTGGGGGGCTTAAACCGGTTTTACATGATCCTAACCTTACCCTCAGCTTCTGCAGTGGTTCATAACATTTAGTAAGTTCTTCGGTCCTCGTGGTGAATCTCTAACTAGTCAATGAATCATCAAGAACAAACAAATAAATCATGATAAACATCCTGATGAATCAAAAACAAGGACTCACATATTGAGTAAGCTGCCCGACGATGAAGATCCATGGGCGCCGAATAACCTACTAACTCCGGAGCAAAAGAAAAACACCAGTTGGACCCCGGTGGGCCAAGCAACAGACAAGAAGCTCCGGCCCCAACCAACTAAAATGAATAGCTTGAAGTCGGGGCCATCATAGAGACTGACGCCCAACCCACAGGCGTGCAAATAAAGAAGGCAGCATAGTTATCAACCATGATTGGGTTAAAAACTAAGCATGCAGACTGTCGCATAACATTCAAGTTATAACCTATACGTCTGTAACGTGTTATGATTTTTCTGAACTGAAAAGAAAAATCATTAATTCCTATAAGTTTCTTAAATTTGTAAACTAAGTCACCATAAAATTCAGGTTCCGAAAGGACCTCACTTAAAAGCGTCCTTAATGCAACATTATATTTGGAAATCAATTCATAGTGTCTACGATAAAATTTAGAAAAGGTTTTTCGAAGTTTATGATACCGATAGCCCTGTTGGAGAAGTTTTGCCGCTAAACATTTATTTCGAGCGGTGAAGTCTGTAACATGATTGCAGACTCTAGCAAACCTAATAAGTTGCGAAATGTTAACACCATAAGAAGCACGACAAAGAAACGTCACCATCCAAGAAAGGAAAATTTACTATATCAAAATCAAAGTCATCGCGCTTATCATAAATTTTAGAAGAAACAAATCCATTTGCAACAGAAGGATGTAGATCTAAAAAGGGGGCTTCGGTATCTGAGATATTGGCTTTGTTCAACTGAAGTTCAGGTGGATAAATTTGATTGACCATACCTTCAAAATAAGGGTTGTCAATGTTCAAAAGGTCATCGAGGTACCTAGATGTGGAATTAAAAGCCTCGATAACGTCAGCTTGATTATCATGGTTAAGAGAATCCATGAAATCTCTTTCGTAGCAGTATAAAAATAAATCAGCTACGAGAGGTGCGCAATTTGTACCCATCGGAATTCCAACAATTTGTCTGTATAACTTGGTCCCAAATCTAATATAAATATTATCAAGGAGATAGGATAAGGCGTCGCACACATTCTGACATGACAAAAGTGTATACCGACTTTGGTCAGAGGAAGTGAAAAAAGCCTTTACAGACAAATTGTTGGAATTCCGATGGGTACAAATTGCGCACCTCTCGTAGCTGATTTATTTTTATACTGCTACGAAAGAGATTTCATGGATTCTCTTAACCATGATAATCAAGCTGATGTTATCGAGGCTTTTAATTCCACTTTTAGGTACCTCGATGACCTTTTGAACATTGACAACCCTTATTTTGAAGGTATGGTCAATAAAATTTATCCACCTGAACTTCAGTTGAACAAAGCCAATATCTCAGATACCGAAGCCCCCTTTTTAGATCTACATCTTTCTGTTGCAAATGGATTTGTTTCTTCTAAAATTTATGATAAGCGCGATGACTTTGATTTTGATATAGTAAATTTTCCCTTTTTGGATGGTGACGTTCCTCGTCGTGCTTCTTATGGTGTATACATTTCGCAACTTATTAGGTTTGCTAGAGTCTGCAATCATGTTACAGACTTCAACGCTTGAAATAAATGTTTAACGGCAAAACTTCTCCAACAGGGCTATCGGTATCATAAACTTCGAAAAACCTTGTCTAAATTTTATCGTAGACACTATGAATTGATTTCCAAATATAATGTTGGGTTAAAGACACTTTTATGTGAGGGCCTTTCGGAACCTGAATTTTATGGTGACTTGGTTTACAAATTAAAGAAACTTAAAGGAATAAATGATTTTTCTCTTCAGTTCGGAAAAATCGTAACACGTTACAGACGTATAGGTTATAACTTGAATAATATGCGACAGTCTGCATGCTTAGTTTTTAACCCAATCATGGTTGATAACTATGCTGCCTTCTTTAATTGCACGCCGGTGGGTCGGGCGTCAGACTCTATGATGGCCCCGACTTAAAGCTATTCATTTTAGTTGGTTGGGGCCGGAGCTTCTTGTCTGTTGCTTGGCCCACCGGGGTCCAACTGGTGTTTTTCTTTTGCTCCGGAGTTAGTAGGTTATTCGGCGCCCAGGGATCTCCATCGTCGGGCAGCTTACTCAATCTGTGAGTCCTGGTTATTGATTCATCAGGATGTTTATCATGATTTATTTTTTTTGTTCTTGATGATTCATTGACTAGTTAGAGATTCACCACGAGGACCGAAGAACTAACTAAATGTTGTGAACCACTGCAGAAGCTGAGGGTGAGGTTAGGTACCTGTAAAACCGGTTTAAGCCCGCCAGTAACTTTGTGTTACTGATCGTTCCAAGTCGATACTTCTGTAGTGGTTCTTTTTGTTTTATGTCTTGGTGTTTAAAATTTTTTGTGCTGTTGGCGCCTTATGTATGTTTTCATATTTTTAGTTAAGTTAAGGTAACTGAGTGGCCACCTATTGGGAAAATAGCTGCTCATTCGGCTTACGATATGTTTCATGGTATAAGTACCTGATTGTTATTTTGGTTTTTTCCCCACCTCGGTTTTTGGAGTGGGAATCTTTTTCTGATTGCGCCTTTTCCTGATCTTTGCCTACTTGTACCTTCTTTTCCATTTATTAAGAGCATTATCCTCAACACCCTCTCGTTTACACCATCGATTACCGAAATCATTTAATGCAGATGCAGTCTCCTCTCTACATTTGTCGAAATTAATGTAGGACGGAATTCTATATTTCGGACCTTTAGAAACAATTTTGCCAATTCTAGAATCCGAAATTATTTTTAAATTTCCAGTAACTATACGTCCGGCTGGTTGATAAACATATTTTGAATCTTTACAATCTTAAGACTTGGGAGTATTAGCATGGATATCAAGATTAGAAACAAGTTTATTGAAATTAAAAATAGTATTTCTGATTGGTTTGTTATATTTGTAACAAATAATAGGAGGTTCTGAATTTTGGAAGCAGGTAGGTATAGACTGTATCACTGATTTATCTTGGAATATGCTTGGTAAATCAATAAAGTCAATTCCTTTATTAATGAAAGGAATTTTTATAAAACTTCTAATGTGATTAGCTTCGGAATCGATAAATGGACGAAGAGCATGCTGAGTATAACATCTTGTTAACAGTGCAGCGTCATACATTTGATGATTTCTATCGTAAAATCTATTAGCCTCTGTGTCCAAGGAACGTAATGCAGCAATAGGTAGAGAACTAAGATGAGACAGCAGTGGATGTCGACTGTGAATCCTTAGTTTAACAGCTAAATCATTAAGGGAAATGTTCAATTTCAATGCAGCGCACCGTTTACGTTTGTCATTACCCTTTTTCCGTATACCATGAGATCTAGATTTACGTTTACGGGACTCTGAAAGTGTAAGCACATTACAATCGGGCATTTTGGAAATGTTGCCTTCATGGTAAATGTTGTCGTTAAATCCCAGTGGAAAGGGTGTTTGCAGTAATTTTATCCATTTAAGTTCAGTTTCAAATCGTTTGATGTTTTTGAATCTAACTGAAGAATTTTCATCATATGAGATTTTCTCCACTGGTTGAACTATAACATCATTGGAAGAATGACCAGTGCGCTTAAAATGCTGGTACAGAAAGGTATCATAATTTTTGGGCTTTCTGATTCTACGATAGTGCTCACCAAATCGTTTTTGCAAAGTTCGATGAAGTGATAGTAGTCTTAGAGCATAAATGATTGCAACAGTTACACTTCTTGGCATTGCACTTAGAAATACTAGGATACATTCCAGGTCTCTTGAACGGATTAATATATTTACGTAAAATTGGTGATTTGAGTGGAGATAACCTAATCTGAAGATTATTACGAAACATATTTTAATTAGAAGCTCCGTGTAGATTAACAGTAGATGCCGAAAATAAATTAAGAGGTGTCACCCTAACCGTAGGTAATAAATTTTTAAAATTGTTAGTTGAATGAGGAATCCCTACAGTAGACGCGGTAGCAACCTAAGGGGAGTAAATGTAGGTATTAAACAGGAAGTTTTTTTTTAACTATCTTTTTTTCTGTTTGCGCTTTCACAGCTACATCGCCGATCTTCCGACATATCATGAAATGATGACGTTTAAACGTAACGTAGAAACCACACAAAACAAACATTACGTTTACGTCTCCCGCTAAATATGTTGCCGTATTACATACAGCACGTAACGTAAAGGCGTTACCCGCCGTTATAAGTAGTAATAACTAATAACGTACCAATAACGGCGGGAAACAAAGAAAATATACCCATCCGCGTTTTATGGTTTACTGTATTGAAAACAGATACATATATTAACTACAACTGCATGTTAACTACAACTGCCTATTTAAACGGGCTACAAAATCCCAAAGGCAAGAAAACATCTGAACCGATTACAATACTGTAGTTTACCGTTATCAACCTGATCGTTTGCAAAATTGTAAAGCCTTATTATACTTTATCTCTGAATCGACTGTACGAACTTGCATCACAAAACAAGTTCAATATTTTCAATTGGACAACACGAACATTTTCTTCTGCCAACGACAATAATAATAACTAGAGGACCAATGGTCCTGTAAACGCTCCCCTGAGATCTGGGATATATATCAATAAACTTGTTTGACTATTATGGAAATGGGCGACCTATATTGACCTTGCTGTAAAATGGGTCAAGGCCATTGCAGGGTCATGATTTATGTTGACTTTGTAGTACTCTATTCCTCAATGCCACATGCCAAGTTTTGCTGAAATTGGTCCACCAGTTTAGGAGCAGAAGATTTTTGAAGGAGTTTTCCATATATGACCATGGCGGCCATCTTGGTCATGACACCTGGATAATTTACGAACACATTGGTTCCCCCTTCCTATGGATGCTTCATATCAAATTTGGCTTTGATTGGCAAAGCGGTTTCAGAGAAGATGATCTTTGAATATTATGGTGATATATATGTATATGCCCCAGGGTGGGGGCAAACTATCTCCTAGTGTCCACTTTGTCAGAATCATAAATCTTCAGTCCATTTGCCCATTTCCTTCAAGTTTTCCCTTCAAATGACATTCTGACAATTTTCCCAATTCAAATGCGTGGGCCATCTATGTTGACCTTTCCGTAAAATAGGTCAATGTCATCCCAAGGTCATGATTTATATATACTTTGTAGAGCTCCTCTTCCTGATGCTTCATGCCAAGTTTCAAAATCATAGGCCTTCTGGTTCTAGAGAAGTTTTTTTTATTTTTTTTTTGCTATTTAAAGCCATGGCGACCAGCTTTGTCATGTGACCTGACCATTTATATACACTTTGTTCCCCTTTCCTAAGGATGCTCCACATGAAATTTGGCTTTGATTGGCCAAGAGTTTTCAGAGAAGATCTTTGAATATTATGGTCATATACATGTAAATTACCCCGGGGTGGGGGCAGACTAGCCCCTAGAGTCACAATTTGTTCAGAATTATAAATTTTCAGTCCATTTGCCTATTTCATTCAAGTTCTTCCCTTCAAATAATATTCTGACAAATTTCCCCATTGAAATGCATGGGCCACCTATGTTGACCTTGCCGTAGAATAGGTCAATTCATCCCAGAGTCATGATTTATATAAACTTTTTAAAGCTCCTCCCCAAATGGTTCATGCCAAGTTTCAAAATTATAGGCCTTCTGGTTCTGGAGAAGAAGATTTTTAAAGGTTTTTGTTATTTATAGCTATGACGGCCATCTTGGTCATGTGACCTCGCCGATTTATATAAACTTTTGTTCCCCTTTCCTAAGGATGCTCCACATGAAGTTTGGCTTTGATTGGCAACGCGGTTTCAGAGAAGAAGATCTTTGAATATTATGGCAGTATATATGTATATTGCGCCAGGGTGGGGGCAGATCAGTCCCTGTGTTTATTGTTTTCACAATCATAAATATTCAGTCCATTTGCCCATTTCCTTCAAGATTTTCCCTTCAAATGACATTCTGACAATTTTCGCCATTAAAATGCATGGGCCGCCTGTGTTGACCCTGCCGTAAAATAGGTCAAGGTCAAACCAGGGTCATGACTTATAGAAACGTTTGTAGAGCTCTATTGTCTGATGCTTTATGCCAAGTTTCAAAGTCATATGCCTTCTGGTTCTGGAGAAGAAGATTTACTGATCGTTCCAATGCGATACTTCTGTGGTGGTTATTTTTGTTTTATGACGCCTTATGTATGTATCCACATTTTTAGTTAAGTGACCACCTATTGGGAAAATAGCTGCTCATTCGGCTTACGATATGTTTTCATGGTATAAGTACCGTTTTTTTTTCCACCTCGGTTTTTGGAGTGGGAATCTTTTTTTCTGATTGCGCCTTTTCCTGATATTTGCCTACTTGTACCTTTTTGTGTCACATGTGATACTTCAGGAAATGCCTGTTTCTTTAGGATACTAAATCGTTCTTTCTGTCCCAGGTGAGGATTTGATAAATGACAAATCATCAAAAGAAGAATGGTACGTGTTTGCATTGTCTGACAATGAATTGTCTTTATATTTTTTCCGCCTAAACAAACTATCGTATAAGCAAGTAACACAAGACATCAAACTACATGTACGTCGGCAAACTACGGATTTTAATATTCATTTAAGGTTTTAAATTCAGATACATAGCTCTAAATGGATGATAAAAACATAAGGCTGTTTTAATGTCTCTAATACTTTTATCTAAGAAATATAGGCGATAGTTATAGTAATGGCGATAAAATAGGCGATAGTGATGGATATGTAAAGGATATAAATAATTATACATACAAACGAGTTTCAGGCATTATTAGTAATAAAATTATTAATGACAAAGCTTTGTACTTAGCAGATAAGTGCGCATGCGTGTGTTATACACGGCTCGATACCGGGCGCATTGTGAAGCACCTGATGAGTGATGATTGATTGAAAAGAATCCTAAAAGAAAATAGTATGACGATGAATACGCATATGAAAATCAATATAACAATACTCTTTTGAAAGGCTTAGCTTTAGAGAGATTCAACGTATTTGATCTTAATGTGGTGTGAAACACGTGCAGTTGGTGCACTTATAGATAAGCAGTAGCTTTATTCGGTTAAAAGTATGTTATTTATTTGATGAAACTTACATGTTTTGGTACAGTTGCAAACAAAACTGGTCTCGCTTATCCGCACACAGTCGGAACAATCACTATCCAATGCTTTACATATATCCACGCATTTTGAATCGTCCTTGTCTTCGCATGCTGAAGAAAATATATTGTTTTATTTTGCATTTTGATGTTCTCTATGCAAATAGGTATACATGCCATCATGATATAACATTCTTGATTCGCACAAATACACGTTAAAATTTGCTATATCATAACAGTGGGTATGAAAAGATACAGTTTGCATAAATTGACGAGAGAAGTAAGGGTTTTGAGATATTTTATCTGTCTTCTATTTGACAAATTGGAATAATTATTGTTTGACTGTCACATAATATTGAGGAAAATGTTATTATTCAGTTTCTTGCTGATGAGGAATATTTTGAACCCTCAGCTACATCTCATATTATTGTTTCACAAACGGGCATACAGCTGAAAGAGTTAGAATTAAAAAAGCAATTAGTATAAAAAAAATAGAATTTGAAGAAAAAAGAAGAGCATATACGATAGTAATGAAAGAAAGAACAACAGAGAGCATTTGAAGAACAATAGAAATAAAAACAATGAAAATTTGAAGAAAGAGAAAAAGACACAATATAGCAATTATTTTTGTTGTTGTTGTTTTGAATCAGCATTCTTTTGGAATGTTTTGAACCCTCAGCTGTTTCTCATATTATGGTCTCACAAAACGGCATATAGTTGAAAGAGTTAGAATTAAAAAGGCAATTAGAATAAGAAACAAAATAGAATTAAGCCCGCCAGTAACTTTGTGTTACTGATCGTTCCAAGTCGATACTTCTGTGGTGGTTCTTTTTGTTTTGTGTCTTGGTGTGTTTAAATTTTTGTGCTGTTGGCGCCTTATGTGTGTTTTCATATTTTTAGTTAAGTTAAGGTAACTGAGTGGCCATCTATTGGGAAAATAGCTGCTCATTCGGCTTACGATATGTTTTATGGTATAAGTACCTGATTGTTAGTTTGGTTTTTCCCACCTCGGTTTTTGGAGTGGGAATCATTTTCTGATTGCGCCTTTTCCTGATCTTTGCCTACTTGTACCTTTTCAAAGAAAAAAAAGAAGGGCATATACGAAAATAAGGGACGAAAGAGAAACACAGAACATTTGAAGAACAATAGAAAGAAAAAAAAAGAAAAAATGAAGAAAGAGGGAAAGACACAATAAAGCAATGTATTTTAGTTGTTGTTTTGAATCAGCATTCTGTGGAATGTTTTGTACCCTCACCTACATCTTACATTATGGTCTGACAAAACGACATACAGTTGAAAGAGTTAGAATTAACAAGTAGGCCAAGGGCAACGATCGCTCACTTGAGAGACAAAACAAGCGGTTACAGAGAAGAAGATCTTCGAAAAAGCGTGTACGGACGACAGATGGGCCAAGGTCAAGAGATGGTCTTGACCTTAATTAATCATACACCTTCATTCACTCCATCAGTTCTCTTATTCTGCCACTTTTCGGATCTGGCTGAAATTCGAACTCATCCGAGATGTTATGGCTATCCTTTTTACTTCTAAGTATTAAGAAGATCCGATCAAAATTGAAGGTGCTAGAGTGCCCACAACACTAAATATTGATTTTTCAGACACCCAAGGGCAGCTAACTCCGCAGTCATAGATCGGATCTGGCTGAAATTGGAACTCATCCGAGATGTTATGAAAGTTCTTGTTACTTGAACGTATGAAGAAGATCCGATCAAAATTGAAGGTGTTACAGTGGCCAAAACACTAAATATTATTTTTTCAAACACTCAAGGACAGCTATCTCCGTAGTCAAGGGTTGAATCTGCCTAAAATTCAACTCATCCGAGGTGTTATACATTTAGATATCCTTGTTACTACTAAGAATGAAGAAGATCTGATCACGATTGAAGACGCTCACTAAAAATTGATTATTCAAACATTCAAGGGCAGCTAACTCCGCAGTCCAGGGTCGAATCTGGCTCGAATTCGAACTCATCTAAGATGTTATGGTTATCCTTGTTACTTCCAAGAATGAAGAAGATCCAGGCAAAATTGAAGGCGCTAGAATGGCCACAACACACAATGTTGATTTTCAAACACTCTAGGGCAGATAACCCTGCAGTCAGAGGTTGGATCTGGTCGAAATTCGCACTCATCCGAGATGTTATGGATGTCCGTGTTACTTCCAATAATAAAGAAGAACCGAATAAAAGTGAAGGCGCTAGCGTTGCCACAACACTAAATATTTATTTTTCAAACACTCAAGGGCAGATAACTCTGCGGTCAGAGGTTGGATCTGGTTGAAATTCGAACTCATCTGAGATGTTACAGATGTCCTTGTTACTTCCAAGATTAAAAAAAGATCCGAATAAAAATGAAGGAGCTAGAGTGCCCACAACACTAAATATTGATTTTTCACACAGTCAAGGGCAGATTACTCTGCAGTCAAGGGTCGGATCTGGCTGAAATTCGAAATTATCCGAGATGTTATAA
Organism: Rugalucina vietnamica; assembly: GCA_964017185.1. Lineage (NCBI taxonomy): Eukaryota > Metazoa > Mollusca > Bivalvia > Lucinida > Lucinidae > Rugalucina > Rugalucina vietnamica. The sequence goes on from OZ024885.1 coordinate 8,679,794, forward strand.
ATATCCTTGTTACGTCCAACTAAGAAGAAGATCCAATCAAAATTGAAGGCGCTAGAATGGCCACAACACAAAATATTGATTTTTCAAACACTCAAGGGCAGCTAACTCCGCAATCTGAGGTCTAACCTAGTCGAAATTCAAACTCATCCGATATGTTATAGTTGGCCTTGTTATTCTTAAGAATGAAGAAGATACAATCAAAAATGAAGCTGCTATAGTAGCCACAACATTAACCAATGGTAACTCAATGAAAGCTATCTGTTGCAATGGAAACCAGAGTTCTGATCCGACCTGGCCCAAAACCTAATGCAACCTTTTCCCCTCCTCAATGATGCTTCAGATAAAAATTTGATTGCGATCGGCCTTGTTGTCTCAGAGATATTCAAGACTGAAGTTGTGAACGGACGGACGGACGCACGCACGAAAGTCGGCTCGACTTCTATACTATAAGCTCATTTTATGAGCCTTCAGCTCACGTGAGCTAAAAAAAGGCAATAAGAATAAGACAAAAAATAAATTTAGAATTTGAAGAAAAAAGAATGGCATATACGACAGTCAAGGAGGAAAGAAAAACAGAAAGCATTTGAAGAACGATAGAAAAAAAAACAAAACGAAGATAATTTGAAGAGAAAAAAGACACAATAAAACAATGTTTTTTTTTTTTTTGTTGTTGTTTTATTACAGCATTCTAAGCAAACGTGATCATACTTAGGCGTTGGTCCATATGTAACCTTTCTCCGGCGTTGTCGATCCCATTTTTGTTTCAACAAGGAGTCATTTGAGGCGAATAGTATCTAAACGCTTCGTCAGAAACGAGTTTTAAAGAAAGCAATTTGTACCGCGAATATGATTTGTAGAATGGCGCATTCTACCTGGACTGTAAATTGCGGGAGACTAAGACATACCACAGAAAAAATGTCTAAAATAATTGATAAACTTTAAATCGCACTTAGAAAGTTTGGCTACTATAAATGTAGTTGCATATAAATGTATTTTCGTAAATGCATTTCTCTGAAGTACCGTATATGTAACGAAATAAATATATTTGTCGAAAAGACAAGTCATTACTGCGTTTAACAGGAAACCTGTGACGTGGGTCTACGCTGAAAGAAGTCCTTTTATTCACAAAGAAAAAAATAATCGATTATTGTTTGATACATTTTGAATGCACATTTGATTAACAGAAAAAGATGTAAACAAATCTAATGCAACCTACCGATTGGATATTTGGGTGCTGCAGTGGGTGGTGTTGTTGTTGGGGGTAGGCTTGTTGCAGAAGCTACTGGTACAATAGGTTGATTATCATCATTCTGCGCCACAATGGATATGCCTATTTAAATACAATAACGATGGTTGCAAGTGCATCTGCAAAATCGAAGATTGTTGATCTTTAATAGACTGACACCCTTGCGTTCTTATCTCAATATTTTTAATACTTTATTAACACATATTTTGCAGACGCACTTTAGTTCACTGCAGCAAAATCGAAAAAAAATATATACACTAAAACATCGTTATGTTTTCCTTTACCTGTCCTGTTTGTTTTCGACAAATATAATTCATGTATGCTGATTCGCAGAAAGCCGTACAGTCGTCCAGCACAACATATATTCGATTCTAGTCGTCCTTGGATAGGCGTCTAGTCGTCTCGATATGGACAACACTAGTTTGGACATAATACAAGGTAGCTGATTTTGACTACCGAATTGTGGCTTGTTTTTTTTTTGTATAATTTGTTTCTTTTTATTTTCTTTCTATGATGTTGTATGTTTTCATTTTGTGAATCAGAAACATAAAATATTGTGGGTCATTATTAGAACATGAAGCTATGTGCCCCTTTAGGCGGAATCTTTCGCAGGTTTTCATTGTCTAGCGTGCTGGTTATGAACAACTGTTTCTGGGAGGAGATATACGGAGATATACGGCCAGTTTCAATACTTTTTGATCAACCCCACGTATGTCTGAAAAAAGCGTAAAGTTTCTGTTTGGTTCAGTCTAATATCAGCATTGCACATATAGATTGATAAAGTAATGCACTTACCTTGGAACTGAAGTAATAGAAACATAAATCTCAAGAATGTTCGTAACTGCATCCTACATAAAGAGACAAAGTGGTGTAAAATACTGGTTTGACATCACTTAACTAAAATATCGACAGAAAATTCCCACAGATTTTCTAAAACATTTGTGATTATACCACAGTAGCGTTAAGAAAAATCGTTTCGCAGTTCAAAATACAACTGTAAGAACCGTATTAAATCCACCTAGCGCACAGTGCGCTTAACTTTTCAAAATAACTTAAGTTGAAGCAACATAATATCGTTCTAATAAGCGCACACTACGAGCGAAAACAACACAACAAACGGATGAATTAACAATGTCATAAATTATCATTGATTTTGGCATTAAAATGTTCCAATCGATGCAAAATAGTTTATGTGACGATCAAGATTGTTTAAATAATGTGTTTTATGTGAAAGTGGTTAAATATATATATTTGCTTGTCGAACACTTTGCGCTTATGAACACATTTTTGAGAAACATTCAGGGTAGGGCGTTTATTGAACATGTGCTATTATTAAAACAAATACGGTATTGGTATTTACAAATGATTCAGACCTCAGACAAAGCCGAACGAGATGGACACATGATTATGTATATTGTAAAAAATTGGCACGCATCGTAAATAAGCTGTACTTCTGCTCAGCTTATACTGCAACACACGAGATTTCATGGATGCTCGTAACCATAGCAATCAAGCGGATGATATCTAGGCTTTTAATTCGACTTCTAGGTACGTCGATGACCTTTTGAACATTGACTATCCTTATTTTAAAGGCATGCTCAAACAAATTTATCCTCCTGAACTACAGTTGAATAAAGCAAACACCACAGATACCGAGGCCCCATTTATAGACACATCTTTCTATTGCAAATTGATTTGTTTCTTCTAAAAGGGGGACGTGTATTAACAGGGTTTTCTGGCCTACTTAAAAGCGAAAAAAAAAAGTTACTGTCCAGCATTTTATCCTGCATGTTTTCATAAATGAATGGTCCAAGTGTTTTGATATAATATTACTTTGACTTTTATGTTTGCTATGGTAACACAAATGGGCCGCCAATATGGGCAACAGTAGGAAAATGGCCATTGTGGACCAAAATGTAGAGTTTTAACAGAGAAGTTTACATAGAGCCCAGCAAAATACCAAAAAAATATTTTCACAGAAGATTTGTATCATTAAGATGCACAAAATGTGGTAATATCTTTTTGGTATTTGGCTGGGCTCATACCTTATTCTTAAAAACATGCTTTATAGAACACTTGATTTTCACTAAAAGTAAGAAGCCATTATTATAAGGCCTGATGACAATTAAATCATCCCAGCACCTGATGACATTATTTATGGGTCATACATTGTTGAATGGGACCCCCAAAATACAATGTTTCCTTTTTTTTAAAGGCACCCTTATTTATTTGTGCCATGAAGAAAAACATGGTTTCAATAGCAACATGTATTGTATTGTATATTGTATTTCCAGCCCATTTAGGCTCACCACACTTTGCTATCGGGCACCAGGTAGACTACAAGTTCTGGATACGATAAACCAATGATCAAACTATCACTACAGCAAAATATCTCCAAAATATGAAAATGATTTACACGTATTAGGTCAGTGGCCTAATGGCAGAGCATTGGATTTCGAATCGCGAGGCCCTGGGTCTGGGGGCATGGAGTTTTGTCCTTATGCAGAACACATTACCTCTCCTGAGTACTGGTCAATACCCAGGAAGATGTGGCTCTGTCCAGTGTCCAGACATGGAAAATGTTGACTGGGACATTAAAATTCAGTACAAAAGGAACACAAATCTGAAATGCCCGAGGCTCACATGTGAGCTTATAGGATGGACATATAACTATATCATGTTTGCATTTAAAGATACATTACTCGTTCAATGCGAGTCGGCCTTACAAATGCTTGGTGCGAATAAAATGCCTCCATTTTAACAGGTTTCAATGCGGAATTTGATTTTTTATGAAACTCGTGTGTATAACTAGAGGTCGCTAGTTCGATTTTGAGCTGCTCATGCCTTTATGGTGACACTATAAACCGAGGTCGCGTCTTCATATGACCATTACTGTTGGTGAAAAAAACATTATCAACTATTTGTTATCGCCATGTGACTTTTTACATACTGGCACATGTGTATACATACATTGGTTCTGTTAAGCTACATTTTCACGTGTTGTTCGTGAACGGACAGAAAAATTTATAGATGCAAACATGTAGAGTAGTAAACATGGCAAGATTTACGATTTGATACATTTAGTTGATCTTTATTTTTATGCGCATGTTTGTCAAGGTAACTTGCCCAAAATGGCCGCTATGGCTATAAAGTACAAAAAAAAAATGTTCTTCTTTAGAACCTGGAGATGATTGGGCCTATGATTTTTTTTAAAGTTGGCATGAATTATGTACAAAGTTTATCTATGGCCCAAATCATGACCTAGGGATGACATTGACCCTTTTTTACCACAAGGTCAACTTAAGCTGCCCATGCATCTGAGAACAAAGATTGTGAGTACTCGTAAGAACTGCCTCGGCGAGGCGGTTCAAGCGTGTGCCCACAATTTATATGCTGACAGCAGAGCTACAACACATGATAATTCTTAACCTTACTCATACGGGCCAATCTTTGCATCCGGAACCGAGAAAGTATATACCGTATTCGTTCTAATTAGCGCACATGCTCCAATAAGCGCACACCCTGGTCGTATCCGAAAATCATGTGCATAAGCGCACACTACTCGATGAGCATATTGGTATTTTTCAGCAATTTTACACTTTAGAATTGCAATAAAACTTAATATTAGCTGATCGAACACTATTAAACAATGATTGGAACACTGAAATGATATCAGCATTGGTAACTTTGAAATTGTGATATCAACAATGTACGAGTTGTTTACGTTCCTAGTGTGCGCTTATTAGAACGATATTTTGTTACCTTAACTGTGAGTTATTTTGAAAAGTTAAGCGCACTGCGCGCTAATTAAAACAAATACGGTATGCACATAAGCTTCTTACTCAATCTGAATTTACGTAGATAATAAAAAAGTGGTTTGTTGATTTGATGTTTAACGTTTATGTTTATCTAACAGCAAAGGTCATATGGAAACGAGACCTCAGTTTTTAAGCTCACCCGACCGACTCAACAAGCACGGGACCAAACCTGCGATCCCTGGTTTACAAGGCCCACTCAGGCCTGTTTGATAGATTTTGTATAGATTTTATCATGATAGTAATCGTACTTTCAAATGTTAAAAAGGACGAAATAACACGTCTTTAACAACAACTGCTTTCCGGATTGCAAACAACATTTTGGCTCGATAACTGATCCTGCTTGATATGATCTTTGTTTTGTTGAGGGGGCTTAGGACAAAAATTCAACAGCGAAACACAACACGATTAAATTAGGTTCATTGATGTCATTTCGTGTGTTTACATATAAAAGGCCCGGTAAATTAAGCACGTGAAATGTCTGAGTTGTATACTGTACAATTGTACACGGATATGTGTGTTCAGGTATTGTATATCAGTGTCAGCACCATCGTATATGCCTGCGATACAACCAAAGTCCTTACAGCAAAGATTGATGCAACATCACACAGCATATGATAAAATGGAGAACACCGATTGAAACAACCTTCAACGCGGCAATGTCGCTTCGGTAACAACAACACAAAGACAATGAACTCTTTTCCATAGGTCGCTGACCAATAGATCAGTTATACAATCACAAGTTCTGCTTGTGGGTGTGCCAAGTCGTATTCTCAAGGTTCTCCCCATTTTACCCTGTTACCCGTTACATATGAACTAAAATAATCTTGAATGGGGCGAAAATAGTATAAAAACGAATATGATCAGAAATAAGCAAAATCAGACCCTTATCTGTAATTAAGTAACAATAGAAGGACCAGGCATCGATACAATTAAATTTCACATCCTAACAGAGACACCGCTTGTGAGAGACATGACGGTGCTACACTTCACAAACAATTCAACAGCACGCATAAAAAAACTTGATAATTAGCTCTTTCCCAACAAAACCAGCATCCATTCTGTTAAAGAGACAATATGCATGACAATAATCTTAAGAAAACACCTGTGTTAACGTGAAGACTGACTTTAGACCGTATATATTATCATTTGTGGAACAAATGAATAGTTTGTGCACTTTGTCAGAATATGTAGTGTCCAAAATTGCTTCTATGTGAAAACGAAAACAGCAAGGGAGAGCGGCCTTCTTTGGTTCAGAGAGCTTATCACATATTTTATTATGTATCCTCTCTTAAAGTTAAGGGAGGCCTTAGTTAAGGTGACAAATTGAATTTCAGCATCAACAAGATACATCTTACACATACTGAACTCCATATATGGTAAAAACAATTCTGGGCCCAAATTGCATTGTAACAGATAGCAAAACTTCTCCGATGTTTCAGAAAAAAATAAATTTATTTTCCATCGTATAAAAGTATGGTTCAAGGGGTATACATGTCACGGACATGTTATCCTGATATATAACCGACCATGCTCGATATGACTTTAAATATGTTAAAACGTTGTAAGGCGTAGAAAAAAATGCACATAAAATTAAAGATCAACTTAATGTTTCAAATCGTAAATCATGCCATGTATACATGTATAAAGTTTTATGTGCGTTCACGAAAAACACGCGAAAAGGTAGCTTAGGAGAACCAATGTACGTATATACATTAACAGTATGTAAAAAGTCACATGGCGATAACAAATAGTTGATATTGGTTTTTCCCACCAACAGTTATGGTCATATGAAGACGGGACCTCGGTTTATTGTGTCACCATAAAGGCATGAGCAGCTCAGGATCGAACGAGCGACGCCTAGTTATACACACGAGTGTCTAAAATAATCGAATTCTGCACTGGAAGCTGTTGAAATGGAGGCATTTTATTCGCACCAAGCATTTGTAAAACGGACTCGCATTGAACGAGTGACGCATCTTCAATGGCGAATATGATAAGTGATATATATGATGCGATTTTAGAAAATATTTCGTGTCAAACGTCACTTCTTGTTCTTTGTTCCATTAGGATTAGACAATTTAACGGAAAGACAACAATTACCATTTTAGGCGTTTCGTTCTCGCTGTCTTATATCAACTACGTATTTGTTCTCGTCGCGACTGACTGAGCCACAAAGTCCTCTGCGGAACGTGTTTGCATGAGTGTGTGTTTGTGAGTTTGAGGGTGTATGCGCGCTTAAAATTAAGAAAATTTTAGGGTTCAGCAATGTTCGCAGCACGTTTGATCTGCTTACTAACCTGCACACCGATAAACTTCGTGACCTCGCTCCTCTTCCGAGTAGGGAGAGGTCTACCGGAATACCGATGGAAATATTCCGTCTAGCAGCTCGTACTGAAAAAAGGACAATATGTTTCTCAGTTTTATAATCATTTATTTACTTGAAAAAAACATCATTGTTTTAGTTTGAAGTTCAATTATATTTATTTGAATTCAACCAGACAAACAACACGCATACTACTAGAGAATAAATGAGAATCAGAAAGAAAGCCTGTGGCTTGCAAAATCATCTAAAATTCGTAATTATCGCACTCGATATGGCTGAAATATTGTTGAAGGTCTACAAGACCTCAAATTATTTGTATGGATATGCATAATGTAGTTAGGATATCGCACTTATGCCATGCAGATGGCTTTTGAATGGGATCAAAACGAAACATCAACCAAATGAACCCCCTCAGCTTTCGAGTATCTGTTTAAAATACATGTATAAACATGTCAAATGAATTATGTTCGCTCACGAGGCAGCATGTGAAACTGTAGTTTTTACACCTTATAAATGCACATATATCTGTACATGTACACTATACTATTTGAGTTAGTGCCTTACGTCCGCGGAAAATAATTAAGTCATTCAGAGTGGCTAACTTATCCTAGCCACATTATTCCTATACAAGCCTTCAGAATATGAACATTTTGTGTCTCCAAGAAAGAAATATTGACGTGAGGATCGCTCGAAGATCAGCTCTTCTACCAAAAAATACGATCGAGCTGTCGATTTCAATAGGTTAAAAGTCAACAAGATGGAAGCATTTATGTGAGCTGCCGTCTCGCACTTCAATTTCTTTACAATTTAAGTATTTTATGCACAAGAGCATTTCCTGATTCTTGCATTCGCCAATAAATATAATCAGCTTTTGTTTCCTTAGCATTATTGTCACAGGGGAGACACAAAAAGAAAAGAAAAAAGTGGTCCGACCAGGACTCGAAACCAGACCATTTCGTTTTGAATTTTTGGCTCGCTACCTACTGAGCTACAGAGCTGACGTCCTACACTATTACATTTAAATTGCTTGTCTTGTTCAATTCGTCTCCGTTGGGCTGTTGGTAGTTTTGACTGTGTAAGTCTTCCTATTGCCCATCTTCTTTATCTAAAATATGCCCTCACGAGTCGTCCCCCATCACACAGAAAGTCTTAACCGCACGCGCCAGCAACATTTACGTTCAAAAGTGAAAAAAAAATGTCTAATACAAATGTGCCAAATTGAAAGCTTGGACATATCGATTTTTATTGGCATAATAAAAAGGTACAAGTAGGTAAAGATCAGGAAAAGGCGCAATCAGAAAAAAAAGTTTCCCACTCCAAAAACCGAGGTGGGAAAAATACAAACTAACAACCAGGTACTTATACCATGAAACATAATTATCGTAAGCCGAATGAGCAGCTATTTTCCCAATAGGTGGCCACTCAGTTACCTTATTTCTCATAGATAATAACACGCAAAGCTATTTCTTTATTTTTTTTTCTCTTAGTCAATAAAGCTCCTACCAAATTTAGTACCTGAACAATCAAGTTGATTAAATGAATACTATTATTCCTTTAAACACATGAGAGTACTAAAAACTTATAGCTATTTCTTTCAGAAATTACAGCGCGTGATCATATAAAGGATTTTATCGTAGCATGCACCAGACGGTATCAGTCCTCGTGCGTTTGATTGGCGTATTAAATAAAGGACTACGTTTACACTATGCATCCGGCGGTCACGGCAGTCCCGTTTACTAAAAGTATGTCGTGTACATTTTGGTCATATGTTTCTGTTTTCCGTAGAGATCAATCATGACTTTTTAATTTTTCTCACGCTAAAGTATGGTATACGTGACAAGCCGTGATAGCAATGAGCCAGTATGTTAATCGCACACAAAACACTGCCGAAGGTAGCTTGTCGGGGTATTCACTAGCTTCGCATTGCACTACGGACAGCCTCCAAGTTTCGCTAAAACTGTTGGCGTTCTGTCATTGTGCTTTTCGTCACGACAGAACGTTTCTCATTCCCTCCGTGATTGCCATAGTATTGTAAAGCTTCTTTTACATTATGTTCACAGCCGACACGGCGGTCACGTCTTGCTCCGCGCCCCAGACATTATCGCGGTATATGACACCTACGCTTTATCTTTTTCCATTTAATACTTAATACATGCTGTATATTATATGTCAAAATGGTTATTAAAATAATGACTGATGCGGTCTTAAAGGATCTCAGTTTTAATTTTTATTTGCTATTACTGCAGCTGGTGTTGTGCCGTGTGGCGGCCCTAAAAGTCTCCCCGTACATCATCCATAGTGCAGGTTATATTTTCGTTTTGGTCCTTTGAGATCAGCGAAGATATTCTGAGAACTCAGAAATTTATTATCGGTTAAGATTCATTTTCCAACCCATGTTTAATATATTTGGCCCCATTTAGATAACACTAGTCTTTGTATCGACTACCCTGTTGAAAGTTGCAAAATTTCAGTAATTCTCTTTGGCTCCATGTTGCCATATCTAAAGGGTCAATGACGAGACTTCAATAGTCGAAACCGCGGTATGGCCCATCACCTTTCTCATTAATGTGTTCACTGCTCTTAAAGGATCTCAGTTTTAATTTTTATTCAACGTTCATGGTCTGATCCAAAAGAATTAGAAGCATTGACAATTACAAACAATTAGGGAGTTCAAACCTGTATTTATAATTTTTAGTTGGGTATCGCCTCAGGCGTAGGCTCATGTGTACAACGGTAGGATCATTGAAACCGGGCTATGTTATAGATAATCAACTGAGTTTTGCTTCGAGAGCAGTGTTTTGCAAATAATACCATACTTTCAGTGAACTTTCATCATGACCTCACGAGCCGATGTCTGATACTATATGACCTGGGGTTTCGCAAGTGAGATGCTTTTTGATTGGACTTAGAGCCTTAAATGTTATTTGGAGGCGGAGACCTTCAGACAATGTTGCTGTCAATTATCTGGAGGCAGACCACTGGTGACAAAACTGCTGGTCATTCTTAAAAGTTTATTTGGACAGAAAGGCGAGTTTTCTAGATTCTACTTTTTGAAAGTGTAGATATACCATTTGGTCAAGCAAATGGCCTTACACATGTTACAGTTTTAAAAGTAAATAAATATGCAAAACACCCATATTTAGTAACTTAGTTAGGCTTGGTATTATTTTGAAAATGTCAAAGGACATTTTCTTAATTCTCCATAAAACATTTTGATACATTTTATGCATTTGCCATGAGTACATACAACCTGTTTTAGTGAGAAATAGACAGTTATCCTTTGATAATAAAATACCCACAATAATTGAGCTACTGGATATGATCTAGTTGATTTTCAGATAATTTTGACTTTGAAAATGGACAGTTTAAACTTATCATGTGAAAAAGAAAATCAAAGTTTGTCACAAATTGCTAATTTTGAAGAGCAGAGACATGTTGAATTTATTAAATTCGGACATGATGAAGAAAATATATTTTTTGTAACAATTTGTTGATAACATGGAGAGGAATTTACCAACAATAAACTGTATGGATTTGAACAGTGAATTTCTGTCTAAACAAGCATTAAAACTGATCCTGATTTGCCATCAGAGTTGGTGTTTGATGAGCCAGATTTAAAACTTGAGGAACCTAATTTTCAGTTAACGCAGCTTTGGTGAGAATCTTTTTTCTGATTGCGCATTTTCCTCATCTTTGCCTACTTGTATTTTTGTGGACAATTTGCCAGAAAATAATCGACAGGACATGCAGTGTGATGAATCCAAACCTTCTGATACAAATGATTTGCGATTCGGAGTAGAAATTACAGAGGAAGAAATGAACGAGCGTATTGAGCAGGGAATACCCCCAAACACACGAAAATCAACAAAATGTGCGGTAAACGTTTTTGGGTGGAGAAATGTTAGAAATGAAACCATTGTGGAAAATCGTATTCCTCTATTGGACCTGTTTGATATTGACTGTACAAATCAATGGCTGAGTCAGTTTTCATTGAAATTCGAAAGCAAAATGGATAGCTTTACCCTGCTAAAACTACTGGAATTCTCAGGCATTTTAGAGAATGTGGACTGACAGATATGAGTTTCTTGGCAGACACTGACGATAGATTTTTGTGGGTTAGAAAGTGCCTAGATTCCTAAATGAAATGGGTAACACAGCAAGTGATTGACAGTAAACTCAAACAGGCTGCCCATATTACAAGTGACAATGAGGATAAATTGTGGTCTTCTGGAGTATTTGGATATGATTCTGCAAAACAACTCCAAAACACTGTGTATTTTTACAATTGCAAACTATTTGGCATGCGTGCCAGAGACGAACACTATCCTTTGGAAACATCGCAAATTACTGTTGATGTTGACGAAAATGGAAGTTACATACAATATGTTGGACGTGCTAACAAAACTTTTCAAGGAGGACTAAAACACAGGACAGCTGAACATAAAAACACTCCTCAAAGGACGAAGGTGAACGAAACATAATACGTGTTTATAGAGATTACATGAATACATTGAAATTCTAGGATTATTTTATCGCCGGCCGCTCCAGGGACTGAAATTCGGTAAACAACGGCTTGGGATAAACAAACTTAAAAGTATGGTCTAAACGATATGTGTAAAGATGCCGGAATATCAGAAAACTTTACAAATTGGTTGGGAAATCGTACATGTGTAACTACTTTGTACCAAGCAGGTGTCGACGAACAAAGTATAATGGTGCGAAGTATTCAGGGCGTGCACAAGTATAAAATACCATCGAATAACCACCTCACGGAAGTATCCCCAAAACTCCTTAAAGTTGGAGGATGTTAAAGACGGTCCTTCTGAGATTTCATATAAACTAAATATCCCTGTAAAGAACAATATGGATGGCTATAAATGTGAAACGACCGAGGAAAATGCACTTGCAAATTTGAAAGCAATTGCTACAAATCCTGCTGGCCAGTTGATGAAAATGCACTTGCAAATTTGAAAGCAATTGCTACAAATCCTGCTGCTCAGATTTACAACTGTATTTTCAATTTTGGGTCGAATTAAGAACAAAGAAACTTTCACTAAATTCAGTAATGGATATAACATCAATCAATGGACTGTGTGTTTCATAAATAAACAACAGCATTGCTGTTGTCATTCTGATGAGCACCAGCACCGAAAAAAAATATAATATATATTATATTGATTTTGAATCAAATACATTGACTTGTTTGAATAGCATTATTTTTTCTTTGTTTCGAAAGAACAATTCCCGGAAGTTTTTGGATTTACAGTGGTTTAAAGTTTAGCGATTTTTACTGACTTTTAAAAGGCAGTATTTTCATTTAGACATATATGTATTGTTGGTAATCAGTGAATTGAAAGATTTTTTTATGTAGATTTCACGAAATTTACTAATTACTGATTTCACAAAATTAAATGAAGATTTTTATTTTGTTCCAGTGAAAATATCACTATCTAGTCGAATAGTTAATTGAATTAACATTCATTAGAAAATTATGTGCATTCTTGATTTTTTAAAAACAACAAGTCCCTATTTTTGCAAAGATTACTGCTGCAAATTTTTTTTTTTTTTTTTTTTTTTTTTATTGAACGAATCAGGTAGAATAGGTCATTGTTTTATTCTTCATTTCATATAATTTACTCAGTTTCAGTGATTTTGTTACTGTCTTTGTTGGTGTTGGTATTCTTTTTCTTCTTCTTCTTGAGTGAAAATATATAAGGTTGAAATGTTATTTGTGATAATTTAGTCTAACAGATTTGAGTAGCTTGAATAGTCTCCCATTTTTCTGATACACTTTTCTGAAGCATGACTCAGAAAAACCTACAAATGCACACATTTAACAAAAATCAGCCAGTTAATTTATACAATATAACATTTGGCGTTTTGTAGGTTTTATTGTGTGAAAGCTGTAATATGATACATTGAAAATACACATGTACCCTAAGAGGTCATTAGGAACACGAGGATGTTTTTTTTCAAGAGAATCACGCCGCCGTGTCATGGAGTTCATTTATCAAAGAGTACAAATAAACTTGATCCAGAAAAAATATATTTAAATGAGATGCTAATTGATTGGTCTAAAAAGTGTTGATTAACTCAATATAAACAAACATTTATACCATATGATTTATTTTTCGTTATCTAATTTAATCATAGTTTTGTCTCCATAGGATCTGTACTGTAGGACAACTATTTCACAACTACTTACACTAAGGCTGAGTTACGATCAGGGTTACCTTTCTGACCTAGCCTATTTTTATCATTATCATGCTTTTGTTAATGCATTGCTGCTGACATGTCAAATGTTGTATTACATGCTACTGTCCAGTAAAGACGAACTTTTGTCGACAGAAGTGGTTTGAGAAAAGTATTGGTAATAAATGGACTGCCAAATGTATTGGGCAGCACATGCCGCAATTACAGTTGCCACTGCAGAAGATGAGGGTGAGGTTAAGCGCCTGTAAAACCGGTTTAAGCCCCCCCCCCAATGATTTTATATTACTGATCGTTCCAAGGCTATACTTCTGTTGTGGTTCTAATTGTTTTGTGTTTTGGAGTCAAAATTTTGCGCTGTTTGAGGTTTATGTACGTTTTCATATTTTTAGTTCAGTTCGGGTAACTGAGTGGCCGCCTATTGGAGAATAGCTGCTTACTCGGCTTACGATATGTTTTCTTGGTATAAGTACCTAAGTGTCATTTTAATTTTTTCTTACCCATCGGTTTATGGAGTGGGATTTATTTTCTTATTGCGCCATTTCCTGATCATAGCCTACTTGTACCTTTTTCAAAGATCTTAATGAATAAGTCACAGCTTGTTTCCCAGACATCAATTTATTGAAGCAATATGAGTCTGAAATAATTCGAACGGCGAGTCCTTGACATTCCCATATTCAAGGCTAATGTCAGTTCGAGCAGTTTATAAGCATATTTATTTTATTTCGTTTTGTTTATGTATTTATTTATGAATCTATTTATTGTATAATTTAATTTATTTATTAGTTTATTTATTTTCGTATTTTTATTTATACTGTACACGAACGATACAGAGGACAAACATGCATGTACTAAGTTTGGATTATACTCTCGGAATGCTTCTCGTGCTTCCGTAAAGTCGATTTTTATTCTGTAATGCCTAGGTCACACTAGGGCTTACGTACGCTGCGGACGCTGCGGATAGGTGTTCCGTATCTGTCCGTCCTATCCGTAACGATTTATATCTTATCCGTAATGTCCGTAGCTGTACGTATCGTTTCCTCAAGCCGCGGAAGATCCGCGGGCAAATTTTCATAACTGTCAAAAATTCATGCGCGGATGAACGATCGGTAATGGTAGGTAATGGTACGTAACTGAAGGCATTTATTCGAATCTGTCCGTATCTAATCGGTATAAAAAACGTATCTAAACGAATCATTCCGCGATCAAATATTTGTTGCGGATTGATACTGTTCCATACGTGTTGTTTCGTTCGGTTGCGGTCTTTGTCGTTTACATACTATTCGATACAATTTAATACATTCAGATACGAACACGTAATGTAACGGTTCGCCTGTGTCACATAACCGGTGGCACCATTGCGTTTTTATTGTGTCGGGTTTATGTATACACAACATACAAGTATTAGATTTTGACAATTGGCACACCTCAGGAATGTATATGTTATTTAAGGGTATACCAATTGTCAAAATCTAATACTTGTTTCATTTTTTCTTAAGAAAACACGCTATTTATAAAAAAAACTTTCGCAGCCGATATAGTAAATGGTATGATTTCATCCCAAATATTGATTTTTTATGCAGCAGTCATTTGTAACCACGACCACCCTAGGGCCTGGTTTAACTTTTCGAATTTTAAAGCCCGGGTAAAATTTCCGCTTTGCGGGGCCAAATCTTTGTTAAAATCCCTGTTAAAAGCCCCGGTCCTCCGTAGACTGACAATAATGAGGAGTGACGACAAATGACCAAAGCTATTTGGCAGCAACTGCGGCTTGTTCTCGTGAAATTCACATTCACCAGTAAACTGGGTACGGTTGATACAAATGGCGGTATACGCATCGAATTTGATCATGTTTGACTTGATTCCCTTGCCTACTAACGTTTGGATTCTTGAATTAGGATCAAACGCCACAATTAACGGCTTTAATCAACCGGCGATGTAAGGTCTAAAAGAGAGGAGAACCACGGGATCAAACTCACTGCTACAGTTTTCTAATTTAAATAGCTTAACCACTACGCCCTTGAGGATTCCATGACCTGCTTGAACTAATATGTACTGTAGCTGATTCAATGACGCAATGAAGGTCGTTACATGCATGAACACGCGTAAACCGGCCATACTATGTTTTCCATGATCTTCATTTCTGTCTGATTTCTAGTTCATTTACTCAAATGTAAACTTATAAGCCATCGTTCTAGAAAACAGAAGGTCGTTTCATCAAAGGTTTACATCAAAATGTACAAGTAGGCAAAGATCAGGAAACGGCGCAATCAGAAAAAAAGATTCCCACTCCAAAAACCGAGGTGGGAAAAAAACAATTTGAAACTAACAATCAGGTACTTATACCATGAAACATATCGTAAGCCGAATGAGCAGCTATTTTTCCAATAGGTGGCCACTCAGTTACCTTCACTTAACTAAAATATTAAAACATACATAAGGCGCAAACAGCACCATTTTTTTTAAACACCAAGACATAAAACAAAAAGAACCACCACAGAAGTATCGACTTGGAACGATCGAAGCTTTTATGACATCATGTTTTTTTCCTAAGTTCCTTCATAGCCTACATTTTGATTATGATACATCTCATATTTGAGAGACTATATTGCAGGATCAATAGTTAACAAAGAAATTCAAATGTGTACAAAATACGATGACTTCATTTATACTTAAACGCAAAAGTATCGCAACTCTTATCGAATGCAAATTTCTTCTTATCGACTTTAAAATTTGTTTTGATGATATTACGATTGAAAGGCCAGTTATTTGCCTTACATACATGTACACCATGAAAATCAGAACGCTGCGGCTTATGGTTGCGGAGAACACGTCAAAAGTTCCACGTAACCCATATTATAAAAGTAACAGAGGTACACTACCTTACATTGTATGCAAAAATGAAATTTCAAACCAATGTTTCTTTTCAAAACCAAAAGGGAGAACAAACGCAAATGTGGAATTTTTATGCCTTGGTCGGCGTTCATTACGTGTGTGTGTGTGACGAGTTTGAACGTAATTGGCAGTTAATAGGCAAACGGATTTCAATAATCGAAATCTTTTAATGGCATAATGTAGCCCTTTGTACATTGCACAAATGACGCAAAATTGCGTTTGTTTTTAAATCGAAATAATCATTCATATTTTAGACGCTAATTGTCAAAACACAAACGTCATATTAACGCCATTACGAAAACATGAGATCAGATTCAGTTTATGGCAAATCATTACTCATTGTACTCATTGTGTAGGGACATAAAGTAATACGTATTTTCAAAAATATCCTTATATGGGCACTGAAGAAGAAAACGGTGATGTAAATTGTTGCGTTTCTTTTGCGTTTAAGTATAATTTATATTTTTTTTTAATGTGACCAACTGAATTAAGTATAAAAAACATGCAAGTAGAAAGTATTTCATAGCTTGTAAATTGGCAATACATGATTGTATCACACCAAAGCGGTGGGGATGACCTTGAATGTGTAAAGTCAATTGAAGCCCTCCAGTAATTTCTGACCGTATACTCTTGTTTTCTCTTTGCTGCACTGCTGTTTTTATTTATGTTATGCTATTGGGGTTGCAAACTTGCAGAAAAGCTAGTAGCCACTTATGTTTTCACATGCACTGTTATATAATGTTTTACGTGTTTTAAGTCTGGTATTGTTATTTTCTATCCCACTTTGCGTCTGAATAAATTTGTAATGATTTATACATCTAGATTTTTAGTCTTAACAAATTTTGGAAAATGAAAGATATGTCAGACAGTTAAGATGACATTTATAATTTCATTCATAGTTTTAATCCAAAATATAATTTACTTGCTATTCGACAGAAATAAAATCGATATATTTAGCCGCTAAATATGTCAATTTCAGTTTCGAAAGATTAAATATGAAACAGCTTGCTTCATACCAAACCAGACATCGTAAGATCGAAGTGAAATTAATCGTTTAGACCTTGACATAAACACACGTGTCAGGTGTAAGTGCAGAATGTTCAAGGATGCGAGAATGAAAAATTCGGTGAGAGGTCTTTGTCTCCATCGTCGGGCAGCTTACTCAATCTGTGAGTCCTGGGTTTTGATTCATCAGGATGTTTATCATGATTTATTTGTTTGTTCTTGATGATTCATTGACTAGTTAGAGATTCACCACAAGGACCAAATAACTAACTAAATGTTATGAACAACTGCAGAAGCTGAGGGTGAGGTTAGGTACCTGTAAAACCGGTTTAAGCCCGCCAGTAACTTTGTAATACTGATCGTTCCAAGTCGATACTTCTGTAGTGGTTCTTTTTGTTTTATGTCTTGGTGTTTAAAATGTTTTGTGCTGTTGGCGCCTTATGTATTTTTCATATTTTAGTTAAGTTAAGGTAACTGAGTGGCCACCTATTGGGAAAATAGCTGCTCATTCGGCTTACGATATGTTTCATGGTATAAAGTACCTGATTGTTAGTTTGTTTTTTTCCCACCTCGGTTTTTGGAGTGGGAATCTTTTTCTGATTGCGCCTTTTCCTGATCTTTGCCTACTTGTACCTTTTCTGACACTTTTAACAATCCTAGGCATATAGCATAGACATATTTGGCATATTTTTTTCTTACAATGTTTCAAACTGAAGACACTTTGCATCGCGGTACGCGTCCTGCCCACTATCATTTCATTATGTTCACAATCTCAAGCTTTCACAGTGATAACGACCAAAATATAGGTATTTTTTGTCCGACGTAAACATCGTTTTATTATAGGAATGAAATTTATTTTTGTTGATTTTATCGATGTGCAAACTCAGGCGAATCTCTCACAAACTAAATAAAGCCCGAAGGGCTTTATGAAAAAGTTTGTGAGTGATTCGCCTGAGTTTATGTACACATCGATAAAATCAACAAAAATAATAATTCATTCCTTATAATTCCAACTTTGTTTCATTACACTGCATTTGTCTACATTTATTCAATTTTTTTTAGCCAGCGGAAGGAAAATAGAGCAAAACGGATCTTTATGAGGCAGCCATTTTGAAAATTACCAAAACATAGAACTCAGACAGTCTCGCAATTAAACGAAGCTATAACTGGTTTGCTATAGGCAGGCTGTAAAAGCGGGAGCTTTAAAGCATCTCCCCTTCATTCAAAATTGTTCTTTTGGGAGAAAATATCGCCGTCTGGACCGATAGAAACACATGTCGATGTTGAACCGGGGCTCGGAATATTAGAAATTCAAAGTCAAATTTCAACAAACAACAAGAGGATTAAAACACTTACCGTACGATGTTCTGTTAAACGAAAAAGCGTGTCCATGTTAATAAAATTCCAAATATTCATTTCGACGCCTTCAAAACGCGTTCATCCATTGTTTTTATGACGTTTAGATTTGGTGACGTCAACGTGTCTTTGAAGAAACGTCACGTAATCACGTAACGTCGCGCCGTTTTTAATGTGAAAACCGAGTATTCTTACGCACTGCTTTTATCGGAGTATAAAGTCTTCCAAACAACCAATCAGAATGTAGGAAATTAGTAAAGTTGGAATTATAGTGCAATTACTTTGACCGTGCCGGTTGACATTACGTGATACAGGTTTGTAAACCCCAGAAAAGGGAACACGCATTTATTTAATATATTTTAAATAGATTTTGTTCCACTGCCATGTGAAGCACGTTTTTACATATAAGGTGTACGTATTAGTTATCATCAGATATTCTCAGTATTGCAAACATGCAAATTTAAAACATTACGTTCTACAAATGTTTATCTATGTCACAGGTAAAGCGACAAGTCCAAAGTATTTGCAATATACCACAATTTTTTTATTACGTAAATACCTAAATGTTTAACACTTCGTTCCAAATGGCCGAGATGCACATAAACGCTTCAAGAATGCCATAAAGGCCGTTCGATACGGTATACCAAATGTTGCAGTTATGTTAAGCACGACCTTTCCGAACTAAAATATACCGAAAGTGTTATAAGTTTGCTAGAAATAAAAAAAATCGATGAGAGGTCTTTTTAGACACTTTTGACAATTAAAGGCACTTAAAATAGACATAACCAGACATTTGTTTTTTCTTTCAGAAATGATGGTGATAAATAATAAAAATAATTATGATAATAATAATAATAATAATAATAATAATAATAATAAGAAGAAGAAGAAGAAGAAGAAGAAGAAGAAGAAGAAAAAAAAGAAGAAGAAGAGGAAGAAAAATCAATTTGTACTTTCTTACACTGCTTCAAATTGGAAAAAAATGCAATGTGGTATGCGTCATACCCTCTATTATATCACTGTGTTCAACCCTCAAGCTTTCGCAGTCGTAACCTGATAACGGCCGAACTGTTGGTATTTTTATGACAGACTTATACGTCAGTGTTACCCACAGTCTTTTGCTTCTTGAATATCCCAATACTGTATATTTACAGTGATTTAAACGCATACATTTCAAATCACCTAGGTATGCGTAACTACTTCAAGGATGCAGTGAAGGACACTCATAACGGTATACCAAATGTTGTGGTTGTACTTGGCACGACTTTTCTGAAATTTGATGTACTGAAACAGTTCCAAGGTTATGAATAACTTGTGAAAACATCTTTGACACACATTTAAGTAAAACAAATTGGTGGTCATGTCTAATGTGCGAGATTTTAAGCCACATTTTGGCTGCCGTTGTTTAATGAAAGGAAATATATAAAACAAAATCAAAACAGCAAACTAACTTGGGTAATCTTTGTAATTGTAGATTGAAGTTTACTTTGCAAATAATGCGAGCCCACTTTGTTTTGAATGGTTGTCAGGTTCACACCAAAACACAAATGAACTTAAGTTTGTATATATATGTCAGATACATGTATATATAATAACTTCCATGCACTTTATGTAATTTTATACTTGTCAAAATTGATACACGAACATTTTCAATTTTTATTATCGACTATTTCTGATGTTTTTCGGCGGATGTGAATTGCCGACAGTAGAAATTTTAATTTTCCTTTGATTAACAGCGAAAAGATAGGGAATGGCTACTTGTGCAGCGGACCATGACCCAAAGTGTAGTTTTGGATTTTTTCATTGTCTATTCTTGATGACATTGAATATCGGGATAAAAATTCGAAATACATTCTATTTGTCTTTGATACACTTTCCAAAATGCATATAATCTTTATCAAACCAGAGAACAAATGGTCCTGTTAACGTTCACCTGAGATCTGAGATAGATACCAATAAATTGTTGACTAATATGGTCATATACAGGTGACAGATGAACCCATATCGTCAATTTTATTTTCAGAATTATGAATGTTCTGTCCATTTTGCAATGTCCCGAACGGGTTTTCTTCAAGCACATTTTTTACAGTTTACGGCATATGCGACCTAAGCTGACCTTGCTGCAAAATAGGTCAATGTCATCACAGGGTCATAATTTTATGTACCCAACGTAGTACTCTAGACTTCGATGCCGCATGCTAAGTTTTGTTGAAATCAGTCCATTCCAGAGAAGAGTATTTTGAATGATTTTACCTAGGATGGGCATGATGGACATCTTCGTCATATTACCTGGATTATTTATGTACACATTGGTTCCCCCTTCATATAGAAGTTTCATGCAAAAGTTGGCTTTTATTGGTCAAACAGTTTCAGAAAGAAGATCTTTGAATGTCCATTGCGGGGGCAGACTAACCCCTGGGGAACATTTCTGTTCTTCAGTCCATTTCCCCATTTCCTTATTTTCCCCTGCAAATGACATTTTAACAATCCCCACCCCTTCAAATGCATGACAATCTATGTTTAATTTGCCTTAAAATATGTCAAGGTCATCACAGTATCATAATTTATGTACGCATTGTAGTACTCTAGTCCACAATGCTATATGCCTTCGGCTCAGGTGAGCTAACATTGCGATGCATGCCCAGCGTGAACAAGATCAAATTATTAACGTACGTCGTAAGTCTGCCCTAACTCACCATTTTATCAACATAATTATCTGCAATTTGCAATGTATAAGGTTTAATTTGACTCGACAGTCTGAAGTTTGTTGTACATAGATCCTACTCGCACACTATATGCACCAAGTTTAAAAAAACAAACACAAAAAAAAAAAAAAAAAAACAAAGACAAAACCACAAATTAAGATAGCATTAATTTGTTCACAACATTTTGTTTAACAAATGTATTATTCCATCATCTGCGTGATTCATAATTTATGCATTACATAAACATAGTGCATGAGTTTGAACACATATATGAGACTGTCTGAGAAAAGTCATGGTAACATTTGATATCGTGTTTAAATCTACAAACATATTTTGGAAATTTAGGCTGCTTGTCAATTGATTGTTAGTGAAATTTATCTTCAAATGACGATGACGTGATCCGGTTTGTGCTTACCATCACACACATGCATATGTATATGTTGTTTTGTTTTCTGTTATGTATCAAATTGAATGTGTTACACTGCGTGTATGGATGAATGTGCTGCACATGAACTGCTAGATAGGTTTACGAAGAGTCATTGTATGTTCATGTACATCATATGTTTTGTAGTTTTACATATTTTGTACCTTGGTTCTTATTTTTTAAACAGTTCTGAAACTATTTTTCGTTTCAGCATATAGCAATTATTATCATATTGTTCACAAAAGTATGAGCTAGACAATTTGAGGCTAAGCATACAGTATCATGTGCCTTATCTCTGTTTAAATTTGTAAGCATAATATCGACGACTTATGGAGAAAATGTATAGTCAGTCGCGCTTCTTCCGAAAGAAACACCATCAGAAAAATATGCCATTGAAATGTATACCTCATTGAACCCCACTTTCATATAGAACAAACTGGGGTTTGCAATGGTATACCTTTATTTGTTTGTTGTTGTTTATTTTTTATCTAAAACATAGAATGTGGGTTCTCGTTAAAACCGCCACTGCAAGAATGTGGTATGTGAGATTTCAAAAGGACGTACTCGAATTTGAAACGATGAAAAGTGTAATACCTTCAATTAATCAACAGGTGCGACGGCAGACATTCTTGATTTAAAATAAATATATTCTTAGCTTAAACATAAGAACTACCGTATATCTAATAATCCCAGCATTTTAACAGTAATACTTAACAAATCCCTGAAGAAACTCTTGCAAATCAGAAAAGTTATTGTGTGTTGCTGGTTCAAAACAAGTGTTTAATTCATAATTATGTTAAAACCATTTTGAGAAGAACAATGCTGAATACCTTATAAGTTACATTATGGTCTAGGAGCCAATCTGAGATACATGGGTTATTTTAAAAGTTTGTTCCACCCCCCAGGAAGAAAAACTTGGTTACTATCATTAGTTAGGGGCATGTCTCAGGGTCTTGGAAACCCATGTTTTACTAAGTTTTCTGTGGTCATAAGTCTGTAAATGGCCTGTCACTTACGTAACCTGCAAACATGGAGTTCTCGAGCTGTGAGAACACATTATAATAATTTGTGTGTAAAAAGTCAAGAAAAGAACACAACTCTTGTCATGTTTTACTGTACACTGAAAAACTAATTGTTTTCGATCAAAATTAGAGTGAGTTTGTTCAGAATTGTTACATATGTTACATTTCTTCTGCATCACAGCTGAAATAAGCATCTATGTTTGCCTATTGCTTTTTCATACTTTAAAATGGATCTGTGATTGATATTGGGTTTTAATTATTCTGTCCTGGCTTTAGATTGACCAAACCAACAAACTGATTGCAATTGTGGTCAATGCACAATCGTAAGCACTATATTTGACTTAGACAAAAAAAGACAAAAATGTGCTAGCTCCAGATATACATGTATGAACGTACATGATTAATATTCATTCTCCCGCAGTGTATATGAAGTAGGAAGAAAACTTCCCATTCATAATTGAATACATATGGTTGTGGGTTTCAAATCTGTCGCGTATGTAACAAGCATAATAAATGTCACGTATGTAACATACATGAAAAATGTCACATATGTATGATGAAAGTTAGATTTCTTAACCACAATCTATTGCCATTTGTAGGATTTGTGGTGGGTTATAGGATGTACCTTGCAACCTTAGAACAAATGCACATGGGCGCTAGTTTGGTCGGAGGATCACTTTAATGTCCATTTGTGTCAGGTAAAATCACACAGTGTTCACCCACACCCCTAATAAGCAGAGGAAGCAATGTGAAACACCTATCTTGGCAACTGATAGAACTAAGAGCAGAAATACGGGTATCAAATGATTGCTTTGGCAATGCTCCATAACCATGAAATAAGATATAAATATAAAACTGACTTCCTGGTGTTCGAATATTAATGTGAACTCTATATATTAGAAACAATTCACAGAACAATGGATTATACCAGCACAAATGCTTGTATCTCAGCAACCAAACTCTAGAGAGCTTAAATAATGATTGCTAAGACAATGTTCTATAACCATGTAATACGATATATTAACAAGCTGACTATCTTAATGCAAAATTATTAAGAGAGCTTCAGATTTTAGGGAAAAATAACAGATAAATGAAGGGGGTATACCAACAAAATTGCTGGTATCTCAGCAACCAAAAACTAGAGAGCTGAAATTTGTATAAAATGATTTTTATGATAATGTTGTATAATAATGTGATAAGATACAGAAATAAATCAACTTTCTTGTTGTTTCAATATTGATGAGAACTTTCAGTATTAGAGAAAAATCACAGAACGACGGAGGGGTATACCTACAGTAAAGTTTATAGCTCAGCAACCAAAAGATAAAGAGAGCTAAAATTGGTAACAAATGATTGCTATGACAACATTCTAAAACGACAAAATACGATACATAAATAATCAGACTTTTGTGCTGTTTGAATATGGATGAAAATATTATAGACAAATCACAGAAAATGGAGGGGTATACCTGCGGAAACGCTTATATCTCAGCAACCAAAAGCCATAGAGAGCAGAAATTGGTATCAAATCATTGCTATGACTATATTCTATAACCATGTTATGATATATATAAATATGCTGACTTTCTTTTTTACTCAAATATTTAAGAAACCTAAAGATATAAGAGTATAATCACTGGCAAATGAAGGGGGTATACCAATAAAACTGCTAATATCTCAGTGGCCAAAAGCTCTAGAGAGCTGAAATTGGTATCAAATGATTGCTACAATAATGTTCTAAAATCATGTGATAAGACACGTAAATAATCTGACTTTCTTGTTGTTGGAATATTGTTGAGAACTTTAAATATTAGATAAAAATCTCAGAAAAATATTGGGGGTATACCAATGGAAATGTATATATCTCAGCAACCCAAAGTTCTAGAGAGCTGAAATTGGTATAAAGTGATTGCTATGACAATATACTATAACGATGTGATAAGATACATTAACATGCGACTTTCTTGTTGCTCAAATATTTATGAAAACTGAAGATATCAGAGAAAAATCACTGACAAATGAAGGGTGTATACCAATAAAACTGCTAATATCTCAGTGACAAAAAGCTCTAGAGAGTTGAAATCGGTAACAAATGGTTGCTAGGATAATGTTCTATAAGCACGTGGTGAGACATATAAACAATCTGACTTCTTGAATTTCGAAAATTAATAAAAACTTTAAATATCAGAGAAAAATCACGGAAACATGGAGGGGGTATACCAACAAAAACGTTTATAACTCAGCAACCAAAAAGCACATAGATCTGAAATTGAAATCAAATGATTACTATGATAATCTGCTATATTTATGTGAAAGATAAATGACTTATTCGACTTTCTTGTTCTTCGAATATTGATAAGAACATAAAGTATTAGATACAAATCACAGAAAACTAGAGGGCTATACCAGCGGAAACATTTATATCTCAGCAACCAAGAGTCCTAGAGAGCTGAAATTGATATCAAATGATTGATATGACAATAAATCATAACTGTGTCATAAGATATATGAACAAGCTGACTATCTTGTTGCAAAACCTTAAGTAAATTTAAGACATAAGAGAAAAAAACACAGACAAATTAAGGGGGTATACCAATGAAATTGGCAATATCTCAGCTACCAATAGCTTTAAAGTGCTGAAACAGAATCAAATGATTGCTAGGATCATATTCTATACACAAGTGATATGAAACAAAAATAAACTGCTTTTCTTGTGTTTCGAGTATTGATGAGAACTTCAATATTATAGAAAAATGACAGAAAAATGGAAGGGGTATACCACCAAAATCGTTAATATCTCAGCAACCAAAATCCTTAGAGAGCTGAAATCAAAACCAAATCATTGCTTGGACACTGAACGTTCACCCAATGATAAGAAATATAATTTTTCTGACTTTCTTGGTGTTCAAATATCAATGAAAACTTTAGATATTAGTTCCCATTGAATGTCTACTGCATATTTTGTTACATACGTTACCATATGTTGCACAATGAATAATGTTTATAGAAAAGCAGCTCTTTAGCTTATTTTTCTTATTTGCTAATTTGTGTGTTTGTTTTAACACTGAACACATAAGAATATACAAAATGTTTATTTTATGGAGATTCTCATGAAATTGGCAACATGTCACATATGTAACGCATTCAAAAGGCCGCTTCATCCAAAACGCCCCAAAGGTTTATGAGCAACAGTAATACGACTATGTTCTTTTATCATTAGTCAGGTATGACTAAATCATTATTTAAGCTTAAAGTTGTAGGCGAAAGAGCAAGTCAATATGTCGGTTACCATATATATGCATGTACATGGTATATACATTACCAGCAATGAGTAACAACTTTCACACTCGCACACAAGATATGATGGTAAATATAATAATCCTATTACTAACACAAAAGCTTAACCAGTCCATCAATATTTGTTTCCAATGAACGCATATAGCTAGTATCTAACAAACCGTGTGTGTTGTTATTTTTTGTCTTATAATGCAAATTTTGGAATTTTAGTATATGTTCCCTATAGAATTGTGTTCTATAAACCTGGGAGTATTCCAAAACATCATATGTAGATATTGAGCTGGATCCATGACAAGTGATACATGATATATATTGTTCACATGTACCAAAATGCAACAGTTTCTAGTTATGTCTTAAGAATATGTACAATTTGTATAAAACGTTACGTAGGTAATGTGAGTATCATATGTAACATGTTTGTGGCATACCAAATGTCTCAAAACTGTGTTAATTATATTATATTATAAGCATTTGAACTTGAAACACTTATTATGTGGTAATTAAATGGATCAACAGTAAAATATAATTCGCATAATGTTTTATTGTACTTTATTGACATCACAGCGGTAACATACTTTACATGTCTATTTTGAAAATATGACCACAGATAACTTAGTAAAACATGGTTTTCTAAGCACCCTAG
Organism: Rugalucina vietnamica; assembly: GCA_964017185.1. Lineage (NCBI taxonomy): Eukaryota > Metazoa > Mollusca > Bivalvia > Lucinida > Lucinidae > Rugalucina > Rugalucina vietnamica. Next base: position 8,706,738 of record OZ024885.1, read on the forward strand.
ATGTATGCCTAATGCATAGTAGCAATGGAATTTTTCTTCCTGGGGGGCGGAACAGGACGAATTTTTTTCATTTTGGCTCCTAGACCATTACGAAAACATTCCCATGTGATATACAGAAATTTTGTTTGGTTGTACAAATCTAAAATTCCATAAGAAATTGTTGATGTTTTTTTCTTAATATTGCTCAAAACATAGATTGTGGGTACTCGTTAGAACCTCCTCTTTGAGGCGGTTCTAACGAGTACCTACAATCTATGTTTGGGGCAAAATTAAAAAAAAAAATAGGTACACCGCTACATAACCCATTTTTCTATATAAAAGTGGGTTTTAAGGGGTATATATTGTACAGTTATGTTTTCCTAATGAGTTTAACAAAAGTATTTTCATTGGATAGCATTTAAATTTCTGCGTGGCAAACATCTGATTTGTTATAAAGAAAGTCTAAGTACTTTATGGAATATCAATCTCAAATTAAAATAATTGAACACAGATTTCATATATACATTGAAAGAAGAACATTTTGCCATTTTTACCTTATGCGTCTAATCGACGGGCAACTTGTTGTATCTGCGAGTCCTCTTTTTATTTATCATTGTGTTTATGATCATAAATTAATTTGTCCTTGATGAATCATTGACTGGTTAGATATTCGCAACGAGGACCGAAAGATTATCTAAAGGTGAACCACTGCAGAAGCTTACTTTGAGGTTAGTCATGTAAAATCGATTTAAGCCCGCCAGTCATTTTGTATTACTGGTCGTTCCAAGGTGTGTCTAATTGCTTTATTTTTGGTGTCGATATTGTTTACTGTTTGCACTTTATGTACCTTTACATTTATTTAGTTCGGATGGCTGAGTGGCCGCCTATTGGGAAGTAGCTGCTTACTCGGCTTACGATGTTTTCTTTAAATATAAGTACACGGTTACTTTTCAGTTTTTGGAATGGGACTTTCTTTCTGATTGCGCCATTGCCTACTTTTAACTTCTACAATTTGTGACGTTTTGTATGTTTCTTTTATAACTTTAAAACATACGTAATTGAAACCATTCCTCGACCTGCTATACTTAGTTGCAAGTGCAGACCCAACTACAATAGGGTAAATTACGATTGTGTTCTTCCAACATTTTGAAGTAGCAATTCAAATTTATTTGCATTATTGAATTTCTAATTGAAAGATTAATAACTCGCTTAATCTTAGGTAATATATAACAACTGAATTATACAGAGGGGGGGATTATTTGTTCTATCTAACTGAGTAAAACTATAATTTATGTTATGTACCCTTAGCTTCCATTTGCTTTAATACTGATCATTTATAAGCGATGAATAAGTCTCTACGAGAATAAAAAAGGTCTACTTGAGTTCCGACAAGGTCCGACATAAACTGATCTGTACAGGCACAGAAGATAATAAGTAGCTTCAGCTTTTGGATTTAAGAAGAGAAATCGTACTATCCGTGTACCACACAGCTTGTCTGCATCTTTTTTTTCCGTTAAGGTTCAAATCCGATGTCTTATAACGCTGCTCAAATACAGCATAATCAAAAACAGTGTTTTATGTCCAAAATCAATTTTATTTTTATTTATTTCATTTTTATTTATTTATTTATTTTTTTTTTGTTTAAAATGATTGCTGTCAGTATCTGGATTGAGGGTGTGAAACGAATTCCGGTTTGGAAGCCCAGAAAAAAAGATGTGGGCTCTTTAAAAGCAGCTTCCAAAATTTAGGTGTTTTTCAAAAACATGCATAGTTGCACATTTTTACTTAATCTTTTCAAGACAAAGTATTGCTTTCTTATTCACGAAGTCCAGCCCTTTAAGATGGTATTAAGTTTTAAAAGTTTATTTGCAAAAGACCTATACTAAACATTATTTTAAAATGAGAAAATATTAACTGGTGCAGAACTTCTTTGATGCGTATACAGTGTAGATTCTGAACAAATATTTGCCAAGCAAACTAGTGTAGAAAGTACTGAAGTACAGTTGACATCAATTTGAATCTAAAACTGTGCTTATTGAATTGAAAAAGTACTTATTGAAGGAAAGTGTTGTTTTTTAAATAAAACATGTACTTCTTTTTATATTAGAGTTATTGCGGTTGTGCAGTGCGGCGGCCCTTAAAAGTCTCCTCATAAATTCATTCAACGCTCTTATGGTTTCCAATTCTCACGAATTGTTTGAAATCAGTTTGCATTTTCTACTTTTTATATCAGAGAGTTGTGGTTGTGCCGTGTGAGGGCCCTAAAAGTCTCCCCGTACATCCATCTAATGCTCTTAATTTTCCAACCTCAAGTATTGCTTGCAATCAGTTTGCATTTTGTTATCTCTACCTTTTTATATCTTAGTTATTGTGGTTTTGCCTTGTGGCGGCTCCAAGCATTTGCCTCGTACATTCATTTTAATGCTCTTATTTTTCCAATCGTCAGGGATTGAATGCAATCAGTTTGCAGTTTACTATCTCTAGTTCGGGTGACTGACAGTATGGACACATCTCCGTTTGCATAAAGTATACTACAAGTCGACTGATTTTGATTATATTTTTGCATTAATTACATATGTTGTTCATATAATCATGTATTCTGAGTATTTGTTATGATCACCTCATTGATTCGATGATATCATATACCCGCAATTTATGATTTTATAAAATTTAGATAATTTCATACCTACCCTTGATTTCCCCCATTTTTACTATATGTAAGGTGCAAATCTGGGGTAGCTTTCATACGGAGATGGGAGTGACCGCCTGTTGGGGGCTGGCTGCTCGTTCGGTTTACGGTGTGTTTTCTAAGTGTAGGTGCATCGTTGTCAATTAAGTTTTTTTTTTACGCCTCGTTTTATGGAATGGGGATTTCTTTCTGGTTGCGTCTTTTCTGATTATTGCCTTCTTGTACCATTATTGCACTTTTTAAGTTGCTGTTTAGATTTTGCACTATCTTTATATACAGAAAGCAATATTAAAATGTATAAATAAATAAACAAAGTAACATGACCAAGACTAAGATCACCACCATGCTCATATATGGTAAAAAACATTCAACAACTATTTTTCTGTTAGCATTTTTTTATTGTTGTTGTTGCTTTTGTTGTTGTTGTTTTTTTTCTCTACATTTTCCCTTTCATCCTCGCCGTCAATGAAACGACTAGAGCCTTCCGATGATTACATGATGTTTAATTTTATAGTATGATAATAATACATGAACAAAGTAACTAGATAACCGACGTCGCGACGTAACGCCAATTACATCCATTGAGGATATTACGCCCAGGAATTGCTGAAGCTAATGCAATGATACTTGCCACGTAGCAAATCAGACTAGAGGACTACAATGTATGCATAAATCATGACTCTGTGATAACCTTGATGTAACATGGTGTACCTTTATAGGAGGTACTTTGTACTTTAGCAAAAGTTGTTTCCCTTTGACCGTTAAAATTTGTCGAAGGCCGGTTTCAGCTTTTTGGTATTAGATTTTACCTGTGACCTTGCTTGGGTTATTTTTAGCATCACGTGATTAAATTCGCGCGATTTTCTTCCTTTTTGGTCACGCTTTCCTAGTGTAAAGACGTTTGTCTTTTTGTGGAAACTTTGGGCGTTTTTCTCTAGGTAATATTTAGTTACCTTTGTTTTTTTATATTTATGCTTGTGAGTTGCCGCAATGTTGAGGGTTCGCTGGAACGGCTGGTTTAGTCAATTAAATCTTTTTATGCGTCGAGATTTAAAACAGGAATTTCTGATTTTCAAGATGGCGCGCATGTCTAACTTGGAATTTGGGGATATTTAACATGTTACTGCTTCGTTTGCCTATCACTTATGCATGACAATTTGTTGCAGTTCAGCCTCTCCTACTGTTGCACCTAACAGACTATGTCACGGTTGAAAGACAAGGAATGGATGAAAGAGCTTTCAGTCCCATAGATTGGGAGCTGTATGTAGAGGATTCCTTGTACTTGTAACATACAGTAATAAAGATCGAACTTACCCCTACGATGTTGGTAATATATCATCTGCCAAATTCATCATAACTTACATTGGATAATATCATTTCTATAAAGCTGTTTCTGTTCCGCATTTTAAGGCGTTAACGTTTACACACGTTTGTGGCCACCAGGGTTGTTTTTAATGCCTGTTGTTCGTTTGAAGATACAGTGTGTAGAGTCATGTTTGCTGTTTAATAATGCATTATAGATTGTAGTGCGTTTTGTCCGTCAATGAGCTAAAATAATGAAATATAGGGTTGTATGTCTTACAGGTCGTATATATCATATTGAGCTATGTGTCATGTCAAGGGACGTAGCCTGCTACATCCTGTAAAAAGCAATGCCTAGTTTTAAGTTGTATTTTAGAGTCACATGGAGGTGACGTGCCAGGTTGTTGACATGACAATCAATAATGAATGCCATGTCCGTGTCGAATTAGATTTGTCCTATATTTTGCAGGGAGCTGTATGTAGAGGATTCCTTGTACTTGTAACATACCGTAATTGAAGTGTATGATTTTTAGGTAAAGACATATTGTATTAATATCCTAAATAGCCAAATGCGTGCTATGACACCAATAATTTTTCATAGATTTCAACTGTTTCTGTCGTATCATTTGGAGAATTTAAAACCACATTCTTTAACCATACATTTTTGCATAAATACCCGTGCCACACAATATTAACAGACGTTTATTAATGAAGAGAAAGTCATGCATTGATATTGCAATTCACGCGCGCACGTGCTGTTAATAAATGGTTTTTACACGTACAGTGGTGTTATGGCTAAAAACCCAAATTAGCTGTTTTAACGGCTAATTTGTTAACGGTTAATTGTAAAATTTCGCGGTGAAATTGTGTGTAAAATAAAAGTCAGCGCGGAATTCCGCCGCGAAATTCCGCCGCGAAAAAGTATACCTGTCATTACGCATAAAATTCAATTGAGCGGCGTTTCGCGGTGTTTTTTTTTTTTTCATGCTTCTTTTTCAGATTAATCAGACTTACCCGATAATATTAGATCCTGTTATCTAGCTTAATTAACAGAAAAAAAAGCTCATAGCGACATAAGCAATTTTCATGGTATAATTGCCCACAGATTTGTTTGTTTCTATTGAGGCTGAACGTCCCAGTCACCAATTTTTAGTCATATCTGGACAGAGCTACCGTTTCCTGGGTATTAAGTAGTACTGTGGGTAGTCAATGTGCCTTGCTCAAGGACACAACACGGTGTCGCCAGTGCGGATCGAACTCAGGACCTCTCGATTCGGAGTCTGATGCACTACAACTATGCCACCGCGATCCCAACCCACATATTAATACAAGTCTTTGGATTCAACATGATGGAGCAATCGGCTCCAACTCTGTTTGGGACATTTAATCGCCTGTGGCTAATGACACTGCTGAAAGCATCAATGATTTTCGATTACGTCAAGTGGATTCCGTTTCGTTGAAATCAATTTAGTCTAAACGACATTTGGTCGCATACGACCTTCACCGGGTCCATACGATATTCGGTCGAATACGAGCAATACAGCAACATACATGGTACAAAATTGTGTCGAAACTGTCGATTTTTGCTATCCGTTTTGAGTTAAACAGCGTGTTGTGTTCCTTCCAAAACCCACACGTACGGATGGCTTGGAACACGTACATGCATATCAAATGACCAAATCTCATTGTATACATGGCACAATTCACTAGAAAAGGGAGGATACAAAGTACTGACGTCAGTATATAAAGTTTTCAGTTTATCTTGGAACACATATATACAGTAAGGGCCGTGTACGCACCGTGGCAATATGAGCACATGCCGCATTAGATTATAATTAGAACAAAGTTGAGCGCAGAAGCCTAGTGGTGGATTAAAGGAATTGACCGGAATCAAAATGTCCTGTGTTCGATTCCTATATTCGTTGGGTTTCGTACTTGAGCAAAACCGGTATACATATATTACCCTGAAAGTGTTGTCACCATGGGACTGTTGACTGTTAAACTGATCTTCGCTAGTTGTACTTCTACAAGGCAAGTATAATGTATAAATCGAAATGATTGCGATTAGTCTTGTGCTGGCATTCATAGAGAGTGATCAGAGTGGTAACCAGCAAGCCCAAATGTCAATATGCCTCTTTTTGTTTTGTCGTTTTACATGGTTGAGCTCAAATTAAGTTATCGTAGTTCACATCTTAAACGCTATAAAGTGAAGCAATTGAGGAAAATTTACAAATAAGAAAGCAAGGAATCTAACTATTAGCATTATCATTCAGACAATGTTTGTGCTACAACACAAGGCACAAAGTTAGATGGCCCCTGCCCATTGGGACCTTAAGAAATATATAGGCTGCTTGTGCCTCCAGGCAAAACTTATACGCTATTGACAGATCATCTGATTACTGGTTTACCGCTCAGGTCTGTGCCTGCCTAGGAAAAATGGTTTCAAGTAACCATCCATACATATAAACAGTATTGACTTAGAGGGATCGTTATATTTCAAACACTTGTAAGATATCATGACGTCCCATAAAATGGAGGCAGCGTTCTGACATGACCATTGCTGTTGATTACGACGTAAAGCATCTATTCAAACAAAAAAACAACAAAGTTAGATTCAACGAGCTGGCGCATTACGTTATAAATATTTTCGTCTTTCCGTGATTTCGCTATCGTATCACCTACGTAATACCAATGGAAAAGTCGCGTTATGCACGTTTTTCATTTCTATACATGCATAATCGTGCATATTATTATGTGCACGTAAATAACGATCTATACATGGAACAGATGAATCATAGTGTGGTCATTAAATTAAAAATAAATAATTTTAGTTATCATTTACAGGTATTTCGCCGTGTTTCGTGTCAATCGTCAGACTCTGTGATGACCCCGACATCAAGCTATTCATTTTAGTTGGTTGGGGTCGGAGTTTCTTGTCTGTTGCTTGGCCCACCGGGGTTCAACTAATGATTTTTTTTTTCTTTTACTCCGGAGTTAGGAAGTTATTTGGCACCCAGAGATCTTCATCGTTGGGCATTTTATTCAATCTGTGAGTTCTCACTTTTGATTCATCATGGTATTTATCGTGATTTATTTGTTTGTCCAAGATGATTCATTGACTAGCTAGAGATTCACCACAAAAGCGAAAAACTAGCAAAATGTTGTGAACCACTGCAGAAGCTGAGGGTCAGGTTAGGTATCTGTAGAATGGATTTTAGCCGTGAGAAAACAATACATACCCCTGTATACCCCAGTTTTACTGTATAAAAGTAGGGTTTAGGGGGGTTGTCATTGCACGAACACGTTTTTCTGATGCAGTGCAGTCGTATATATGTTTGCAAGTAATGTTACAAACTGGCGGTACTTAAAAAAATAAAACTTCATGGTTTATACGTCTGGTGACATTAACACAAGTATCCTAATGATATACAGTCGGAAAAAAAGTTAAGCATCACTTGAATATTTTCCGAAATAATCAGTAAAACCTCCAATACAGAAATATTTTCTTTTGATATTTGTGATATATGTTATATTGATAATAAATTAAAGCCAACGCGGATGAGGTTGTTCTTAAGGTAAACATGTAGGCCTTGTTTAAGCAGACACACCCCCACATAGCCAAAAATCGTTGTTTCCTAGTCCATATGACGCTGCTAAAAGGCTTTAACTTTGACCTCTGAATGTTTGGTGCTATGGAGTTCTTTGTCTCTCTCCCCTTTACGGGTGTGATAGAACCAATCTGGCTTGAATGTCAGGCTGTAAACTTTGGACAATGCTTGCAATTTGCATCAATCCAAGATGGTATTCAGAAAAATGCGTATTTTTTAAACCGCCGAACAGCGTAAATAGATAATGCCATTTTGTTACAATTTCAAAACCATAATCAGTCTGAAAATTTCAAATAAAGATCTCTAAAACATCAAAATTTATGTGCGTTTAAAGAATGGCATGTTACATAGTGAAAACGTCGTGCTAATAAACAAGGAAATAAGTTTGCCTGAATCAGCATGTAACTGCCATTAAACCTTTGGTAGAAGAAAACTTTTTTGGGGACATTTTTACAACATGATACTACTTTCTTTCCATGCCTATAGAAACCCATTTGTGATCATATAGTGGACATTAATACAACTTTTAATGGCACCAAAAATAGGGGTAGGTGTATGAAGTACACCATATAACTTGAGTGACATGGTAAAAAGCCATTCGGACAGACCTAAACAGTCAGGGAGAGACGTGAGTTAAAGATCCTTACTAATTTATTGTGGTTTTGAAGTTATTTTAATGTAAAATACATTTAGAAAAATGTTAGGGTGATGCTTAACTTATGTCTGACTGTATAGTTAATATTCCTTTTCCGACTTGCACAATCCCTCCAAACTTTTACACCTCAGCTAGACCATTAAGAGCCGCGACGCGAGAAAACCGGTTTTCGAGGTTTCCGACCAGGTCCGACACAAACCCGCCTGTACAGTCACAGAAGAAAGCTAGAATTTTGAAATGTTGGATTTAAGTAGAAGAAGAATTGTAGTATCCGAGGAGCGAAAACATGTTTTCGCATAGGCAAAAATCCGGTGACGCGGCTCTTATGACTTCCGACACCATTTTGTTTCAGGGGAAACTGCTAAATAGCAAAGGAAATGAGAATGCGAACAGGAATATATGTCGACCTCTTTGGGTTCCATGTCTGTATAACGGAGTCACTGTCACTGTAACTAAATGTTTCGGATTCGTCATCTTACGTATCATTACGAAAACATATATATGTGATGTATACCCCTTTGAGCCCTCTTAAAATAGAAAAAAAACAACTAGTGTTTGCAGAATAATATTTTTTTTTTATTTTTGTCCTAAAACATAAATTATGTTAGAACCGCCTCGCTGTGGCTGTTCTATAGTGTAACCACATCCTATGTTTTGAGGAAAAGAAAAAAAAGAAAACAATTTAAATCTTTTTACTGAAAATTTTCCTTTTTTACAATTTAAAAAATCTGTGTATTGCACGGGCATGTTTTCGTATTGGATTTTATGAAATTAGTAATAATGAAACGGTAAAAAAAAACAACAAAAAAAAAAAACAAAAAATAAAAAAAAAAACAACAAAACAACAAAAAACAAACAAACAAACAAAAATGATCAGAAACTGTAGTTATCAGAATCAAAGTCCCACAATAAAATTAGGTACTGGTACAATAAGAACATATCGCAGGCCGAGAAAGCAGCTATTTCTCTAAAGATGACAACACGGTGGTAGCCATGACAATCATCTTAACCAAGGTTTACCGTTGAACATTGAGGACGTTATATCGACCCAGACAAGGCTGTTCCGCTTAGCTAGTATATAAAACATTTTTGTGAATACATTTTCGCTTGAGTCACCAATCTGTACACAATAAGATATATACCTGTTACCAAGGAAAACATTATAATCAAGAATATTTTAATATAAATTTAATTTATTTTTCATTGATGACGAGGTACCTTCTATTTTAAAGTGTTGTCAGCATGGAAGCATATGGTCTGGTTAATAAGTGCAATATTATAATGTTTCTATTTTAGTAGCTGTCTAGACGTCGTATCCATGCATATTAAACAACACAAGGTACACCTAAAACAATTATAAATTGAACCGCCGCACCTGAAAACCCACACTCTTCATAAATCAAAAACAAAGACGCAGATTAGCTGTGCAGGTACTGCACAGCTGATCAGCGCCTTTGTTTTCGCTACACGAATAGTACAGTTCATATTCTTTCTAATTCCAAAATTTCCAAGCTCTAATCATCGTCTGTGTCTGTACAGCTTGATTTGTGTTGGACTTGGTCGGAAACCACATTGTTGATTTTCTAACGACGGCTCAGTTAATATGTTGATTTATTGAGCCGCGTCGTGAGAAAACCGTATTTTGCCTGTGCAAAAAAAGGCGCATATCAGTTTCTCAGTAACTGTTTTCGCTAGGCGGAAAGTACAATTTCTGTTCTTCTTAAATCCGAAATTTCAATATTCTAGCCTGCGTCTGTAGCTGCACAGGCCTGTTTGTGTCAGACCTGGTCAGAGACCAGAAATCCACGTTTCTCGCGTCGCGGCTCAATATATTCAAGACAACGATACTGCTGGTACTCAAAATATTTAATCATATGAGCCTTGACGCGAAAAGACCTGAATCCGGGATTTCCGACTAGGTCTAACAAAAACCAGTATGAACATTCACAGAAAAGGGCTAGAAACTCGGTTGTTGGGTTTAAAAAATTATAAGTATGAAAGATAGATTTTTTTTGGATTTGTTTTTCTTTTCTTGGCATGATGATGATTGCTATACCAAATATTTGTATTTCATAGCGTTCCGTCGACAGATGCAATAATGATGTAAAACGCAACGAAAATGTTGAAATTGTTGACCTAAGAATAATTATAGTTTTTATGTTTCATACAATACTGATTATTCTAGCCTAAAGTTCAGGTTCCTTGTTACGAAACAAGGGAAGCAAATTCTTCTATCCATTAGTGTCTTATATAGGGAAGTTAATCTGCGCATAAGAAGACAGATGAACAGTATCTTGCAAATTAGCTCCCAACTGATTTTGATATTTGGAAACCATGTAGAAGACAAAATCAAAATACGGTAACATAATGCCTTTGATCGATGATTATTTCAAAGACGTGATGTATTTATATTTTGTAGTAAATGGCATTTTACTTAATGGTTGAAATTCTGATTTTAGCTTTCACTGGATGATGAAAAACATTAAGCTGTTTTAATGTCTGTTAAGCCCGAAGGGCTTCTCGAAGACATTAAAACAGCTAATGTTTTTCATCATCCAGTGAAAGCTAAAATCTGAATTTCAATACGTATATTTACATTTTATATTATCAATCAAGTATCAGATTTTAATTGCGCATATCACCGTTCATTTTCATGTTTTTTGACATTAAATCCGACTTATCGTAATTTTGGAACAGCCAAAACGTCAAATTTTCGCGACTAACGTCATGGCTATACGCGACCAACGTCACGACAACAAGAGTAAACAAACAACGTCACTGGATGGGTTTTGACGTCGCCCCGCCCGTAGATCACACCACTTACTGCTTTTCATTGGGAAATGAAGAACATCAAGAAAGATACTTTCATCGCGGGCGATTTCAATAAAAATGTAAATATTATAAAATAAATAGAATAGTCGAACTCTTCAAGAGTCATATTGTAACCGGTATATACATTTTGGAGTTATATCATCAGGATAACATCTCAGTGTAATATATACCCCGTTTTACCCCAAGCAAAACTTAGGTTTGCAGGGGTATACCTATTTTTCTTATATTTGCTCCAAAACATAGACTGTGTGTACTCGTTAGAACCGCCTCGGCGAGGCGCTTCTAATCCTGTGTTATCCTACAATCTGTGTTTTGAGCAAAAAAACAAAGTTTTCCTACTAAAAAAAAATATATATGAAAAAAATAATAAAATAGAATAAAAATCTGTATGTTGCATGGGCAAGATTTCGTTATGTTGTAGGGAAAAAATAACAACGCAGGTTTGTTTTCATTTTTATTGTCATTTTTTGACATCAAATAATTAAATGAGTCACTTAATTTGATTAGAAATAAGATTCAATATACAACCAGAGAAAACATACGTAGGGACATTAGCTGGCAACTGTATGATTCACTCTCTGATGATGGTCTTTTTTTTATACATTTCTTATTTTTCACATGTGTAGTGTTTATTGGATTTGCATCGCATGGTTAGTTTCATTAAGATCGCCTAAAATGCATACATGTACCCATAAAAATAAAACAGAAGACAATGGAATCCGTAATTAAACAAAACGTGTAAATATTTTCTCTTTACCATGTGAATGTATGCTTTTGATACAGATAACGTGATTTCAAAATAGATTACGCCACGGTTATGACAATATTGTGTCAAGCTGTTATATCAAAATATACTCAGAGGAAAATGTTAAGTCAGTACGTTTGAACAGCCCAATTACTATAATGCCCAGATGTTCCCATTTATTAGATTTGCAAAGTCAGCCTCTCTCTAATTATGGGAAGAAATTCCACCAGTTTTTAATTTCGACGGAGTTATTGGCCTTTTCGTAAAACATCGTTTTGCAATTACCCGATAAAATGATCTAATCGGTGCTTTGATTAATAGATCTTTCTGCATAGGTGGTTGCCAGTGACAAAAATCCGAAAAAAAAATCTTTTCAAAATTCAGCCACAGTCTCGAGAAATAACAAGTCAAATATTCATTATTTTTAGATAACCGCTCTTTCATTTAAAACAAGAAAACAATGTGGTGTATGCACTGTGGCAAACCCACATGCGATATTTCAATCGTTTTTCATGGAAATGTTTTTTTTTTTTCACATTTACTGGTAATTTTAATCCCAAACTATCGAGGGGTTTTGAAGCTAAAGCAATTTAAACTGTCCCAAATGGATTTAACATGCATTTTCACTGACTAAACTTTTGCCGGTGAGCGTAAAATGAATTCATTGGATTGAATCAATGTATCATCCATATCATCATTAATGTCTCATTTAATTATCTTTTCTATTCATTTGGCTTTTCATTTTCTATTGGCATATGATATACCAGTGGTTATGATCGTAAAACATAGCCCATCTTCTTCTAAGTGATCGTTTCTTGTACGGTTCCGAGCAAGTAGGCCTGGCAAAACGATTAAATTTGGGACTAATATCGTTATGCCCTGGTACAAATATAGGAGACCAACTCCCAGAGAACCACTGTATTTGATAAGCGACTATTGTTCCTCCAAGTATCTTTTCGTCAACTCGTCTATTCAGGTTAGCTGCCCATCTGCAATGATAAATAGATATAAAATAAAAACACTCTATTTTAGTTTTACCAATATTTGATTGCTAAGCGTCTCATATCAGGAAAACATGTCCGTGCAATAAGTACCCCTTAAAACCCCACTTCTATATAGTAAAACTGGGGTTTGCAGGGTATACCTTTTTTTTCTTATTTTTGCTCCAAAAAATAGATTGTTGGTACTCGTTAGAACCGCCTCGGCGAGGCGGTTCTAACGTGTGCCCACAATCTATGTTTTGAGCAAAAATAGGAAAAATATCAATATTTTTCTGCTGAAAATTTTCATTTTTTACAACTTTAAAAGTCACTGTACATAACATGGATGTGTTTTCGTAATGAACAAAAAGGTCAGTCAAGGATCTCTGTTTTATTTTTTTATTCTTTTTTTTTTTTTTTTTGCTATTACTGCAGCTGGTGTTGTGCCGTATGGTGGCCATTAAAAGTCAGCTTGATGACAAAAAAAAAAAAAAAAAAAAAAAAAAAAAAGAAAAAAAAAAGTCTCCCCGTACATCATCCATAGTGCAGGTTATATTTTCTTTTTGGTCCTTTGAAATCAGCGAGGATATTCTGAGAAATCAGAAATTTATTATCGGATTAGATACAATTTTTACCAATGTTTAATATATTTTGTCCCATTTAGATACTAGTCTTTGTATCGACTAACCTGTTGAAAGTTGCAAAATATCAGTAATTCTCTTTGGCTCCATGTTGCCAAATCTAACGTGTCACTGACGAGAATTTAATAGTCAAAACCGCGGTATGGCCCATCACGTTTCTCATAAATGTGTTCATTGCTCTTAAAGGATCTCAGTTTATTTATTTATTTTTTTTTTATTTTGGATCGTAATCGACACTATTTAATGTTTCGCTCATGGTTAACATTCAGCGGAAGAGTACTAAGTATTTCAAGCTTAAGACTTTTCGATCCGCAATTTGACGGTCCATCACTTGGACAGCCACGCTTCAAATTAAACACAAAAAAGTAATACTCGTAGGTAAAACGGTACAAGTAGGCAAAGATCAGGAAAAGGCGCAATCAGAAAAAGATTCCCACTCCAAAAACCGAGGTGGGAAAAAACCAAACTAGCAATCAGGTACTTTTACCATGAAACATATCGTAAGCCGAATGAGCAGCTATTTTCCCAATAGGTGGTCACTCAGTTACCTTAACTCAACTAAAGCTATGAAAACACACATAAGGCGCCAACAGCACATAACAAAATTAAACACCAAGACATAAAACAAAAAGAACACAAACGCATAAAACTTTCATAGATCTAAGGAAACCGTTATAAACAATGGAATCGACTCATCCGCGTTTGAGGGTATGACATATTTCCCACATGGTTTTACACATTACTATTTTTTCAAGATGCAACGCCATCCAGGGGGTTAATGCATCGGTACTGATTACACTTCTTTACCGTTAGAGCCCTATAGCCCTAAAGCCATGCATTTATGAATCGATTGTTATCAAATCTTAGCTTATACACATTCAATGAAGACTCAAACGCCTCAACACCGCTTATATGCCAAACAGAAACGACACGCCATCGTTAAAACCACTTATTCTTTTTAATTTTACCTGCAATCGTTGGTTCTAGGCTTTATACCGCTATAATAACACTTTGCAAACGTGGCTGCATGATTCAGTATATCCGTATTCGGTGGCAGAGAAACTGGGAGATTCCAGCCGGTGTACGCCGAGGCAGCAACGACGACTGATGCGGCTAACACAAAACGTAGAAACAACATCCTTTTTTACCTAATAACACATAAATAATTACCTGGACATGGGTCTTCATTAAAATAACTACTGTAACAATAAATCGAAACAAAGTGGAAAACAATGTCCGAAATTTTCTAAAAGCAATTTTAATTAAAGCAATTATCTTGCAAACATTAATGCAAATTGAGCGATGGTAACTCTCACATACCTGACGGAAATTTTGAAAATATTGGATCAAAGTATATTTGATGAAGACGAAATATTTGTATAAAAGTAGAGACTCGATATCTGGTACATTTTTTGCCTAAAAATCTTAATATTAATACAAAACTCAACCATGAAAAAACACAATAAGAGGCAACGAATACTTCCTTCTCAACACTAGATTTTTGTATTCAATTAAATGTAGATCGCCGCAGTTATAAACACTTTTGGACGAATGTATACAACGAAATGAAACATATACTGTACAGAACACCTGACAAAATATTACTTATATCTGCTGAAAATCATTTTATTTGCCGATGCATTGCACACGTGTTTCTATAATGTTTACAATATGAAGATGTTGATAACGATATTTTGCTACAGTCAAAATAAAATGACAAATTGTAGTCTATTATGAATTTTTCACATTAATTAATACAAAACATACCTCTATCCCGAAAACCAGAAGAACAATCAAATTTAATCGGAACAAATATTATTCCAAGATAATAATGCGTTTACAGAAAGTTGAGTTCTTTGATAGCAAGTGTATTTTATGTTGGATACGTGTGCGTGGCAATTGTCAAACATGTCAATCAAATCACATTGATTCTGAAGTAACGCCCATTATTCCTCTGGACTTGTTCAGCTGTTTCTGACAAATCAATGCACAACTTGGTGTTTTAATTAACTTACAGCAATATCAAAACTAATTATTATCTTATGTTTCTTAAGGTAAAGCTAGGCAATGATCGGGATCTGGTGCAATGCTGACCAAAGTCTCCTACCACATAATCGTAATGAGAAACAGCAATTTGACAAACAAGTAAGGATTGATATATGAGGAAACTATTGACGCTGCATGAGCAGCTATTCCCCTTTAGGTGGTCACTTATTAATTACCGGTTAACCCATAATTTCCATTATCAATCACGATTGACTGTAAAATGTTTTGGTGATGACGACAAACGCCGTGTATAGATCTACATTTTTTATTTGATATTTTTCTTAATGTTGTCTTGCTCTGAAGATCATATATATTGTCCATCTACCTTTCCTGAAACCGCATTGGATTCCTTGATAAATTCCGTCTGGTCAAGACGAATATTCCAGCAATCAAATAAGGTTTTTGCTAGTCTATTTCAATTTTGGCTGTCTATTCAGGTTCATAACAATTGTGCCGCGATTTCTTGATGACATGCAGGCTCGTATTCAGAAAGATTGAGAGTTCTTTGAACCATTTCAGGTGAAAAAATGTGTCAAGCGGGGTATGATGGCAACAACACTGATCAGCATGTCATTTCCTGTCATGCTCATGGGTGCAATTTTGTATTTTTTTTTCAATTATAAAGTAACGTCTTGATGGCAACGTCTTGATGGCGAGTGATTCAACCTCACAGCGTCTTGATGGCAAGTTATTCAACCTTACAGCGTCTTGATGGCAAGTTATTTAACCTTACAGCGTCTTGATGGTAAGTTGTTCAACCTTACAGCGTCTTGATGGCAAGTTATTCAACCTTACAACGTCTTGATGGCAAGTTATTCAACCTTACAGCGCCTTGATGGCAAGTTATTCAACCTTACAGCGTTTTGATGGCAAGTTATTCAACCTTACAGCGTCTTGATGGCAAGTTATTCAACCTTACAACGTCTTGATGACAAGTAATTCAACATTACAACGTCTTGATGACAAGTTATTCAACCTAACAACGTCTTGATGACAAGTTATTCAACCTTACAGCGTCTTGATTGCAAGTTATTTAACCTTACAACGTCTTGATGGCAAGTTATTTAACCTTACAGCGTCTTCATGGCATGTTATTCAACCTTACAACGTCTTGATGACAATTTATTCAACCTTACAATGTCTTGATGACAATTTATTCAACCTTACAACGTCTTGATGACAAGTTATTCAACCTTACAACGTCTTGATGGCAAGTTATTCAACCTTACAGCGTCTTCATGGCAAGTTATTCAACCTTACAGCGTCTTCATGGCAAGTTATTCAACCTTACAGCGTCTTCATGGCAAGTTATTCAAGCTAACAAAGTGGCAGCCAAAACAAAGGTGCAGAGAGGTGAGCTCCTCTATCTTGATGGCATGGAAAAGAACGCAAATTTAGAGACAAAGCTGCAAAATGCAACGGATTAAGTTTCACATTCGTGTGATAATCTTGACTTTACAATGAACACAAAAAGACTAAGAGTGTACACCAACCAGCATCAGAAAGAGGGTGCAATAAACCAACCGTCACTGTGAATGAACAAAAAACGTAACGACGTCATCCAGGCGTAGGGGTCATGAAGAAGGCAGGGACCAAATTATGCATACCTCCAGAAAGCTGACAGGTCATGTAATAAGAATGCCTGATTAGCGACGTTCAAATGAAATTGTCTAAGGAGAATTGCAAGAGGGACAGCACTCCAAAGACGACAAAAAGCTACAAAGACACTCTCAAAGTCTCTCTGAATGACATAACATGCCGTTTATTTCCTGGCAACAGGTTGCAATTGATAAATCGAAGTGGCGTTGTCTCATCATCACAGAAGCAGCTCACTATGAAGACAACATGTGAAGCTGAAAGTTAACGCACAGAGCGCAACGCCATCAACGCTCACTTGCTCTACTTGAAATCAACAGTTTAGAAAGGTACGTGTAGGCAAAGCTCAGGAACAATTGCAATCAGAGCAAAATTCCCACTCCAAAAACCGAGTTGTGAAGAAGAAAATTGACAATTAGGTACTTAGAACACATATCGTAAGACGTTTGAGCAGCTATTTCCCAACAGGCAGCCACTCATTTACCCGAATTTGGATAAAAATATGAAAACCTTCATAAGATTCTGACATCACAAACATTCGACTCTAAACTAATTAACAAACATTCAACTAGTAAGCCATAATATAACACACCCACACACGATCATATCTGCGACCTGACACCATTAAAACATTTGGGACAATTTAATGAAAGGTGCAGATAGAAGTGATATTATTATACTTCAAAATATCAACCCAAAACAGTTTCGTATTTGACGTGCTATATGCTTCATGCATTTTCTTTAAGATGCTGACACAGCTGTTCAATTTCCACTTGTTTCATAAGTAGCTCCTCCTACTTTTTTAATTATGTACGCTTTCATCGACAGGTTGCGTTTGCAATGTTTATTAACATTTGCCATCTTAATCGTTGCTTTGGTATTAAAGACGCAAGTCATATAAATTTCGTTAGGACATATTTATATTTGGGTAAAATAAATGTTATTCTTTAAATTCATGATTTTGTATTATGTTTGCTTATATTTTTGGTGGTTGAGTATGTTTTGAATGGCATCACCATTCTTGTTCATAAGCGCTTAAGTTTCTGTCATCATTTTGTGTACACTTTAGCCAGAATCTGAGGTTGAAGTTGGAATACCGCTCATTTCTAAAAACCCCAAGTGGATTTGTACTTATAACTAAAGCAAAGTAGTACTACAGCTTAAGTTATTATTATTATTATTATTATTATTATTATTATTATTATTATTATTATTATTATTATGCATTTATTTGAGCGCGGATCTGGTAAAAGGTGTCTTCGGGCATTCAAGTATATTTTATGCTATTAAAATTTAAAAACCATCTAATTTTGAAATATTTGGCATGTTCTGATATTTATTTCATACAGCTTTAATATTGTAACACAATTCAAGACACATACGTTTCTTTTCGTCAAACGTTATTTGCATCATGCATGTTGCCATGGCAACCATTGCACTATAAGGACTACCCTCATTTTAAAAACCAGGTACGCCCTTTGTATTGCATGTTTAATCAAACAGTTTGTGAATTCGTGCCTATTGCATAGTCTATGCAGTAGTATAGATGTTAAACTCCAAGAGACACGTAAACTTTCGAAAATTTTAGTCTTAGCTTCTTTTAATTACAGTGATTTAAAACCGTTAACGTCACCAACGTCCAAACGTCATCAACAGTTTTATGACGTCATGTTTAGATTGCATCAGCTGCACACCTTTCAACGTTCATATATCTGCTATTTATAAAGATATTCTCTTCATATTTTTAGGAAATACTCAGAAAAACTTGGACTTTCAAATGTAATTAATTTCGTAATTTTGATTTTTCTGCAATAAGACCCCTTTTATCAGATCTTGGCCCATTTAATGATTTTTTTGTGTGTGTGTTTTATTATTCAGTGGCGAGTTGTATGATGTTTGCGCATTTTGCGTGCATTATCGAGCACATATTTTAGTTTATTTAACTGAATGTCCAATTACGTATGGCACATGTACATACGCTTAAATTTATATCCGTACGTAATTTATGGCCCAGCAGCTGACTGTCATTTTGTTTGATTCTCATTTGATATTGTAGGATATGAGTCTGGCTTTGATAAAAATGCTTCTTACTTTACACGTGTCTCTTACAAGACTCATTTTTATATGTTTTGTTTACACACAGAAAATGCATTTGATGATTGCTGTTGCATTGTCGTTCTTGACAATGCTTGATCTCATCAACGCACAGAAGACATTGGATCAACTTGCTGCAGAGAAAATGAATGACCCTACACTTACAGATCGTAAGTATTTAACATATAATATTATAGTCATGAGATAACTTGCACTTGTCTTTGCATAATAGGTTCCTTTAATATGGAAAGATTCGTGCAGTATACGTAAGCTGTGACTTCTTTCTGAACCCATGTGTGTATATTTTTATTGTATGTTTATAATTATGTGAAGTTATAATAAATAAAATGATTGTTAAAACCAATATATATGAACCGAACTTCACACTATCTCTTCGGAATGCTACCTCTAATCTCATCTAACCACATTAAAAACCAGAGGACCAATGGTCCTGTAAACGCTCACCTGAGACCTGAGATATATACATGTACCAATAAACGTGTTTGACTAGAATGGTAATATAACCCCAGGGCAGGGTCAGGGCAACCTCTGGAGTAAATTTCTTTAATAAATCATACAGATTCAGTCATTTGCAAATTTACTGCAAGTTTTGCCCTTCAAATGACATTATAACAATTTTCCCCATTCAAATGCTTGATAGGCAACCTAAGTTGACCTTGCCATAAAAAGGTCAAGGTCATCCCAGGGTCATGATTTATATAAACTTTGAAGAGCTCCATTGCTTGATGCTTCATGCCAAGTTTCAAAATCATAGGCCTTCTAGTACTGGAGAAGATTTTTAAGGGTTTTTGCTATTTATAGCCATGGTGGCCATCTTGGTCATGTGACCTTGACCATTTATACAAACTTTCATTCATTCTTCCTAAGAATGTTCCACAAAAAGTTTGGCTTTGATTAGCCAAGCGGTTTCAGAGAGATGTTTCAATATTATGGTCATACACAAGTATATAGCCCCGGGGCAGCGGCAGACAACCCTCTGGGCCCAAAATATTTTCATAAGCATAAATATTTTGTCCATTTGCTCATTCCTAGCAAGTTTTTTGCCATTAAATGACATTTTCCTATTTTTTCCCATTCAAATGCATGGGCTGCCTAAGTTGACCTTGCCGGAAAAAAAGGTCAAGGTCATCCCAGGGTCATGATTTATACAAACTTTGTAGAGCTCCATTGCCTGATGCTTCAAGCCAAGTTTCAAAATCATAGGCCTTCTGGTTCTGAAGAAGAAGATTTTGAAGGGTTTTTGCAATTTATAGCCATGGCGGCCATCTTGGTCATGTGACCTTGACCATTTATACAAACTTTCATTCCCTCTTCCTAAGGATGCTCCACATAAAGTTTGGCTTTGATTGGCCAAGCAGTTTCAGAGAAGAAGATCTTTGAATATCACTGTAATATACATGTATATTGCCCCGGGCAGGGGGCAGACAGACCCCCGGGTTCCAAATTTTTTCAGAATCATCAATCTTAAGTCCATTTGCCCATTTCCTGCAAGTTTTTCCCTACAAATGACATTTTAACACTTTTCCCCATTCAAATGCATGAGCGACCTATGTTGACCTTGCCGTAAAATAGGTCAAGGTCATCTCAGGGTCATGATTTATATAAACTTGGTAGAGCTCTAGTCACTGATGCTTCACACCAAGTTTCAAAATCATTGGCCTTCTGGTTCTGGAGAAGAAGATTTTTAAAGGTTTTTTCTATTTATAGCCATGGCAGCCATCTTGGTCATGTGACCTTGACCATTTATATAAACTTTCTTTCCCCCTTCCCAAGGATGCTCCATATGAAGTTTGGCTTTGATTGGCCAAGCGGTTTCAGGGGAGAAGATGTTTCATTATTATGGAAATATACATGTATATAGCCCCGGGGCAGCGGCAGACAACCCCCCAGGGGCTAAAATTGTCCATTAACATTAATCTTCTGTCCATTTGCCTATTCCCAGTAGGTTTTACCCATCAAATAGCATTTTACCATTTTTTCCCATTCAAATGCATTGGCGACCTAAGTTGACCTTGCCATAAAATAGGTCAAGGTCATCCTAGGGTCATGATTTATATAAACTATGATGGGCCCTCGTCCCCGATGCTACATACCAAGTTTCGTGGAAATCGGCCCTCTGGTTCTGGAGAAGAAGATTTTTAAAGGTTTTTGCTATTTATAGCCATGGCGGCCATCTTGGTCATGTGACCTGGACCATTTATATAAACTTTCATTCCCCCTTCCTAAGGATGCTCCACATGAAGTTTGGCTTTGATTGGCCAAGCGGTTTCAGAGGAGAAGATCTTTGAAATTGTGGACGACGGACGACGGACGACGGACGGACGGACGACGACGGACGGACGACGGAGCATGGGTATACTATAAGCTCACCTGTGAGCCTTTGGCTCAGGTGAGCTAAAAACCTTGTCATCCTGAACTCCTCATATCGTTTAATAAATATTATAAAGCAACGTTTGTGACATAAGCTTTTGAGTAGAATGTTACCCATTAACGACATTATCCTGTAACATTTACCGTTGAAACAACTTTAGTCATTTGTCTTGGGCGGTCTATATCATCTGAATACCAATACAATAACGTTGATTCTTTGTCAATTTTCATAATGTGTAATGTGTAATAACATAAAGGTATTTGATATAATAACTTAACATTCATTTCCTTTTGCACATGGGTTCATAAGTTTTTGATTAAGTATTGTCACTGGGACTCTATCTGAACGTTAAACAACATCAGCGATAAAACCGTCAATAAAACAAAATACATACCTAGCTATGATGAAGCGGAAAAAGTCACAATTGACACAGTTTGTAAATTGAAACGATAACAGGCAATATGTAGTATATTAGAAACAAAAAGAAAATGAGCAAAACTACTGTCAACTTTTTAAAAATGATTATCATTGTTAAATTTTCTCAACTCGTTGGTGACTTTTCCTGCAGTGTAAATGTTTGTTTTCAGCCAATGGCGCATACGAGCCCGTTGATACACCACTGTCAGAACAAGGTATGTGCGTATCAAAATAATAGCATGTATAATTGTATAGCATGTATGATTTCAATGACTTGTAAAAAACAAACACATATTCAAGACGGATTATGTCATGTAAAAATAGATGTATTATACTTTTGGCAAACATACCAACGCATCAATTTTAAAAGTTAAATGACGTTCGTTTCGTTAAAAGCTTGTTTTTAAAGTTTGCTTACTCCTCCTTGACGAGCATTTACGCATTTTGATTAGATTATTTAAAAAATACGTGACCGCGTCATAACAATATCATTCGAAAACATGTTTTCTGCACGTGCTGCTCGTGATGATTTTATTTTGGTATTTTAATGGATGATTAGAAAGCTCATTGTTCGTCAAATGGAAGTCAAACGAAAATAATTAGCCTATCTGTCCAAAAAAGTCACAAGAACGGTGAGAGTGAGGTTAGCCCGTTCAGCGTAAATACGTTTCAAATACCTTCAAAATCAATGGAGCAAGGATATTTGCCTTTTTACTCTAACAAGTCGCAAGTGGTATCACACTAACTATTGTTTGGGAGTGAATCCATGGATCTTAAGTTTGCACTTTCCGTCATTTTACTTCTGTCTGTCGTCTCGAGACGTTGCCGCATTTTACAAAGATTCGCATGCAAGTGGTAAACGTCAGGTTTTAAATTTGCGGTGCTGAATAGCTTAACATTATTAAAAATTGTGAATGGACCAAATTCCCTCAATGCGAAATGGCTTTTTAACGCTAGTAAGAGGAATGGGTTAGAGTACCCACCAGATACTGACTGTGTTAGAAAAAACAATCCGGATCCTTATAATAGTAAATTGTTTATTACTTCCATGTTAATGTGTGTTGTACTTTTCACTCAGATCCAATAAAATTGTTGTACAGTCATGGTTTGGGCCTTAAATTGCGGTTTTCAGCGGCCTATTAATTCTATTGTTTTCTATGTTAGCGTCTTCCGATTTTTCGAATGAATGATAGGGTTACCAAAGGTTCGATATTTTTTTCGACAGAAATCACCGATTGCAAAACATTTCAGCATTCTGTTTGCAAATGATTATTTTCGGCATACAGAGAATTTGAAGACTTTCAGTTCTTTCGTTTTTGAAATATACAACCAAGTATTACTAGATGCGTGGGACTTTGGTTAAGTATAAAATCATTTAAAACATTTTGTACAGTATTTTCGTCTTGCCTATGGTGTTCTCGAATATTGTTTAACACAAGTTAGCCTGTATATTTTAGAACCATTCAAGGCCAATACTCAGTATATTGTGGAAGAAGTGGAAGAACGAAGAGCTGCTTCTATCCCTGAAGGTGTGTTTTTAATATAATTTTAGCTGATTGCTCATACATATTTGAATTCGAAATTCGCTTGAGTAAGAATGTTAGCTATTTTTGTTACACTAAAATATGACACGTAGACAAAAAAAGATATTCTAAAAATATAGTAAAACTGATGAAGGTAAGATGAGCAGTTAAACTTTGCACAGTTTGAATGCAATATATCATGGTATGCTACTTCGAGATATAGTCGTCCATCCCCGAAAGGTGGAATTATATATGAAATAATTGAGTATTGCTTTACCAACTCGGCTTGGTTTCAAACATGACCGATCTGGAGTACCTAGGCACAGTATGTTAAAAATTAAAAAAAAATAGTGGTGGATCTCATTCTTTCGTTTTTAGTTCAAACAGCAAATGAAGAAGAACTGAGGAGAGCACAATTACAAGGTGAGCATTACCAGATTTAAATTGTTCTTACCCATTACGAAAACTTGCCCATGCAATATATAGAGATTTTTTGAGCTTCGAAAATTGAACATTTTCCTCTGAAAAATAAATATTTTTATTATTTTTGCTCGAAACATAGATTGTGGGTATTTCTAACGAGTACCCACAATCTATGTTTTGGAGCAGAAATAAGAAAAATAGATATACCGCTGCATACCCCAGTTTTGCTATATAAAATTTGGGTTCAAGGGGGCAACATAACACGGACATGTTTTCCTGATGCTGCGCTGACGGGCTACACGTGCTTCTACAACAACACTCTTTGTCTTTATAGTTTCGAAAATACTCTCTCGTAGACGGATGACTTTTTATATGTATTGATAAATCAGGGAAAGAACCGTAACCATTACGAAAACACACCCATGTAATATACTGATTTTCCATAAGTTGTAAAAAAAAATCAAAATTTAAAGTAGAATCTATGTTGATGATTTTCGATATTTTTCTTATTGTTGCTGAAAACATAGGATTATGTGTACAATTTAGAACCGCCTCGGCGAGGCTGTTCTAACTTGTATGCACAATCTATGTCCTGAGCAAAACTAAGAAAAATATCGAAAAGTTTCTACATTTTTTTTCAATTTTTACAACTTATGAAACATCTATGTATTACATGAGCGTGTTTTTGCAATGAGTAATTTAAGGTGAGGGAAAGGCAATCAAAGGGAATTATTACTATCCGATTGCCGTATATTATCTTCATGAAACTTCACGATTTAGTATAATTGTATCATTGCACTAAACTCGAAATAATAATGACCGGGGGTGTTACGGGTCTCGTTCCAACGGTATCATTAATTTTTGGAGGCTTCTCGTGCATTTCATAAAACAAAACTTACTCGTAGAGAACATGTATATTAATACAAATGTTATCACTGCAAAAACAACTTAACACGATGAATGTTATTGTTTATGATGTGATACTATTTGCTCTTAAATTGGCGAAACTACAAGCATTTTGGAACCTGGAAGAGTACGTATTTTTCCAAATCTCGTAAACTGCTCTTATCATTTTGATTGAATTACAATAACAGATAGAAAACGTTATGCCCATTTTAAATTCGAAATAAAAATGGGGGTCATGGGGTTGCGTCGGAAGATATGGAAAATTTAAATGCTTCACAAAATGTTCATGCAATAAGAATTTAATTCAAACACAAACACCCCTGTTTAGAAGTTGACGTTCTTAACTGGAAATATAGTTATTCGCGATCTTATATCAGAAGGACATTTTATTTAAATATTTAAACATAGTGATCAACGTGTAAACGAAGGTTATTAAAAATGATTGTGACATCTCTAGCCATGAATTCAATCTAAACACACTCAAATAAAGTAAGAATGTATACACAAATGTATACAATTAATTATAAGATATATATATATATATATATATATATATATATATATATATATATATATATATATATATATATATATATATATATATATATATATATATATATATATATATATATATAATTTTTTTATTTATTTTTTTTTTTTTTTGGATGCTTCAGATGGGACAGATGGGACAGGCCACGTAGGCAATAGTTGGGATGAAACTGAGGCGAAAAAAGGTAAGGCAACATCATTACGAAAACACGCCTACATAAACAGCAGATTTGCAATATTTTAATCATATGCTGAAATAAAAACTCTCCGTTGGAACTGAGTATTTTTTCGCTTTATTTTTTTTTCTTGATTTTGCTCAAAACATTGATTGTGGCTACACGTTAATAAGCCTTTCTGTGGCTTAGAGAAAAAAATGTTTTCACTATTTAAAATGTTACACTATATATAAATGGGGTATAAGTTGGTATACAGTACACGAACATGTCTTCGTGATGGGCGTCGATCCAGCATTATGTATTATTTATATTATTTTGACTTTTAAATTCATGAAATTACGAGGACTCTAAAAGAACATTTAAGTAATCGGATATATATTTTTTTAAATTGTACTGTCATATCTAAAATGCATTTATTTCTAATTCACCTCGCCTATATAGCCAGTGGTTTAAAACGTGATATAGTGTGCGATAATTCACTTAGAGATTAAGCGTGGCGTTACATTGCGCCCATGGCCATTTCTGACGTTATGCATTATAATCTTGTCGGTAAGTTGTAAAAAATAAAAATAAACTTTTGTTAAAACTGACCTCCAAACAGAGAAATATTAATCAACAACCCACTGCTAGATATGATCTATTTCTTAATACGAATTCCAAATAGTGTTATTATTGAAGACATTTAGAGATAAATTCGGTTTCTACAGCTGACGAATCCAATCGAGAGTTGCATCCAATTGCACCTAACCCATTCTTTTCTGTCCACCCTATTCAAAAACCGCCACAATGCTACAAGCCGCCACACACATGCTGCGATTTGCGAGAGACTGTGGTAAATCTGCACCGAAACATACCCGGTGTTATCAACAACTTG
This sequence comes from Rugalucina vietnamica, assembly GCA_964017185.1. NCBI lineage: Eukaryota > Metazoa > Mollusca > Bivalvia > Lucinida > Lucinidae > Rugalucina > Rugalucina vietnamica. Next base: position 8,733,165 of record OZ024885.1, read on the forward strand.
GGCCCAAGTGTCGAAGTCCTTAGTTCACCAGTTCAAAATATGTATCTCCCGTGGACTCAGTGTGGAAATATGGCTTTACTTAAGGTAACGAATGCAAGTCACCTGCACGGTGATTCCGAAATCGATATTTCCCCTTACTCTAAAATAGCGAGCGAAATATATTAATACTATTTTACTTATAGTACTTTAGCCCGACTGGTGAGAATTGTGACCAGAATCCCCAAGTTGTTG